>JAUMJK010001135.1:0-1200000 GCA_033558105.1 Coccyzus lansbergi
CTGCGCGGGAAACAGCCCAGTGGCTGTTCGCTTGGCCATGGCCGAGGCGTATTTCCCGGTGGGCCCCGGGCTGGGCGCAGAGGAGAATTTTCTGTCACTGGACGATATCTTGATGTCGCAAGAGAAGCTGCCGGGCCGCGCAGAGACCACCCTGCCGCGCTTGGCCTTCGCGCTGGGCCAGGGGGCCGCCAGCGGCGACTCCATCCCTGAGGTGACCGGAGAGGGAGGAGGGAAAACTACAACTCCCAGCAGGCACCGCGCGAGGCGGGCGTAGGGCTGGAGCTCGGGCTCTACGTAGAACTACAACTCCCAGCAGGCATCGCGCGGCGCCCTGGGAGTTGTAGGCACCACCCTCATCTCCCTTGCCCGACCCTGGGACCTGCCCTGGAGATGCTGTAAAGAAATTTGTGGTGCTCACTACTTTTTCACAAGTTTTTTTCCCTTCCGCTGTATGCATTTTTTTTCTCGTATTTAGTGAACTGAAATGTCTACTAGATTATTTAAATGTTATTTTGTAGGCCACTTGATAAAAAAGGAGTAATGTTTACAGCATAAGCAGTTCAGAGAATGGCAAGAAAACTTGAATGTGGTGAAAAATTAACTAATTTGAAACAACGAAGCAGTGAGGAAGGCATAAAAGGTTGGGTTCTAGTATTAAATAAATTCAGATAACATTGAGGTTATCCATTTTTTCATGCTTATACAACTAAACTCAGGTTGTAGCACAGGATATTTGATTCTGATGTCAAAATATGACTTTATTACTTACTTTCTAGCACTGCAATAAATTGCTTTGGGGTGTAGATTCCCTGCTATACCCTTGTACCACGCACATCCCTCCAGCAGCAATTTCTGCCAAGGCAGTACAGCCGTGTTAATAAAAAAAATGCTTTCAGAGTCTTGTAGTAATGATTAGTGCCTCTAAATTGTGTGTGTTTTGTATTGCAATTACAGTAGACTGTTCTGAAAACTACATCAACTTTTTTGTAGTGCTGGACCCCCGTTAATGAGTTTCACTGCTTGTCTTTGGGATTGCTTTATGTGTATTTTCATGGCAAAGACAACTGCTGTCTTCTCATTCGTGCAGGGGTCAAAGCTGGAAATACCTCTGTGGCTTGCTAAAGGTCTACATGATAGCAAGAGAAGAATAATTTCTGTGGAGCCACCAAAGATTTACAAGGAAGCCTGGAGGACAGTGTTCAGTGCCGATGCCAATGTGGTTGATCTGCATAAGATGGGACCATATTACTATGGATTTGGCTCCCAGCTCCTGAATTTTGACAATCCAGAGAATCCTGAGATAGCTCAGACTATATTGCAGGCAAGTATCTGAATTAAGTTTTGAAACCTGTTTTTACATTTTTCCATCTTCCTCCTTTTCCTTGCTGTTCAGCAGTCCTCAGGGAAAATATCCTGCTTTCATCCAAATGACTCATGGATTGAATATGGATTTCCCGATCAGGTTGTAGGATGACCCTTTTGGCAACTGCCCAGTCTGGTGGTGGAAGCCTGAAGTATGCATCCAGGAGTTAATTTTAGCTTGGAGTTTCCAGGCTGTAAATGTGATATTTTATATAATATCCTGTAAAACAGGACTAGAGGAGATGTCAGATCATTTAATCATGCCCATGCTGGATGGCAGAATTAATCACCCTCTACTATTTCTATTTTTCTATCCAGCTTTTAAGGCTCTGTTACGATAAGACTTCACACTGCTCTGGGCAATCTGTTTCGGTACTTTGCTATCATAATCTTAGAAGGTTTCCTCTAATGTCTAAACTAAAGCTCCTTCACAGCAATACAATCTCTCTTCTGTTTGTCTCATACAACGTAAACACTGAGGAGAGATTATTCTCTTCCTACATCAGTCCCAAATCATCTGATGTCTCATTGTAGGTCATACTTTCTAACCTCCGATTGTCCTTGTGGTGGACTGCTGGGATCTTTCCAGTTGATCTACATCCACTGTGATGTGCAGTGCCTTGAACAGCACACAGTCTTCTGCTCAGGACTTGTATTGATGAAAACAGAAAAATTGGCTTTGTGAATTTTATAGGCCATGATGCTTTTTGCTCATTGTGATACAGTATTGTGCTTTTCACAGCAGAATGTCATTGATATGCATCTGGTTTGCAATCCACAGTGAGATGTACAGATTGCACATGTGGACAATTGTTCTTTTGTTTGTCTGATTTCCCGTTTCTGCCTTAATGTAAAACTTTACCATAGTCCCAGCTGAATTACATCCTGTTGTTTTCACACCATCCTTCTAATTTGTCAGGATCATTATGAACAAAGAGTTCTACTCCCCAATGTGTTTGCAGTCATCCCTCCTTCTGCATGTTGTTCACTAATTTAATAAGCATAACTTCTGTTCCTGTAGTAAGCTTAATTGATAGATACAAAGCAGTACTTGGTTCCAGATAGGCCGCTGTGAACTCTGCTCAGTATGTCTTTCTCTCTTAACAGGACATATGGGTAATTCTCTTTACCAGCCATGTACAGGTGGCTTTAGTTAAGAAGTCTTGCAGGAATGCCCTGTGGCAGATACTGGACTGTTGTGTTTCCTCCCTTTGGATGGCCTTGAGTCCTGCCATAGGAGGAAACAGAGCTGGTTTCTCAAAGCTTGTTCTTGGCAAGACTGTGATGGCTGTTGTTCATCTCTTTTCTCACAGAACTCTATGTGTAGTTTATTTGTTCCAGTGTGTTTCCAAGATTTTATACTGATGGATTTATAATCCCCATCCTCTCTCTCCATCTCCCCTTTCTCTTTAAAGAAGCAGATACCATCTTTGCCAGTTTCCGGACTTCTGAGCTCCTTGAGCTTTTAAAGATAACCACTAACAGCTCTAAGATTTCTTCAACCAGCTCTCAAAGTAGTCAGAGATAATTGCTGTTGGCTTTTATTCTCCTGTCCTTTGTTTATTTTTTTTTCTTTCTCCTTCCTTTCTCTGTTCTTTAAATGAAGGCTGATACAGAGAGACTTTAAGGCACTGCTGGTTTCTTGGAGTTGTACACTAAAAGCTTGCTTTTTGCATTGAGGAGGTGACCACACCTTTCCTTGTCTTTTCCCTTTCTGCTAGTGTCCATCTTGTGTGATAACATGGCTTTTTTTCCCTCCCATTGCTTGTTGACAGAAAAATCAAAGCACCTGAGGCATCCTTTCTTTTCATTAAAAGCAAACAAGAGCTGAGTTTTGTTGTGGGTTTTTATTTTTCTTTTTTCCTAAAATGGTACAATACCTCCCCTCCAAATATTCAGGAACTATAAATGTGAAATGTAACTATTGGGTGATAAGGCCAAAATGAGAGTTATTGATTAATAATATATCTATTCTATTAGTAAATATCTAAAATACTACAGTTCTAATGATTCTAAAATCAGCTTCTGAAATAACAAAGCACAGTTTTCAAGGAGTTTTGACCCCTTTTTTTGTTCCTGAAAGCGAAGATAAAGAAGAAAATAAAATCCTTAAATATGTCTTGTTGCTTAGCTTTCAAGAATGTTATTTATTAGTTGTGGATTTGGGGATTCGACTTTTCTTGTGGTTAGGTAGGGTTTTTTTAGCACACTGAATGCTTTACAGTGGTGGTTTGGCTTAACTTCCAGGCCATTGACAAGTTGCAGCTCATCTGTTCCTGCAGTAGCTGCTGTGGCATGAGATTCATTCCACCTGCTGTAAAGCAATCATTGCTGGTGAAGTGGGACGGAATAGGTGGTAATTGTGTTACAGCCTGTGTTCTGCTCAAGCCTGTCATTAGGAAGCAGCCAAAAATCTAATTCTGTGTTTGCTTCTCATCTATTGATTGGGCAGCTCTCTTGGCTTGGGCAGGAAATGCTTTGTCTTTGTGTCCAAGGTTAATGGGTGCTGCCCTGTCTGCAGACCCTTGACTAGTTGTGATCTAGGGCCTGCACTTTTGGCTCTTCAGTCTTGAAAGCTCAGCCTCTAATATTTGAACTGAAGAAGCCTCTGTGTTACTTGTCAGTAATTCTGCTTATCTTCTTTAGACATTTATTAGTCGTTTTCGTCGTATCATGGACTCCTCTCAGAATGCCTACAATGAAGACACGTCAGCACTCGTGGCTCGGCTGGATGAATTGGAGAGAGCCTTATTTCAAGCTGGACAGAAAGGGCTGAATGACTTCCAGTGCTGGGAAAAGGGGCAGGCTTCTCAAATCACAGCTTCCAGTCTTGTCCAGAATTATGGCAAAAGAAAGTTCACAGATATGGATGATTAATCCTGAAGAACATGCAGCTGCAGTGGGGGACACTGAGATTTACAGTCTTGTCTGTCACAGAAGAGAAAGACAAATCTGCTTTGGGGAATTACAGGTTTCCTGTCCACTTGTGGGAATTCTTTTCTGTAACATCTTTGGATTAGACTAGTCCAAACTTTAAAGGCAGGCAGCAAGGCTATAGAAAAATAGATTACATCACATCACGGGATAGCTTTATAGCTTACTCATGCCACTCCCAAGGATTTGTAGTTGAAGTGTTTGCTAGGTGACTGAAAGGCTATGAGAGGATTTTCTAAAAGCATAATTAATATTTATTTTTCCCTTCCAAACTGATATTTACAGTACTGGATCTTTTTGGGAAAAAGTGTAGTTCTATGTATTTCATCTTGCCCTTCCCATTCCAGCCTCCTGGGAACAGCTGGTTCTGAGTTCCCTGCTCTTTTGAGAGCTCCAATGATGTGGAAAAAAAATGCGGTGCAAACTGCATTGAGTTTTTCCCATTTCTTATATGTTGAGGTGGAACACATGCCATTTGTGAGGCGGGAATGCTTTCCTTTGCTGACTTGTGTACACAGTGTTAATGCACCAGAAAAAAAGTACCTCCTCTAGCCTGTGGAACCAGTGAAGTGGTTGTGCAGGTCTTGTGTGCTCCGCCTTTCAGCACTTGTGGGCTTGATGCTGCATGAAGTGGAGGGTGTTCTTATTTAGAGTGAATGGCTTTTGTGATAGATTAATCTCTGATGGGTGTTAAGCTCTTCTGTTTTATGGAGGAGGCAACAAAGAGTCTGGACTGATTCAGAAACATCAACTTCAATGGAAACTCTCCCCCATTATTAACCTCTGGGACATCTGCGTTTCCGTGAGCAGTTCTTCATTTGCTAAATTTGGTTCCTAAAATAGAAAGAGCAAATGAACTGAGGTTCCTTCCTTCTGATCCATCTAAATAGTCCCAGCACAATGATACTAGTAAATGTCCTTCTTGCCAGTCGGAGTGACTAGAGTTGGAATGTGCTAAACAGCACAGTGGTTAGCATCTGGTGCGGATGCCCTTAAATCTAGATTACCTGCATGTCCCCTTGGATTGGAGACTGAGAACGCATGGTTATCACTGCAGGTTGTAGTTCCTGTGGTCATCGGGATGGTTGTCCTTTGGAAGCAGTTGCTGGACATCATATGTGTGCTTCTGAGCATCTGTGGACCTCACAGAGTACCTAAGTGGAGGAGCCAGATTTTAATGATACTGAGTGCTTTCTCTTCTGTGGGAATCACTGGATGCTGACAGCAAGATCCAGATTGTGGAGGAGTTGTTACTGGACTTGCTGATGCAACTGGGTATTGGATACTTCAAACTGGAAACCTCAAGTACAAAGGTGTGTGGCCATTCCTTGGCCAGAGGACTGAAGGCTGTCGCTCTGCAGGGAGTGGACAATGTGCTGTCTCCAACAGCATGCTGTCTACACAAGCACCTTGGCATCTCTGCCTTGGCTGCACAGGGCCAGCTGTTCTGCTGCAGGAGACTAATTGGAAGCTATGCCTGACAAACTATTTCAAGTATGTGCAAGATGAAGTGGTGCTACACTTAATGACTTAATGGCCTATGCATTTTTATGAAGCTTTTGTCTGTTTTCCACTTCTGGATTTTTATTTTGAATAAATATTTTTATATGGGGACGGTCATAATGTGAAATGTCTGTTAATTGCCTTCGGGCAGCAAAACAGGTTTTAAATTGGAAAGTGCAGATCTTTGCAAAACTGTGGCTATGATAGATAATGCAGTCCTGCTTACATCATTCTACTTCTCTTGCAGATAATGCGATCAGGAGCTACATTTGTGCAGTCATGTGAGTGTAGAAGTAATTCCTGTCTGATTTATTCACGTGGATAATAGCTGTTTGCTAAAGTCGTGGGAGAGACCCTGCCAGCAATCAATAAGCTATTGAATTTATAAATTGCATTTTTATGAAACACGAGATGGGTGGAGGAGATTCCATGTTACCCAAACTTTTGTTGTGGGGTTGCGGTTCGGTGGTAGAGATCTGCTATCTCTGTGCTTGTACCCTGCTGCTCCAAGTGATGTAGCGTAGACTTCACATAGCATGTCAGAGCTGTGTTCAACTGCAAGGAAAGCAAGTTTAAGTCCATCTGTGATATGAAGCATTTTTGAATGGGAAGGATTATTTTAATGAGATGGTGGCTCTGCTATCTTCTTAGTTTATAACCAGAATCACTAGTTGATCCCTAACTGAACACAAATAGCTTTGCTTTTCCTCACCTCTCTAAATTACCCTTTCACAAAATGCTCATGTCTCTTTCTTGGTCTTCTTTGCCCTAAACAATGTTTTGGTTTGTCCTTTGGCGCTGATTTATTTTTGGTCAGCAGAATTGCTTCTGCCAGTGTGGAAACAATAGATGTTTTCATTTGGACCGACTGCAACTAGGAGGAGCAGCAGCAAGAAGTGCTTTGAGAACTGACATAACTGTAACACCACGTATTATTTTTATGAGAGAAACAGTGGCACTTAACTGAAGAGCACAAGCCTTTCTGATCATGATCAGTAATTTTCTACCCTTTTTTCTTTTTTTTTGGTGAGCCGCTCTTGCAAGAGCTTCATTCAAAATTTAAGTTGAACTAGTTGCTTAACTGAGCTGTGATGTAATTCAGTAGAGGCACAGTGAGAATGCTTTATCCACAGAGCTGCTTCTGTCCCCAGACATGTTTTTTTTTTTATAAAACATATTGTCTGAGAGCTCAGCACATGGCTCAGGAGTTCATTGTGTTATTTAAAAAACTAGCCATTTGTCTAGCACTGCCTCTGCCTGATGAGTGCAGGAGGGCCTGTGCGTGCACTGGTTGTCAGCAGCCAGGAGAGGGGGCACTGGGCTTCAGACGTTGTTTTTGTGCAGGTCCTACAGTAATTGCTTTAGGTTCTAGGTAGTGAGATCCCTGTTTGGCCTGTGAGATCAAATTCTGTGTCTGACAGGCTTTCTGTTGCATCTGCCAGGCAAAAGCACAAGTCAAGCGAGATTCAAAGTGGGGTTTAGGATGAGCTACTTTGTCCTAGATTTGAGGATACGAGTAGATGTCATGGCTGGTAGAGGCAATGAAAATAAAGTATTACTCATTGCTGTGTAAAGGAGGGAAGTGGTGAGAAAGTTGCCAAGAACGAGTAGAAGAGGAGGAGATAAGAGACACTTGGCTGTGCCGCTTCAGTCAATGTGAGATGTGCTGAGCACGTGGTGTGCTGTGTACCACCTGAGTGGTGAGGGACTTGCCTTCTGCTGGAGCATCAATGCCCTAAGGGGTCGTCTGTGTGTGTGTTTAAAGCTTTGATTCACAGAGATCAGGAAGGGAATAGACTTGAATTTGTTGGGAAAATGTGAGACAGGAAGAAGTAAAGTTCCATCTGCCCTCTTCTCCCTACCACTTGCTGGAGGGAGATCTAGCAGCCAAGGAGTGAGAAAAGCAGCCTTGGAAAAGCTGCCACCAATGGTGGCCCTGGAAGCACAGAGTGAGGCAGAGGGTGGCAACTGCAGTGGAACCTTTTGGGTTTGCTTGGGCAGGAGGCAAGAGGTGAGAAGAGACCATGGGAAGCAGAGCAGGCAGGCAGAGGGGAAGTTTCTGGCAGCTCTTGGGTCACCATGCAGTGTGATAATCCCTCATTTGAAGGGGTCTTAAAGTGCTTCCACATACCATTATATACAGCGTAAAGCCTCAGGACCACTTCCAGGCTGCACATCGTAGCATGGTTTGTGTGAGACCAAAGAGTCTTGTGAAGAGGGCTGGAGGTGTGTGGAGAGGTAAAAGCGAAGGAGGAGGCAGGAGCTGGAGAGGGACCTCATGGAGTTATAAAGAACCTTGGGGGAGGCTAGAGGCAAAGCTTGTAAACAAAAGGGAAGAGGAAGCAGTGAGCTGCCACCTTTCCTGGGCACTATTTCCATTGAGTATGCTTAATGAGTTTTGCTTCACAGACGAAATTGCTCCTGGGAGCCTCCTCAGCATTGAGGACTGGCCAGGCTTTCCTGTGCCAGTGCCAAGGTTGCTGGGAGCCTGGCAGAGCTGACCCCATGCCACCGCTCTTGGGGGAGCGGTGTGCAGGGGAGTAGAGCATGCACGAAGAGCAGCAGGCTGGCAGGACCACTCCTCAGTGGCTGTCGTGGAAGATTACAAGGGTCTGCACAGCCTCAAAAAGCCAAGGCATTTGTTCTGGTTTTCAAAACACTTCATTAATATCATTGACAATACCAGCAGGTTCCTCAGATTAGCACACTTCTATTTTTGAAGAGTTATTTCTCATGGCAGGCTGCCAAGCAGTGCCAGTGGCCTTAGTGTCCTTTCTGTCTGCATTGGCAGGACACACTGTGGTGTTTTGCCTTTCGTTAGCCTTTGTGAAGCTGTATAGCTGCAGCTTTTAATGCTCACCCACACCCAGGGGAAAATGTACTTCTTGCAGTTTTACCAGCGTTTGGGGCGCAAGGACCATGCGGGGGCTTAGATGCAGTTTATGCTGGGATCTTGTAAGATCAGAGCAAAATAGCTTCACTGTAAGAAATCCCAGTTTGCCTGCAGCTGAACTTGAGAAACTGCAGCCCTGAATACAGTCCCAGCCTTTCCCCCAGCTCCAGATATCTCTGTGCCTAGAAATGGAAGGTGATAAGGAGATGCCTCCTAAGGGTCATGATGGTATCGTTCCATCTCTGTTATGATGCTGTGATACCCAAAAAAAAAGGGGGGCAAAAAGCAAATGAAAGTTGCAAAAGCCCAGCCTGTGCTCTGAACTTGTGTGTCTTATAAGGCCAGACCTGTCTCTAGCTGTCCTGTTGGTCCTTCAAGGGCTCTGGGCTCTCCATAGAATAAACCATAAGCACGAAGAGGATTATGAGAAACTCTCACAAATGGAAGGCTTTTGCTAGAGATAAAAGGTATTTCTTTCCCTGACTTCTGACCAAGAAACTGCCAAATGCTTAGGGTGCAATCTGGCTTTTTTTTCTCTGCTGTAAGAGTGAAAGAGGAGCGAGGAGATGACCACATGACAATGTAATCCTGTAGCTTGGGGATTTGGGAGTGATGCACTTGGAAGGAAGCAGTAAAGCAGATACAGAAATCAAAGCACCATTGAAACAATCTTCAAATGTGCCTGTTTATCTTGCTGTGGGACTGTCCTCTGTGGGGCAGGTGTATCTTGGCAGCCAGGCTCCTATAACAGTGATGACTCAAGATGAGTTTCTTGCCTTCTCTTACAAATGCTTGAGTTTGTTTAGGTGTTTGACACGTAGGAGAGTGGGAGCTGATGGATCATCTAGCCCCTTTTCTAAGTGCTTTTCATGCTGCTGGGTGGCTGAATACTTTTACTGCTGGGGGTCAGCTCTGTGCCTGAGGCCAAGGAGCAGAGGGCTTGTGGGCTTGGTGAGGAAGACATGCGTAGGCCCTGGTCATCATTGACAGAACAACTGCTGGAGTCACACTCTGTGCAAAGGCTTTCAGAGAAGAGACTTGCTTACTTGTGCTGGTGGAGTGCAGCAATGTTGAGCTGGGTGCAGCCTGTGTTTGCCTGTGCAAGGCTGTACTCTTTCGCGTTACCCCTGTGAACCTGAGTTGACCCCAGTGAAACCAGCACAGTTACTCTAAGTTTGCACCAATTTGGCAGGGTCATGGTAGATTTAGCAATCTCTGCCTGGAGCCTGAACTGTGAGTTTTCTTTTCAGTTTGGACCCTCAGATGTGCACAAATGCAGCTGTGGATTTACACAATTGTCCTCCCTGTGCAGCCCTGGGCATCTCTAATGCAACTCCCTGTCTCCATCTTGACTCCTGGCTGGCCAGGCTGCACCCAGCACCCCAGGTCTTCAGCTGAGTCAACAGGGCAGGATGGTACAGGGAAAGGAAAATCACTGAATCAGGCCTTGGGAAGAGCATCTGCTTCATGGCAGAGACCTATTTAATCTCCTTAGCAATTGCCTCAATCGTAGAATCAGCAGGATGCTAATTAATTGAAAGGCTCTCAACGACAGACATTATCCCTTCTGGCTTTAAGCAGAACCCTTCTGGGTTTGGCTGTTGTAGCTTGCTGCTCACCCAGTGAGTGGGTCTGCCCTGGGGCTAAACCCCTACGTGGGGTGTCTTGGCGCCACTTACTCTGCAGCCCGTCCCTCTCAGCTGGCTGGGGTTGGTGTGTCCACACACCAGTGAGATGATGCTGCACCTCTTCCCGGCCAGGGAAGCATTTGCATTGGCCTCCTGCTTCTTTCTCTCCACTGAGGGAGCAAACAGACCCCTTGCCCTGCCTCTCCCCGGTCCCTCTGGCCTGGAGCCAAGCCCTCACTTCCACCCTGAAAAGCCTACAAGCTGATTAAGCTCAGCATGTTAATTGGCTGTGACAGCTCATTTTGTCATTTTGCATTTAGCTATTGATGGAGTGCATATGACCGGATTCACAGCGAACGTCAGGGCTGGACTGGGTCAGAGCCCCTTATTTGGTCCATACCAGGACCTAGGATGGGATTCTAGAAGCTCTGCTAGGACCAGCTGTAAACCAGTGATGTGTTCACCCAGCCAGCACCAACCACATCAAGGATGATTTTCCTGCAGGCGTGTGCAACTCCTGCCTCAGGAGAGTGTGGAGGCTGGAAGAGAAGTGGGATTTGAATGGGTATTTGACACCCACTGGTGAAACCCACTCTTTTCAGGGCTTCAACAAATGGATTGGATTTAAAGTCTGCAAGTATGCACAGGACAGCACCTGGCTGAGGAACTCAAACATACTGAATTTGCCTTTCCAAGGAGCTGAAAAGCTGAGTGAGGAACATTTGTGGTCTCCAAGAAAGCCCTGAGCTGTAGAAAGAAGGGCCAAAGAGCTGCCTCTGTGGTAGAGACGTTTGTGTTGCAAAGGGGTACTGCTAAGAGTTAACGGCACATGATGGTGCCTTTGGCCAGCCCTCTGCCTCTCTACCCAGCATCTACCAGGCCATGGCTCAAATGCGTAGTAACAAGAGAGTGCATTAGTAAGAAGTGGAATGAAATCATTGGGATCGATGGATCCCCCCAGAGCTAGAGGTATTGATCAGCTGTGGGCCAAGGAGAAGGTCAGGGACAAAGCTCGTGGGGTACAGGCAAGGCAAGCTGGGTATTTGGCTGCTTCTGTGAAGGCTTTTGAGATAAGAAAGAGAGGAAGGGCTCTGGGTGGGTTCTTCAGGCTTCAGCAGCTGCCTTCTGCCTGGGCAAGGACCAGCTGTGCTGCAGCCCTTCCTACATCTGCTGCTTTGCCCTGCTACACCCTACTCCTGACCAAGGCTCTCTGGCAGGGAAGCTGGACTACCCCAGATAAGTTCCCGGTGCTCCAGGCTCCTCTCTTCATGACTGTCATCCTAGGGAGCCCCCTGCTCTTAGGGCAGAGCTGACTTTGCTTCTGCCAACCTCACCCACCCAAGCACAGGGAATTCACTCCCTGTTGGTTTTGCCCAAGGCTTTGCTGTGCTCCTGTGTGACAGCCCCTCCCTTAGCTCTGCACCCACCCAGGAGGCTGGGCTGAGGGGCCACCCAGCCTGGCTCTGTCTCAGATGTGCTAAAGTCAGGTGCTAGGATTTTGAGCAGCACAAACCAAGCAGGTTTCACTTACCTGCATCAATCTACCTGCATAAGCGGAAGAGCACCAATACCACCCGGGGCTACAGCAGCCATCTGTGAGATTCCCGGAGGGCCCCACTGGGGGCAATCCATATCAGACTAGGTTTAGGTTTGAACTAGAGCACCTTATATTTGTGAGCAGCCTGCTCATGTGTCCACTACAGGCAATGGGCATTTGCCACCTTCCAGGGAAAGGTGGTGGGTACCTGTTCCACCAGGGCTCCCTGCAGTTTCACCGCAGAGGGAAGAACCCAGATGTAGCCTTACGCAGGGATTAGCAGCATCTAGCTGTCTCAGCAGTAGGGATGCTCAGCTCACTTGAACTTGGTTCTTATCTTTCCAGTGTTAGAAGCCAAATATAATCTGCTTTAGAAAAATCTGCTCTGCCAGCCCGAGGACCTCTATGTGCCCTGGAAAACTGATCTGTGCTTCTAGACCCAAGCACCTTCAGCTGCTGGCAACATCCTGGTCTTACCATAAGATCATCTTGGTATGTACTCATGAGGCTCCCTTGGGATCCAGGCAGGAGTGGGACCCACTCCCCGTGTCCTGGCCAAGCTGCACATAACCAGCCTGTGGAAAGGTTCAGCCTATGCTTGCCTGGCCCTTGTGTCCCTCAGATGCAGTGGGTGACAAATGGGGAACTGTGGAAATTGTGAACTGGGTCTTCCCACTCCATCACCCTCCCCTTAAAAAGTTGTGGCAGCTTGGAGCCAGAGTGGGTTTATCCTGTTCTTTGGGGAAAGTGTAAATATGCAACTTTGCTCCATCATGATGGGTGCTATGTAATTGAAAATGCTGATTAATGCTGCCTTTGAGACTGTGCCAGTCTCCAGTCTCTAGCCTCTGAGGAGAGAGACCCTGCTGTCACTGCTCCGTCTCTTGCCTATCAACTTGCTAAATACATCTGCACACATGCAGTTGCTCGCTGAACAGCTCAGCTCTGCTCTGCTGACAGGTGTTTATTTAAAGCCTGGCTTGGCACTGAAAAGGGGCTGTCTCAGCAGCAGCACAGCAGGGCCAGGCACTGCTGCCGCCTGCTCACACGGCTATGAGGATGCAGGAAGGGATGGAGGGGGCTGCTTGGGAGAGATGGGCAGGAGTTTGGTCTGTGAGCCCAAAGGCTTTGGCAGTTCAGCAAGTTACAGTAGGGCTGGAGGTGGCCTCTGCAGGTGAGGACCTGGAAAATGGTACCTCTAGAAATGTCTCCTGGTGGTGGGAGAACTCATCATGCAGCAAGCCTGTTCCCACAGTGGCATGTCTCTCCTGATGCCTCTTTACAATGGTGATGCTAAGACACCTTCACACTGCATAAAGCATCCTTAATTTTGCACTTTTGCTCCAATCGCCTTTCTCTGTCTCTGAGGGGTGTTGGGGCACTTTGTTGGGGTGGAGGGTGGAGGTTGCACACGCTTTGGTGCTTGCCCAAGGGAGATGGTTGGACCCTTCTGTGGTTTCCACGTAGTTTGATCAAGGTTCTGGTGCTCCTGGAGGTGGTTTGAGACTTTTGTGATGACTCTTGGATGCTCAGCTCCTCCCTGGTCACAATGGGCTTCCCCTAGCACAGAGCAGCAGAAGGATTGGATTGGCACTCACACCTTCATCTTCCTCTCTGACCTAACTGGGGCAAGCTGTTCCTGGGGCAGTCAAGGGAGTGGATGTTTGTATCTGCATTCCCTGCTGGATGCATCTGGTTCCCTCTGCTCTGGAAAGCCATGCGTTGTCCCCTCTGTGTGGAGGCAGAAATGTAAGTGAATGCTGGCTCCCAAGGGACACCAGCATCCTCTGTGTGGCTCTGGAGCAGCAATGGCAGATGATGGAGCAATGCCTGCTCCTGTTGGCCCCACTGGGGCCTTCATCTCCACCTGCTCACCTAGGATGTCTCTTTTGGGTTCTCCAGACCCACAAAGTGCAACACCTAAACTGAGATTGGACTTCAGCAGCTTCATCCCAAGGAGAAAGGAGTTCAAGGGAGATAGTGCTGTACACAGGCTGTGTGCACACTGAGCTCTAAGGCTAGATACCTCCCTGTCAATCAACTTTACTCTGCTGTGCTCAGCTGATCAATGCAGCTGATGGACCTAGACCTTTGGTTCAAGGCAGCAAGTGCCTGTGCAGAGGCAGCTTTGGAAATAGCTGACAGCAGAGTCTCCAGGTCTGCCTTGTTTCTGGCCCAAAAGTGTAGCAGAGCCACGGGAATTTTTCTTGGCAGGTTGTCGGGCTTTTTCTTTTTTTCTGGCTTTTGGACAAAATCCTCCCATTTCCCTGAGGCAGAGGGTCTGTGAATGCAGGGAGGAGCAGCCGTCCTCCAGAAATGGTGGGCAGCTCAGGCAGCAAAAGAGAGGAACTCGGATCTGAATGAGCAGAGAACCTTGAATGGGGCCCAGCCCTATTAGAGGGACATCCAGAAGAACATCTCGTTAGGGCAGAGCCTGCAGCCAGGATGGAAAATTACTGGTAGCCCTGTGTTGCAAGGGCAAGAGGCACCCAGGGAAGACTGGCCGTTCGCCAGCCCCAGCACATGCTTTGTGCTGCGGTGATGGAGCAGACAGGGTACAGCTTTGCTCTGCCCCGCACCAGGTCACAAAGAGAACGCTCCCCATCCTGGACTCATGGGCTGCATTGCAGGGAGAGGATGCTGAGCTCCTTGCAGGATTGCATCTTCCCAGGCAGCTTCAGTGGAATGTGTTGTGTTAGGCTGGAGTGCAGCGTGGCTGGCTTCTGCCTGTTGCTACCTGCAGCCTGAGCTGTGAGCTCACACACAGACAGTGCCATGTCGCAGCCTCCCCTTGGTCTGCATGAAGCCCGACAGTTCTGGGGCGACTGACCTGTCCTGGGACCCAGCTGGAGACTCTGGGCAGGCTTTGAGGCACCTCTTTTGAGGTGGCCAAGGTCTGAGTGCCCTGTTGTCATTCTCGCCCTGATTAGTTTGGAGCTGGGAAGCTGTGGGCCTTTTGCTGTTTTGAGGATGGGGCAGACTGTACCTGCCTTCGGGTGGGCTGGGAATGGGATATAGGATGGGGCCCATCATCACCAGCCAGTGCTCCAGCACCACTGCCTCAAGCCCAAGACGATCCTGTGCCTGTGGAGCAGCTCTACCTGGCAGGCACCTCAGCCTCAGTACATCCCCATGGCCACTGAGGCCTCTCCTTGCTTTGTGTGCACCGCTAGTTTCTGAGCGATGGCTCCTGGGCAGTTTTGGGGAAACAAGCCCTTGGGCTGTCTCACCAATGGCCAATTCTCCTTGTTTCTCCCCATTTTTAATAGATTGACCAAAACAACCCATCTGAGCAAGGCAGGGCCAGCAGCCACATGATCCAAACAATGTATTTATTTTAGGGCAGCAATAAAACCATCACACTTACGCACACCAAGGCTAAATTTAGCTCTGACTCTTCTGTGCATTGTCACTGGACTGTGTGTGCCTCGGGGTGGTACCTAATCCTGGTGAAACCCTTCAATACAGTACCAATGCCCTGCCCGGGAAACATGGGCAGTCAGCACGTCTGCCCCAGGCTGCTACTCTTCCTGCCCCCCAATTAGCCCTGCCTCAGAGTTTTGATTCAGACCTTTGTTTCCCTTGCTGGTCATCTCTATGGTCACTCTCTGCCAGCAGTGACTGTGTGCTCTGTCCTCCACTGGTCATGTCCTTCTGGCATTGCCAGCATTGAGTGCCACTGTGGGAAGAGTGGTCAGAAGGGTGGAGGGGTCCAGCTCTGAGACAGGGGGCTTAAAATAAAATCTCCATCTGTCTGGCTCAGCCCCCTTTTCTCACTGTGGGGGTCAAGGGAGGCTGACTGGGGCTGAGGGAGTGAATGGCCCTGGGATGGCACACTGTGCTCAGACCTGCCAGCCTGCAGTGCCAGGGCAGAGGGTTCAGTCTGGCGAGTGGCACCATGATTCTTGCTGCCTTCCCTATGTCACTTAGGACACTGCAGCACCCAACTTCTTCCTCCCCCTTCCAGCTTCTGTCCTGCTGGGGCAGATGCTGACTTCTTTTCCCAAATTACAAGGGACAGGACAAGAGGGAAAGGCCTCAAGCTCTGTCAGGGGAGGTTTAGGCTGAACATTAGGAAACCATTTTTCACTGAAAGGGTCATTGGGCACTGGAACAGGCTGCCTAGGGAGGGGGTTGAGTCACCTTCCCTGGAGATGTTTAAGGGACATGTGGATGAGGCACTGAGGGACATGGTTTAAGTGTTTGATAGGAATGGTTGGACTCAATGATCTGGTGGGTCTTTTCCAACCTGATGATTCTATAATTCTATGAGATGAGGTGGCTCCCAGGCTGCTGAGGCTTTGTGTGATCCCTGCCAAGAGTCCCTGTGCTGCTGGGAGGCTGATGCCTGGCTGCCAACACAGGTGAAGCCTCAGCAGCATGAGGGCACTGCTCACTGCGGGGTCTGTTTGGAGCTTGGTTTGTCCCCTTAGACCCACTTATTTTGGTGGACCAAGGTTGAGAGTTTTGGGCTGAAGGCCAGCCTGAGCCTGTGTCTATCATCACCCAACTGCTCTGGTATGTGTGGCAGCACAAAGAAGGTGGAAATCTGGCCCCAGACCCAAGAGACCATAGGAAACCACAGATGGAAGAGACCAAAAAATTCAGCTGTGTCAGCATCTGGTGAATACCCCTCTCTGTGCGGGCCCTGGGCACCAGGGAAGATCCTTTGTGCTTGACATATCTCCATCATGATCCCCTCTCTTTGGTGCAAGGGATGGCACACCGCTCAGACAGCTGCAGTGCAACTTCAACATCATCACCATCTCAGGGAAAGAGGTCTCCTCAGGTCCTTGGGAAGTGCTGGTGCTACAGCAGCTCCTGGATATGAGCATCAGAGGTATGTGACTAAACATTGAGAGATAATTTAAGTCTGTGAGCAGCATGCTCAGACCCCCAGCAAGGTTCTGGGAAGTCCCTGTCTGGGGCTGTGATCTCCCTAGTGCCAGTTCTGGAGCCAGACCTCTGTTCGACCGGCTTAGTGTCGCATGGCTGAGCTAAAAGCATAGGGAAAGCCAAGTGGAAAATGCTACATTGACCTGCATTGAAAGTGCAATGAAAAATAATGTGGAAAAGTCTGTGCTGTAAAACTCCCTGGCTTCTCTTTAATCGTGCAATTCAGGGTGTGGATGGTTCCATGTGCAGGTGATTTCTGAACCCTTACATGGGGTGACACCCCAGTCCCTCCAACTTAAAGCATGGAGAGCGTCTGTTCTTCCCAAGCCTAATTAATTGTGCAGTTATTTCAGCAGCCACATGGCCCTGCTCCTTTGGCAAGGCAGCCATCCAAAAGCTGTTATTTGATAAAGCTCGACTTCATGTGGAGAAGATAAATCCCTAGTGTGAAAAATCATTTATTCCTGTAGAAATCTCCGACTGGAGGAGGAGGTGGTTTAAATTTGCACAATGTCAGAAAGGTCTGACTCCAACCCTATTGCGTTTCTGATCAGTTCAGAGCTAACCCTTGGCTGCTGGATCTGCAGAAGAGTGAAAGGCAGCCCTGAAGGCAGGGAAGATCTGACCCCTTTGAAGTGCTGAATGCTGGCTCCTAACTGAGGGCTTAAAGGGTCCCTGCATTCATTGACATCCCAGGTGTTTTCTCACTTCAAGGTGAAAAGGCAAACACAGCCTGGATGCAGAGCTCCTAGTGACTCAGCCGGGGAGGCTGAAATCAGCTGAAAGCTGGTTGCGGTCCAAAAAGCCTGGGACAAGATGTTAGAACAGACATACTTGGGATGGAGATGAATGTCTGTATCAGCAGACTTTTGCAGGATGGAGCTGCTTGTGGCCATTCTCAAGGCTCTCTGTAATCCAGTAGTGGAAGGTGCTGTGAAGCACAGAGGTATGTTGGCCACCATGGCTGGGATGATGTAGCTGAGGTCTGGGATGCCTGGTTCAACCCAGCAGCTGAGAGCAGCTTGTGGGCACTCACTGCCACGCTGGGAATTTAAGGCTGGGGGTAGAGTTGGATCTCTGTATGAAGATAACCTAGCAAGACCCTGGTTTAAGCCCCATGAGTTGCCAGTACTGCTCCAAGGCCCATGGCTGGTGACTACAGGGACTGCTGAGAAATCCCTTCCCAGGGCCAGACTAGGTCAGCCGCCAGCTGCTCTCTAGGACCTCCAGGGCAGAGGTTGTCTCTGAGATACCAGAACCCAAATCCTGATCACATTGGTGTAGGAGAACCTGAACCTCACATATCCTACAAGAAACCTTGTATTTTCCATGCTGACAGGTAGATAACACTGAAACACAGAATGGAGCAGCATCAGGCCCTGGCTCATGCATCTTTGCAATGGAGAAATTAAATGTTTTGCCTGGACTCTCCTGGCAGAAATACCCAGCAGGGAAGAGGAACAAGTGAATGCCTGGGTACCGAACCCATCCACAGCTCTGCCCTCATGGAGCAGCCTGAGTCCTCCCAGGTGAGCGTCACATGGGGCTGGGTTCAGTAGGGATGGAGTCCTCAGTAGTTTTCCCAGGGGGGATGTTTTGGTAAGGGCCAGTTTTGAATGTGCAGTTGCCTCAGGCAACTTAGGAGTAGAGTGTGCTACATCTGTTCCTGTGGAAAAAAAAGAGAGTTGAAGAAGTACAGAGGAAGGAACAGTGGCAGGACAGCTTGGACGCAAGCGAGAATCACCCCCTGACATCACACTCTATGTCCTCTGTAACCTCTAGGAATCGCTCCATCTCCTGTGTGACCCCATTGTCTCTCCATAGAATCATAGAACAACCAGGTTGGAAGGGACCCATCAGATCTTCTAGTCCAACCATTCCTATCAAACACTAAACCAAGTCCCTCAAGACCTCATCCACCCGTGCCTTAAACACCTCCAGGGAAGGTGACTCAACCACCTCCCTGGGCAGCCTATTCCAATGCCCAATGACCCTCTGTGTGAAGAACTTCCTCCTAATCTCCAGCCTAAATCTCCCCTGGCGGAGCTTGAGGCCATTCCCTCTTGTCCTGTCCCCTGTCACTTGGGAGAAGAGCCCAGCTCCCTCCTCTCTACAACCTCCCTTCAGGTAGTTGTAGAGAGTAATGAGGTCTCCTCTCAGCCTCCTCTTCTCCAGGATAAACACCCCCAGCTCCCGTGTTATCCCAGCATCTCTCCATCTCCCGTGTTATCCCAGCACCGCTCCATCTCCCGTTGCTTCTCCTCCTCCCAATTGTGCTCCCGGCCCGTTCCCGGCGCTGTCCCCTCCCCTCGTGCCCCGGCGAGGGGAGGATCCGGTGCCCGTGCCCAGCCTCGCCCCTGCGCCGCCCTGCGCGCCTCGCACCGGCACCGGCACCGGCTCCGCTCGGCGGAGACCCTGCCGCCCGGGCATGAAGGTGCTTCGGCACAAGATCGAGCTGCTCACAGGTACCTCCGGGCGTGCCGAGGGGTGGGGACGCGGGGGCGACGGGGAAAGAGCTTTCGGCCCCTGCCTAGGAGATGCCTCCCCTCCTCCTTTCTCCCTCGCCGCCTGCCTCTTCTCCCGCAAGTCTCGGCTGCTGGTGGAAACGATGCTTTTTGGGGTATGGGAGGTGGTGGTAAGACTCAGGTGCTGGTGGAAACGATGCTTTTGGGGGTATGGGAGGTGGTGGTGGTAAGACTCAGGTGCTGGTGGGAACGATGCTTTTTGGGGTACGGGGGGTGGTGGGAGGGCTGCAGGGGGGAGACCCAGCCTGGTGGTGCCGGAAGAGAAGGGTGGGACTGAGCTGGCAGCCTTCTGGCACGGGGGTCCGGCAAGCAGATGGTGGTGGGGGGGGGGGGGTGGGGTGCCTGTGGGACTGCTGGAGCGTCCCTTTAGTGCCAGCTCTGCTGCCAGCCTCTCCTGGGAGTCTCCCCACTGCCTGGGTGCCCTAAGGATGAGGCTAGGGAGAAGCTGCTCTAAGCAACAGCTGCCCCTGCAGAGCCCCCTGCTGCCACCACTGTGCCCCGAGCCCAGGGTGCTCACCCCCTGCCTCAGTGGCACCAGATTCCCCAGCTCGGTGAGTCTCACACTGTGTCCTGCCTGCCCCTGTGCTCCCCAGGAGGCCCACATGGCGAGGCTGGCTTGCGAGGGCTGTTGGGGTGCCGACGTGTGCCCTCCCCATGGAGGCAGAGCAAGCTGTGGGTGTTTATGTTGCACTGGTGGGGCAGGAGGTGGGCCAGGCTGTGCCACATTGTGTTTTTCCTCAGCTGTCCTGTTCAGGGGATAATGCTATGAGCACACATCCATGTCTCAGAGTCGGCTGCAGGTTCCCTTCCTCTCTCTGCCTGCCTCCCTGGAGGTTGCTTTGGCTTCACTGTCTGGCAGAGGCCAGCCCTCACTCCTCCGGATTTGCCTCTCTGTCTGTCAAGCACTGCTCAGTTAGCATTGAAAATCCATGCTGGCATCCTGTGGGTACCGTGTCCATGCCAGGGCAGGATGCAGATGGTCAGTGGGAAGGCTCTCACAAGGCTGGTGACACCTGCCTTCCGATCGGACATGCTGCCCAGTGTCAAACCCTTCCCACAGCCTTACGATGATGATGATGTTAATAACAGTGTGTTTCCTTGCCACGAGCTGGTTCTCCTCCAATAAGCCAACTCTGTGCTGTGGATCCCTGGGGAAGGCAAACCAACGTGGTTGTTTCCATCCCATCTATATGTGCAGTGCCAGGGCCCCGGGGGAGCAGAGCACTGATCCCAAACAGAGATGGGCGTTATATTTGGGACTGATTGGGGACTAGAGAGGAAGCATGTCCCACGTAATGATTGCACCACACTGGGAAGGCAAAGATGGGTATATTTGAGGCGGCACCTTGGGCGTGAGTGCTATTGGGGAGCATCGGGGTGAGCTGGAAGGAAAAGAGCTCATTTCCAGCCACGGTCTCAGTGTGCAATGGGAGCCAAGCTGTTTTGGCTTTGAGACCCGGAGCCGTGGCTTCCTCAGCAGCCTTCTGCAGTGACAGTGGCCCAGCCAGGCTGGGTGACGCTGCCCACAGCCCTGCTACTGCACTGTCAGGAGCAGGGGTGAGAGTATCTGTGTGGTGGTGTGGGGAGCAGAGCACATCTGGATGCTGGCAGCACAGCTGGGATCCTGCTCGCAGGCGGTTGCACCCATGGGACTCCCCATCATGCTGATCTCCCTCCACTCCTGTGCTCAGCACCATTTTAGGTGACTGTCCCTCCACACTGAGGATGCTAGTTGGCACAGGGCTCTGCCACGTCCCTCGTGAGCCAGCTCTCCCCCCACCACGCCAGCAAGGTCACAGGGCCTTTCCTCATTGCTCAGCCACCCTCCCTCCCATATTAGCTGGAGGCTTTAATTAATAAAGGCATTCACCATACACTAAGTGCTGTTCCCCGCCACCCTGGGGCTGCGGCCACACGGTGGATTGGCACGGTCAGCGTGGGACGCTCCTGCTCTCTTCTCAGACTCAACTACCGGTGAGGCTTCATTTTCCTCCCTTTTTTTAAAGCTGGGGTTGCACCCCAGGGGATCGGGGCATTGGTTTGCCGGTGGCTCGGCAGGGTGCATCTCCTCAGCTGTGCCCCTTGCACAAAGCCATTTCCCCAGCTGCAGCCCAGCCTGGAGCAGCATGTCCCAGCCTGCGCCTCTCCATGGGGCTGTCAGCCTCTCTCCCCATGAGATTTTTGCATCAGGACCTTCTATTCAGGGGGTAACATGGAGACCTCTGGCTCTGGGCACTCTAAGACTCCTCTGGAGGCTCTCTGGTGGTTTTTCTCCCTCCTAGTGGTTCTAATTTGTTGGATGGCTCCCAAGAAGCAAAGTAAAGTGCACTGTCTGCAGAAAGCAGCCAGGTGGCACAGCTTACTTGGTTTTTTGAATGGAGAGCCCAGTCTGACGAGCAAGAGCTGGCTGTGGAGGGGAGTTTATGACCAGCTGCTGTATTCCTGGTGGTCTTGCAATACTCAAAGCATTGCTTGGCTTTTCCACATCACCAGCCCGGGCTGACGCAGGTTTGGAGGTGGACTGAGCATGGAGCAGGCTTGTCCAAGACTGTGTTTGAAGTGGGGTTTGTATCTGTTGCAGTGCGAATGTGGCCCCACGGTATCCTTGGGGAAACTGCAAAGGGTGGGTAGCAAGTGGAGGGAGTGTGAGACCCGTGCTGCCCTGTTCAAAGCAGTAACAATGCATCCAATGGCTTGGCCTTGGCAAAGGCGTGGAAACGAGGCTGCGAAAACAAATACTTGAGGTTGAGATCCTTGCCTGAGTGCAGATAATCTCCTTGCACTGGGACCTGCTGGTTACCCACTTCATCTATACACAGGGGAGCCTGGATTGTCCCCCACGTCCCCTCCCATATGCAGCCAGCTGCTGGGAGCACAGGCATCCCCTTGCTCCTCTCTGCTTTCTAAGCTGGGCTTCTGCCCAGGCATGTGCTTAGAGAAGCTGGAACTGTGGGGTATGAGGTACTGGTGCCCTGGTCAGCACTATCCAGTCTCACATCCTGCTGAGTGGCTGCTACCTGGTGAAGTCTGTCTCTACAAGCTCCAGGGATGAGCTCCTGGCTGGCTGGCACCTGTTCTGCAGGCAAGGAAGGGAGTTTGGGAGCTTCACATTTGGTTTTCTCCCATCATTGCAATACAAACTTTAGGCTGTCTCTCTGCTCCCTGCCTGCTCAGAGCCTCCCTCTGCTTCCCAGCACAGCTGATAAACATTAGCCCTCGTTCTGGCTGTGCGTGAAGATCTCCCTTAGTCCCTCCTGTATCTGTCTGCCTAAAACCAGCTAAAGTGTTGGATTTTCATTCTCTGATGGAAGCTGGTAAGGCAATTGGGATGTTCTTGCCCTGGACTAAGTGTTTACAGGGGTGACCAGCAAGGGCAGGCCAGGTTGGCCTCCTATTTTACCTGAGATCAGGCCCTGAAGACAAGTCTGTCCTTAACTGGGAGAACTGGACCTGGGTGGGAGCTGAGAGCCGAGCTTCTCCAGGCACTGCCTGCCTCATGGTTGCTCCCCGTGGAGGGGCTCATTGTGGCCCTCAGACAAGCTAGACCACCATGTCCCTGTGGTATATGACTGGAGTGCAGCCGATTTGGGTCCTGTTCCTATGGGCAGGGAGGCTCTGGGGGATTGGACTGAAGGGGATGGAGGCAGATCCCTCAGGTGCCGACGTCTCTCTTGCCCTCGGCAGGGCTGCTGCTGCAGGAGATGACCATGGCTGGGCTGCATGAGCTGCGCTTCACTGAGGAGAAGCCGCTGCTGCGTGGGCAGGAAGCCGAACTGGTGAGTCCCGTGTCCACGCTGGCTCCGGCGTGGGGGCTGCCAGGGTGCAGGTGCCTAAGAGGGAGGGTAGGAGAGTGTGTGCTGGCAATGGGTGCACCTGTATGGTGCTTCATGCAGGTGGGCTGGATTGGATGCACATGCATGCACCTGTGGGTTTTGGTGCAGGTGTGTGTGCAGATGTGTGTGCAGACGTGTGCAGGTATTGATGTCCATGCATGAGTGAGCACGGGCTCTAGTTTGGTGTGATGCTGTCTGTGTGTGAAGGTGTTGCACGTGCATGTGAACACACACCTGTGCATGTGCACATGTGCAGGTATTGTAGATGCGTGTGCACACATACTCATGTGTGGGCATTGTCCTTCTGCACCCAGAGCTGTGTGAGGGTTGTGGGTGCTTGTGGTGTCAGGGGGTTTCATGAGCTGGGTGGGAGGAGAGCACTTTGAGAGTGAGGGGTGGCAGGGGATGCCTCTGTCCCTAATGGCTCCTTCTCTCCCCAGGAGAACTCTGATGTCTTCCTCTCCACTGTGGACACAGACTGGAAGGTAGGACTGGCCATGGAGGGTGCTCCCCACCCTTGGGTCCCATGAGGGATGGCAACCTGCAGCTGGGGAAGGCTGTAGGGCGCTGAGCGGACCCAGGAGTGTTGCTGTCCCCACATTCCATGGGGACACAGTGCCTGGTTGGTTTCTTTGCATGGGGCTGCATGTGCATTGCAGTCTCCGGCAGGAGGGGATGAGGGGCTGCTGCCAGGCATGCTCTGTACTGGTGCTTGGATGTGGCTAGCAGGCACTTGGCAACTGGCCGGGGACAAAACCTCTTTAAAACAGGCAGTTTCTTCTCATGAGGGCTGAGCTGCTTTTCCAGCCCCTCTACCATTGCCATGGCAATTGTTTCCTGGGTGATGCCAGCTACCCACTTACATAAGGATGTTTGAAAGCCTCTTTATTTTTTTTTTGGAGGGCTGGGGCATTACCCCCTGTACCACCCACCTCTCTCGGGGAACAGGGCCTCTCTGCTACCCTGGCTGGCACCTACCTCCATTCTGCCTCTTCAGAGGAGCCACACGATGTGGCACTGGGGCTTGCAAAGCCTAAGTACTTGCCTGGCTCCTATGTTGTTGTTCTTCATTCTGCCCAAGCTCATTCCACACCAGGATGCCCCTGCAGAGCTCAGGGTGCTGGTGCGTGGTGAGGGAGAACAGGGGGACTGCTGGACCACAGCTCGCTGCCTGCTCCTCTCTTAAAACATCCCACCTCCCATGGGACATCAGTGACTCACTTCAGGTTCTATGTTACTGCTTTGCTAGTGGCTGGGACCACTTGGAGGATGAGCTCAGTTGGTACAGACCGAGCCCTGTCAGCTCCAGCACTGAAACAGCATCATCTGCAAGGATAAAACAAATCTGAATTTCATTCCTCCTGGGAGAGAGGCAGGGGAACCCAGGTCCATGTTTTGGCAGACCCAGCTGCCCAGGCTTTTGGGGCTGGTCTACTTGGTCTCCATTATTTGTGGTGGTGGCAGCATGTAGCCAGGCAGGGATCAAGGACTTTCATCGAGATGCTGGGCAGTGGCCGCAGAGTTTCACAGAGCAGGAGATTTCTGGTGGCCCTTTTGGAGGCCACTGAGTTATTTAAAAATGGCAGTGATGGAAAAATGTTACTCTTCCCAGCAGCTGGGATGCTGTGGCAGAGTGTGTGGGTCTTGGCTGCTCCTTGCTCTGTTTGCTCAGAGTCCCTGTTGACCACTGGAGGGGAAACCAAACCTCCTGGTGTCAGCCAGGGGAGGGCAAGGAGGGTGAGGGAGGCAAAGGAAGAAAGAGAGGTAGCAGTGCCAGGCTGCCTCGAGCTTCTGGTAGCACCATGGGCACCAGGATGGCTCTCACTCAGCTATACTGGGGCAGGGCTTGGTTGGCATGCAGTGAATGTTAAAGAGCAACGACTCTGCCAGAATGATATTTGCATGCCAGTATTTCAGGGCTTGGCCCATGGTGGTGCTTAGCTGTGTCCCAGGTGGTGCCCAGATCGAGTGGGATGAGCTTTCTAGGCTGTGCTGAGGCAACTCCCTTCTTTCCCCAACCCTGGTGCTTCACAGGTTGGCTCCCTGCAAAGGCTGGGGGTTGCTTGCTCTTTCTTGGTGAGATCTTACCCCGTTTTCTGGGCTCACTGCTTCAGGGTAATTTAATCCAGCCCCCAGTTTAGCTCTTCCCTGTCCCTCTGCTCCATCCTGAGCCAGTCATTGCTCACTTGCCGAGATGCTGAGATGCTCTGGGTGGGAGCAGGGATCTCCCACGGCCACCACCGGCAAAATAAAGCCCTTGGGTCTGCTGGCATAAGCCAATGTGCAGGAGTGAAGAGGGGCAGGTGCCTCTGCTGTGGGACCCTGGCAGGAGGTCTGGGCCACCTGCCATGCAGATGGGCTCATTGCCAATGGGTTGGTGATGCCATTCAAGCAGAGTCAGCCTCGCTCAGCCCTCATTTCTCCCTGCTTCCCTTTTGCATTCCTGGCTTACTTTAGTTTGGTTTTTCCACCCCCTTTCTCCTCTGTTTTGCCAGCCTCTGTCTGCTTTTGCCTGCTCATGCGCTTCTATCATGATTCTATGAGTCTGCGTCTCCTGCTTTTTCCTGGAGGCTGTGGCTGCTTGTGCTGTTTGACTCCACAGGCAGCAGGGCTGAGGAAAGCAAAAATGGCACCTAGACCCACGAATGGCTCTGTGCCTGTGCCAGGAACCACCTGGGAACTGGGATTCCCCACTGTTCTTCGACAGCAGAGATGAGTCTCTCTTGTCTTGGGTCTGAGCACCTTGCAGGACAAAGCAGAGCAGAGGAAAAGCCTCTCCAGTGGAGGCAAAGCAGATGTCATCCCACTGCCTATCTGTCTGTTCTTTCTCCCATATTCAGGCCCCCTGGCTGCTCAGCCTTGACTTGTTCGCAGGACGCTGCTTTCAGTGCCTCTCCACCAGCTCTGGGTGAACATTGGGTCAGGGAAAGGGCTCTCCCTGGGAAAAGTGATTCAGCCCTGTTATTAGCCATGAGAGACTCCACAGGAACAAGCCTGCTGGATGAAACTGGGGACACAGAGCTTTGCCATGTGGGGAAGCCTGTATGTGTGCTGGTGGTGGCAGCTAGACCTGCACTGCACATGGCTGTGGTGTGTGCTCAGACGTGGTGGAAGCAAACTGTGGTGAGGTGCTGGGTAGGGATGATGTGGAGGTGAAGGCTTCCTGTGGTGCACAGGGAGGCTGACGGGTCCCCACTGGATGCTACCCCTTTGGGCAGGTGCTGGAGGGACTGCAGAATTCTCTGTATCCGTGAGCTTCGTCCTGTAGTGGCTCCGGTGCCAGTTGTGCCGAGACATGCCGTGTGCTCAGCTGGGGCAGGCAGGGTTGAACCTGCCAAGACGTTTGGGGCCATGGGGGCACGAGGCCATCCGTGGGTGCAAGCTGCAGGCAGATGTACTCGGTCTCTCACAAAGCCCCATTGGAATCAGTATAGAAACCATCTGCCTGTGCACACATGCACCCAGGAACACACATGTGTGTGTGTGCGCACAGCACACACCAGCCCAGGGACAGGATCTGACCGCTTGGGACTGCTGGGGGTGTCTTTCCTCCTGTCTTATTTACCTGCAGCTAGTGACACCCTGGCTGGGGATAAATCCTGCACATCCCTCGCTTGCTAGCATTCTGCAGCAGGTGGGATGATTGTGCTACTCGGTAAGGTGACCCTGGTTGTCCAGGCAGTGTTCACATGTGGACATGACTGTGTACAAGGTTGTGTGTGCGCTGGTCGTTGTGCAGCCGTGGGCACGAGCGATGGCTGTGGTGCAAACCCTGACACACAGGAGAAGGATGCATCAGGCGTGATCCTTTTATGCACATGACTATGCACGTATAGGTACAGGACCGTGTACCAATGTGGACGTACAGGATGCAGCCCTATGGGGTTATGCACGAGCATTTTGTGGGATGTACAAGCTTCAGCGTGGGTTATTGTATTTACTTTTTCAATTTTTGTGTGCACAGACACGTGGGGGCACATGGTTTTGCTCAGCCCCTGCGTTGGGTATGTGTTCCTGTGCACAGTCATGTGTGGAGCAGGCCTGGTGCATCCTTCTCCTGTGTGTTTCCCATGTACCCAATGCCCACTCATGGGGATGTGCTTGCTTGCTGGGATGTTTGTGTTGCCGCAGGGCCTTGGTCTGGGTGGTTGCAGGCTTGAGCATGATTCTGCATGTTTGCGTGGGGCCAGAGCCGTGTGTGGATGCGATGGATGCGGGTGAGCGTCGATGGGCTCTGCTGTGATGCTGCTGTGCCTTGCAAGGGGTGCAAGTGCAACCCTGTCCAGGCACCCCTGCCCGTCTCGGTCTGACATCTGGGAAGATGGAGCAGGTACCGCACTGTGCCAGGCTTTTTTCCTTCATAAACAAGGGTATTTGAGGCCAATTGGAGCATGAATAATTCCCACGGCAGCCAATGGCTGAGAGCCGGCTCCATCCGCGCTCGCCCGCAATGGCAGCCAGACCTGCTGGGGCTGCGCGTCGCGTCGAGGGGGAAGGGAGAGGGAGGGCTTAGCGCGGGGCTGGGGCTCCGCTATAAATCCAGACGAGGGGCTGAGCCAGAGCAGAGCTGTGCTTCGCCGCTGCACCGACGAGCCCCGCACCAGGACCCCGTGCTCAGCCCACCCAGCCCTCGCCTCCTCGGCCACCCGGGTCCTCACCATGCCCGAGTGCTGGGATGGGGTAGGTACCGCCGTCCCCGCGCTCGCCCCCTCCCTTTCCCAGGGACTTGTACTCCAGTACCTCCCCTGCCTGCCCTGACTGGACCTTTGCACCCAGCAGGGCTTGGCGTGGGCCGGGCAGGCATCGGAGCAGGGGAGACCTGCTGCTGGGGACCCCGTCCCTCCCGCAGCCCCTCTGCTGCAGCCCTGACGTGCTGCGGGTTTTGGGGACGCGTTGTCCTTGAGCGCGTCCTCCGCGAGCCCAGCGGAGATGCTGAGGCTGAGGGGGAGCGAGTGCTGGGGCTGACTGATGGGGATGGGGGTCAAGCTGCCCCTTTCACACCCCCCGCTTGCAGAGGGAGAGGGTCTCTGGCTGTTTTGAAGCAATCCAGCGGATGCTTTCTGGCTTCTGTGGAGATGCCAACAGCTGATGGCAACAGGCTGCTGTGGAGGCGGCGAACGAGGTGGGAGCACTGCAGCAGCCAGCAGGGAAACGGGGCAGGGCACCTATGGGTGCTGTGACCCCTGCTCCTCTTCTTGCGGGGGCCAGGGGGTGTCGGTGCCCACCCCTTCCTTGCTACCTGCATCCCCAGCCTCTTCCCGCCAGCGAGCATCCCTGCGCCAAAGGGCAGGGCTGTGGGCGCCAGCGCTGCTGCAGAGGCTGCACCGCAGGCAGGGCTGTGCCTGGCTTGGCGGGGGCGGGGAGGGCGGGGGTAGCCCTGCTGGAGACGGAGCTGCCACCCTGGGCATGTGATTTTGGAGTGGGATCGCAGGCTGAGCTGCTGGGGCTGTGATGGAGCCTGTGGGGATGGCAAGGGAGCAGCTCTGCGCCCAGGGTCAGAACACATGGATGCTTCCCGCTCTGTGACCTTGGACCAGGCCCTTATTTTCTGCCTCAGTTTCCCCATCTGTTATTGCAAGGGGATGTCCTCGCTCGTCGCCTGCTGCCTGATACAGCCCTAGGGTGTGGAGAGACAGCTGTGGATGAGTGCTGGGGTCAAGGTGTCCTTGAGGAGCTGAATGTTGTCTCCGCAGATCCCATAAGTTGCCTGTGTGTGCTGTGTCCCCTTAGGGACAGCAGATCTTGGGGAGGGGAGGCACTGCAGCGAGGAGATCCTGTCCTCCAGCGGTTCCTCCCACCCGAGGCCTGTGTCCTTCAGAGTCCTTGGCAGCATGCGACCCACTCAAGTATCCTTGTACCTGCCGCCCTCGCTCCAGCCCATCCATGGGGCTGCCAGTACCCGCAGTGAGGACCTTGCCAGCATCCCCTCCCTGTCCATGCTTACCACGTGGTGCTCCTGCACCTGCCACATCCCACCTCGAGGTCACTGGGCTGGCTGGCAGGGATAGGCGTCTGGAGGGGACTCCTGGTCCCTTCTCCCTAGGTGATGCCTTTCCCAGCACCTGGGCTCCCAGCCTCAGTTTCCCTTGCTGGCTAGAGAATGTCAGCCATGAAGGTGAGGCTGGACCCCTCCCAGCCAGGTAAACTGAGGCATAGGGCAGTCCTGGTCCCTGTGTGAGGACTCAGGCATTTCAGACCAAGGGATTTTAAGGTTGCTTTCGCTATCATTTTGGGATCAGGCTGCAGCATTTCTCAGATCGGTGTCTGATGTTTTACCTCTGCCTGTTTGTCCCAGGCACAGTGAATCCAGGTCAGCTGCACCATGCTTTGATCCCTCACTCTGCTGCCATGTCCTTGAAGATCTCCTGTCTCATCCTGTGGTCCACCTGTCCTGCCCCACAATCCTACTTGCCCAAGCTCTCTTGGATCATCCCATCCCATCCCATCCCATCCCATCCCATCCCATCCCATCCCATCCCTCCATCACTTGATCCCATCCTCTAAATCCATCCTATCATACACCTGTCCAATCCTAAATCCTATTATCCTATCCCAAGTCCTCTCTTCCCTTCCTTTTCCTTCTCTTCCCTTCCCTTTCCTTCTCTTCCCTGGGGAACTGGTGGAGGCTGGAAATGTTTGTATGTAATTTGTTCTGCCTTCTGCGCAGCCAGGATGCACCAGAGCTGGTTTTTTGGTTTTGGGTTTTTTTTTTTTTTTGGTTTTTTTTTTCCCCCCAGGATGGCTGCTTCTCTTTCCCTTGTGCTCCTGTAGGGCCCAGCCTCCTGGGGATGCAGTGGTGAGGGGGTGGAGTGGCAGGGCAAGAGAGGATGTCTTGGGGCAGACAAGTGTCACCCTCCTCTTCCCTCAGGAACATGACATTGAGACCCCCTATGGGCTGCTGCACGTGGTCATCCGGGGCTCACCCAAGGGGAATCGCCCGGCCATCCTGACGTATCACGACGTGGGCCTCAACCGTGAGTGCTAGTCTGGGGACCACGGGGTGCAGGAGAGGGTGGGAGTGAGCCTGGGACTGCATGAGATGCAAGGATGTCAGCCAAAACCCGTGGCTCTGCTCCTTTGCCGCCTCCCCTGAAGAGTCCCCAGGCTGCCTTGGGTCTCTGAAAGACCCAGGAGGGTTTGAATGCTTGGATGAACACAAAGCCCGGGACAGGCACAATCAGAAGCACTTGGCCGGTCTGGCGGTGGCTCTCTGCCTGCCTGTGCCAGGCAGGGACAGGATGTGGGGGATGCCAGCTCAGTCCCGGGCCTGCTGGTATTCAGAGCACGGACCTAGCTGGTGGCATAGTGGGGGCTGAAGGACAAGGGTCCCCAATGCATAGGGAAGGACAGACCCCAAGCCAGGACTCGATATGCAGGGACGCTGTGTTCTCCATTAGCCTGAAGCCTTGGACTTGCAGCCCAGACCACTGGGATGTGTTTGCCAGCTGAGCTGCGATACCCAGACCCCTGTGAGCGGGGAGGAGCATCTCCGCCTCCAGTGGAGGCTGAGTCACTGGCGAGCTACAAGAGCTGCCTCACCATCACAGCAGCGCTCTTATGTCCAGGAATGCGTCACGTTGGTTGCGATGGGCCTTACAACCTGCCTCGCCCACAGTGTTTTGGGAGGGATACCCTGGGGCAGGGCCCCTCGAAACCCCAGAGATGGCTGTATCCCACTGTGCAATGGTGGTGGCCTGACCACAGCAGCACTCGGGCTGTTTCTTTGGCTGTTGCCAAGCAGGGAGATTTGCAGCCATTTCTCAAATCCTGTGTTTGCTTGAGCCATTTCTGGGGATTTTGGATAGGGCCGATAATACCTTGGGCTGCTAATCCTGCTGCCTGCCGGGTGGTCCTGCGACTCCAGGCTTTGTATCCCCCAATCCCATCCCTCCAAGCAGATGAGGCTGAGCCCTAACTCCTCATCCTCCTGGCTGGTTGTTCATTCCCATGCCCCCCAACCCCAGCACAGATGCAGTCCGTGCTAACAGTGGTTGCAGTCTGGGCTGCAGCGATGAGGACCCTGGAGGAAAGGGCTTTGGTGGCCTGTCACCTCCGCACTGAAGGGCAATGAGAGAGCAGGCATGCTCCCCGGCCCACCGGGTCCCTGATACCTCTCTGCCTTTTGACAGACAAGCTTTGCTTCAACACCTTCTTCAACTACGAGGACATGCAGGAGATCACAAAGCACTTTGTTGTGTGCCATGTGGATGCACCAGGCCAGCAGGCAGGAGCATCGCAGTTCCCTCAGGGGTAGGTGCCAGCCCTGGGGGCTTGTTATACAGGGATGTCACCTCCCTGCCTGATAGATTGTCATTGCAGGGGTGTTTGTGCACAGCCTGTGGGTCTCCCCAAACCATGTCAAAGCCTGCGGCAGGTCCAGGGTGGACAATGGGGTGGTGGCATGTGGGTGGTGTTTTCTTGTCCACTTTGGGCAGCCCAGATGCCATGTCTCAGCTTTCCTGCTTTGTGCAGGTTGTGTAACCGCTGTCCTGTGCCCCTCTGTGCTGCAGGTACCAGTACCCGTCCATGGACCAGTTGGCTGCCATGTTACCCAGCGTGGTGCAACATTTTGGGTGAGTCGGCCCCTGCTCCACAGCTACTGGCTGGGGGTGCTGGGCAGGGCAATGGGCAGGAGGCTCGGGGCTGGGGGAGTTGTCCCTGTAAGTTGGCACCCTGCTGTCTTGTGTCCTGTGCTGCTCGTGGGGGGACGTCCCAGGGAACTCGTGCTGGAATCAAGTGTCCCCCCCTATGCACCTCTCCATTTTACAGGTTCAAGTATGTGATCGGGATTGGTGTTGGGGCAGGAGCCTATGTGCTGGCCAAATTTGCGGTGAGTTTGAGACTGGGCTGGGCTGGCCCCGATTTCCCTGTACCTGCTGTCAGCCCAGGCCATGGAAAAGAGCAGGAACTGATACCTCCAGGCTGACTGTGCTGCTGTGAAGTTCCTGGAAGGACAAGGGGGCTGATGAGATGGCACTGCCTTGGCCATGGAGGCCGGGTACTCTTGCCGCTGGTCTCTCATCACTTCAGGACAGGGCTTCATCAGCCCAGCGTGATGCTGGGGCCGTGGTGCTGGTGGGCAGGTGCATCCTCCCTTCCTGCTAAGCATCTTCTCTCTTGCTTGCTGCAGCTCATTTTCCCCGACCTGGTCGAAGGACTGGTCCTCATGAACATCGACCCCAACGGCAAAGGCTGGATTGACTGGGCAGCCTCCAAGGTGGGTGAGCTGTAATACCCCTGCCCTGATCCCAGTGGCTCCCTGGGGCTGGAGACAGGCATGGCAGTGTGTAACAACCTGTGCTCCTTCCACAGCTCTCTGGCCTCACCAGCACACTGCCAGACACTGTCCTGTCTCACCTGTTCAGCCAGGTAAGGGCTGTGCATCCTGCTGGTCCATGCCCAGCCCCCTCAGCACTGCAGCCAGGTCACCCGCGCTGTGCCGTGTCCTGCCTGCCGGGTGCCCAGGGTGGGGTTGGTCAAATCCTGTGTCTCTCTTGCCTGGTCTGGGGCTTAGCCTTGCCAGGTGCCACGCCCTGCCCAGGTGCACTGCCTGCCCTGCTGCCCCGTGTCTCCCCACTGTGCAGTGTCCCTCATCTGCCCCGCTGGCTGGCATGAGGCAGGCAGGCCTAGGGAAGGCAGGTGTCTCAGCAGCACCCACAGCCCCTGATCTCTGTTCTCTGCTGGCACAGGAAGAGCTGATGAACAACACAGAGCTGGTGCAGAGCTACCGGCAGCAGATCAGCAGTGTGGTGAACCAGTTCAACCTCCAGCTTTTCCTCAACATGTACAACAGGTGAGCTGCCAGCAGGCTGCCCCCTGCTCTGCGCCAGCACGAGGGGCTCCGGTGCGGGTGGGTGGCCCCAAGGGCACCATGCGAGCCCTGATTTTTGTCGGGTGCTGCTGTCACCCTGTGGCACAGGCAGCAGCACAAAGATCGTCCCTAGTGCTGGGCAGGGATGTGGGAGTGGCGGTACCTGTGCCAGAGCCTTGCCTTGTCCCAGAGCCCACGGCCATGGGTGCACATGCCCTGGTCTCCTCCTGTGCTGGGTGCTGGCAGAGGCCTCGGGAAGGCGGCAGAGATGGTGTCCCATGCATGCAGGGGAGTGGGAGCTGCTGCTCTGCTGGGTGCTGCATCCCACGGAGCAGACTCTGCTCAGGTCATGGCAGAGATGCCCATGGTGTCCTCCATCCACAGGGTGCTGGGACAGTGGCGCTGGGTGCTGCTTCCTGGAGCTGGCTGTGCCCCAGCTCTTGCACTATGGCAGCGGTGGCAGCACCTGCCCATAGGCTCACACTGTCCCTCTTTCCCCTCTACCAGCCGCAGGGATTTGGACATCAACCGGCCTGGAACGGTGCCCAACGCCAAGACGCTGCGGTAAGAGTCGCACTGTCACAGAGTGGGAGGTCCCTGGGCAGGGGAGTCCACCCAGAGCAAGCCCTGACTGTGCTGCTTCTCCCCTCACTTCCAGCTGCCCTGTGATGCTGGTAGTTGGAGACAACGCACCTGCTGAAGAGGGGGTGGTGAGTGATGCGGTAGTGCCTATGGGGTGACATGGTGATGGTGCTCACTCATGAGCAGCTCCTGTTCACTGTCTGCTCAGGCACGTGTGAGCTCCCCTGCGCAGGAGCTCATGTGCAAACCTGTCTGCTTCTGTGGGCAGATGTGCACATTACCTGTCCATGGCTACTACACCTGGAAGACCTCCCCTTCCTCCTGTGTCCAGATGTGCTCACAATGTGCACTCTCGGTGGTGTCAGCACACAGGCATTGCCTGCTGGACCTCATGTACCTAAGCAGCTGCAGGGACATCCCCGTGCTTGCACACATCCAGGTGGTTGTCTCCACTTGCAGAACCAGCCACAAGTGCCACGTGTGGCCACACTGGTTCACAAAGTGCAACTGCATCACACATACACAAAACCCCCAGTGTGTGCACCTTTGTGCATACACACAGGAGCATTTGTGTGTGATGCACAGGATGCCTCCCCAGCAACCCTCCCTTCCCTTTCGAGTTCCCAGGCTTGCTCAGACATTGTCTAGCAAGAGGAAAGTCCCTTCTGTCCCATGGTGGTTCAGCACAATCAGGACTCACCTAGCACCGTGTCTCCACCTGGATGGGGTGGGATGTGCCAACCGGGATGCTGTGGGCCAGTGGCAGCACCCATGGGCAACTTCTGCAAGGTTCAGGGCATCCCAGGGTGCTAATATCATCCCTCTTGCCCACAGGTTGAGTGTAACTCCAAGCTGGATCCCACCAACACCACTTTCCTGAAGGTAGGCAGGGGGCAGCCAGGTGATCCCTGCTGCCTGTGTAGTGCCCGCTGCCCTCTCTCCCACAGCTGCGGAATGGCCCTCTCCCCATTCTGGGTCTGTCCTGGCTGCGGGGCCTGGGGGAGAGCAGGGTGGCCTCAGTAGTGGCCTCCTGCCAGCGGGCACCAGGGGGGAAGATGGGCGCAAAGGCACCTTCCTAAACTAAGCAGGACATTCTCTCTGCAGATGGCTGACTCTGGTGGGCTGCCCCAGGTCACACAGGTGAGTCCTCATGATTGCCCCAGGTCCCCGGGCAGGCTGGGTCCCGAGACACACATTGGTGCTGTCCCTGGCTAGCAGGTCAGGGGGCTGAGGTGGGCACAGGGGTCGTGGACAGGGACTGCCAGAGGTGGCTTGAGGCTAGGTGAGATCTCAGCCCCAGCGCTGCCTCAGCTCAGCCTGCTCTCTCCCTGCAGCCCGGCAAGCTGACCGAAGCCTTCAAGTACTTCCTGCAAGGCATGGGCTACAGTGAGTGCCAGGGCTGGGCATGGGGTGGGGGCTTGTCTGAGTGTGCACAGGTGTATGTGTGTGTATGTCTGTGTGTCCTGATCCTCCTGCAGGAGAGGAGCCTGTAACCCTTGTGTGCCTGTCCTGATGGAGACCTGTCTGTGGTGATGGGTGTGCAGGTGTAAAACGTGTTTGTGTTTGTCGGGGCATGGGGTGAACAGGCTCTGAGTGCACGTTGATATGTGTGTGTGTGTACAAGGGCTCTGTGTGTGCATAGGTGCATGGACAGGATCTCTGTGCATGCAGGCACACTTATGTGTGCAAACAAACAGGGGCTGCGTGTGTGTGCACACAGAGCCCATGTAAACACATCTGTGTGCATACGTATGTGTATGGATCTGCGAGCGTTTGTGTGTGTGTGTGTGTGTGTGTGTAGGTCTGTGTGCACACCTGTGAAGGTCCATATACTCACATGTGTGTGTTTGCAGGTGCATGTGCACATGCACATGTGTGTGCACAGGCAGGTCTGTGTGCACATGTGCACATCCATCTGCAAGCACATGTGGGGCTGGGCAGGTTCTCCTGGCCCCGTGGAGCAGCCAATGCTGCTGACACTCTCTCTCTGCCCTCCCTACCCTTTTCCCACTCCTCCCGCCACCAGTCGCTCACCTGAAGGACCGGAGGCTGAGTGGAAGCACAGGTACCGCTCAGTGCTGCTTGGCCCGTGCCCAACACTGCATGGTGCCTGCCTGGCCTGTGGCCTCGAGCTGCCCAGGCACCTCTGGGAGCAGCCTGGGTGCAGGACTGGCCCTTCCCAGACGGTGCCCTCTGCCTCTCTCTGCTTTGCCTGAGATGGCACCATGAGCTGGGGGCTGAGAAATGGCTGAGAAACAGCATTTGCAGAGCTCACCCTTTCCCCACAGTGTGGTGGGCAGGATCCCCATCGCCTCATGAGCAGGAGTTGCTGTCTGGGAGCCGTGCCCAGCCTGTGTGCAGCATGCCTGAGGGCGCCCATCCCTGGCCTGCTGCCCCTCACCAGCCTGGAGCTGCTCATGTGGTCACAGCAACGCATGCCGCAAGCTTGTGCCCAAAGTCATTTACATTGGGGAGTGGGACCAGTGGCTTTGCTTGCGTGAAGCAACATTTGCTTAGGTCCTGTTGGCTTTCGGGAGGAGCTGAGCACCGTGGCCATCTCTCTCTCTGTGCAGTGCCCTCTGCCAGCATGACCCGCCTGGCGCGCTCCCGCACGGCCTCCCTCACCAGCGCCAGCTCTGTGGACGGCGCCCGGCCGCGCGCCTGCACCCACTCGGATAGCAGCGAGGCCATGGGGCAGATCAACCACACGATGGAGGTATCGTGCTGAGGCCCACGCTGCCACCAACATCTCCTCCAGAGCCATCTCCCATCTGTCAGCCTCCCGCCAGCACCCACCCGCCCCCTGGATGTCCTTCACCAGGACCCTAGCTTCTTCGGGATCAGTTTATCTTCTTTGCCATTGGCCTCATCCCCTTGCCTGGTACCGGAGGAGAGGGGCTTCTCTTTGCTGCCTTCTGGCTCTGGCTCCCGGCTTCGCCCAAGTCACACGTGGTTCTGCATTCATTGGTTTTCACCTTCCTGAGCATCAGCTCAGCCCTGGAGGGGCAGGGTGGATGGCAGGAGGACAGGGACGGGATGAGGGAGCAGGGGCAGGATGATGGCGTGGGAACAGGATGGTGGGATTGGGCAGGACAGCAGGATGTGGAGAGGACACAGGAGGTAGGTTGGTCCTTCAAGGTCAAATGATGACTAGCCAAGCTAGAAGGAAGATGGAGCAGGGAACGGCACTTATTGCAGGTGACTTGGCCCTTTCTGGGGATGCAGCTCTCATTTGTCCCCATGGGTCCTCCATGGGGACAGCTCACATGGGATCCCCCACCACATCCAGGACCTGCTGCCCCAGAGCTGGCTGAGCATTGTGAGAAATTGCACTCCAAATTGTCCTCTCGCCCTGGTCACGTACCCTGAGGGCAGCCCCAGGGAGGGGTAGATGGCTCAGCCAGAAGCCATCAGGGCAGGAGGATGGCAGGGGGTCCCTCTGCCTCTGCCCTCACCCAGGTTGGGACTTCCCTTGGTCTCTTGTTGAAGAAGCAACAATCACCATTTGCCACCAAAAATGCCCTGGGGGTGGGGAGAGGGGGACTGTGAGCTGGGGCCGGCTTGGCTCCTGCTACATGTACAGTTCCACTCCAAGCTCTTGGGCAGAGGCGGCCAAGGCTCAGGAGGCCACGGGATTCCACTTTCACCACAGCCTGTGGGTGTCACTGCAGTGGAATCATTAGCAATAAGATGAGACACTCCCCCACTCGTAATGCTGTGGAGCCCTCAGCAGCTTCTGCCCCACAGAGCGCATCACCATGAGGTGCTGGTTGTGTGGGATGACCCATGGGACGTGTGGAGCACCTGAGCCTGGCTTTGCCTACAGAGCCGGACCAACCATGGCCCCCAGACTCCCAGCCCCCACCCCAGCATCTCACCTGCACAGAGCAAGGTGTCTCTCGAGGGCTCCCCCTGAGCTGCAGGGCCCCAACCAGTCCCTGGCTCCGGGAGGATCCAGTCTCTCGTGCTCAGCATGGAGAGCTCCATCATCGCGTGACCCCACCCTTGGCCACCCAGCCTATGCTGCCCTTCCTGGCCGACCCCGCGGGCAGCAGAGCCCCCATCTCCTCATGCACCCAGGTGCTCAGGGCTTTGGGGGTGGGCTTTGGGGGACTCAAACAGGGACCTGTAGGGGACTCACCAAGTGCCACCATCTGGCCCAGAAGAACCAGCCCTCTGGGAGCAAGGCCTGACTCAGCCCCCCAGGCCCCATCCCCTTGCCCTAGCGAGAGACACAGGGGTCCTGGGGCTCCCAGTGGGTGTATGAGGGATTTTGGCCCCGAGACCCGCGCCCCACCCAGCCCCTCCCATATGGAATAACCACCCTAAAACACCCCATTTGTCCCCTACTTTGTTCTGCTGTGTGCTTCCTTCTCAGTGTGACTGAAAGCTATGTAGCTCCTTTTTATTGTAGATACTGCTGTGATCTCGTTTTCTCAGTGTGTCCTCCCAGATAATATATATAAAAATACTATACATAATATATATAAATCCGGTCCCTGACCTTTTTGGATTTATTTCCCCTTGCATTCTTGTCCAAGCAGTGCCCTGTGGTTCCCCTGGAGGTGGTCTGGTTATGCTTGCCTTCGGTTCCTCACCTTGATTTTTGTTGGTCAGTTTGGTTTTCCCTGGTGTTTTCTTTTGATTTGTGTTGATTTTCTTTTCTCCCAGTCACAGCGAAATTTAATGCATTTTCCTGATTGAGTGCAACCTGGTTTTGTCACGGTGGCATCAAGGCCGCAGCACTCACGAGATGGCAATATGTAAACCGGATTTAAATAACCTGTTGATGTAGAAGAGGATTTACTATGTTGGAAAAAACCCAACAAACTAATAAAGACATTAAGAACCTCCTGTGCTCTTTTCAACTTGCTGCAGGGAAACGCACCCAAGCCCATCCTGAGCCTGGGTGGGGAGGAAAGGGGGACACCATGGCCACAAACCCAACCAGGGGCTGCACCCCTGGGAAGGCGGCGCTAGGGTGAGAGCCCAGGACCTCTGGGTGCTTGTAGAGGGGAGCCGTGGGGGGCTTTGGCTTCAGGGCAGCCTTAGGCAGGGTACCCCATATGCTGGGAGTGGAAAGCAGCCAGCTGAGACCCAACAAGGATCCAAGGTGCGCAGCTGCACAGTCTAGGGATGACCAGGGTCCTGAAAGATCCTGTCTCCCTGTCCTATTCCAGCTCTGCAGGCTCCCTGTTAGTCTCTCTTCCACAATCTGAAAGTCCCAGGTCACAGCCCATTCCAAATGCGTGAAGCCCTCCCTGGGAAGCCCCCACAAGGGCCCTGCTCCCCTGATACCACCCCAGAGCCCATCCATGTGGACCAGGGCTGCCCCAGGTGCCCAGTGCCTCCCCCTCTGCCCTCCCCGTCCTGCTGCTGGGACAGTGCTGCACTGGGGTCAGTGCGATGGGAGCAGGGTCCAGCCATCAGCAGGAGCAGCAGCTCCACCAGGGTCCCCAGAGACACGACGTGGGGACTGCTGATGGAGGTTATGTCAACCACACAGGTTGCACCTCATCTTACACTCCCTTGGGATGGTCTCTTAATAGACTGCTCATGGTAGGTTTAAAAATGTTCTACAGTATTTTTTGCATGGACAAGTATGATACAGACTATATAATCTACAGACACCTTTGTCGACATCTATTTAAAGTGTTGGTCTTATCAGGAGTTCTGCAAAGATCCACTCTCCCACATCAAGCGTTAATTGTTCAGTCTCTTACCCTTTCTTACAATCTCATTGCACCTTCTTGCAGACTCTCCCTTTCCTCCCACAGAAGACGCTCGAGTCTGTGTACAGGTTGGTAGCTGTAGGATCCTTTGCTTGTGTCCCCAGGACTCCTGGCTGAGTGGTGCCAGCGTGGTGCTCGGATCCCTCTGCTGGCACAAGTACCACATGGAATTGAAACGCTCCTGCCACAGCGCTGTTCCCAGGCGCAGTGAGTACATCTCTATATGCTGATTCTCTTCTCGACAGAAAATTTAAGAGTTAAGTGATGTACTAGTTATATTTCCTGTCTATTTTTCTTAATAATTTTGTTCATCTTTGCAATGTGTTATGCACTCAACTTGGTAAAAAACAACAGATAGTACAACGCAACCCTGATGGTCAGACTAAAAAGAGGGACTGCCAAGAAAATCCCCTTCCTTACCTATTATAACAATCAGTCCTTTTAGTATCAAAGCGTATTAATATTCTTAATATGTATTAGTTCACACTATACACTGCAATGCAAAGAGGTAATGGGATTTTTCTGGACACTCTGGTGTTCTTCATGCTTAAGTAAAACAAATTACAGGACAGGCTGGCCACAGGGAGAAAAGGACTTTGCTTTGTGGAAACTTGGAGCTGCCAATGAAGGACAAAGAGTACCCCTGGACCACCAAAATAATGCCAGCATCCTAGCCCCTCTGACACGTATCTGAAACCTTCCTGGTGTCATCTGGCATCACAGCTCATTAACTCTCGCCAGATTGACTTCAGGGATAACTGGATCAATAGACAAGCAGCAAGAATCCTGCAAATCTAGAGTTGCTTTGTGAAGTTTGACTAGGATTAGTAGCCAGTAATTGTGTTAGTGATTAGTCAAGTCATATTGTACCTAAACGATCAAAGGGTACAAGAATCCTGCGTAAAACCACACTTGGGGTGGCCCAGTTTGGCTGAAACACAGCATGCACATGAATCAATATTTGCCCTTGTAATCCTATACTTTGTGTCCTGGCCTCTCCTCCTGGCATGGGCCAGCTGAGAATTTTTGTGACAGTGAACTCTTCTCAACAACTAAAACACAGCCTGTTCTCAATACTGTTGTCATTACAAACCCAAAACGTTATTACAAATCCATACAAACTACCGCACAGAAAATTAACCCTTATCACAGCCAAAACCAGCACAGGCACTGCTGTAATTAACGACACACATTCAGTTGCAAATACATGCACAAAATTATATGTAATTAAGAGTCAGAGACACCTTAACATCCAGAATTACAGATATAAGAACAGTCACACATACAATTGCAGATACAGGTGGAGTCACCGATACAAGCACACATTTGTTTACAACTACAGCTTCTGACAAGACCACCAGCAGCGGTGCCATTAAACAAATGCAATTGAAGATACACACATAGGTAGGAGTAGAGATGCAGACAGAGGTACAATCAGACATGCAGGCTTACTGATAAGATGACATGACTCAATGATCTGATGGGTCTTTTCCAACCTGGTAATACTATGATTCTATGCCTGTTCCAACTAAACTCTACCTGCTGACATGACCAGGGGAATGGTTGCCTTAAAGAACAGAGGTGATAAGGCAAATGCAGTGCAGCAGATTCACACAGCAGATTTTTTAGAAGCCCAGGTAGCAACGTGCTCAAAATTCAGATTTTCTTAACTACTTCACTACAAGAAGAGTTAGAAGAACATACAAAATGAATCCTGATGAAGCTCCGCAATTACCAAATAAAATGTTTCTACAGCTTCTGCCTTACAGCTGAATCAAGCCTAGTATCTATTTGCTCTTGATTTAAGATGTACTTACATCTACTCTTGAAAATGGTTCGTGACGCTCCCATTAGCATACAAAAGCAGCAACATCTGCTGGGAGTTTTAAGAGGCTTCTTGCTGTCACTTTCTCAGCACCACAAGCTAGAGCTGCCACCTTTGCCCTCACCAGTGCTCCAGGTACAGTTTCTGAAGATGAGGGGATAATTTGACCACACAACAGCTCCTGTAAAACTTCTGTACCTATAAAAATAACAATCGACTCTTACTTAGCTGGATAGGCAACCCACCTCTGCTGAGTCGTCCTTGCATAAACCTGCAAATAGTATCGTAGCTGAAATCATTAATCCTTGCCACGCGTGAGTTAAGTGAAGCGGTATTTTTACAGGCAAGACACAAAACCTAAGGGTGAGTTCACTCCCCTGTGCTGTAGCACCATCTAGAGGATTTGAGCTAGAAATTCCTCACGCTCCAGGCAAAAAACTGGGAAACTGCTCTCAAAAAGTTGAGAAAAAAAGCCCCTTTTACAGAAAAATAAAATGTTGAGTGAATTTTCATATTAACATCCACCTACAGAATAACCTTATAACTGTTTCACACATGCCTACATGACATGAAGTTTTTCTTAAGTTCTTGGTTTATGATATTTGGTTTCATGACAGGTAACAGAACATAATTAGCAAATATAACTTCATCGACAGTCAGACTGGGAAAGATCTTGATCTCATCCACTCTAGGGCACAGGCTTGCTACAAGACTTTTTTTTATGTGGAGAAAAGCAGGACTTCCCCTGTAGATTTATTCATAAACCTTGCAAGGATGACTAATTGTACTCCATTTTCCTTAATTTTCACCTCAGCTTGGCACATTCTCGCCCATAACTAACACTGCTACTGCTGCAAAAATCACACTTTTACTCCTGAAGCCTTTGGGGACAGGAGCAAGGTCAATCCTTTTGTTACTTCTGGAAACTCTGGGCTAGCTCTTCAGAGAGAGAAAGACCAAGAATTAATTGAGAATATTCATAACGCGATTGCACACAGAATTTGTGGGCAATAAACCCAAACCATAGCTCCCGTTCTTTGGTTAATATGCGACTCAGCAGCAGCATGATTCACAGTAACACATCTGCATTAAAAATTCAAGATTTTGTATACCTAAACACAATTTGTATTTCTCTTTCAGTATTGTGTCAAAACATTAATGTGATACCAGACAATCAGTCATTTATTTTAGCAAGCAGTCCTTACAAATAGCTAAGACTGGACTCTGAGCTTTCAGCTACTATGCCACATTATTTGCTTCTATCAAATTTCCTTGGAGACTGTTTGGCTAGAAATAAAATCACAGAGGCAAAGCCTGAAAGAATCAACTGCACAGTCATCACCAGCATCATTAATGGTTATGCATGAATTCATTCCACTTTACAGGCCAACAAAACTTAAACCTTCCAGAGATTTCCTACAATACAGGCAAAGGAGCTATTGTAACAGGTGGCAGATCTTTACTGTTACTTGTAATGAAGATTACTGGTTATAAAAAGCAAAATTCTTCCTGAATTGAATTGATTTGTGCTATTTCATAACGGCTGGCAGCGAATCAAGACTGTTGACAGCACTTCAGTGCAGCTTAAGTCCTTCAGCGTGTCCCTCCATATGCTTCACTGCCTCCTTCTCGGTCTCCAGGTTGAAGCAGTAAGGAAAGTAGGAAACTCTCACGCACTTACCAGCAAAATCCTCTTCCTAGCTTCCACATGGAGGATTATATCTTCTTCCATAGCTAAAAAAAAAAATGAGAATAGTTTTAAATACTTTCCATCTTTCAGTTGTTTTTTTTTCATCCCCGATGTAAACCATAAATGCAGAAATTAATTCAAACACCAGACTACAAGTACAAGTTAAAGCTTCTCATTTGCTACTTTTACCAGCAAATATTTAAATTTATTCACACAGATAAGCATTTGCAAGATCCCAGTTCTAGATTATGCAGTTTCTGGTCCTCAAGCAGTATCACTCTGTTCCTAATGCAGCATTCACCACTGTATATTAAAAGAACAATAACACTACTTGGAATCTGAATTCTTTTAAATTCCAAGTAACCAAGAAAATATTTTCATTTGTTGTTATGTGACTGAGACAAAGCCTATCTGAGTGTCTGTAAAATCTGCATGTTTCAGTCTTCCATGCTGAGCATAAATAATGCTTCCAAGAATAATCCTGCATCATGCTAGCTTTCATTTTGGCTCCAGTTCAGTATTTTTTTGCAAAGCTGAGCTGATATTTTTATTGGTTTTGAAAACACACACGGGCATCTCGCATCCATGAAGGAAAACAGTGGACTTCAAAGAAGCTTTAAAATTAAAAATAGCAATGGGGCAACAGGGTAAGTGGAAAACCTCCCCCTTTCAATTTTCCTAAATCTCTGGAACTGCTAGTCCAGTTAGTGGGGGCAGGATCACCCTATCCCTTACAATATGCTATCCTACAATGTACTGACTTTAATCAGAGTGCAATAGTAAGGATCACTCCTGCAACCAACATCAGCACTAAGACCTGGTTTATATCATATAATATCTAAGTTTTCATTTAAGAGCATCTTCTGGCTGCATTAAAACAAAACTGCCCGACAGATGTTCCAGTCAGATTCAATAATCATGCACCAGTGCCTACAATGGTTCAAAGAAATGAAAAAATATCTGTAGAGGTACCTCATTTCCAAAAGTTCAGCACACCATACTTCTTTAACAGAACTGCAGAGATGAATCCATGCAGATTTCACTGCTGGCTGAACAGTTTGCAGGTGAAATGCCCTCACACAGCTGATGCAGCTCTCAGATGGGCCAGAATCAGCTGCAAGCACTGTGCTCTTGACTGCCTTCTGCAGCACCGTCAGAGGATGTTGAAGAAACTCCTAACACAGTAGCTTAGGAAATAAATATACCGGTACTTCTGATAATTTCCTCCTTCCTTCAGAAGCCAGGTTTTCAACTCAGTTATAATTCTTAACTGGAATACACAGGGATTTCCACACTTCTAATTTATGCTGCCCCCTGCCAGTCTTAAACTTAATAAATGCCTAGAACAATGTTACTGTAATAGGTAGGGCAAACCCACACACCGAAGTTTTTTTTCTCCAACATATGGACATAAACTGCATGAAATCAGGTGCTGAATTACTGTTGTAACTTTCAAACCCAGTTTTAGGTCCTTCAAGCGTTGGAGATTAATAATTAGCTTGCTAATTTGTTCTAAAAGCCTCTCTGTTTGAGGAAAGGTGGGGGGAGGTGGGCTACTGGCCTTCCAAAACACCGAACTCTAAAAGTCACTGTAATGGAAGCTTCAAAGCTTCATAAGCAAGACAGAAGACTCGGCGAGGCCAGCTCCCTTCCCTTACAAAGGCACAGAAGAGTCTTTCGAAGCCATCTGTGCTCTTTATTGTGTGCATGGAGGAAGATGGTTCTTCACAGGCCTTGCGTGTGGTTTGTTCCTCTGTGGTTTTGGTGAAGACAACCAACACATGTGGGTAACGCGCTGTTGTTGCAGTGTTGCCAAAGCAGCCTTCACCTATATCAGGAGTAGGGTAAATGACAGCAGCACGCAACATTCCTTATTATAATGACTTATTTATCATCATATTATGATTTATTTAGTGATCATAGCACACAGCTAGGCTGTAAAGCTGCTGGTGGTGAAGAATAAACACTGCATGCCCATGGAATGGGTGGAAAATCCGAGATCAGACAAAGCAGCACTTACGCACTGGGAGAAGAAAAATACTGGTCTCTGACATTAAACAGCAGCTGAATGGGTGCCCCGGGATTCGGTCAGTATCTCAGCTGTAATGTAAACAACAAATCCAGGTCCAGAGGAGGGCTACAAGGATGAGGGCTACCATGATGATAGTGCAGTTGTCACACCAGAAGGATGAGATGTCATCCAGAGGGATCTGGACAGGCTGGAAAAGTGAGGCTGCACTAACCTCATGAGGTTCAACGAAGACAAGTGCAAGGTCCTACTTCTAAGTTGGGGAAATACTCAGTTTCAATGCAGGATGGGGGATGACATGATTGAGAGCTGCCCTGTGTAGAAGGACTTGGGGTGCTGATTGACGAGAAGCTGAACACGAACTGGCGATGTGCATTCGCAGCCCAGAAGACCAAAAGTGTCCTGGGCTGCATCAAAAGCAGCTTGGCCAGCAGGGCGAGGGAGGGGATTCCTCCTCTCTGTTCCTCTCTTGTGAGACCTCATCTGGAGTATTATGTCCACTTCTGGAGCCGTAAATAGAAGAAGGAGATGGAGCTGTTGGAGTGGGTCCAGAGGAGGCTACAAGGATGGTCTGAGAACTGGAACACGTCCCGTATGAGGACAGGCTGAGAGAGTTAGGCTTGTTCAGCCTGGAGAAGGCTCCGGGGAGACTTTATAGCGACCTTCCAGTACATGAAGGGGTTACAAGAAAGCTGGGGAGGGGCTGTTCAATAAGGCATGTGGTGATAGGACAAGGGGCAATGGGAATAAACTGGAGAGGGCAGATTTAGACTACACACGAGGAGGAATTTCTTCACCATGAAGCAGGTGAGGCCCTAGCCCAAGTTGCCCAGGGAACCTGTGGCTGCCCCATCCCTGGAGGTGTCCAAGGCCAGGGTGGATGGGGCTTGGATCACACCGATGCGGTGGGAGGAGTCCCTGTCCCGGGCAGGGGGTGGAGCTGGATGGGCTTTGAGGTCCCTTCCAACCCAAACTACTCTATGATTCTCCAGCACTAGGAGCAACCGCTCAACCGCCCCAGCCGGCGGCCCAGGCTGCCCCGACCATGGTGAGGAGGGCTGGGGCTGGGGCTGGGCCAGGGGCTGGAGCCGACCCCCCTCTCTCTCTCTCTCTCTTTCTCTTCTCGCAGGCTGAAAGAGGGAAGGAAATCCTGAGCAGGATCGAAGCCTTACCCACGGTCACCGCCACCATGCTGATAAACCAGGAAGGTAAAAGCGAGCGAGGCACGCGGGGCCCGAAGCGCAGGGTGCGTGAGAGAGAGGGGAAGGAGGCAGATTTAGAATCATCAATCAGTTTAGACTGGACATAAGGAAGAATTTCTTCACTGTGAGGGTGGTGAGGCACCAGCACAGGTTGCCCAGGGAACTACCCCATCCCTGGAGGTGTCCAAGGCCAGGATGGATGGGCCTTGGGCAGCCTGATTCAGTGGGAGGTGTCCCTGCCCAGAGCAAAGGGTTGGAGCTGGATGGGCTTTAAGGTCCCTCGCAACCCAAACCATTGTATGATTCTGTGATTCTCTGAAGAAATAACTTGAAGCAACATGACCTTAGTTTAACTTAAGGAATTAGGTGTTGTTCCTTATCCCCTCTGTTTAACTGAACTATACTTTTAAGAACCAGATCTCAAACATCTCTTGGTAGGTGACAGAAAGGCAGAACGTGAAGCACTTAGCTGTTGCTCTTTCAGGCATCTTTTAGTCCAAAATTCTTCATCTCTGCAAGAAAACCCACTATCGCTTGAGGAGTCTGTACTCTGTGAGGATTATAGAATAGAATAATAGAATCACTTGGTTGGAAGAGGCCTTTGAGTTCATCAAGCCCAACTGCACCTGTCAAATCATATCCCTAAGCACTTCATCTCCCTGCCTTTTAAACACCTCCAGGGATGGGGCTCCCTAGGCAGCTTCTGCCAGTGCCCAACAATCCTCTCTGTGAAGAAATTTTTCATAATGTCCAATCTAAACTTCCTCTGACACAGCTCGAGGCCATTCCCTCTTGTCTTGTCACCTACCAGTTGGGAGAAGAGACCAACACACACCTTTCCACAACCTCCTTTTAGGCAGTTGTAAAGAGCATAAGGTCTCCCCTCAGCCTCCTCTTCAGGCTAAGCAAGCCCAGTTCCCTCAGCCAGTCATTGTAAGACTTGTATGTATTCAAGGTACTGCAAGTTTTTGTGATGTCTCCAGCTATCCATAATTAGCAGTGGTCGTTCTAATTACTTCAGATAATTCTGTAGAAAATTAAATTTTATTTCTGTCTAGCCCAAATATTTAAAACAAGCTTACAACTGAAATTAATTACAGTAAAAATACTCAAACCAGTGGTGAAGTAGTGGTGTTTGTTAGGCTGCTCAGGTTCCCTAAAAAGATGAAACCCTCTGTTCTTCACTAACATAAACCGTGGTCTTGAACTAAGATTATTGTAATAGTGTAGGTACACTTAAGTGTAATAGAATGCATGTGAACTAGAAAATCAAAGATCCTGATACAAACACTGCCTGTCATTTATTTTAACGCTAAAAGTTGATTTGCTCATTGAAACCTCTGCTAAGGGTACATTGATTATTTAGAAAATCTCATCAACTGTTGCTATTCTTTGCAGTAGAAAAGAATCACACCACAGCATTTCTAATGAAGGATTTGTTTGCCTTTCTATAATTTGGGTGGCAAAGGCAAAGACAATTTGTCCTGAAGTAAGCATAACTCAGCTTTAATCTATGGATGTCACTAGTGTCAACTCATTTTTGTGTTATTATTAGATCTTGGAGGACCATTTAACATTGACAGTTTTCATTAAAAGTACTATATTTGTTGAAGCAATCATTTAGATACAAGGTCATATACACTTGACACTAATTCATTTCTGCTTTTAAGTGACTTAGTATTTAATGCTGTAGTTATTTAGATATTCTCATGCTAATGCAGTGCTTGGGAACACCTGCTTGTTCCATTAAAACATCAGTTTCAATCTCTGTGTAATAAACGGGAGACACAAAGGGTGTACGGGGTCATTCTATACACTCCCTACACTACGCATGCTGCCAATGCAGAATTATTTCACAAGTGACTACACAGATTGGAAGTGATTCAAATAATACTTTCCTAGGAAAATTATGGAACAGCCTAACATAACAGTGGGTTCTGTTCTTTGCCTCTAATTCTTCATCTGGGATTCACTATTTTTATATTAACTATTAACTTATATTAACTAATTAACTATTTTAATGTTAATTCTTCTTTCATAATCTTGGAGTCATAGAATACTTTGGTTTGGAAGAGACCTCAAAGATCATCCAACTCCAACGCCCTTGCCTTGAGCAGGGACGCCTCCCACTGGATCAGGTTGCTCAAAGACTCATTCAGCCTGGCCTTGAACATTTCTAGGGATTCATAACTTCTCTGGGTAACCTGTGCCAGTGTCTCCCCACCCTCACAACAACAACAATAAAAATCTTCCTGATGTCTAATCTAAATCTTCCCTCTTTCAGCTAAAACCCATTTCCCCTCATCCTATCCCTGCACTCCCTGATGAAGAGCCCCTTCCCAGCTTTCCTGTAGACTCCCTTGAAGTACTGAGAGGCTGCTGTAAGGTCTCACTGGAGTCTTCTCTTCTCCAGGCTGAACAAGCCTAATTCTCTCAGGTAGTTGTTATCGGGGAGGTGCTCTAGCCTCGAATCATCTCTGTGGCCTCCTCTGGATTTGCTGTAACTGATCCATGTCCTTCCTGTGTTGAGGACTCCAGAGCTGGACACAGTACTCCAGGTGGGGTCTCACAAGAGCAGAATAGAGGGACAGGAAAACTTCCCTCAATCTGCTGGTCACATTTCTTTTGATGCAGCCCAGGATACTCTTATTTTTTTATTCCTATTCTGTCCATGTGACCAACACAATACAAATGTATGCAAAGAGAAAATTGTCTTCCCAGTTTGTAATCTCTTGTCTTTGAAGTAGGTCAAATCAATTTTTTTGTTTGCCAAACAAGCTTATTAAAGCCAAACAGTTTTACACGTGTAGGATTCTGTTCTTAGTTTCACCTCATTGCTTATTAATACTAAAAGCATGATTTGACAAATGATTGGTAAACAATGATTCATTAAATCTTCAAAAACTAGTCTTGACTTTTGTGGCCATAGTTTTAATAGGTGCGATCACTAAGTGTGCACTCCCAAGTGTCAGTATTTTGCCCCCAATTGGAAGGGATTGTTCCAAGGGTGGTTTTGCTTGCAAAATGCAAACATACAACTTCTGCTTTTTGATTATTCTCGGTGCTTCACTGTGAAGAATGTGTAATTTCTATCACTGCACATGTCAAATGCTACAGCTAGAGTGTGGGTTAGATTCTGGCAGCCAGGATATGAGCTCAGTGACAGTGTTTAAACTGATGAAGCACTATAACTGCTTAAGTACTACAGAACAGAGTTTTGTAGGTATTTAAGAGCCTTAAACAGCGATTAGGCTCTTTCAGAAGTTTCATAAGGCAATTCAATGTTTAATTGCCACTGATTAATAAAAGTCATAGTTAAAAACATATACATAGCTGAAATCAGCATAAATCCTTTCTGCTATAAAAGAGAAGAAACTATGAAATCCTTTTTTTTCTGTTACGATGTGCTGTACATAAAGAATATGTACTTAACATGATAATTATTACAAAATTATTTGTTTGCAGGAGTTCAAATAAGAACAACTCTTGATTATCCTACTACAGCTTGGTATGCAAGACTTCTTTGCCCACTTGCCATGATGGCTAAGAATGCAGTGAAAGATCTCGATCCTCAAAATGATCTAACCTGTCTCAGGATCAGATCAGAGAAACATGAAATTATGATAGTTCCAGGTAATATTTCTACTGAAATAACTATAGAATTGTATGTCCTTTGCAGTTTCTTTCAATCTTTCACAAATAAGGCTACTGTAGAAAACACATTTTGAAAATACAAGTATGAAAATGCAACCATACATTCACCATGTAACCAGATGTGTTAGGATTTTAATGTACAGACTTCGTAGTATTCAAGCTTGGAGACAGTCTAACAAGCCTAGACCTGCTTAAGGTTCTGGCTTCTGTGGGTTTTCACAAAAGAAAACGGGACAAATTTGTATAAAGTAGTGTGTTCATATATATAGTATTAAAGGCAGCTCTGTTTTTGCTCAAAAATGATGCAAGAAATCTTTTTTTCCCTAAAAATTCTGAGCAGTCTGTTATCTTGACTCCCTGTGTATAGGTGGAGTTTGTGTCACAGAGGTGCAGTATTATCACCAACATAGTAACTGCGATACAATTATTTCCTTTCAAACAGCCAGGGGAATATAGCATCCTGTTTCTCATTCATGTTAAATACCAGTTAATTTTTAAGTTGAGTCTCTGAAACAGAAAACAAGGCCAGATGAGCTGTGGTGAAGCTGTGGTCAGTTACCAGTACAAGGTGAATCAGACAAAGTGGAAGTGATTGGTTGGGGCTGAGATCCTAATGGGTGCCCCAGCTAGTTGAGAGACAACTGGTATGCAGCAACTATCCACTGAAGGCCGCAGAGCAGAAACAGGCAGGGATCTCCTCAGCATAGCTGCTGGGGAGGCTGTTGGCTGGGAGCTTGCAGTGAGGGGCAGCCTTCACTAGGCGGGTGGTCCTCAAACTGCTTCCATGGGAAAGGCAGAGCAGAAGTGCCACACCAGGTGTCCATGACCTTGCCTTGCTGGAATTATTTATAATGCTGCTGTGAAAGCAGGAGGTGTGACAGAAATCTGGCACTGTCAGCAAGTGTCATCAGCTAATCAGTTAAAATTTTAGTTTAGTTTCTGTTTTGGAGTACACATAATAACACATTCAAACTGATGCACTTGATTCTTACTTTGAATTTGTCCTTCACTTAGTTTTTAAAGCTGACCTTTTGACCATGAAAGCACGTTGACCTGAAAATAAGTGGTGTAAAACGTGAAGCTTTTTTGCGAACGGGGAGGTCGGATGTTGAAAGGCTTGATTGTATTTTAAAATAAAATAAAAGGTGGCAAATGAACCAGCTGTGATTTATAGCAAGTTACTTTTGGATGAAAGTGACAGCACAGGAGTGTAGCTTCTTAACTTTCCAAAGCAACTATGACCCTACTAAATTCACTGGACCCTTTCAAGAAATGTACCATTTAAAACAGATAATGCGAAATAGCAGTCTAACGGAATTGTTTCCAAAACCTCCCTGGGCTTCTAGAATTAGTAAGCAAAGTCCAGCACACTTAGAATTTATTTATAGCAGAAGCCTGTTCAAATATTTTCCGCTTTTTTTTGTCTCTAAATGGGGTTCTCAATTATGAATAAACCAGTTAGTGAACTGAAGAGACTGCAGATGGCAACAGTTCTTTATTACAAGTGCTAGCCTCCAGGTTCTTATCTTGTGACTTTCTTCAGCTTGTTTAAACATCTTTACAGCTTCTGGAAAGCAAGCCTACTGCTTACTGAAACAGTTTCAATATGGTATAGTTAGGATTTACAACATAGTTTTTTTTAATCTTTAATCTCAGATCCTTGTACCAAGTGATTACATTTCCTAAATGTTTTTTTTCTGTATAAACACCATTGCTTTTGCTTATATTTTATAAATAAATGAAAAGTTGGAGAGAAATAAGGTAAAATATTTTGACTAAACATTTTTATATCTTTTTTGCAGAGAATGAGTTTTTCCTTATCACTATTCAGGAAGCGTGCAAATAGTCAACATGGCAATAGTTTCAGTTCCACTTGTTGAACTAATTACTTATTGAAAGTTAATGATAGTTCTTCATTGTAGCTGCATCAGTTTGTGTTTGAGAAAATCGTTTGCATGTATCAAAATATTATATGTTTATCTTTATGCTCAGAAGAGCAATAATAAAGAAAAATGCTTAAAGTACACCTTAATACATATACAAGCTATTCTTGCAATTAAATTGTCCTTTTTACATTTCCAGTGTTACACTGTAGAAGAAATCCTACCTTGCGGTCTGTAGGTTATGTCTATCTGTACATGCATAAATGTGTCCCTGTGAACTAGAGTAACCACATTTACATGAACAAAAGAACACCAGTGTAATTAGTGTCAGTAATGATGGACTAGATATTGCCCTGTCTTTAACTCCTGGGCTTTATGGTTCTTAAAGGAAGAAAAGTGAAAGAAAAATCTATCTTTTATTCTTTTCCATTTTCTATAGATGGAAACCATAGTTTCATTTAACATTTTCAGCACTGAATTTCAAGCAAACTTGAGCCTGCACTCTACCATTAGTTTGTTGGTAACAGTGAACAGTGGTGTAACTAAACCAAAAAACATGCTAACTATTTAAGCCTTTAGGTCCAGTACTCCTTAGTGATGTGGGACAAAAGGCAGGTTTAAAGCTCCGAATGTTTCCCAGAGCAGACCCATGTTCATACAGTATCAGTGGAGATCAGATACGTGTTGTTCAGTACCTTTCAAAGAGATCCACTCATAAAGGGCCACTGTAAGGTTAAGCTGCCTTCGAATCCATTCTGTTTGGAAGATGTGCTATGTCCATGCCTCAGGATGAGTCCTGGGGGTGATGGTCCCTCCTGGCTGTGGACTGGCAGTACTGAACTGGGTGCAGTACTGCTATTCAGTGTGCACTGTATGCCTCTGGCACAAGCTTTCATCCCTGATGATCCCAGTGTCATGCTAAGCTTTGCACTTGCGTATGCACAGAGATCCCCTGTGAAAGTGCAGGGTGTCTGAGCTGACCCTGTGCTTGAAAAACAGCCAGTTGTCCTACAAATCATCTCAGGCTGTGTAGATTATACATAATTTGTATCAATTAATTATTTAAACATTAAAACTTCAGATTGTCTTCAGTTGGTCACAAGAAGGCTTTCTTGCTAGACAGAGGAAGGAAGAACGACAAATGAGTAGGGTGGCTATGAGGATGAAAGGAAAAATGAATCTTGACTGCCGCTCAGGGAGCTTTGTAGTACATCACATGAATTCTGGTTGAGGTGATGAAACCGATAGATCACCACATGTCCCAGTGGATATGGAGTCAGCAGTTTGCCACTAGGGCTGTGTTATGCATCACTCAAAACTGACACAAGGAGAGTATCAAAGCCTAGTGCTATTTTTTTTTTTCAAATCTAAGTGTTTGCTCTGACTCTGCTGAATAGCTTGGAAAGGCTTTATTTCACTGAAAAGTCTGTGAGGTTTGGTCCTGCTCCTGGGAATTGAAGGTATCCATGTGCTGAGATTTCAAAAGCGAAAAGACCGATTCCAATCCCAAGCAGATGATTGAGTGCTTATGTGTATTGAGAGGAAGCAAACCCAAAGGTGTAGAGGCCCATCGTGCTGGAAATTAAGCACAGCAATCCATCTGAGCAGGGCTATTCCAAATGTTAAGGCTGTGTAAATCCATGAGACACTATTGGTGGCAGTGCTGTGCCAGAATTTCCTTACTGCTGGAGGGTTTTTGATTGTGCACTGGAAAAATAACTGGTTCAGGTTGTTTGTAATAAGCCAATGTATGGGCACGTGGCAACCCTTTAAAAACTAAGTTTTTAATTGATCATGTCTGCTTCTGTTTTGACAATTTAAAAAAAAAATCCAACTTTTTATTTCTGTGTATTAAGGAACATGCATTCTAATATCCTGGCACATCAAATGCCTACCAATTCAAAGCCCAGATTTTTGTCTTCAGCAAATACCAAAAGTATTGCTGAATTCCAACTACTAGTAACGTGTATTTGGGGCAAATAGTTTGGTTCTGTAATTTTCTCAAAGAACATTGAATTCTGTGGAGGTTTCACTGTACACATCCAGAAACTGCCAGAACTATAGTCCCTGTTACACTTTCCTATTGCCAAAAGTAATACTGGAATTGCAATTTCCAGCATTATTGGAAGATGTCCTTCAGCCCAAAGAACGCAGCAGAAAAGAGAAAAGCTTAGCACCTGGCAATGTTCTTCCATTTTTGTCTTTCTGATGCCTGTGTCAGTTGCCTTCACAGACTTTAATCCAATATTTATTAAGCAGCTGGTGATTGCTGTAGCTTGATAAAACACTCAAAAAAGACACTTAAGCCAAATCATTAAAATTAAACACATGCTAAATCATTTCGCTGAAAAGTGTTTTTATGTGGAAAAATGGCCTTAAGCAGATTCATGTAGTTCTCCAAGGGTCAAACACTGCTCACAAATTAGTTTCCTTCCCTGTTCCTGTGAGAGGCACAGATGCAGATAAGAGGGCAAAGTTTGGTCCATTTATAATGACGTGTTTAGCATCAAATGCTGCGCAAACACAGGCTGAGTTGTGCTGCTGCCAGCTGCTCTTACAAGGCTGGTCTCTAACTTGTGTTTCCTTGAAAGCACAGCACTATTACACAGCTTGGGCAACATCTTCACTAAGGATCATTAATTGAAATACTCTCTTTCATTCTGTGGTGATTTGTTCCTATTTTCTGTTGGCAAAAGCAAGCCGAACACATGTAAACTTTTCATTTAGGTCTGTCAGTAGGACATGGAAGTAACAATAGTTATATCTCCAACAGTTCTAATGGAAAAACCTCATCAGCACATTGATCAGAACAAAGCTGGGCTACTGAAAAAGAACAGAGTTGTCCAGACAGAACACACGGAAATGCATCTTTCCTTAATGAGAGAGACTAGGACCGATCCCAGCTCTACTGCTTTAACTCAGCAGGACACAAGTTCTGGAGTGGACCTGCAGAAAAAGCCTCAGCTTTCTAAATAAACTGATGTTATCCTTTTAATTATGGTTTAATTATCAAGTTACTATCTAGAGACAGCAAGATAATTCCTCTATTGATTTTTCAAATCCAGTCAGCTAAATTAGAGTAGCCAGGAGAATTCCAAGTTTGTGTCCTTTTTGCCTGGCACCTGAACAAATGAAATCTCTCAGTTTGTAGAAAAATTAGGTCATAACAACATGGCTCACTGCAGGACTTCACAGTATCCATGGGGGAAAGGAAGACTGATGCTTGGAAAGAAAGCCTTGAATGTCCTAAACTAATTAACCATAACAGCAGAGGTACATCCTCTATCTATTTGAATCTACCTGAATTTCAGGACATTGACATTTGGGAACACAGTGGGACTAGAAACAAACCCCTGTAAAAAATGCAGCGTCTAGAAGGAAAGTAAAGGCCACAGGGAGACCTGAACTGATTCTTTGAACTTTACGAACAATTTGAGAGAGAAAAGGTTAATTTTTCTTCAGGATGCAGCCAAGCAGAAAATCGCCCAGTCCAAATACACGTAATTTTCAGCCATCTCCGCAAATTGTTCTGAAATAAGAATGAAAGCACTCAGAATTTATTTACGAAGAATTTTCAATAGTTACATCAAAAAGATTACCCTATTTTTAAAAGAAATACTGATTTAAGTAAAAATTCCTCAAAGTGGATACCTAACAAGAGGGCATGAGTTGTAACTGCCCACATCCTACTTTGGACAGCTGGGGCTCTTGGCTCTGCACATTGTTTTGGGTCACGCTGCAGTAAGGAGTATTCTTCTTTCTCAAAATACCTAAGTCTACCACTTTTCACATGAGTCCCCTTCTAGTTGTCCTAGCCCTGCACTGTTGATTTCAGTGAAACTGCTGCTGTCTAAAGCAGTTACTTCTTCTATGCAGAAGAGATCATCACCTTGAGTCTATGCCAATTGGGTCAAAAAGAAATCTGATGCATTTTAACTGCTTTTTTTTTTTTTTGTTAAGATACGGAGTGAGAAGACAACTACACTAGACCATTATTCAGTGAAGATAGAGGTCTGCTTAGTTACCAGTTGGCAACAGGTTTAAAAAGTATTGTTGGAAGACCATGATGGCAAGGGGCAAAATAGCTAAAACAGGTTCAGACTAAGAAAGTTTGCCATAATGTGGGCAAACTTTTTTAATGTGGGTCATATTTTTAAAAAATAGCACTCAACGGCACTCTCAGTGCATTTTCAAAACACTATAGGATTGCAGAGAAGAAAGTTAAACTCAAGTATTTTATCACAGAAGGTAAAAGGAAAACCCAATAAGTTTGCTTTGTATTTATATACATAAATCGTAGTTTAATCATCAAATTATGACAACAAAGGATGTGTTCATTAGTCCTATTCAGATAATTTAAAGTGACTTTTAAAATATGGAAGGAAAATCCCAGGATCCAGTAAATTATTTCTTTCCCTTCCTGCCCCCTGCCCCTGCAGAGAGTCTGCATTTGTCAGATAAATCCATCTGTTTGTCAAGCTTGTTGCTAATTTTGCCAAAGGCTACCTCAGAATTTGGTCTCAGGAGCAGCGTCTGCTTCTGACACACTAAACCAGTGCCCACTGTACAACTCTGGCTGCTGAACTAAGTACATAAACATATACGTCTGGTAAAATCAGCTGGAAATCTCACGGCCTCACTTTACAACGTTTCTGAGCTACAGGTGGCTTGCAGTATCTCACTGTCTGGTTCAGGCTAAAAACTGGAACAGTATAGTCAAATAGAGACAAATAATGATAAGATACTTGAATTAGAAATGAATCTTTACCATTTCATTAAGGAATTGTTACTGCTAGTTGTGAAAAGCTGTCAGTTTCCTTCTAATTTACTAATTAGCTGCAATGATTTATATAAGACTGTCCATTGGTAAGGTCACCCTTTTGTCTGCAAGAAAATCATGGCTGTAAGTCTACAGTTCAATATTGGCCAACTGTGTGACTGCCTGCACGCGTGTCAGGAGTGCAAAGAAACTGGAAATGTTCTTATCTCTAAGCAAGTGAGAGTGGAGCTCCATGGAAGAGAGAAAAGTGTTCCTGGTTAAGCAGAGGTTTTATTTGCTGTGACATTTTGTTAAAGGAAGTTTATAGCTGAACCATAATCCAGAGTAAGTCAGTAAGACTGACTGATCAACAATCTTTACAATTCCAGATTACTGTCAACTGTGAAGTATTCCACGGGAACTTCCCCAGTGTGTTATTCCAGGAGCATTCACAATATACTGGCCTCGGTTGATCTCACATGACAAAACCATCCTTGGCCTAAAGGGCTAACAGTCTGCAGGACCAGTTTTCTTTTTCCTACCAGTGTTTGAGCAGAATAACCTCACTGATTTAGATTAAATTATTCTGCATCCATACAAGCTTTATTTTCCCCTTGTTTGCTTTACTTTGGAAGAATTTCAGAAACAAAAGACATACTCATGGTTCAGTAAACTGCACAACAGGAGAGGTTACAGTCAAGAAAATTTAGCACCCACACAACATCACTGCATTTCTTTTCAACCAGCATTATTCCTTTCCTTTGGGGAAACAGAGGAACCACAGACAATTTCTACTTACATACCCGACTGCAATCCATTAAGATGGCCACTGTAACTCTCCCCTGGCTACCAGCAGTATTAGTTTCCTTGATTCCTTGCAGAGGTGCCCATGCTAATGCACTGGTACAATATGTTACTGCTTAGCTGTGAGTTCATTGTAAAGGTAGGAAATTAAATAGGTTGTGGGTTTTAGAAAGAGAAGCTGTGAAGCCACCAGCCTATTTAAGACTGGGCACTACCAATATACCTAGTATTTGCAGAATTTCATACACTGCAACCTCACTGAAGTCAGCATGATGGTAGGTAGCTAACCAATATGTTTCTCTGGGTTTTAATGTATTTTGCATCCATGGTATCTAACGCATTTCACCATCTGCTTTAGGTTAGAACATCAGAAAACACATTTTAAAGACATCAGATGTTGTTTTCAGCAAGTTCTACTTAAGCTTTTCACCCATTTTCCCTCCCCTGCTGATGTTCTCTATGATAAAGTGTAAATTTTTCCTATTGTCACAGTTTTATTACTCAGAAATTTATTTTTAGGTGTTCCATTGGTCACCACTTCCTGTTAAAGGAGGTGATGTCTGTTTGCACCATTTGCATTCAAAACAAGCAGATCTACAAGGAGAGAGGAATTTATTCACACACACACCCCATTACTTGAGCCAGAACCCCCCTTGGAAATTGCTCTGAGCTGTAGCATTCAGATTGAAAGTAGAGGATCATAAGGATGTAGAAGTAGGTTCCCAGAAATTCCAGGGAAAGGTAGAGGAAAAAGGGAATCTATGTTTAGGAAGAGCAGTTCCATTTTACACTGCCTTTTTTGACTTCTGCTGTAGATCATACTCAATCTTCAATATCCACAGTGACTGTGGATCAGATAAACATGCAGAATAACGGATATACAAATATTAAATGTGCACAGTACAAAAAAAAATCTGCAAATGAAAATTTGGCACCTGAATGCTTCACTTAACATTAGCATATTCAAATCAGGGCTATTGTGAACAAGCTTGCTATCTTCAGCTTCTGTTCTACAAAGGATAACAAAAGTGGATATTTTCTTAGAGCAGAGGAAGGCATTTCAAATAACATTATGAAATTAAAAGGCAAGTTTCCTAAACAAACGCACCAGCAGAGGCAAGCAATGGTCTTTCCTTCACCCAGTATCCTTTACTACTTGTACGTATTAATGTTTCTCCTGGAGATAAAGGAATCTAGAAGGTGCTTCATATTTTCACCGCTACTCAGACACCCTTAGTGACAGACGTTTCTAATATAGATAAGAAGGATGGAGCGGATATTAAAGTGGAACATCTCCCCATCTATTCTTTGTTATTCTAGCAGAGATTTACCTTGAGCACTTTCTCAGTGCGGTGGAACTGGTGTCAGTTATTGCAGGTGCCACCGTGTTCTACCCAAGAGGCAAAGGTGTGTGTTAACACTCCCCAGAAGTGGGAGATCTATATTGTTCATTAGAATAAGAGAAGGGGATGGGGGGTTGTCAGTGAAGGGGGGAAGTGGAGAAAAGAAGGAAGAATAGGATTATTCTCTTGCTCAATAACAAAATAAAGGAAACCTTTAAATGCCTCAAATTATGCATTGTCATTCATACAGAGACTGATATTTGCTGTAAGGTATGCGGTGTTTAAAAAAAATGTATTGTCAGGCCAAGGTAGGAATCCTTGTCTAGTTTTTAGCAGTTTTCTACTGTGACATCACAGCATTTTTGAATGGCAGTGTGAGCCCCTGTGTTACACACTTAAACCTTTGAGCAAAAGCTCGTGTTTCTTTTTATTTTTATGTATATTTAGCTCAAGAATCCCCGGTGATTCATAGCACATAGGCTGAAAACAGGTTAGTCTGCTTTCTTATGTGGCCATTAGATGGCAGACAACATAGCGACTGCTGCTGTGCATTGTGTCCTTGAGTTTATGAAATAAGCAGGAAAACACTGCAGCTCTCTAAATTAGCTCGCTTCACATCCTCTAGCGGTAAAGTACACAGGCCTTCAAAGTCCCTTTCTGCATTTTTGCTCCCAAAATATACACTGAAGCAATCCAAATCCTGTAATAAAAACACAGAACAGCCATTCTTTCCTCTTTCCCTGACAGTCAGTTGCCCTTAACTTTAAGCAGAAAGCATCATCCTAACCTCCATTCCCTACAATTTCTGCACTCATGATTAAACTCTGCAATGAAATAATTGGTCTAGTCTGAACTATGACTGATTCCCCCATGGCAGGATTTCTCAACCGTCTGAGAAAATGCCTGATGTTGCTCTTCTGCTAAAGAGCTGTTTAAGCAAGGGAGTATAACTGCACCCTCGGAGCCTCCTTTTTGAAGCAGCACTGCTCTGTGTGCAAGAGTATTTATCTACCTGTGCCAAATAGAGTTTTTCACAAGTCAGTGATTACACCTACACACACCTGCTGACATCGGGAGCATATTTGCAACACACAAACCCAAATATGAGCATGGAAACATGTCTTATAAATGCAATCTATTTCTGTTCTTCACCTATACCCATATGAAACCCCATTTCTTGATGTAATTGTATTGTTAATCTTTGAAGAATGTCAAGAGATTAATGGAAAAGCGCTCCCCTCTGTCACTTCAACAACAGGAAATTTCCATCTGTCATCATTTGAACAAGGCAAGACGAGTAATGCGACTTTTTCACTTTCATGGGTGAAAGTCCCCTGAACATACACATCAACAGTACAAGACACCTTTGCCAACATTGGCTGTAGAAATAACATTGCATATACATACCTATGGAATCCAACTGAACCACCACCCTCACCCCCTTTCTTCACATTGCATTCTTAAAGTCTTTCACTCAGAGTTTCTAATGGAAGTCAGGCATATGTGGAAGCTGCTGTAGGACAAAGGTGTATCAGGTTTGTAGTTGAACTTCACAACAGCCACGTGTTATTTAATGGGAGTCTTTAATTGTGGGACACACTTAGAGTGGAGATAATGAGAATACTCGTGCACCCGCTGCTTGTTATATATCCCTACGTGTCAGCATTGAAAGCAATGCCACCTTTAGCAAATGTAGTCAGGGTAAAGAATATACAAGAGCAAATTTGCAAGAGGTAGGAAGATTTATAAAAGTCAATGATCTACAGAACTACAACAGTCATATCAAAAGACATCAACATAATCTGTTAGTCATTCAGGAGCTGTATTCCATCCAACAGTAAACTTCCAAAAGATTTTCTTACTCTAGGACACTTTGCAATCATCCCAAATTCAGATAAAGAAATGAATGCTTATGTGCTGTCACCTGAAAGACAGGGGAACATGCTTCAAGTAACAGAAAAGGCATAAAACCTTACTCTACAATTATAAAAGAAAACTAACATAATACGTTGCAAAGTAACCCTTTTTCCCCGTTATGCTTGTGCACTATAACTTCTCAAGCTTCTATTATTTGAAAACATGTTGGCCTGTAGAGATCTATGTTGGCACACCATGTGTAGGTCACACTTATGCAAGTGCAAGCTTTCCCTGTAAGGCCCCACTAAGTGGCAATAAATTGAGAAGGGGCTGAGCATGTGAAGGAGTCAGAGGTGAGTGGATACCATATTGCCTTGCTATGAACTGGGAAAACTCATTTCACCCTCCTCCACCCCTTGCATCAACTTATTTGGGAGGGTTGTTCACGCATGCACCCTGCTTGTTTCCCAAGCCAGCTCAGTCCTTGAGCAGAGCTGGATATGCAGAGAACAGAATCTACTCTTGATTCAACACTAGGAGGGTCCAGATGTGAACTTAACCGGCCAAGACCCCACTGCTCATTCAATAAGAAACCACACATCAAATCAATCTTGCCCACTTGCACACCTACTTAATCAGTGAGCTGGGGTTTCAGTCATCTGCTGTAGAAACACTTACTTCTGCATATTAAATTCAAGGGCTGAGCATTACATTATTTTGGTCAGAAATTAATACTTCAGCATGCTAAGAGTTGAAAATTTGCCTGATAAATAGCAATCACAGCTGCTAGTGCCTGGTAATGCGTTACATGATATTTCAGGACCTGTCTACCACTCAAAGCTTCTTGCCCCATATTCTCCAAACAGAGCACATACACCTCAGCCAGGCTTCACTCACAGACTTCCACAGACTGCCTGGATGGAACCTGCCATTTATTAATAAATCTGGAGCTTATTTTTAAATTTTCTTTGTGCATAATGACTAACACTATTTTATTTCATTAATAATGTTAGGAGATTAGGAGGTAATTTATGCCTGTATTCTATATGCTCTGGAAATAATTTTAACAAACACTACATCAAAGTAAGTGTGCTTGCTACACATTAGACACCATCTACTTGCACTACCCTTCAGTATAAAGAGACATAAATATGAATCCCACATGTGGGAAATTGTTAATATTATAGCACACAAGAAGTCTTAGTGAACAGTCTCATCATATATTATTCATTACACGTAGTGCTTGAAGATGGAGAGTTCCCTTGACTACAGTATAAAACTGATTTACTCATAGTATAAACTATGAGTTAAAAAACACATCCTAACATAGCTAGCTACCCTTTATGTTACTACAGAAAAGCTCAACAAGGCAGGTTACTGTTCAGTGCAGAGTGACTGAACATGAGCAATGCACACTATAGATGCGATTGTTTACAGACAGCACACCTTGTGTCTTTTATCTCCTTGGGACTCCCTTAATCCAGATTTCCAGACCTAACTCTTGCACCATGATACCACTACCCCATTAGTCACTTAGTTCCTCCTTTGTTCCCTTGGTCTGTACGCATCGATTATCTTTTAATACATCTTCATTTAGCAGCACTGGAAATTTTTACTAAGCTGAAATGCACATTGCATTTGTTGCTGAATTGTACACACTAATGCAAGTTCAGTTCTGTACGATCTTGAAGACACTCATCACATGAGCCAGTTTGGAAAAGTGCCTACAGGAGTTCAAAGCCCAAGTGTTTGAATCATCTTTGGTATTTTTCTCTTGAGATTTTTAAAGCCCAAATTTCAAACTTGCAATTTTATGGGAAAAAATATTCCTGGTTTAACTGTGCATCTACAATCTAGCCCAGTTGGAGGTCTAAAAACTTTTCTACTGTTTTAGTATGCATGTGCGTGTGTTATCACTTCTGTTACAGAACTGCTTACATACCGTCCTTTCTAGTGGCTCAAAAGATCCCAGCTGGATATTCATGTATAATTATTTTCACATAGTCATCCTCTGCCTGGGAGAATTTACCCTGTGCTGTCACTGGAAATAATTGCTGTAAATTATTGTTGGCTGATGTTTTACGCACACAATGAAGAAATGCACAAAGACCACATGATGGATAAATGCAGTTAAAATCATCTTTAAAACCCCTTATTCTTAGTTCTAGACTACACATGAGTGATTTAGCAATGTTTTGTTGATGAAGTGGGAGAACTGCTATAGTCTTAGCAAGAAAAATACATACTACTGCAGGACACGTTTCCATCCATGTAGCTGAATTATTAAATCAACTATCACTATTTCAAGGTAAATGTTCTCAGCTTCTCTTTCTACACCATCCATACCAATAGATACATTTCCCTTCCATTTATGCTTTTCAGACATTGGCTGGGTCATCAACTTCATTTCTATTCTTGTAACTTGACTGGATCCTCTCATTAAAAGACACATTTTTTTCTTGCTACGTCACTTGGGTGCATTTAGTTCAGATTTTCCTTTCTGCATTTTTTTAGGGCATTTGGCTTCAGCTATTTACAGGTTTGGCCACACAGCAGAATGTGAGAAAATAATAAAAAAAAAAATCTCCACTCAGGAAAACACAATAAAAATAGCACAGATAATCACCAGTACACTGAATAAATTCTTTTCAACAAATTCCTTTAACATAAACCTGAAAAATAAAGCAATTATTATCCATTAACAAGCTAACAGCTTCTGACCCAGGGAGTGAACATGCAAACCAAGACGGAGCTCAGAGTGCAAGACTTTTTACAGCACTTACTGCCTGTCATCCTTTCTACCTCTGTAAAGTAAGCACAAACCATCTGGCACTGTGAATGCAAACCAGAACCACAGCACCAGTACCATAGGCTGTGCCAGCACAGCCAGCTGGGTAACATCCTTGGTGTTGTTCTATTGGTTTTCACAAAGAAAATGTGGTTAATTACCTCTGGGTGTCTGGCTCTCTCCCATGGACCAATATTTTACCCTTCAAGCACAGTCAATAAGTAGAAAGTTATCTTCCTAAAGACTGTGCAGCCTTATCAATCTGCAGATTGGTTAGAGAGTTTGTACGTGGGATGTGCATTATGCAAAGCCAGGTATGATGGGGTTGGCTGCCCAGACTGCTAAAGACTGTGGAAAGGCACCGTACTTCATATGTAACCCCTGTGACTTCCTCCTTCCTTGCAGTAGGCCAAGCCACCAAAGGCAAGATGGTGCCTTGCTGATCATCTTCTCATTAAATTCAAAGAAAATGTGGTCTCTGATTTCATTAGAAGCTGCCTCAAGCCTTAATGGTTTGGAGAAAAAAAGGCCCTTAACTGCGTGTCTTTTCCTTAAATTAAATTTTAAAAAGCATCTCAAACACCCAAGAATTTTTATTTTGAGCTACTTTTAAAAAATGAAAAGGAACTTAGAGAAATACGAATTAGCAGCAGAGATGAGGACTTGCAAGACAATTTCAGCTTTGTACAGCTTGAAATGACTGCTGTATAAACCCAAGAGAAATGAAGCTTTTGACACAAATAGCTGATAGTTTAAACTTACCACTCTGTTACCGCAAACAAACAAGGACACAAATAATGTATTTTGCTTGGTTAATTGGTATTATTATGATAACTCTTTCCATGTCCACTAGCTGCACACTTCTCCCTGGCTTCTGCTAGCTTTTAAGGCATGAAAATCAACTCCCTTCCAAGCAAGTAGAGCCCATCCAGAATTCTCTTTAGGAGTTACTACACCTTTAAAAAACAACTATGCAGGTTTGTTGTCATACCTGTCATTATGAGCCTTAAGATCATCCCAATGCCTAATAGCACCTATTATGACTTTTAAACTTGACAGATGTCAGCTTAGCATGATATGGAGAAGATGATCATGTACCTTATGTTGTAACCAAGTAAATTGCAGTAAACAAGCAGCAAAAGCCACTGTCAGTAAACAGAGCAGACAACAATTCTAAAACAAGGTCTGTGGTTTCCAAACTGCAGTTCATTTTAATCTTTCAAAAGTAGCACAAAGTAGACCTCTGTTACTGTGTCTCACACTCACTCTTACAGATCATTAATTATAGTTCAAAAAATGTATAATTCTGAATAGAATTGGCTGAATAATTCATAATAGTTACACTTGTCTGCAAGTGTTGTCGGCAAGTAGATCATGATCATCTTGGCTGTATTCATTATTTAAAATAATTTGCCAAATTCCTCCTACATATAGTTCTTGATCTGTAGTTATCTGGGAGCTGCAAGTGGCAAATATTTAAAATTTAAATGCTGGGCATTCACAGCTTGATGTCTGGTCAAAAACATGCATCTAGTCGTTTGCTGGTGTATGCTGTGAGCATGCATACAAAATCACTTGGGTACTCACATGTAAACAGATCTGAACGAATAAGACTCAGTACCACAAAACTCCAGCACTGACCAGTAAGCATGTCCATCAGACATAAGCCATGTGTCTCCTCCTCGAGTCAAGACCCTTTTGTTCTGTGGATATAGAAAAAGAGCAAAGACAATCATGCCTGGATGTGTCAAGCAGCAGAGAGAGAGATGGCAGGGACAATATGGAATCCGCCTCACGACCCTCTGCATGCAGGAACAATTGGTTTGAGAACTGCTTTCCAGAGATGAGAAAAGGAGGTGAACTGAAATGACTGAATCCCATCTTCTCATACATGAGGCAGAAAACTGAGTGAATGAAATAGAGACAAACTGTCAGCTGAAATACCAGTATGAAATCCCCACAAAAGAGATTTAGCCAACTTGGCAAAAGCAGATGTGGAGCTTTCAAAGATGCTTTGCTTATGCAGACAATGTCCAAACATTAAGTATTCGATCAGCCCTCTGTTTCTCCTGCCCAGAAAGATGGAAAGGAAGGTGGCAACGGGACCCTAAAAAGCTAAAGGACAGTAGAAAGGTAGTACTGAAAGAAAAAGATTCCAAAGGCAAAGAATAATGCCAAATTATCTTGACATGGCTCTGAATGTAGAGTACTGTATGATATATAGACCACTAACCTTAGTGGGATCAATGTCTTACCCAGACAACTAGTGTAGTTGATGTCTTTTACTTAACAAGTAGAAAACTTCTTGAAAGAAGCCACAATTATTTCTACTGTTGTTACGGTTGAAAGAAACATCCCCCGTACACTGAGTTAGCAATTTACACCTTTGGTAACAGCAGATCCAAACCACCATTTTACATATATTAACAAGACCTTAGGTCAAACTTGCAGTGAGCGCCATCAGGAAAAATATTAATCTGTACAGATCTCTCAGTGTGTTATTCAGTATAGAAAAATAAATGTGTCATCCATATAACTGCTTGCGCGCTATTTGCCAGATGTTGTTTGTGTGTTCACAGCAATGCAGTCATATTAAAATGTAAGAAACTGTTTATTTTTGCTTGATATTTAGCAATACCACAGCCTCCACTGAGTGTCCTGGCCTGATGCAGGCTTCCAGCGAGATACAGCGAAGCAGACATTAACTGCAGATTTCACTTCTTCATTGACCTACAGCACAAGTCAATTAGTGGCTTAATATTGCTCAGACATTCATTAAAGCTTGAAGTGGGCAGAATTTCATCTGTCTGATTCCTTCTGTTTAAGAGTGTCCAGGGGGAATATTTACAGTTGGTGGGTTGTGACCACCTACTTTCAGAGGAAAACCACAGATTTTTTTTTTCTGCAGTAAACAGTAGGTCATCCTGATAGGACCCTGTACTGAGTCTAAAGACAGAGATGTCCTCCCATGACTAGAGTTACTCAGTGGCTGAGTTTTATAGTACTTAGAGAGGTGGTGCTTCTGATACCACCTGCCTCATTTAATGTATCACATTTTGACACCTCCTGGCTCTGTAGCATCCCCTTGTGTTGTCTACCCCATTAACTGATGGTCTCTCAGCACCACTTAGGTAGGAAAAATGTGTTTGGTGGTAAAATAACACTAATCAATAATAATATTTCCTTTTAATAATTAAAATAAGAAACATTTCATTCTTTGATATTATTAAAATGTTACAAGTTTACATTGATTCAGTTCTGTCCATCCACAACGACTGTCATTTGTCTTTCTGTAGCACGTTAGAGAGACGCGATACAGGGCTGCAGATTCAAATCTGTCCAGTGCTTAGGAGAGTTCTCATCAGGGATTAGCCTAGACACCATCTGCAACAATTATAAATCATCTGGAAAGTGCATTTAGGAGTATGCAAAGTAAATCAGACTGGGCCAAATGCATCCTGCCTGTTCCTGAACACCAAGTCTCATCTCCATATCCACTGTGGCTGCTCTGCTCCTTCAGCTCTGCCAACCTGGAGCCTCGCTGCTTCTCTCTCTTTGCCAGGCAGGCATTAAGTATTGATTTTCAGAGTATATCTTAAGAAATGTATGTGCTGTTATGTGCCCAGTTTCTGTTAAAGTGCACAGCTAATTTACTGCATATTGGATCTCATATGAGGCTATTGTAGTTTGTATGTACATCCAAAGTTTTTGTATGCTGACCCTGCTCCAGCTCACAACTCCAGCACAGAAGGAACCTTGTGCTCTTTGTCTCTTGCAGGAAAAGACCAGAAACAGAAAGAAACGCGTGTAAACTCTCATACAAACGTACGGGAAAGACAGAAAGATCCTCTACTAGCGACAATAAAGCTATGATGACTTATACCCCCTGCAAATCAGGTCCTTAATCTATAAAATTAGGCTGTCGAAGGGAGGCCTGGGCAGCTGCAGCAAATACAGCCATACAACAACCACTCTGCTCCATTTTTGCCTCAAGCATCATTTGCAAAAGCAGCCGCCAATAACTCCAGTTCTCTCCTCACTACTGACTGTTGTGGTTGCCGAGAGATGAAGTGGAACACAAGTTAATTATCAGATTCCAGGTTAAATCTGCCTGACTGGCAGTTAGAGGAAAACTTACCTTGAAAGGTAAACTCAAAGAATATGTTAAGGAAGAGAGCTGAAGGAAAGTCAACACAGACAGTAAAGACTGCAGCCAGTGGGTCTGCCTCCTTACACATGCAGCTCACAGTCTGCAACCTGTTCCCTGCAAACAGTTTTAACTAGCATATGGAAAAGACTATAAAAAGCAACTATATCAATGATTTATAGGTCTCTGGCTAACTGTTATCAAGCACAGAGGGTCTTATCTTCAAGCGATTTGTTCATGGCACTATCTTTACAGAACAGTAAAACGTATGAAATACCTGTCATGATAGCACACAAATATCCCAGACTGTCCCTCTTTATAATGGATGACTGAAGACAAGCAACAGTGGGTAAAGAAAATTAATGTCTCAAGAAGAAATTAATAAGGCACTTTCCTGAGCTGAGGAAATGACAGTGGATCATTTCAGTAATACATGCCCCACCTAAAGGCCTGTATCGTCCATACGTTTAGCTATAGATGGAGGTTACTGTTCCATGAGCACTAAATGACTTCACCTGTGAGAATACAAAGGCTCCTTTACACCAGAGGAAAGACCTGCAAAGCCCAGCAGGGCAATAATCACCTCTAACTCTTCTAATAATGTTCCCTGATAAAGCGTTTTGCCTGTAAACTTTGGCCTAGCATTTCCTTTCTCAATTAAATTCCAATACTTTTCCCTCTAACATGGTATAGTTCAATAATTATAATACTTAGGAAAAGTGAGACACAATTCCAAAGACAGAGGAGGTATCCAAATACAAGCTCCAACAGTCTGACTCTGTCTCAGTCACTACGACACCTGCCTATTCCCCCTTGCCAAGCTCTTTAAAGAAAGTGATATTTCTAAGCGTATTTTGGGATGAAGATAACTGAATCAGGGCTATACGTGTGCCATAAGAAAGTCACCCAGGTCAGACTTCCAGTGACAGAGATGAAGGAGCACATCATTCCAGGCCAGGACCAGATGCTCAGTCTCACAAACACATTTTGATGTCCTGTGTTATCAAGGATTTTGGGTGGCAGTATAAAAAACAATTTTATAGAATCATAGATTCACCAGGTTGGAAAAGACTCATCGGATCATCGAGTCCAACCTTCCCTATCAAACACTAAACTATGTCCCTCAGCATCTCATCCACCCGTCCCTTAAACACCTCTAGGGGAGGTGACAGGTATCTTGCAGGGGCTTTCACACACAGAAAAGAGTTAATTTGAGATTTAACTCCAGCAGAGCAGGTTCCTACACAGGATGACAATTTTAGCCTGAGCAATTCCTTACTGGTGGAGCTAGGAGTGGGACCAGCTCCATGAATTCATCCTTTCCTTCAGCATGTCAAAGGAGGGAAAGTATCTTTGTGTACACTTGCCATCCCACAGCCACACTCTGTGCCTTCTTCTGTTACTCAAACTGCAATGAAACCCCTCTTGGCCTTACGGCACACACCATGAAGCAATCCTATCTGAGCTGTGTAGAAGGGGATTGCAACAAAAACCTGTCCTCTGCCAGGCTGGAACACAAAAGGTTCCTCTGCTGGCTGCCTGAGCCCACAGCCCTGCTCCCACCAATAATCCCCTCCTCCATAATTTAATAAGCTTCACCGAAGCGAGCGTTGCCCTCCCCCACCATGCGATTCCCTTTCCCATTCCCCAGACAAGCTATGACAGCCGCAAAGAAGAAATATTCCCCAGTGCATTGTTAAAGGCCTAACTCCCCAAGCCAAAGACAGGCTCAGATAACATTAAAGCCTTTTCCCTTATGAGCAACCTGAGCCGAGATTAAGGAATGAGCCCACACTGTCACCCTTAACCCTGATATGAGGTTGGTAGCTAGGGCAACAGCATCTCACAAATAAACTGTGCCATGATATTTTGTCTTCTTACCCTGCAACACAAAATACAATAGGTAAGCGGATGGGTAAATAAAAACCAAACATCTCCCACGCCTCTGTCTCGTATTTTAGTCCTGAAGTTTACAAGGCGCTGCGAGTAGTTATGTATTAATGCTGACATTAATGCAAAAAGATCATCTTTTTCGCTCTTTATGCACAGTGTACACCAGGTGATAGTGTGCTGCTCCTTTCTCCCTTGGACTCCAGTATAATTACTTGCAGAAGGTAGCACAAAATGAACTTCCCAATATTAGACTCAAGCTGCTTGTCTGGTTTAGGTTGATCTTTATTTATAGACACTGAGTCTGGGAGCATTTCGTATGCAGAACAGGACATAGTGACCTACTCTGGCTCTGTTATATAATAGTTTCAAAGCAGACTTAGTGTAAATTGACCCTAATCTCATCTTGAATTGTTACATATTATAATTCCAAAAATAAATCAGCATTTATTTCACTCTGTGCACTTCATTTATTTTCACAATTGGAAATAACCAAAGACTGACAGATCTAAGTGATATTTAGTAATTCCTTAAACTTTAAAAAAATCCTCATTAACTACGAATATTACTATTAGCTAATATGTTATTCTACCACACAGCTCAAGAGAGCTCTAAAATAGATTTTGCTCAGCTTTAGAGCCAGTTTCCAAATGCTATGTTCACAAAAAGGAGGTTTAGAGAAAAAATTTCCATGTGTTTTTGAAAGCACACCCTTAAAATTCACCCAGCCAAATTTGCAAGGAGACCTGTGCACCTATTTAAGCACACGTGTAGCCCTCTTTCCCCACTGGTATTTGCGCAAACAAATTTACAACTGCATCCCCACAACCACTCAAGCGTGCAAACACTTTCCAAGGGCACCTCGATTGCCCATTGCTTTTGTATTCATGGAAAGGGAAAACAAAAGAGGTTGAAACAGAGCTCAGAAAATTAATTTGCAAACCTGAATCAGTATTCACAGATATTTTTACATTTGTTTAACTTGCTGATGAATAGCAGCTGTATGAAAACAGAGGCACTTTTGGAGTGGGTTTTAACAACTTGGAAAACCAATTCCCAGCCAAACAACTGATACAAAAGGGTCTTAGTATCGATGGAAAACAGGTTCATCACACTCTTCCTTTATATCAGTATTAACTAATTAATTGGTAAAACCAATTATGCATAGTATTCAAATTTGGCCTTTTAAAATGCCATAGCTTGGGTTCAAAGTGATTTCTTGTATGGTAATACTTATATTAATCTATAGTGGTTATTTGCATGGCAAAAAAAGGCTTCCATCCCAGAGACCGGCCTGGTATGAGCAGATCATTCCTTACAGGCAGTTGCCAGCTGAAGTCCTGCATTGATCAGATTGTGTGCAGAGGGTGACTAATTGACATTCATCTTTACTATCAGTGAGGAACACACAGATGGGGTTTGGCATTGTGCAACAGCAGTAAGTGTGGATGCTTTCAAGTGCAGCTATTAAGGTCCATACTGATAGTCCTGGCATAATGCAGGTTATAAAGCATTTATGGATGATTAGAAGCCACCTTCTGAGATACTTGTCCATTCCTCTACATATCACGTTACTCATTCTCCATTTGCTGAGTAGCACAGAGCTTCCTGTTTACTTATAGCATTTAGAATATTTCGCTTTGATGTGTATGGGAGGGGCAACAACTCTTCCTCTTGCTGCTATCCGTTCCTGAAAAACTAATTGTTTGTTTTAAACTGTGTTTAACTGACACCTTTTGCAAGTGAGCATTTATGTACTTTTTGTTTGTGCATCAGGTAATTGATTCTTGTCAAAAAACTCTTGACCCAAGGCCTTCAGAATCGGAACAGAGTTCATTATCTGTGCAGATTTGTGTGAATTAATGACAAAATACTGCACCATTTGGAAGGATGTTCTCCTTCAGAATTCTTGGCAGCTTGGTTATGGGCAGAAATACTCTCTAGACACTGGCATTATGTTATCACATGGAGACACAGCATCTGATCCTGCTGTGATACCCACGGATTACTCTAAAGCAAGAGTTCGTTACACACTTCCAAAGCATTACCTAACCTGCATTTTTCCTTATACAGACTCAGGGTAGGGTTTGTTTGTTTAGATATGGTTTCAAGGATAACATACAGGGAAGAGAGAAAAAGGGTCTTATTTTTGCCATTCTGGTTTTCAGCATCCCCTTTGAGTCCTCCATAGATGCCTCTTTCCCAGAGGAGGTGGAGGAAGAGATCTCACCAAGGGAAGGCAGCAGGTAAGAGGAAGACGGTTTCTCCCAAAGGAGTTGTGCTACAGGTACCAGCTTTGTCTCTGCAGCTGCTCCCCTCCCTCTATTACACAGCCTTAAAACCACATCCCAAGTCCCACTCCATGTGCCAGACACCAGATATTGGATATTTAACACCCTTATCTCCTACCTTGGCCTTCCCATGCCACACAAAGGCACCAGCATCGTGATGACAGTTTATCTTCACCTCTGACTGGAAAGAGCCTCCAGGTGGGGGGTAAATCCTTTCTGCATTCGTGTGTTCCTACATGTAAAATCTAGGAGCAAAATAGATAGAAGTGAGCCTCCAGGCCAAAACTTTAAAGCAAAATTAAGTCTCATTGCATCAGTTGCATTCCCATTAATATGTTTTAATAGGCACCAGCGTTTCTTTTTTTCTTCAGAAATAATCCTTCTAAAGACACTTGTGTTTGCAAGCAGACATTATTGTTGGCACACTAAATACACTGTGAAGGAAAGACTCTATTGTGTGCTGCTTTATCTGGGAGTGAATAAGGCGCAGTAGGAATGAATTGCTCTAACTCCAGAAGAGATTGGATTATATACATGTGGCATGAAGGGAAATAAAAGTGAAAATGGTGTGTATTTCTTCTGACATTTTAAAAAGTAAACATTAAAGCTCCCTTTAATTGAAGTACCTTCGCTTTGAATAAACATTTTTTATTCTTTATCCATAATACAAACCACTTAATTGAACTTGTACTAATGAGCTTAAAATAGTTCATCTTGATATTGATTTTCTTTTTTATTTACTGTTGCCAGCCAGAATTTTTAATTAAGAGCTGAAGAAATTGTAAGGAAAAAGAAATACAATCAATCCCAAAATATACCTTCAAAGAGATTTTTCAAGTCATACAAGAACAATACAAAGATAGATCAAGGGCACAGTCACAGTAATCATTCTGTCTTGATAGCATCTTTGTTTTTAGACTGGTTAAGAAGCAATTATTACTCAAAAGCAGATAATCAGGTTGCAAGAATATGGCAAAATACTCTGAAGTAAGGAAAAGCAGTTTACTGTTACAGCTATTTACCAAGAACACATGGAAATCAGACAACCAAACCTCCATGCAAACAAATGGCAATAAACTTCAAATTCCACCAAAATAAATGAGATGATCACAGACTGCAGGACTGTACAGATGAGAGAACGGTGCAGGAATGAAGCTTTCCAGAGGTACAAGTACTGTAAGTGCTTGAAACTGCACCTTTTAAAGGTCAGGTTTTAAGGCTGTCTAAAACTGGACCCCTACTGAGTCCTTACAACTCTATCTGAAATAAATTTTCAGATACAGATGGTTGGGGAGTTTTCCCACTGACTTTCCAGCTCCTGATAAAATGAAGACTCCCAGATTAGCAACATGCCAACAACATCTGTACCCAACTCAAGTTGGCAGTGATGTTATGACTCTCAGATGTTGTGATGCCCTGAAGTGGTTTTCTTGGCTTAAAATACACTTTTATTTCAAAACCAAAATTCAGGAAGCAAGAGCTCTCTCTCCTCTCTTTCCGATTGTGTGTTTGAAGTCATGACTTACACACTGACCATCTAACTTCAGCAACCCAGCACCTCTGAGGAAACAAGAAAGGCCTAAATAGACCAGACACTTCAAAACTGTTCTCTGTAGAATCCCACATACAGTTGGCAATTCAGTTCCGTAAATGCTTTGCCTATAGCATTTGCTCTAGTCTTGCTACTATGCCTGGATTATAAACATCTCTGGGACACAGTCTACCTCCTATCTCACAGCTTTGCATGTCATTCAGGAGAAGTGCACCAGAAGTGTCTGCTTGATTAGATCCCAGGGCACTGCTATAAAACAAATATTTATTAAAGAAATACATCTGAAATCATTAACTCTACATTGCATCTACCTCCCATAGTCTTGGGAGTCAGGTGATACACCTAAATCTGCCTTCCTAAAGCACAGTTACATCAGTCCCTGAAAAAAAACACGAGGGAAACCAAATCCACAAGAGACCTGCATCAAGGAGCAAAACAACCTCCACTCCCAAAGGAAATGTCTTCAGTTTAATTACCGGCACACACCAAATCTCCAGTCTCAGTAAACTTTAGTACTCTGGAGAGGGTTCAGTCTGACCCCTTCAGTCAGCAGAGCCTACTCTGGGCACAGGTAAACTGTTTTATGGGCTGCTGGTGCCTCAAACAAGCAGCAGCTGTGGCTTCCTCACCCACTGGTGCTGTAGGGGGGCAGGGACAGCTACTGCAGAAACATGGGCGTCCTGGGCAAACCCCTGCCTCCTGCCACTTGTTTGGTGACCTGTGGGATTGCTCTGAATGGCATCGTGTCAGTGTGTGGGGCGAGGGATGCCTCTCCAGCTAGCGGTCTCATAGGTGAGAGCATTCCTCACAGGAGTAGGAATTTTGACCTCAGCTTGCCTCCCAACAAGTTCCTGTGTCATTACCTTTAGGGGAACAAGATTAAATTAATCACACCTGAGAAGCTGTGTTCTCCTCTGCCAGAGTAGCTTTATGATTCCCTACTTTCTTCCCAGCTGATCAGCTTCATAAAGAAGCTTCCTTTACACATACCCAATAACAAGATTATTTATACCACCCCAATTACCTAAATAGCACTTGAAAAATCAGGGTAGGTGGAGAAATAAATATAAAGCAACCAGTCACTTTTCTATAAAACTATACAGCAACTGAAAGGATGCCAAAATATTGACTGACAAGAAATGATCCCTTATTTTGTATTTTTAGTTTACCTTTCACCTGATGATCTCAAATTTGTTCATAAAGAATGTAATGCAAACATAATGCTCTTGAAGCATCATTATAATTTTAAGAGCTACAATTCTTTAAAGGAAATGTACCTTTCGCTACAGGTAGCAATCACAATCTATAAATAGCAGAGAGACAGGAAAGAATCCTTTCCTCCATAGAAGGCTCACTAGTAAGGCACCTGCAACTCTTTTTTTTTTCACCTGAAAATTACTATCTAATCTCTATCTAGATTATAAACTACTTGTATTTTCTCTAAAAATGCCCCCTTCCCTGGCCAGGCAGCTGTGCCAGGGCTGTTCTGAAAGCCAGAGTCCAGTGCACGCTGCCCAGCCCCTGCCTTAGCCTGCAGACAGCACAGTAGTGCAGCAAGTCCTTGGGAAAAGTTCTTCTCACCTTTCCAAGAGAATAAGGGAACCAAATTTCACTACTCTTTGTTAGGAATTACTCAAAATTTATTAATGAAGGCACATTGACTCTGCAGTAAATAGCCACCACTTCACAGCAATGGACAATGAAACCTTCCCAGACAGCTCAGACCAGAAATGCCTAATGCATGTCCTGAAAACCCAACAAGTAGGACCTTCAACAGCTGAATGTCCACACGACATCAGTGTGTACTGAAAGCCAAGCCGAGAAGCAGTAATATGTTTGCGAACAACTCTATTTCCCTCCAGTCTGCTTTGGCAGGTACTTTTTTACCTGCAGGGCTTCATGTGGGAACCAATTCAGTTCCTCTGGGTAGATTTCAAATGTCATTTTCAGGAGAGAAAACTAATTTCTGTTGTACATTTTGCAAGCTTCATAAGCATTACTAGCTCAGTATAGCATTAGTCACAGCCTTACAGCCCAGCAGTGCTATAATCACTGCTTTACTATGCAAACACTGTCACTCATACTTAGACTTTAACTAACTCTTTTCTCAATGCACTCAGCCTGTTAGAAATCTTGCTTGACATCTCTTTGATATCACCACGGTATATTATCAAGCCCTCAGCAACAAAACTGGAGCATATACAATCTCTCACGATGTTGAACCTTACCCAATTGAAGGGTTGAGTTTAGACTGCAATAATTTATGAGCTATTAGTTTCCTGAGCTAATCAAATAATTTCACCTAAATAGTAGAATAGCTTTTACCATGTAAGGCAGTGCACTATTTTATAATGCGTCTAGACAATCTGCTGCCATAGGCAGGGACAAATTGCTGTGCACGTGCCATTTGGATTTAAAATTGATCATGGAAAATCAGAAGATAAACATCAATCTTCCAGACATGCTACACTACACAGAAAACTGGGGGTGACAAAAATGTTTAAGCACAAGAAATGTCTGGCTTTTTGAAAAGCAGTCTAGGCAAATCCAAAAAAAGTGATATTGCTCTAAGAGAACAGTTGCTGTATGAGCAGCTATTCTAGCTATAGATGAAATAATCTGTTGTGAATAATTAATGTTGTCCCTTAAGAAAATTTATACATATATTTACCTAGAGGACAAAATAACTAGTCACCTAAGTACAGCATTGGCACGTACTACAAGAATCACAAACCAAGCCCCTCAACGTCATGAGATGAACTTAAAAATTTTGCGGTCGTCTCTTTTCAGCCTTGCCCTCATTCTGCTCCTCCTGTTCACATCGGATGGATATTTCACAGGCATCTCCATTTCCTTGTCTTCAGGCGGACTTCGCTCTCGGGCTCACCTGGTTTATTTGCTGTGTACACTAGCATCTCCACTTTCCTCTCCTTCACCTTAACTATGAATCACAGCCTTCATTTAGATTCCCAGCTCACTATTAAATATGGTCTGAAGATCACCATCAGGAATAAGAAATCAGATCTTGGTCTTGTTCACTTAATAATAAGATTCTGATTAGAATTAGTGAATAACCAAAAAGTTATTTGACTGGTTCAGTTTTGTTGTTTTGTTCTCTGTAGTAAAGACTAGGATTTTTATTTAAAGGATGAGCATCTACCAATATCAGCATGTTATCATCTATAGAATCATAGAACAACCAGGTTGGAAGAGACCCACCGGGTCATTGAGTCCAACCATTCCTATCAAACACTATGATATAAATGTGAAAGCTGGTAGTACTGTAAAGCCAAAGACAGAAGAATATAGCCTAATTCGAACTACACGCAAAAATGGTTTTCACATTAAACCATTGATTTTGTTATTTATTCTAAACTTTGAGTTTTCCAAGGCTGCTTATCTGTTAGTTCACAGAAGTGTTACCCTGAGCATGATTCATAATATCACCAATCCCTGGAAAGAATTTTTCTTTTTTCTCAGTGAGATCGTTTCCCATCAGTTTATGCTGATAGAAGTAATATTTTCATAGACTGATAACCTCAAATATTTGCCTTAATAAAGCATTAACTCCTTTTTATGGTATGAATAAGTATGGGTAATTATGACCTCACTCTCAGATACATACAGATGGCTTTGCACAAAATGAGCATTTTAAAGTGAATAAAAATACATATCCACAGTACCAGATCTAAACCCCACTTCAGTCAGTTGAAAGTTTACTGAAGTCTACTGCACATTTCATCCATAATATTCTGATCTCTTGACAGATCTATCATATCCATCCATTCTGAGTCTGATCTGCAAAGGCCTAAGCATCTATAAGCACAAGTCCTCATCCTACTTGAGCCTAAATACATTCCTAAGGTCAGAAGAAGATGAAAGATCTTTGAGAGTCAAGTTCTCGTCGATTTAGGAGTGGCAGTTTAAATCATTAGTGTTTCTATCTCATCCTTCTGCCAGAGGTTCATGTCAGCCAAATGGAATGTAGTTATGCTTCAGATGCTGCAGTTTATTGCCCAGGGTGTTAGTTTAAATCATCACTGATGATAGATGGATACCTGAAAAGGTGCAAGTGGGACAACTGGAGTGTCGGTTCTTTAAACCACTGCAGTTAATGCACCAGAGCTGTAAATTGCATCTTTACTCTCCTCTGAAGTTGGCCATGTGATTCTACTTCATACTGGTAAATCTAGTAAATGTCATTCACTAATGTAACTTAGCACTGACACTTTATTTTTATGTAATATAATTACATTTCAGAGTACTACATTTTTTCTTCTAGGATTTTTAGCTCTAAGTTATTTTTTCATATTGCTAAACTTCAGCTCAATCCAAATGCCATCCCCCACAATCACTCTACTCAGCATACATGTGGAATTCTTAAAATATATTTAATGCCAGAATTATTGGGCTGGACTATGAAGTTATTCTATTTAAAAAAAATCCATCTTGAGGAAGCGAACATCTAAAAGCGAGATGTAAGGCCTAAACGCAAGGACTTGGGTTACATGTTTGTATTCTGCTTCTTAGTAAGAATCTATTTATATGCACTATGCAATGTCCACCAGGGGAATATTTAAAACATACTTGCAAATTAAAATCTGAGTCAGAACAGACTCTTGCTAAAGTAAAAAACAAAACCAACAACAATGACACAGAGTCAGAGTAAAATAGCTTAATTTGTGTCTATAGGGAACATGTTTTTTCTCTAGCTTATCCCTTTAAAATTTGGCACATCAAACCTTCAGCTTATGGATGATTCATTTCAGACACAGTCACTGGTTATTTCCATACATGTGGCATTAGACGTGGTGGGTCACAACTACGGACTGTGGCTGCCCTCCTGCTCCACGATGCATTGAACACAGCCCTGTTTGCAGTCCCCTGCTGCAGCTGCCACCTTGGTCACACCAGAAATCATAGAATTGTGGAACCACAGAATATCTCAAGTTGGAAGGGGCCTGTGATGATCAATATTGAGGCCTTCAGAACCAAATGCACACATTTCCATAGACATTATCATCAGATCTCAAAGAAATCCAGCTTCTTTAAAAACAATGGGATGCAGCCAGGCTTCGCTTTAAGAGAACTCATCCTACCCTGCGTGTGATTTGAGACAAGAGCATCCTTCTGAGAGATCTTTGTCACCTCGTGGCTGCTGAGGACAACCTGAACTGTCACCACACCAGAAGGGCCTTCCCAAAAGACAAGTCCTTATCCCCATCTAGTCATGATCTAGACAAACAGCCATCTGTGGGCAACACCAGCACAACTCCCACACATCGCTTCTATCTTACTTTAAATAATGATGAATTTTTATGATGGCAGTAGGAGACATTCATTCTGCTGGGTGATATATCCTCCGCTCAGAAGCTCACTGCAGGACGTGAGGGTTATGCTGCTTGAGACTGACAGATTCCCTGTTTCTTTGAATGTTTTTCTTGCCTACAATGTCATATGACTTACCAAAAATGTGTATACACACATGCAAGAGCAGATAAGTTATAGGATATTATATCATTACAGGATATTACATTAAGTCCTAGAATACAGATCAATATGAAAAATAATTTCTCAATTAAAGAGATACATGGAAGTATTTTCCCTAAAGTGCTAGTGACTGACTTCAAATTACACCTGACCCCTCTTAAAAAGATATAAGTGCATTTATAATCAGTGATTGCCGCATTATTAGCACAGTTAGGAACACTTAAGCCATGGTTTTTATATGGGGAATATTTAAGCCAACAGCACAGACATAACCACATCTGTGCAGCTCTCCCATGTTATATGCCAAACTCTCACATCAAACTCCAAATGACCTTCAAAGGGAAACATTCTTTTTTTATGTTTCCACAAGTAAAACCACTGATCATACTGAAGACTGGCAGGACATGGGTGGTCAGACCCTGCAGGTCAGAGCCAAGCTAGAGCTGGGTTTGGAAGCAGGCACCAATGCACAACAAGACTTAGCTCTGCCCAAAACCAGAGAAGACAAAAAAAGCATCTGGCTCAGCCAAGGGTTTAAAACAGAAAGGAGTGATCATCCTTTGGGCCAAGAAACCCAAAACTACTGCACCAAAGGCTAAGTAGATGATGAGAAGCCAAGTGAAGGGTCAGGACGCACGTATAACAAGTAGGACTTGCAAAAGGCATCAAAGACAGCAAGTGAAGCGCAGGCGAGTCAGAGGAGGAATCAGAAGTGAAACAGAGACTTACAGCTTCAGCCAAGAGGCTCATCAAACTGCCAAGAACAACTGGAGGTATTTCCATGTCTGACTGCCAGGTGGGGCAAGCCACCAAGAGCCCCACAAGCCGCTGCTCATCTGGGAAGGGTCCCTGGGCTCTGCCCCCAGAAGCCCTGCAGAAGCCCATTGCAGAGCCTGGCTCTCCTGTCCCTGGGCAGAGCTTCTCTGGCACTGCACACAGATGGACTGCAAACGGGGTTTAACCATTTTTGGGAACACTGCCCCCAAATCATAAATATCTCTGCAAAACATGAAGGAAACACCAGTTTGTCAACAACACAAGGCATTTTTTGCCACACGGAGTTTCCTGCTGTTTTTTTCATCTGCTGTTATTTTCTTTTTGAATTACACAAGAGCCACTTTTTCTAGTGGTTGTTTTATTGCTTATAGTCTGTGAGGAAAGATCTGCTGGTGCCTTGCAAATTTTATCCCTAGGGAAAGAAATAACAAATACGTGAACTGAACCTCTCTCTTCCTAGTGCTTTTATCATTATCCTTCTCTGGATATGGACCTACTTTCCATAAAAGGTGATATCATATATACTAAAACTAACAGTAAATAATCTGATTTTAATTTGCAGATGTGCTTACCAGCCAGGAAGATTGACTGCTGCCCACTTTATTGATTACAGAAAACATATCAATGCACGTTGACTCTACATTGCCAGTGAAACACCTTAAAACGAATGACTTTCAATTATTCAATGCAGCAGTGACAGATGTGACAATTACTTATTCAAATCTTGATTCCAAAGATGGTGTGAGTGATGCTGTTTGAATTTATAAAGCACTAAACTATGCCTTTCAAATAGCAGATACACCTTTCAATCACTGATAGAGTTTGTTTGGTTTTTAATCTCAGTCGCTAATGAGGTGAACTTCATTGTTCTGAGTACTGATCTGTAGACATCTCCGAAGGAATCTCTCTGGGATTACACCTAATGGCTGACAATGTATTTGTCTACAAAATGAGTCAACTATCAAAGTCCTCAGTGTTGTGCAACTTCCTTAACAGGCTTATTGCTTATTAATTGTGAAAGATTTGCACATCATTAAAATGGTCTACAAAATCCACTGATGACAAAAACCATAGCAGCCTATAAGATTTCATTAGGCACCAGAATGTGAGGATTTTGTGGGTAACCACAATTGCAGCCTCCAAGAGTTTACATTTCTGGTCTCACTATTCTTTGCCTATTTTCTTCAAAGTGTGAAAAAAGGTATAAATCGACAAAAACATTAAATCATCTACTTCTGTGAATCTATATAGATCTTTGCATTTGTTATGCTCTCAGAATTTTTTAACATGGTATTGTTGTACTGTGTCATACAGAAAAATACATTAATGAAAGGGAAGAATTCATCTGATACAATGATCCTATAGAATAACTCTTGCAGACATTCTACAGAGATGACTGCTTAACCTTGGAGATGTTTGCACAGACACATCAAACCACACATGCACGTTCACATTCATATTGTATACAAAGGCACTAATAAGATGTATTTACTCATCTGCTTTATCCATTCTAGACTTACAGAATAACATGGTGAGCTGCCTTATTCTTTAATGTTTCAAAAGTTGCTAAACTTCAGTTAAACTTGAGCTAAAGCCCTACACTCGAAACCAATATACACTGGGGTTTGTATTCATGTGATTCTGAGCTTGATACATCGTCAAGAGAATTGACCCATGCCTGCATATGTCTCATTAAGGCTGCCCAGATATGTCATTTCCAATTTTTCATGTTGACCCCCCCACCTTCCTTGCTTAGCTGAAGTATTTCATCAACTCCATACTGCCAAAAAAATTCTAAGCATACAGCTGATCCTGAGCTCTCTTCTTGACCCTTTGTAACGATTAAAATAGTAGATGCTAAGAAATGCTTCAACAACACTAGGATTAAACATTCCTTTCCATAGCCTTCTTTTTCACATTAAATGTTCAATACTTCAAGATGACAACGAATGCCCTAAATTAAATAAATAATATATTTTTATATGTGTATATGTACAATTGTAAATACATCTTTGAAAGATGTGCAAGAGCTATGAAGTATTATCTAATTTGTAACTCATAGTCACAGGATTAATGCTAAATCAGCAAACCCCTCTGTGCCTGACCCTGTGTTTTGCACAGCCAAGTCCATACACTCCCGCTGGATTCTTGACCTGATCTTAGGAGACAGAGATGCTACGAACTAAATATGCCCTATGGACCCCTTTCTGCTTTCTGTGTTTTGCAAAGAATGGGGCAGTTCCAGAGAGTGCCTGTAAAAGACAATGTTTCTCAACCTGCCAGATTACGTAACCCCCAGCACAATGCACAGGGCAGGAGGAGCAATCTCTTACTACCACTGCCATATGAGGACAAGGCTAGAGGTGTGCACGCTGTAGTTAATGTGGTTATTGCAATGGTTCTCTACTCAGTATGGAGTGCACATGAGAAGGGTTACAAGCATGTCAGTCTTGCCCCTCCATACACAGTAGGCAGCATAAAACTGTTCTTGACTGGCTACTGCTTTTACCACAGAGTCATAGAATGGCTTGGATTGGAAGGGACCTCAAAGCCCATCCAGTTCCAAACCCCCTGGGCAGGGACACCTCCCACTGGATCAGGTTGCTCAAAGCCACATCCAGCCTGGCCTTGGACACCTCTGCGATGTGGCATCAATGACATTTCTGGTAAATACAAAGCCAGGTACTGCTCTGTAAGAAAGTCAGGTGTAGGTAACACCACATTGAATATTGCATTCTTAACAATTCAATAAGCAAGAAAATACCATCAGCAAAAATTCTCAGTTCCCAATTCTCATTTACAACAAAAGCGCTTTTAAACTTATGATACTGTAGAAGAATATTGAGTTGGGCATAGACATAATGCAAGATGCTATTTCTCCAAGGCTCCCTGCCAGCATTGTATAAAGGTGACTGGGCAGTCAAATCTGTTTCCTTATAACATTATGTCATATTATATTCCATGTCAAAATGATGTTTAAACATAACATAATTGATTTGCCCTGAACTTCTAATTTGCAGCCCATTGTCCTTGTCCTCCAACAGCAACAATGAAAGAATGCTGTCAGCATCCCACTCCTAGATACAATATAATCATGTTAGGCAAGTGAAGAAGTCAATGACAGTCTGACCCGTATCTGGTACTTGCTTAAGAGCTGACTTCTGTTGCCTTCATGTATGAATAGGGATCACTCTCATGAGTGCTGGCTCAGGAATGTTAACTCATCAGCATCCACTGCCTGCATGAGTTTATTTCAATGATACAAATAAATTTCTTTTTGAGCTATGACCAGATCAATTCACACTCAGAATTACATTCTTAGCTCATGTGTACGCTCGTAGTTATACGGATCCTCGCAGTCCAGTCTCCTGCCCTTTGTGCTGCAATTTACATTCCCAGAGACTCTTCCAGGCATTGCTCTGTTAGTGGTGTCTGGAGGACCTTGTGCAGAGTGCCAGAAAGAAAATGAAAAAGCTTGAGAAAGCATGCATCTTTCTAATATATGATTCCTCTTCACTGCAAATTCCACAAAGGCTTCTTTATCTTTAGAGTTTGTCATCACAGAGCTATATGTCTCCTGGCTTCTGTGCCAGTTTGCCAAACACTCTACATTCCATGAATGGAAAGAGTATTTCTGCACATACCACCATCCCATTTATGGTTTTTGGAAGGGACTAGGCATCTTTCTGCAAACAGTTTTTAGCAATCCAGGCTTTTCCACAGTAAATTAGATCAATGGTACCAAGTTCTTTTGCCTTTTAACATTCAGCATTTCATCAAGATACAACTCATAAATACAAGTATTTATGAATGAAAATTCAACCATTTACATAAATTTTACAATTACTTTAGGGAGTGGGAGCAGGGAAGAGGTGATCAACTCTTAGTTTTCCACCTAGCACTGTTTCCCAGTCTTCCTTTCACTCCTGATGATCACACCTCCAAGTCTTCTCATACACAGAGATGATGTGAAGATTTTCTTCAACATCATCAGAAAGACCTGGAGTGCTACCTACATATATTCACTAACAGCTGAAGAATCAGGTGCCTGACAAAACTAGCGGGAAGCTCCAGTGACTCATCCTAAAGGGATATAAGAATTTATAATACCCTACAAACTACTACAGCTCTACCCTTCTCCCGAAGTTACTGCCTCTGTGTCCATATCAACAGGAGAAAATAGTGACTTTCTAGGAAATAACTACTAAAATTAGTAATTTCCGATACAGTCTTAACTAAAGTCAACAGTATGAAAGTTGCATTTCAGTCACTCTTGTAAGCATAGTCAGACAGAGTTTCACAGGAACATTTTTCAGTCAGCAGAATGAATTCATCTCAATCAGAACTGGTGCACAGCACTTAGATCCACACTCCCGACTCTACAGATAGTCTTTCTTTTGTGTTTCAGTGAAACGACAGCCAATGGTGACAGCATAACAACAGATGTTTTGTCCCGTTCCTTTCAGCAGCCGTTTCCCCTAATGCTCAGGCTGATCTGTTGGTTCAGCCATGATTCAAAGGAAAAGACCCTCCTGAATGTGAGCCCCATCTCTTGTGAGACATGAGCCTTCCTGGCTGCTCTCGTTCAATTCTCCATCATGCAACTATTCTTTAACTACAGATGGAGATTCTCAGTCATGTTCACATGGATTTCTTACTGCTTCAGATATTGATGTTAAGTAATATTAATTCTATTTATGTAATCTCTAACGCAATCTAGTTTCATAGTACATCACATGTCACTCGAACTTGTAATGCTGCAGCCTCTCCAGACTAAATCTGACTTTAACTGGTTTAACAAAACTAGCTCTGAACCAAACCAAAAGATTTGAGGTTGAATATGTGGTTGAGGGAAAGTTTCTTTTTTTTTTCTCTAGTTGAGGCTAGGGTTAAACCAATGATATTGAGTTATACTGTCATCCTAAATGGCAGAACTGAGATGAAGATTTTCTTCCTTCATTCTGACACATCAAATGGAGATGGAAAAATTCCTGAAATGTTTTGGCTTTGGCAGTGTATCTAATCTGTCCTCAGATGAGCCTGCATGCATAATTGAAACTATAGCAGCAACACTGCTATTCAGGCTATTATACTTGCCTTCAAGATGATCTGCAACAACAGGAGTAAGAGTATGAATTTAGCACAGTTACACAAACTGAATTACACACATGCAAGCTATCACTGGATGAGAATCTTCACTCAATGTGACATTCACTATTGCAAACATCAGTATTTCTGAAATAATCTGTCCAAACCCTCATACTTCTGGATGTTAAGGGTACAAGTGTCTTTCTCCTTGCCTCTCTATCTGGACAACACTGTGCAAACATAGCAGAAGTTCCATCAGCTTTAATAACATCAATACATCACCCTTGACTCATGTATTCAGTGCAATGTTCATTAAAGTTCATTCCAATTTATTGAAAGGGACCCTAAATAAAAGCATGTGCAGCTCACTTCAGCCAGGCCTGAATCAGACACCACAATTTCTGAATTACTTTATTATCTACCATCTACTAAATCAATAATATCTGGATCAAAACCATCTCTCTTTCAGCCTTGTAATTACAGAATACGATTCTTCATTGTACTATTATTGTGGATTAAATTGATTCCACATACTTCTGGAGAATGGTATTTTCAAGGCCACCATCTGTTCTATTTTCCTTGTCATGTTCTCCTGTCAGCTAAATTGTCAACCTTTCACTCCCAACTTGGGCAACTTCTGAATATGTGGGCTCATCAGTTCAAGTGCATAACCAAGGCAGACACTTCCTATTGTAACTTAAATGACCACAACACATCAGTCGTGCAATAATGTCAAGAGGAGATTTCGGTAAAGGAAGAAGTCAAATTAAATTAAAAGGTAACCTGCCTTTTCTGGCCCATAATCAAATGTGTTTGTTCACATTCAAAAAAATAGAAAACCTCTGAAAGAAAAAAAAAAAGGAAACTAGAACCATGACTGCACATGTTGATGCTGCCCCAGGATATTTTAACTTGCTTGCCAAGATATGCTGGGTTTCACGAAGCTATTGTGTTTCTTCTTGTTGTTCAATAAAAAAATAATTAGTTGCCATGGTAACTGCCACATCATGTCATGGTTATGTTGTTTCTGGGATAAAGAGCACCTTCTTCAAAAAAAAGTCATCGCTTTGTGGTGAAATGCTTTTGCTTTTTGTCATGTCTATGAGAAACAGATTCACTCTATTTTAAAGTTCCTGTATGGAGATGACACCATATGCTCAGACCATATTCTTTTCCCTTTCCATAGTGGAATAAGCCTTTTGGATCTTCATTAAAAAATTAAGCAATAGTTGTGATAACAGAAGATGTGAAATATTTGCAGTAGCTCTTTGGATATTCAAGGTGCAGCTTTTTTTAATACACCACATTTCATAAAGTGGTGTATGGATTGAACTCATATTAAGCGATATGAAAATGCTAATGTCTTCCAAGCTTATTTGGGACCTTATAAACCCACCCTAAGGGCTACTGGCTTGGAGTAAAGCAGATCATTGCTCATGTATCCCACCAGCCCATTAAATTCACTTTTTCTTCCCAGTCAGTCAGTGGCATTAATTTAAGAACAGGTAGCAGAACCAAAAAATGTCATTTTCCATTCTCAGAAGCCTTTTTGTGCGACTACCCAACCCCACTTTTCCAGTACTTAGTCACCTATGCAGATCCTGTGCAAGGTAAGGCTTTGAGTTTACTTCTCACAATGTCTTTTTTTAAACACTTCCTAAGAAATAATTAACAAAATATGTTCTTCCAAAGAGACATTAAAGTCTAATGCAATTCTGCATTCTATTACTAACAAACAGGCTAATATTTTTTTTATTATTTAAAGCCCAGATTTCAAAATCAGTGATGCATATACCCTCAGTGTAAAGATGGCTTGTGGGACACTCAGTAACTCAGATGTGTGCAGACAAACAGAGAAGCTGGATGCCACTAAGTCATTCTGGTCATCATTTAAGATGTCACACAGTATGAGCTTTTCAAACTTTATTTTTGTCATTTGACTAATTAAGGCTTGTAAAAAACATTTCTTTTTCTATAAAAAGGAAATGTGGCATTCATTTAACAATTTAACAAATTTTACAACCAGCTGGACCCACAGCAACGCTGCTGGAAAGTGAAATCCAGCAGACAGGCCAGCGCAGGTGAGGAGAAAACTGGGGAAAATTATTACTAAGGAAGAACACAGTCAATAGCAGTTGCCTTTCCAGACTGGTGATGAATTAATGCAACTTTAACATTAATTCGATTCAAGGTGCAGTGACACACGTCTTACCTAGGTGCAAGAATACAAGGAACTGCATCATCATTCCATTACAGCACTTAACACTCGTTTCTAGAAAGGACAAGTACAAAGCCTCTAAATACAGTGAATATCAAAGCCTCAGCACCTGAAAGAGGTGAACCTAAGCCACAAGCTTATTTGTATGCATACAAACCAGCTACATTAAAATAATGCTATTTCTGTTCTATTTCAGACTTTCCAAATGTCACATTTACAGCTGCGCATGCAGTCTTAGTTTGTCTCCCTTGTGCATCCAACCTGTGTGCTGTGGCAGGCAGTCTGTCAGAGACAAAATGTGACCATGTAGTCCAAGCTCACAGTACCTACATCCATAGAAGCGAACAGAACTTGCATAATTACCAGAATTCTGAAATTCTCCTAACTTCTGAGTGGACTTTTGCCGTCTCCCATGTACTCATTACTAGACTGAATTTATAAAGACTCCGATTAAAGAAAACATTTTTGGTGTGCACAACTTTTAACATGCTTTCTCCATTATGAAAAATTACCATGCCTTTTTTTGTGCTGAGATGGTTACTTAAATATTTAATGAAGTACCTTAACATTTTGATTGTGCTTATGAGAAAATTTGGAAATTATGACTATGGAATAACTCCCAAAACAACAACAAAAAATTAAAAATGGAGCTATTGTAAACACCTTGGAATGGAAATAACTGGGAAACTATTAAAGTATTTCCATGTGACTGCACTTTTCAGCTATTAGACCAGAGGTGTTTTTTAATAGCCCTACATAAATTTTTTTTAAAAGACATTTTAGGACTTCTTTATAAATGCATGAATTTCACTTATGTCATGATTTTATACTCTATATTTTTGATCCATTTGTCATTAATTACATTTCATCCATAAAGCTAAGCAAACAAAGCCTGTATTTTCCTTTCCACACTGCAGACTTGCTGTGCCACATGGAGCTGCGCTGGGGATCACAGCCTGTGCAGGATGCCACTCCCTTTTCCCTAACCAGAAAACAGGAGTCAGATTATTTAGGAAGAAGCAAGTTTGCAGAGAAGCATTTTATTGCAGCATTGCAGTACCCTGGCAGGCGGGAGGGGGCACAGTTTCGGTCTGCTTTTTACTTCTAGATTAATATAAAGGGTATGACTAATAGTCAACATAAATTTGAGATTAAGTCCAAAGTAAAAGTGAAACCTTATGGTTTCATGGGAGCAAAATAATTACAGAGCCTGAAAGAGTGGAGCAGAGCTTAGAGCTTGTCGCAAGCTATGATCATTAGCCCAAAGCTTGGACTTCAAGACAGAAGCCAGCGGCTGGCTCTGCAGTGTCCTCTGCAGCAGCATAAGGACACACATGCCCCATGGCAAGCTCTGTTTATGTCTGCATTTTAAAGGCTTGTATCCTCTTTGAAACTTATCTTTAACCTAATTAAATTCTTTATGGGTTTGCCTGCTCATGCTGTCCCTACTCAGAGAGACGTACACACAGTTTCTTCTGGAAGGGACACGGTGGACATGCCCCAACTACCTGAGCACACACCATCATGGGGCAGAAGCCTAGGTGGAGCCTAAGTCAAGACACATGAAGGAAGGTTAAGTCTTTCTCAACAGTGGAATCAGAAAACAATTAGCATACGTGATCTGCCTTAAAGCATCAGTAATAATAATGGCAGGAGAGTCCTGCACTACCAGGAATATCTGTGCAGTGCCAGTCCCGCACAGCACAAACCTGCCCTGTGCTGCAGGAAAGGTCCTTGCATGTTCTGAGTAGTTTCTTTATGGCTTTTCCAGGTTTCTTTCAATTACGTAGGCCTTGCCTGCAAGAAGTGTTACACTGCAGGAGTTGGGCTGTTAGCACAGCCCTTTCCCAGCATCTCAGAGAGATTCAGCAGCCCACTCTGAGACACACACTGCTTTAGATCCAGCTCAGGTAGAACCTGAACCACCTGGCTCAACCACAGCTCAGTTCTGGAGGACCTGACAGTGTGACAGTGTCAACATACCCCTTGTCATTTACAGTCTTTACTTATCCTGTTTAGCCATTGAAATTCAGCCAAGACTTACCTCTTCCTCAGTTCACTGATTCATAAGGGGGAAAAGACAGTCTTGCACCAATAGCTTGCAAATTAGAATTATCTATTTCTAAGGGTCATCTAGGTTCCTACATCTGGTAAAAAGGTCTGCCCACCATATCATTTCACTTATTAGCACTGAGGGCAGCCGTATCCCTTACTGTGGGTTTCAGCAGGTGGCACCACAAAAAGCTGGGATTTCAGTTGTGATCTCCTCCTGGTACAGCCCTACGGGTGCTGAGCAATAAAGAGGCAATAAGTTCGTACCAGGGTGGTTGTTTTGAACACTGACCATAGCCGAATCATCATTAGCTCTTGTCCACCAGGGTATGACTAGAACCACAGGGAGGGGAAAGAAGGTGGCAGTCACAAAAATGTTCTCTTTTTATGGCTGGAAAGCAAATAATTTTCTCCTTCCACTTTCATTTTTCAAATTATATTCACCTAGTTCTTGTGCTGTCTTATTAAATCATATATGAATAAATGTTGCCTAAGAATTAAGCATTTCTCTGTGAGACCCAGTTTTGCCGTTAGCCATGGTGCAATGTTTTGAGATAATTTAGTGGTAGGCACAAACAATGAAATTCATATGAAAACCGTCAAAAATTAAAATAATTTTTAGCCCAGGGTTGTACTTATTGAACGATGCTTAAGCCTCAAGAAGTGAGATGATATTACCAGTTCAGAGTACTAAAAAAAAGGAATAACAAAAGCCTTACTTATAAAGGTGCGATGAAAAAAGATTAATACAAGCCTGAAATCAGTAATTTGAAAGACTACTTTATCATACTCTGTCCAGAAAACATTGGGGGAATATTGAATCATTGGTCATTTGGTCTTTGGAAACATCACACATTTCATTACACACATACTGAAAGAAAGGTCTTTCTGCTGTAGCTCTGCAGTGACACTGTTATCAATGTAAATTATCTCAGCACTCTCTCAAAACCAAGAGAATGCAACAAGTTCTATTCCTCACTTGTGGTGTAATATAGAAATAGAAATGCATGGACTTCCAAAGGCATTGTAAATCGGCTTAAACACCTAAGTGCTTAAGTAAATTCTGAATTAAGTTCCTGACTCTGCCTGGTTGCTTTGAAAATTTGAAAATAAATTTTCTATCCAGAAACTACTCCCAGATATTGTCATTCCACTGCTTCAACTCCACAATCCACACGTTATTTATGAAGCGTGGACTATGCTACACTTAACACATTAGCATTTGATTAGGATTCAGTTTCTGACTATTCACATCAGAGATGTCCTTATCAAAAATTCACAGATTGGAGAAGATTTAATAATTATTCTTTTCATACAAATTCATAGAAAGAACTCAGGCAAATATTTCCTTACAAAAATGAATGGAGGTCTGCTAAACTGCTCAATGGTTGAAAATAGTTTCTTTTAATCACCAAGCAAATTAAATATTAAGATGCTACATTTCCCATTTATTTCATACATTTCTGTGGAAGTGGGAATAAAGATTTCCCACATGGTCAAAATCCAAAGAAAGGATGAATTAGAACATCAGATTTTCAGACTTAACTGAACCCTGTGGTCTCCACTGGAGAGGAACCTTTGTTTTTCAGTTGGCTTCCTTTCATATTTCACACTGCTACAGAACAGTACTGGAGGTGAGCACTAGGCTTGCCCATCTACGCTCTTTTGGAACAGTATTTTTCCTGTGCACAAATCCCCATAAACTGATGGACCTGCAGTGGAATGGAATAAAGGACAACTCTGCCTTGATATTTCTATAACTTCCCTCCCTGTCTTTGCTTTAGGAGAGTAATTTCTCTTCCCACGCTTACTTTTTCTCTCCAATTTCTCCTGTACAAGCACACATTTCAATGGCTACGGAAGCTTTCTAAGATTAAAATCCATGCATTTAAACCAAGAGTCTTATGCCAATTAGTGTTCATAGGAAACATATTTTGCTTAAATGCATATATATACACCAAAATGTCATCTTACATTTAAACAGTGATGGCTTGTATTCTGACAAAGAAAAGTAACAGTGTGAATTGCATGTGTGAGTGTGTAGCCAGTGGGAGACAGCAAGCAAGCAAGGGCTATGAAAAGTTTAGCAGACATCATTACGTACAATATACTTCTTATTTCTTAACAACATGAACAATTCTGGCAGTGCTGTTCTTTCTGAATCGCACTTGACCCCCAAGTGGACTGTTCACATCATCTTAGAAAGGCTTGTAGAGTGCAGGCCCTGTGAGCCCAGGATGATCCGAGGAATGAAATGTTTGAGCGCAACAGCTCAGGTCAACACTGCTCCATGGACAACTCTCACTTGTTTGAGAAGAAGAAATCTGACATTGTGAGGCTAAGGAGAACCTGCTGTTCTTGGGATTGTACAATGCTATGTTAAGAGCTCACCCCAGTCACTTCAGTAAAGTAAGACAGCTGAGAACATATCTAATAGAGATTTCAGGAAGGATATTGGTTATTCTGGAGCATGCAGTTATGTGTCTTCTCTCCCACCTCATTTCTGCCTCCTAACTAATAATTTTTTTTTCCCCCTCTAGGTTTATTTCTTAGTCCAGCTCGTGGTTCAGTCACAAAAACATTTGTCCCATAGAAGAACTGGGGATGGTGAAGCCTATGTCCCCCCCCCCACTGCTAAGTCCTGGATGTGGTCCTGGATGAACCACAGCCCTTGTTTATTCCACACACAAAGCCAATATAAGACTTGTTCACCACCAACATCCATTCACTGCTATGAAGTATGTTATGTGCACTACTTTGCTCCCATGATAAAGCCCCTAGCACATCATTGTTACCTTTTCAAACCCAGTTAGACAGCATCCAAAACGCTCGAGTGGAAGCACATTTCCCTGGGAGCTCCGAACCACTCTTCCTAAGGGCATGACTTTCCAGGGAGGGTTTGCAGCCTGGTTGGTAGCGAAAAACATGCTGATCCTATGCTATGGAGAATGGGTGTGGTCTTGTAAAAGCAGCAATGCCATTTCTTGTTAGGGGGATTGGTTTTCACTGCCATTTTTTGTTAGTGAGTTTCACAGCCATTTACAACCCAAGGAAAAAAAAGAAGATTTTGTGCACATTTCTTCTCCACAGCAGTGTTGCAAAGCCTGCCTTCCCAGCCTGTTCTGTACACCCAGCTTCTGTCTGCCTGCTTTGTTTTGGCTTTGCTGATTTACATCGTATTTCCTCTCCCTGTGTAGATGTCAAGGTTACACTGGGGTCAAGCTGTATCTTTGCAAATCAGGATGTAAACAAGTCTGGATAACTCATGTGATGTTGCTCTGCCCACCCCTTTTTCTGTTTGGAGGTTTTTTTTTAGATTCATATTAGCATAAAAAATTATCTGGAATCCTTTTAAAGATCTAATTTCGTACTCTCCAGCATCTAACAAATTGGCTACATAGCAGGGAAATGCCAAGTGCTCTGAAATAACCACAGCAAAGTAAGCTGTGATAAGAAGCACAGCACACCAAAAACTCACCCAAAGAGCACTTCAATATCCTGTCAACTAGAATTTGCTCACATAGTAAGAGTTTGAATCTCATGTTGCAACAGAACTATCTTACAGAAAGGTAAAGCACCTTTAGAAAAACAAGGAAAAAAGTTTGATTAGGGATGGAATAGGCTTAGAATAATTCAGGCTGGTGAATCCTTGCCAGCTCCACTCCTCCACACATTCCTGCTTGCATTCTGATCTCATTATGCGCCGGGCGAGAGCGCAAGCTTCACTGGAACAGTTCTCGCCCATCTGCATCCTCTTCTTACTTCTGAAACTGCAGGAGGATGTATATTTATAACCCCTTCGACATACTGTGTGAATTCATGGCACAAAGGCAGTGCAGAGCATTTGCATGCTGGGCAGCTCCAAGTCACAGGACAGCCTGTGCAGAAGATGCACATGTGTATTTTCCTGTTCATCCTGTTTTATGAAGCTAAGGCTTCACTTCAGATGGCTGCATGACTTGCCCTAATGCCTTGCTGCTTCCAAATTAAGACCAAAGCTTATGCTCAAACACCAATTTCTCCTCCCATGGGTATTGAGTGTATCTGGATGTATCAAGAGAGATCCCCTAAGGATCTGTCCTGAAACCAGGTCGATGCAGTGTTCTCACTAATGACTCAGCTCAGAGAAAGGACAGTGCAGAAGGTGCAGATGCTGGGGAAGGTTGGCGAATGCTTTGAAAGGCTCTCTCAGAATTCAGAACAGTCTTAATTAATTGAATGGACAGCCTTAAATCAAGACAAAACACTCAATAAAGGCAAGTGTGAAGTACTAAGTAAAGGAAGGAGAAGTCAAACTAACAAACACAAAATAAGATATAACTGGTTAAATAATAGTACTGAAAATGAGTGCTGGGATTTAGGGAGAATCTCAGGTGGAATATGACTTAACACCATGACACCTTGTAACAAAAAATGGAAAGTACAGCCAGTGAGTGATGTGTTAGTAAGACTGACACATGTCAGACATCGGAAGTATTTCACTAAGCATAAGTGAAACTTCTCTTAAGATGCAATTTGGAACTCTGTATTTTACAAAAAATGCAGATAAATTAGAGAGGAAAGCATCCTCCTATATGGAAAGGTTGTTTCTTCTCTATTTTTTTTTTTCTGTAAAAGAGGAGACTCAGGAGAATATGATAGGAGCTTCCAAGATCATAAACAAGAATATGTGGTTGATAACATAAGAACTCATTTAATTCAGAGTGAACAATATATAAGCCACATATTAGGAAAAGTTTCCTAAGAATAGTTAAGGGCTGCAGAAGGATATCTGCAGGGTATCTCTGTGTCTGCCTAATTATCCTTACCTCTCAGCACGGCTGATTATCCCAGGCTGGCTACACTATGCCTGGCTGATAGTCTGTCCAATGTCAAAACCGGCTGCTTTGAGCTAGTTGTGTTCTCTCTGCTCCATGTGACATCTTGCAGCACTACTCTGCATTCAAATGACATCGAGTTCCCTGCAGGACTGCATCGCTGTGATTCAGTGCTTGACTACAATAAGTGTAGCTGGTCCAAGATTTCTTGCTTCACCTGCCCACGCCAGAGTGGTGGCAGCAAGCACTGCTGAGTGCAGGTTTCTGCCAAGGACACAAAAACACAAAAGGAAGCTGAGCAACGCATTAGCTCAGTATGCAAGGAAAACATGTGGGGCCTGCCAAATCCCAGGAAGGCCGGTCACCCTGTTTCATGAAGAGCCAATGTATCACCATGCAAGTAGGTCCCCAGTAGCATCTTATAAAGGAAGTGCATCTCCCAACTTATTCTCAGCACTGAAGTTCACTGGCACCCCTTGTCTTGCAGAGAAGGCAGATCCGTAAGTTTATCATTACAGAAAAGAAGGGAAGGCAGGAATTCTTCAGCTACTTAGGACAGTAAAAACATTTTTTGCCTCTGTGGGCAGCATTCAGGACTCCGGTGTTCCAGTGCTCAGACTCTGCCTATATACTCTACTCACTTTAGCTGACACAGCAACATCATGCAACAGGTTTTCCGAGTTCTCTTACAGCCAGTATAAGGGAGTCTTGCAGGAATATCCCAGGTGTAACAGCCGTTCTGGGGTAAAGCAGCATGGGCACGATGAGGATCATACCCAAAATGAAAGGCTTCATGGCAGAGGTATCACCAGACCTACTGGCTGGTCAAGGACTCCCTTACTGGCTACTGACATGGGCATCTTATCAGGGCTTTCCTTCAGGATGTGACAGTCCCTGTCAGAAGCTCAAAGGACCTCAGCAGTACCAGAGAGGGACAAAAAATAAAATCCTCTCTGTTTCAGAGCTGGAATGCGACCCAGTGTGTACATATGGGAAAAAATAATTGGAATAGACAAAGCCATGGGCAATTGGGCAGATGATGTGCCTGAGAACTATGAACATCTGTTGTGTGGTAAATATGCAACCATCAGCTTTTCTCCATAGTCTACAAACAAATTGAAATAAAAGAACAGGATGATAGCTTTTATTTATATGTAACTGTCTATCACAGAAGTCTAGGAATTAACACACCATTGGGAAACACTAACTTGACAGAGCAGCTCACTTGTAGACTACTCTACAGAGTGCATTTCCCCCAGAACAACCTGAATAAAACAGAGGATTCATGGGAACAACTTTACCCTCTCTTTCTCACTGAATCCCTTTGCCACCTTCTCCTTCTCTAGCACATCTGACTCTCAAGCCCATGGGCACCCTCTCTGGTGGATCCATTTCCTGCATTGATCAGCTTCCACCTTGGATGCTCAGGTGTTGCTTGGTCACATCACCCACTAGAGCTTCAAATAAGCAAATGCAGCCTTCTTTCTTTGCAGGAATTTCCCAAACATCCATAGCTTCATACTTCTCATTCAACTTTCTCACACCTCTGTGCTGCCATGCTGCCTACAAAACCAACTGTGCAGTCGCTTTTTGTGTTGAACAATACTGTTTTGTGGCTTCCTGGCATTCTCTACCAGTATCCTCTGTCATCCCCCTCCTGTCCTCAGAGGACAGGCTTTCTGAAAGTACAGCCTTTTTATTCTCTGTCTTTAGAATGCCTTGCACAGCCAGTCTCTTCCAAAATTGAGGCTTGCAGGTGCAGTGGCTACAAAAATAAATAAAGGCATCACCGTTAATTCACCTTCTCTTTCTATACAGGAAATTGTGATTGGCAGGAAGAATTTGGGTCAGACGTGCATTTTGTGCTATCTCATTGAAAGCAAGAGAGCGTTAGGAGATGTAACTGGCAATGCTTAAAGCTAAAAAGGACCCAGCAAAATAGTCACCAAAATTCAAAACTACAGTACCCTGTTACAAAGACAGCGAATTACCATCACTGGAGCAATACTCTTATATTGTTAAAACAAGGTAAGCGCACTTCATTTAATCCAGCTTAGTGGCATACTGTCAACCTCAGAGATGTTTTATTACTATGAAATTGTTGCTTTTCATGAATAGCTCCTTGGCCAATGTCTAAAGCAAAGCACCGGCAGAGGATCAGGAGCCTGCAGAGAGCTTAGCTGATAAGAGAATGGGTTAAAGAGAAACCTTTCTTATTTGTGTGACAATCATCTTGTGAGAATATTTTCTGTCTGTGCTATTTTTGGTTCCCAGTGAGATCATTCTTACAAGAATATGGAATTAGAATTTGAATACAGGCATAGTAAGAGCACTTTGCATGTGTGCCCACACACCCTCCTCCCCCTCCACCTCTCCATCAGGGAGCTCCACTGCTGAGCAAGGTCAAATTATATCAATAAGGCACTGCAGGAAAATCTTTTACGTTCCCAAATTGGCAAGAGAAATTAAAACTCATCTCCTGGGATTTTAAAATCAAGGAATGTTGTTTATTTTAAGGATCACTGTAGCATTATATTTATGACTTATTAATCACCTTTGCTTGAAAATCTACGTCAAATGAGGCACCTATTGCACTTAGAAGATTTGCACAGGATGCCCAGATTCTGTCTTTAACCACATCATCTAATGGAAAGGAAAGCCTTACCCTCTGCAAAAGAGTTTGAAATTATGGACAAGTCCCTGCAATTATGGACTGAGTTACTTAACCTTTCTGACACCGGTTCTCTCCCATAGGTCTCTTTTGGGCAAGAGTAACTCTCAGAGTGTGCCTATGGCAGAAAGAGATATACTGGAGCAGCTGAGGGAATTAAGACATTCTGGAGCAGTTTGCATGCTCCTAGTAGGTTTTAGCTGTGCCTGCACAAGGCTGCATTTGGCCCCAGCTTTTATAGTGCCCAGCACAAGCTCAGCACAGCAGAAGGGCAGGGGAGGGTAGCTCATCTGCCACATCCCGAAACCAGACTTAGTCTGGTTTTGCTAATGGACTCTCCTGATGGTGGGCTCTAAGCAGAAAAGCAAAGTCTCTACAGCACAGACAGCTCTTGCTTGAGACAAGAGCCAAGGTGTGATAGCACAAGCAGCGCACGGACGACTGTAGCCAATGCAGTTCCAAGAGGACTAGTTAGGAGCTTGGTGCTGGTTAGGCAAAGAAAGTCATTATGCAGCAGCTGACCTGACCAGCAGGACAAGAGCCTGTATTTAATTCAAGACTTTAAAAAGGCCTTTGACAAACTCAGTTTTGTTGTCCATTTATGTGAGTTTTCAAAATTAACCTCCCAAGGGAACCAGAGGATACACTTCAAAGTCTACTCATGTAAACAGCCAGAAAGGTCTGTTTGTTCTAATCCTGCTGGAAGTGATACTCCTGCTGAAAAATGTAATGCACTTCTTTATCTTCATGATATTAAAAATACAAGGCATTGATTGTGCTTTCAGCATAAGTAAAACCACCACAATTAAGTCAAACCTCTCATGTTGGGAAAGAACTGGGCTGTAAGCTTTGCTTATTGAGAAATCATTAAAGCATTACGTCTCTCCAGCACATATCCATAAAAGACAGGATAGAACATTGCTGTTACAGGATTTTAAACCACATACCGGTGAACAAAGACTTTATATTTACTGAATTTTCTAAGGGAGTTTAAAAATGTATCCTTAATTTGTCAATGAACATTCATTTAATAACATTAACATTAAATGCACAGTACTGATTAAGCATAACTGTGAAATTATTGCTTTAGGTTTTCAAATTCCTTTCCAGATATAAAGGAACTGATCCTCATCCTAGTTAGTGAGGAACACGACTATTTGTACAGCACAGTAAATTGAAGCAGGAGGATCAAGCACCTTCCCTAAGGTGCTGCAGGCTACGTCAGCACTCTGTAGAGCACCATAGTTGTGGAACTCAGATCAGTCGGACCAGAGACCTGGTTGATTTGGAATCTGGGTGATATGGAATCTGGACATGGTCCTGGCTCCTCAAGCTCAGATATCACCAAATGGTAAGGAACAAAAGCTAGGACTAGAATTCATAGTGTTCAGTTCATGGCACTGTAGTTAATAAGCTTTCTTTAAATACCAAATGCTTAAAAGAAAATTAATGTAAATAAAGAGAAATACTAAGCAATAGCAGAGATGAAAGGAGTGGCTGGTGTAGGGAACCAATCTATTTTGCTGTGATTCTCTCTGAACTGTAAGACTCATTCAATCCACCTACAATTTCACCCTCTCTTTCCTTCCTTTAATTTGACTCTGACTTTGCCTAATTCCCGGCAGACATCAATGGGGAAGCTACCTCAGAAAATATATTGTAGCTTAAGCTGCTGTTGTCTAATAGAAATCATATGACACAGACACCTCACCAAACAATTATAAATCAACATGGACAGATATTTTAATAAAAACTACTACAGCTTTTAAGTGCTACAATAATAGTACTTCTTTCCACCCATAAACTCTCCATTGGCTTTCATGGCTCAGATGTGTAGGAAATTTTGGACCATGTGTGCATGAGCATTTCACAAGACAAAGAGGTTGAGCACAAGACGGTAAGTTCAGCATTGCCTCCAAAGTAAGAGACTCAATGCAAACCCAAACCCTTGAATCGCAGCCTCTCAAAACCAAGCAGCATGACAGTGAAAGCAGATCACAAAGCTTCCTGCTCCAGTAGCCTATGTGGCTTATCAGAGAGCACATTCAGGTAGCCAAGAAACATACAGCAACATGCAATGACAGCAGAGAAATTTTAACAGGGAGGAGAGTAGAATTGCTACCCCAGAAACATAGATTCAGCAGAATTGCACATAGCAAACTTCCATCTGCTTGCTGGTTCCAAGGAAGAAGTAGAACCTTTTATATTGAGTGAACTTTAAAACACACAGATCTCTGTGGGGGAGGAGCTCAGTGTAATATCTGCCCTTGGTGCTCTGTTCTGGCTTTATCCAAGGACTCAGTCCACTCTATGAGAGTCCATTTTAATCCACTTTGAAAGCAGATTATGCCAGGTCATAAAAAGGCAGTCTTGACGTGGAATGAGAGAGCCACAGAGTGAGGTGGGGTGCAGCATTTGGCGCACTTTCTGTTCACATACCGCCCCACTGGGCTCTAAGTTTCCCTGAGGATTAGATCAATGGGGTACAAGAAAGTCTCAGTAACATCTCAGCTAGCAGTATGTAGTTTCTGCTAGACCTCATTTAGGTTTTTTTAAAGGCTCTGATTTGATTCATTTTTTCACTTGTACTAAACTGAGGTCAACTGTATTCCTTTGGGACCCAAATAAATAAACAGATCTCAAGGCATCTTACCAGTGTTCTTATCACAAACACCCTTGTTAGAGGAGATGCAAAGAAAGGATATGTAAAAAGAAATCTCTGGAATGGAGTAAAGGAAATGCCATGTTTTGGAAATGGAAGTTTTTTGGGTCTTTCTCCTTCGCAGAATCAACAAGGTTCTTGCTTTAAGTTAAAATTAGTCATAAAAAGAATGTTTTGGTGAAGAGCCCCATTAGTGGAATTTTGCAATAAGCTGCTAAGAATAAAACTGTATTCATTTCCATTAAAGGACATGAGGCTTTCAGGGGCGAAGGAGTAGTGTTTACTGTGTAACGTACAGGTGAACTTCTGTGAAAACATTGGCTGAAATGAAAAAACTGATGCAGTGATGCATAACGCAACATATTTTTTTACTCACTTTCCTCAAGAGGTAGCAGTGACTTCTCCCACTGCAGGCAGCAGGAGCTGTTGATGTGCAGCACATCAAGTATGTCCCTCCTAAAAACCCAGACTCCAAAGATCATGAACTGAACCTCAGGATCCAATAATTTCCAAACAGCACAGATAAGGAGGTGTTTACCCCTGCATGGATATGTAGATACGAAAAAAGGTTTCCACCTGCTGGTCCTCAGGCTCTGTACAAAACTTCTCCTCTCTGCATGAGATTAGGGGAGCTCTATGGCTACTCTAATTTATGCCATCTCCAGATAATCTCACGGTCTAAAAGAGAATCAAAGAGACATGGCAAATGGGTATCCCTGTTTTTCTCATAGGCACACACCTTTTCTCCTCTTTTCCTGCTCTTCCTGGCAGGAGAGAGAAAAGGCTGATAAGAGAAGCAAATTCAGCTCTTTCACCATGCCCACCATACAGATAAGCAGACCCTCCCTGGACCAACAGCACCTGTATTAGACATAAATGTGCATGAGAGATTAGACACAAAGCAGCCTCGTTATATGAGCATAATCTACTTCAGATCTCGCAGGTTGGAAGAGGCATGACACTCAGTTTGAAAATCAACTTGCTCCATCGCAGTTCTGCAGTGCCAGAAGGTCCAAAAGTCATATCAAACCCAGAAGGCCTTTTGTCTTCTCTAGAGCCAACCTCTAAGGCCAGGGACTTTGCTGGGTTTGCTTTAGCTTGGATATGTAGTGTCAACACAACAGCAGTTCTGGCTGCACGCAGATTGGTGGAGAAAGTAGGTCAACATAAGACAAGCTGTTCTCAGAGTAGCATTTCTCGCTCCTCTCCCTTCCCTCCTTATAAATGAAGAGTGCTAAACTAGCTGCTTTGAAAATCACACAGGCTTCTCCCTGTCAAACAGAAGTAGAGCCATTTTTGCTGAATATGTTGCAGTTCTAGATGATTGTTTTATTATGCAATGTAGAACAATGTGCCATGTTTGTAACAAGGCTCATCGGAGACCCCACTTCTTAGTACTAAAATTCAAATTAATTACCAAAGAGCTGGTTTGAAATTTAGAAAACAAGGGGACTATGTAAGCAAAACTAAAACAACTATAAATATTAAATGAATATTCATGTAAGATGCAAATTTTTACACAGTTCATGTTTTTGTGTTGCAGAAAATTCATTTCACAGTTGTGTGTCAAAAGAATAGTCAGAAACTGATTTAACTCAGAACACACTGTGATGAGTGAAAAGGTCCTACATGGTCGTCAAACAAAAAAACTATAATAAAACCACAGTGTCTCTGTGATGTGCCTTGACAAGCAACACTGCTCAATGGACGTGGATCTGCAATGCACAGAGATGCATTCTCGTTTTTCCAAACTCATTTACGCTTTAAAATCAAATAACCAGGAATGCTCAGGCAATAAACAGGAAGAAGTGAAGAATGCTCATGGATGGCTCAGTAGCCAAACAGTCAAAATGAGCAAATGAATCCAACACAGGCTTTTTATGTCCTGTGCAGACTCTGAATTATATTGGGAACCTATAGAAGGTAGATTGGTGACTCCTTAAATTTCTCTAGATAGTTTAACTATCTCCCTGTGTATGTCTTGAGAGTCCATCCTTAGAAAAGAGTTAAAAACATCACCATATATTTATGCATGCCAGTAACAGGCATTACCTTGAAAGGGCTCTCTTTCACATCATATATATGATGAAGTAGTGAGGGCAAGAGTTGTACTACCAAAAATCTGTCTTACTTTCCAAATTAAAGAAATACAATTCATTTCAAGAGGAGTATTCATGAGTTAAGGAAGCCAGATCTGGAGCTGGATTCCATTCAAGTCCCCTGGAAGTCAATGGAACCACTCTCAATGATTGCAAAATAAGAAGGATTGGCCTTGTGCCCATGTTTAGCACTGGATATGTATTTTTCCATGGTACATATTTTTCCTATATATAATGCAAATTTCTCTCATAATTTCTTTTTCCTCTGCTTGGAGTACTACTTGTTGTTAATGAGCATTGAATCCATCTTGGGTTTATCATACTCTTTGAGTCTTTGCATAGGTAATTCAGCACATTTTCCCCTTAATTACTACCAAGTATTTGAGGGAAAAGTAGCCATAATTTATTCCATCTTTTGAAACGAGCTACATTTCAGGCAAAGCTTCAGAAGAAGAAAGGATTTTCCCTTCTGTTCTAAAACATTACAGTTATGAGACCCATTCTTACGAGGGCCAATCCTCCACTGTCCATCAAGTCAATGGGACCAGACATAGATGCAGAAGGCATGGGAAGAAAAGGTTTTTATGCAGGACTTCTGGTGCAAATTCAGCTTGTCCTATGCTGAGAGAGTAGGGGAAAGTGCTAAACAGCAAGTAAATGGAATTTCATCTTCAGGGTAGCTCTTTATTTCTTGACAGTATTGCTGTGCTTGTATGGCTCAATTATGTTCTGGGACCCAATAATGCCAGGTCTTGTACAAACGCAGATCAAAATGAGAAGGCCTGCGCCAAAGAACACTCTTTCTCATATATATACTTTACATGCGCAAGCAGAAAGAAACATATGATAGCTTATCATTCTAGTAACTGTATAGATACGGTTTCAAGAAAATGAGGGGAAAGTTGACTATTGCAGCAATAACATTTCCAAAGAAATTTCAGGCTGGCAATTAGAAAGGATTTTTTTTGAGCAATGTGGAATATGCTTTAGCTAGATCTAGTCTGTAAGCATCTTATTTAATTGGTGTTACATTACTCAAATTACTGCCTTGAGGCTCCAGCCAAGATCAAGTCCAACTTCTGGTAAACAGGCACTAAGTCTTACATATATCACCAAGTAAGAAACAGGCTCCGCTCTGACATTGAAGGGCTGGAGTGTGTCCAGAGAAGAGCAACAAAGCTAGTGAAGCATCTAGAGAACAAGTCTTATGAGGAGCAGCTGAGGGAACTGGGATTGCTTAGTCTGCAGAAAAGGAGGCTGAGGGAACTACTTAAAAGGAGGTTATACTGAGGTGAGTGCTGGTCCCATATACCAACTAACAAGTGATACAACAAGAGGAAATGGCCTCAAGTTGTGCCGCTGGAGGTTTGGATTGGATATTAGGAAAAATCCCTTCACTGAAAGGGTTATTGAGCACTGGAAGAGGCTACCCAGGGAGGTGGTGGACTCACCATCCCTGGAGGTATTGAAAAGACACATAGACGTGGCACCTCATGGACATGGTTAAGTAGTGGACTTGGCAGTGTTAGGTTAACAGTTGAACTTGATCATCTCAAGGGTATTTTCCAACTTAAATGATTCTATGAGTCTATGAAATGGTTACATGACAGATACAAAAATATTCCCCCACTTCAGTAGTGACATGCTGAGCAATTCCCTCAATTGATCAGAGGCAGCCTCCAAGGGAAGGAAAGAGTGAAAAGGGTCACATAAACTGACCTGGCTCTATTGTGGGTCTCCTAGAGCACAGCTCAGAATGTTGGAAATGAGAATATCTCCTGTTCAGTTATATTCTTTGCTTTACAGTAGTCAGCATCAATTGAACCTTACAGTTAAGTTATATTTTTTTTTCTTTGCTCCCCTTTACTTTTAGCAATTGTGGTTCTGTCTTCCTCTATGATTTGTTTAATATCAAAGGAGTAGGGGGAGAGAGAGAGAGAGAGGAATACTCTATCTGATGTGGGAACACTTTCTCCTTTGTATCAAAGAACCATCTGCTAATTTACAAAATACAAACAAAGTTACTGGATGTGCAAGAACCCCTATTGGGAAACCAGGCACAAACAGTGCCTGTACCACGTCAAGGAGTACTGTGTTTATTCTGGAATGCACAGCGCTCTGTGTTTCTTTTATCTTTGGGTATTTTTCCTCCTTTTTCTCATTTTATTGAACTCAGTTCAGCATAGCGAATAAGCTCTAGCAAAATAATAAATATGGAATATTTATAGAATGTTTTTCCTACTGTATAAAGCACTTTTCTAACCAGAAACAGAAATCATATCGAGCAGCAACTATTCTGTAGGCTGGTGCATGGAAAGTTGACAGCCCTGCATCCTCCACCTCACTGTTTTGAAGCCTGGGTCTCTATCGACCCTCTGTTTTCTGAGCAGTTGTGCGACATAAGAGTCAAGTTAGACCAACGGCTCTTTTCATCCTTCCTCCCTGCCTCCTCTGGGCACCATGCAGGGCAAGGCACAATACAGCATTCAGGAAATATCTCAACCTTGTCCTTTTTCTGTTGTTCTGCAAGTGAGAAATAGGAAAAAGAAGAAAAAAGAGAGGCAACAGATACCTCCTGCGCTTCTAATCAGCAGTGAGCAGAATGATGCACTGCACTTACTGTGGTCAGCCAGCTCACTGTGGTCTCACCACAGGTCGGGAGAATGAATGTTACCCTCCAGAAGACAGAGAAAAGAAAGCATCCAGAGGGAATTTATATGGAATGGTTAAGTAAGCAGCAATTTATGTTTAGTGTTCAGACTTTTTTCTTAATTTCAGATAGTACTGAGGTTTCAAAACAGCCAGTAATATGTAAATACCTATAGACAGACCTGCAAACCTGTTTCCTAAAAACTGGAAGTCTGTATGGCAAAGATAAGGCTGTGGATAAAATATATCTAACACAATACTCAGAAAACAGGCTACTACATGACCCATTTCTTGTAAGCTGGACTAAAATGCATTTCAGTTGGGAGGTCTATGTTTTCATACAAATTTAGCATTTGTGGATCTTAACACAGACAAGCCTGAAAGGCAGAGCAGAGACAGCAGCAAGGATAAAGTAAACACATTTTTTCTCTTCTTTGTGCCTTATTCAGGTGAAAAGATAAAAGACAAACCCAAAATATTTCAAAGTCAGAATCCCCAAGGGAGCCTCATGTAGACAGTGGAGTCTGGCACATGGGGCCAGGCTGACACAGTGAAGCTCCATGGCACAGCACAGCTATTTAGCAAGATGTAGATTCATGTGAAAGCAGCTTCCCCATTTCTGAACCCCTACCAACACCCCAAAGGATGGGAAGGTGTTTTCTGGACCACCTTTTCCAAGCTTGATGGATCTGAGAGTAGGTCACAACGTGCCACCTCTTTGTCTCTGTGCTGGTGATGTGGAGATGTGCTGTATCTCGGTGACCGCTCCAGACTCAGACTGTCTGTGCTGAGTGCTGATAAAGATGTCAGTTATAGTGACTGACTTGAGCTACAGCCACGCGCCCCTCAGACTGACATCACCAGGTTCACTGTATAGAGCCTACACGCACAGTTCCTGTCAGTAGCAACTTCCAGGCACCAGCTTCAAGAATATGAAATGGTGACAGAGAAGCCCTGACAACAGCGTCAACTCTTCAGCATGCAACCTTGTGTTTTTGACAAATAAATTGTAATTTAAACTTGCAACTTTAGTATGACACCAATTGCAAATATAAAATCAGGAATTAAACCCACCATGTTGTAAAATCCCAAGATGCAAATGGAAATGAATGAACATGAGATTGCCCGTGTCTCACCAAAGCAGTCTAAAATTAAGAAAATTTTCAAATATTGCACTAGTCTCAGATACTACTGATGAGTCCACCGTGCAGCTATGTAGGTGAATGCTTATACAAGTGTCCTATTGGTATGAACAAGAATTAAGTATGAGTCACAGTTTGTCACCTAAGCTGACAGCACAAGGATTCCTGCACAAATTACGATAGTTAAACAAAATACTCATATTTCCTGCAAGACAGATACATGCTGGATTAAGAGTGGACTTTTCAATATGTAATTTACATATAATAAACAAAAAGATGTTTGAGACAACTATTCAGCAACCTGAAGCCATTTGTATGCTAGTATTTGCTATCTATGAGGCAATGTAATTTCTGCATCCCTTTCCTTCTTTTCCATGCAAAAAGCGCATGGAAAGGCTGCCGGTGAACCGTGAGTACTGCTAAGAAACATATTAGCTCATTTTGCTATCTAAATTATCATCTGTATCAAAATGCATATTGAATGCTCTGCCAACAGCAGCTCTGACAACAGTAAATGGCAACGCACAGGTGCCAGTTCGTGTTCCCTCCTGGGCAGGCTGTCATTATTCTCCAAGCACATGTGTGCTCACTCCTGGGTCCCACACCATCACAGGAATCTTCACAGGCACCATGGATAGGAATTCTATCAGTGAAAAATTGTTTACATCCAGCCCAATTTAGAAAGCTACAAATGTTCGATGAGTGCATACTAGTAGTGTAGTTGGAAAGATTAAAAAGTTAGTTTCAGATAAAGCCCTGTCACTAACCTCTCTTTCTATTTGTAGAAAGGAACTTACATTTTCAAGAAATGCTCCACTATCCTAAGATATTCCAGGACTCTGCAGTATTTCTGCTATTTCCAGAACAGTTATCACAACCTTGAAATAAAGCCCATCTGACATAGAGTCCTTGCAAGTGCCATTATAAAAAACATGAGCTTGGAATGGGAAAATGCTGGCTATGATTCCTATAGACCTGAATGGGAAAATATTGAAGATGAGTTAATTTTAGCCAACATCATACCCGGTTTCATCAGGAGCATTCTTGCAAAGAGACTGTGTCATTAATCTCTCAGAAGTATTCAACATTTTCTATTTTATATTATTTTGATAATGCAAAGTCTCTTCACTCAAACATCCAAGCTATCATGTAACATCTTTCTCCCTCTGAAAGGACTACACGGAGTATATGAGGCTGGAGCTGCTTCAAATAGTTTCCATTGCTCTGTGTACGCAGCGTATGATTTTTCCCCTTCATCCTTCAGAGCTTTTCCACTGCAGCCTTCAAACGTCACACAGTGCCTTGTGCACCTCTCAGCTCATATGTACCATGGGGTAAGTTTTAGTTTCACTTATGTTGGCATAATCCCACTAAAGCCAGAAGGATTGCCTGGGTTTATCTGAGATCAGAAGGCAGCCTCAAGTTAGGTTGAGCTATGTAAGTATTTGGAAGGAGTAATTATGTTCTGCAGCAAAAGAGGAAGGTTTCAGAATTTAGACTGACATGGGAGTTCATATTCCCTACACATGGATGTACTCGCTACTGTCACTGCTTGGCCTTGGGAGATATTTTTGCTGAGAATGCCATTTCTTGCATAGGATAAAGCCAAACTGCTGATCATTTTGAGTTTTTAATAAATAGAATCAACATCGCATCTGACATCATTAACAGTAGGGAGAGTGGTCTTTCTGGATAATCACAGTGTATTATGGCAGAATATCCAGATACTATCAGTGATGATAAAATAAATAGATTAGGGGAGAGGAAAGAAATAAAATTCAACCCAAGCTCTTGATGCAGCAGCAATGAACTAAAATTCTTATTCTTTTCTTGTCCCAGAAGACTTGGCATTGCTTGGGCTCTCAAACAACTGTCATATTTCACAGCAGAAAGGCTGCATTCCAGTTTAAGTTTGTGTTTTAAACGCAGTTTTGTAAAGCATTGTGGGATTTTCCAGACCGAAAGGCATCATATATAAATTTACAATATCATTATTATTTCAACATTATTTATGGATACCATCTGTTCGTAACTCTGTCTCTTCTTTTTAATGTTCTTATCACAGACTGCCTTGCTTATTACTTGCTAAATTGGTCAGAATTCAGTTCAAGCTATCTTTGACTTATGTGTTTACCTCAATGTGTGCCTGCCAAGAGTGATGTTTATGGCGTATCTTGCATTGATTTTAGAATTTCTGAAAGTAATAAAGCACTGAATGAGGTTCATTTCTTCTCACAAATTAGAATCTGTCATATTAATAGAGTAATAGAATCCTGTCATCCCTTCCATTTGTTCCTTTCGTCAGACTGATAGGAAAGAGAGGTTAACTTTGCGTTCACTTAGGCTGTTTAAAAGGCCTAGAGGAAGCTACTGGTTTATTTTAAAAATCTTCAGGAATGATCATTTCAAGCCTATTTCTCTCACCCCTTTGTGTAAAACAACCTTCTATGAGCTGCCAGACTGGCATCTCTGGGGCTCCTCCAGGGCATGGCACGGCTCATCGCAGCAAGAAGATAGGACCAAGCTCTTTGTTGCTCACAGTGACGATGCTGTAAACAGAAGGTGTGTACTGGAAGAGCCTGGTCCCCACGGGCTTCTTCTCTTACCCTGCTCTGAGATGGCAGGGTGGGCTGTACCCTGTTTCTTCCTCAAGATAATACCTGGTATCTGGATAGGGATCATGCACATCCCCACCTCCACTCTCCCACAACCCTCTCATGGCTGAGCATGGAGAGGCTGGGATACAGCACAGCACTGGTTAATGAGATGCAAAGCACACACTATTGCTCTCATTCCTGGGTTGGTGACCCTTGCATACCACGTCCCCATTACAGTGCCATCTACACTCATGATTTAGTCCATATTTACTCTTTAAAACCTGTCCAAAGTACAGACCTTTACCTCAGCTGTTGTCACGTCAGTTTTCACAAGCTTTATGCAAATAATAACTTGCAATTCAGGTAGAAAAAGTCTACATATAGGTTTAGGGAAGTTTTATTAGAAGCTATGCAGCAGATTAACCACATAAACTCTTAGCCCCACAGCAGCCAATGCCACACTATAGCTGCCTGGAATTTTTATTTTCTTGGTTTTAACTTCATAACACCCCTTTCCTTTTCCTTCTTGCTTCCTCTTGGCTGACATATTACATAGCTGCTGAAACGATCCTCTAGCCAGGAATGCTGGATGAGTGGCTGCCTGTGGACTGGTGCCAACGCTGCACTGGAAACTGGAAAGCAGCACAGACTGGCTTGCACCATGTCTCCTTCCAGACACAGATAACAAAATAGAGCTCCTTGTTAGAGACTGATGAACTGCAAACTTAAGATTTTCTCCTACCTTCCCCTGTGGACACACTGGCATTTGGGGTTGGGGTGGGGTGTGTGTGCTCCACACCAAGCACACACGATGCCAAGTTGAGCTTCACGCTTCTCTTGCTGCATTTTGAGAACGCCAGGCTAAGATCTGTGCGGTATCAATTATAATCCCGAACACATCTCTCAAAATAAATGTTTTGTGCATTTTTGTAGCAGATCACCCAATAATAGCACATAGCTCAAGCAACTAACAGAGCACAAGTCCGCTTCCATGTGTCAGATAATAATTGTGTTCTAACACCATAGTGCATACATGAATAAATACAATTCTAAATTCAATGAGATATTTTCCTTCTGCTGCTCCTCCTGCCGCAAATGAATACACTAGCAATTAATTACTGGGCTCAGCAACTCCCTGCAGCAATTGAGTAATAGGTTCGTTTTCAGTCCTTCATCTTGTAACCTTTCAGATAAGTTTCATGGGTCTAGAATGGCAAGCATAAAAATATATGGTTTTATTCATTTAATGTTTGTAAATGTTGCAGCTCTAAGATACCAGCCATAACTTTCTCAAAGTTCTGCTCCACTGCTTATAAATACTGCAGTATATTTGAATATTAGGATCATTTGAGCTCACAGCTAAGAGTAAAGGATCTTTCACAATCAGGGATATTTGCATGTTACATTTTACAGTAAAACTTATTTCTATTTAAATTAGTAACATTTGAGAAACTGTATATTAGTTCTTTAGTAATATTAGAATATATTAGTATTAGAAACACTATGATAGTAGTAGCTGTTAGCCACTTCAGTGGTCAGGGCTAATCCAGTCTACCCTGGCCTCAGATAAGTCACTGCAAGTTGTGCCAGTGAGTTCAGTGAAGCTGGGATTTCACCTAAGTCACTATTTGTGAATCACTAAAAGGAAATTAAGATTGAAACTACTGTCATTGCACCTCTGCTTTTTTTAAACAATTATTTTTAGGATGTACTGTTAGAAGTTGCTGAGCACTTCAGGCATTAAGAAAAGGACTTCCATATTGAGAAAACCACAAAGCTATTTCCTGATCATATTTCGCAAGCACTTGAAGTCCAATGAGGTCACATGCCTAGAGCTGACAACACAGCACAGGATGAACACTGAACAGACATTGCCTAAGTGATGAAAGGCAATGCAATACTACTAGTGTCTTGATGACAATATTATCTACTGTTGCACAGATGTTTCAGAAAAACCAAACTTTCTCTGGTTCTCCTGTGCAAATCTAAGTCCAAGCCAGGAAGGCACAGGAATTGGGCAAAAATAGGTAGGGGGAGCAATCTAAAATCCATGCTTTTTGAATCTGAAATGAGTCCAAAGATCCTTGGGGAAATGATTTTCCAGGCTAAATGAACAACAAGAGTCGGGTAGCAAAGCTGGAAAATAAATCTCCTGACTCTTACAGACCAGGTTTCAACCCTGGATAGCAACACATATGCAATACACCAAGAATAATTAATAAGAAAAAAAAGTCTGAGCTTTCTGACTAGAAACACAGCATAGTCCTGTGCTGAGAGTAATGGACTGGGATTCAGTTCTGTTTCTTCTCCTAATGACTGTACAAGTCATGCTGCCTTCAATGCTAACCTTCAAGACAGCGACTCTCTCCTAGCCAGGTGTAATAGAGCCCAGCAAATAAAGGCTCTGAAACCAAATTACTAAACAGAAATAATTCATATCAAAATTTCTAAGGTGCACCTTAAGCCAAGACATCATTAATAGTTATGATGAGTCGTAAAGTATTTGTAAGAATCAAATGTTAATGAAAAAGAGGAAAAGCACTAAATGTGTTTCCCACGTTCTGTCTAGCTTTGCTCCTTGCATCTCTGCTCAATGAATACTCCGCAACTCTGACTTATGAAAGCTGAACTCTAGACTGCACAGAACACATACTAAACCACGGTGTCCCTTCTCTAAGGAGAAGTCTTTCACTTGTTTATTTCAATGTTAGGTATCTAGATAGTGCATCCCAAAAGATGGAAGAAAATCTGTATTTCCCTCTTCCTGAAGTGTCTTTGGCTTAACCTTTTTGAATATAAAAGCTGGCAATGCACTGGGTCTAGATCCAACCGTGTATTTAAACAGTGACTAGAGATGCTTCTGGACCTGGCGTTTGCTTCTGTAAGCTGAGGAATGCACACAATGCACACAGTCTCCTGCGCAGCTTTCCAATCTATAGTTGACATTTCATGATTTCACAGGGGGATTTCTCCCACTGTCTTGGTCCTACAGTGACTGAAGTCTGGCTTTGAGACACACGGGATTTACCAGTCTTCCCCCTGCATTTTGCAGGGCTTAGGCAGCCACTTGGCATATTCCACCGTGGACAAGAGCCATCACTTACAGACTGGTGACTTGGCACATCAGGGATGATAAGCAATACCGTGTGCTGCTGAGTGACTTCACTAATGGTGTCTGGAGACCATCCACCATGGAAAATACAGTTCTTTATCTCTGCAGTTTTTCATTGATCTTGTTTACCACCTTTACAGAGAATCCTTATCATCCACTCTCAATGCACGGGGCTCCCATGGGCCACTGCAGCCACTCCCCAGAATACTCAGATAAAGTCACGCTTATCACCTATCTCCAGTCTTTCTCCAAAACCAACAGACTACAGCAGACTGGGGCTACACTGCAGATATGAAATACAGAGAGATTCAAAACTTCATTTCTAGCTGGCATCCATCTAATCAATTCTCCACTTAAAAAAACCCAGACAAGTAGGAGCTGCTTTTCTCTTTGTATCTAAATTCTTAAACTTACATTCTTATTGTAGAGCTTTAGTCAATGAAGTCAGGCAGGTAAAAAAAAAGAAAAAAAGTTTTTTTGCATATGGCATCAAAAAGCAATCTTTCAAAAAAACCCATAGGTTGTGATTTTGTCCAGTGTTAGTGCATTACTAACCACTTTTCCATGCTCTCTTGGCCTCTGGAAACAACTGAAACCTAAGAAAACACAAGGGATACGTCTTCATTTTCTATTATACTTTCTTAATAGGATGGCAGGTGAGTTACAGTCAAGACTTCATTTGTGCAGGAAGTCTATGGATCCAAGTTTAATCAGCCACAAATACCAGTAAGGCAGAATAACAGGAAGGAAATAACCATGGGGATGACTGTCAAGGTATCCCCTATTTCTGTGCATCTCCGTGTAGCCTTGGTTCCTTGCTTTCAGTCTGCTCTCACATACAAAACGTAACAGATCACAGAAACTTTGTGAGGATTAATTACTTAACGTCCTTACTTTGCCTTTGAAAATGTAAAGCTCTGTGTTGCCTAACAGTTTAGGTGGATGTCCAAAGGGATTTACAAAAGCACTTAAGCAGGTTAAATGCCTACACCCCACTGACTGTCAAAGACTTTCCATAAACCTGACACTATAAATGGAGCAGCAATAAGAAAGACTGTTGTCGCCCCATCTCCCTACTGGCCAGGACACTGGAACAGTTTTTCAGATTCTCTTCTAACTACACCTTGGTAACAGCCTGTTTGCTGCTGGCTGACACACTGATTTGAAGTAGGTACCTACCTTGCTCAATATCTCTCATGTCTCAAAACAATACTTAAAACCCTTAAGGTGCTAGTGTCCAGACAGCCTTTTTAGCTGAGTGAGATCAGCTGCTAAACTGAATGCTGGACACCAATGAAATGTATACAGCTAATGACTCTAGCATGACGCAGAGGTCCAATGTGCCAAGTGCTCTGATGTAGCTACCAAATTGCTTGAATTTGTCTTGGATGACTCTGTATTACTCAGGCATAGCTGGCACATACAGACTCCAATACGCAAGACTCCTCCCAAACCAGGCAGCAATAAACTGGCCATAGAAGCTCCCTAATTGCATTAAGCTGCTGTTGTAACCACTTGTATTTGTGTTCATTAAATGCTAGTTAAGGCATTGCTTCTGAGTTGCTTTCGCCATCAGCTCAGAAACCTTGTAAGGAGGGTTCAGAAACAACAAAAAGTAGCAGGCTTTTCTGATAAATATGGCTGTTCACCCCAGCAACCCAGCCTAATCTGACCCGTCAAAAGTGCATGTGGAGACTGAATGGACTCAGCTATAAGCTACCTCCCCTGAGTATAAATTTAGTAGCTGTGCTGGTCAAGATTGGCTGTCCACAGGTATCCACTCTGTTTCTTGGGTAGGTTTTGCAGTCTGCATTGAACTGTCCATAATCTGGTGATTCTGGTCTACCTACACCCAAGTGAACTGGTTTCAATTGTCTAATATAAGCCTTTCCCCTGGCTCAAACAGTGGATGTACCCTACCAGCAACTGGGAGTTAGAAAACTGGTTTTGTCATCAGAAAGGCATAGCAAAGAACAAAAAAAGGGGCTTAAATTACACTTTAAAATGAGCTAGAGAAATTGGCTCATGAAGAACACAGCAAATGCTTTACTCTCCAGTAGGCAGTGTATCTCACCAGGAGCATAAAATGGGAGGTCTCAGGGTTTTGTCCTCTGATGATTACAGGTACCCAGGTGGACTTTGAATTTTACAAGCCTTCAAGCCCAGATTGTCTCAGGAGCTGTCTGTTTAAAAGCACACGTTTCTCTTTGCACATTTTGGTCAGCACTGTAATCAAGGGAGCCACATATGCTGGATCCTATTCAACTTAATAGATAGAAATTTGGCAGTAGAGTATTCTCCATATGGGGTTTTCAGCTGTAGAAAAGCTTCTGCCTTTGCTATAAAATAGATTGGGATTGTTCCTTTCCAGAGTAAGCTCCCTCTTCATCTAGATGGTTGAGGAGAACTGGATTCAAATGTGAGTTGGCTCTTTATGTGGAATTGAGCACTAGTTAAAAAAAACTCCAACATGTTGACTTTCAAAGGGTATTCGTGATGTTGCTCTGAAATTCTGAGGGAGTTATTACCCATTTTGTCTTGATTATATTTTTGGTTTAAGTTTTATCAAGAGCACCCAGGGAAATAGATTGGCAGATCCATCAAATGTAACTTAAAATGAATAACTTAAAATGAATAAATGTGTCTTTCCAGTCACTGGCCTAACTGTGAAGGTGCAGAGTAGTGTTGGAAGGTTCAGTGGTTTAATAGAAACAATATACCACAGAACACTGCACTGAAGTTATTTCACTAAACAAATTTATACTGGGATAAATGTACAAATACATTTTCTCTATATACTGCAGGTATAATGGCTTCATTGTACAGGCACAACTTACTTTTCCCGCAAAGCAAAGAAGTAGAGCCTGAAATAATTAATTTGTGGAGGCAAAGCCTAACAGTTCCATAGTTGCCAAAGGGAAGGTAAAGAACAATCGTAAGGATAGGAAAAAACCTCACAATGAGATGGCTGGGAGTAATTCCAAAAGCATGAAATTAATGTAAATCACAAATAGCTCCTGTGAAGCTAATGTAAGAATCGGTGAGAAACCACAATCCAGTCCAATAAGCTAAACATGAATCACTGAGAGAATAAGAACAAAAAAAAGCATGACCACAACAGAGAGATTTAATAATATATTAAATTAATATTAACACTGAATGATCACTAAAGGAATAAATACTTCAGTAACAATATTCGAGTCATATGATAGTAGTGTCTTGCAGGAACGGCATAAGTCTTAATGATTATCTTGTCTCAGCAAATCTTACAGAAGCTACACAATCCAAGTGGAAGCCACAATAGCTTTCAGGAGATGCATCTTTCCTAGCTTGCAACAGGAATGTTACCAGGTAAAGCAGACGTATAGAAACCTACCTAGAATCTGTTTACCACTCCATCACTCTAAATGTTTGTAAGTCTCTTTTCTTTAAATGTCTGTTTTGTAGCAGCTCCTCAAGAAAGAACAGCTAGGAGTCGAGCCCAGCTGGCACAATGCTAGCAATTGCAATTTTTTCAGTGCTGCTTTCATATAACCATCTCTGTATAAGGTTATAAGGTTATATAATTGATAGAATTAATGTTTTAAGGTTCAAAATTAATAAAAACCACATATGACTCATTGGAGGACTTGTTCTTCCAAGAATATGTTAAAATTACACTTGAGCTCACTAAAAGAACTGGAAATATTACCCATGACAAGTTTAGTTTCATTCTTTGAAGGTGTTGTCTCTGCAACAGAGGCTGGGGTGTATTAGAATATATGGTGTATTCTGAGATGGTGTCTGTGTTTTCTCAGTCCTGTCCTGCCTTGGTGACGTGTTAGCTTTTGTTGTCTAAATGGGCTCTGATATGTCATTTGTATTACCAAGGCTTATTTAATTCATTTACTAGGTCATTGCTTGGGATAATATATGCAAATTGTACATATTAAGAGTGATATGAATTACATCAAGCATTGCCATTTATGTGGAAAATTCATCAAATGTTAATGTAAAATCTATAAATAGAAAGAATAAAATAATAATAAAACATGAATGTGCAGCAAGCATAAAAAATGAAGATCCTTAACTGCCCATTTATTAAGCAAATAAGGACAGCATATCCTTAGCCAGTGAGCAAAAAAGGCAACAGAAAATGACTGTGTGGTGCAGTGACACTGATAACCATTTAAATTAGGTCCCCCCTATTCTGACAGGGCATGTGCTTGTGAATGGACAAAATAAAAATTCATGTCAAAGGAATTCCAGCAACTGTGCTGGTTAGGAAGTGGTAAGAGAGATTTAGAAAATAAGCCCATGGATTTAGTCTGCATGACAAAGCTGATCACAGACTGCTTGGGCACTACACCAAAGAGCTGGAAGAACATATGAACCCAAGAACAGTGTTTTACATTAGTGAGCCTGTATTTTGTAATTCTGTGATTCAAGTGTTCTTGCTTGCAGGTACAGCCTGGGATGTTACTGGCTGGTCATCAAATGTCCTGGATCTGTAACAATTCATTTTTTTCATATTATAAGAACAAATAGACACTTATCATTCTAGTATCTGGTGAAGAAACATGCACAGAATCTCATATATCCTTACATAATTTGGCATAACTGGCAGGCTTTTCTAAAATGGAATAACTGAATAATAATGAAGGCCATTAATGATGATGAGAAACATTACAAAGAGTGAAAAAGTTAGTAATATAGTTTCTTATATTCATAGACTGCTTATGAGGAGAGCATTTTTGTAGAAATCATGCATAATTACTACTCAAGGAGAGGATATCAAAGGTAAGCTATTTGAATTTTCACTGTTAAAAATATTCTCGTTATTGTAAACTGAATTGCCACACTTCAGGAGAACAGTTAACTTCTGCCTTTTTAACTAGTGATTCATATGATGTTTCTCTACTCAACTTTTTTAATTCAAGTTCTCTTTTTCCTTACATTGATAACCATTCACACCACCATTCGTACACCCTTTCAGGAATCAGACATCCATGTTCTGCACGGCAATTTTGTTCTTATGACTGCTGCTTTAAATGAAGCAATTCTTACTTTTCTCTACAATTCCAGATGTCATTAATTTCTTTTATCAGTGTTTAACAGAAAACATCTCTCAAGGCTTTTCAACACATTGCTAGCCTTTATAAATCTCAGTCTTAAGACAGTGAAGTGTTGCTGTCACCACTTAGTCCCACTCTGTTCGATCAGAAGCTAAACATAATCAGTTGTGATCCCAAGTCCACTCCCATCTTCCCAAGGAAAAGGGAAAAGGAAATGAGAGAAAGAGGCTTGTGGGCTGGAAAGGAAAACTAAAAGAGCTTTAACGAAATAATGACATTCACACTGTGTGTCTGAAGGCACTGGCCAAACACTTTTGGAATATTGTTCAGCTCAACCTTCACGATCCCTCAGTTTTATATCACGCATGACACATAGGGGATTTGTTGCTCATTTTTGGGTCACCTGTCCTCCTCTCTGCAGGTGCAACGCTTTTTCACCCCTTTCACTTCTAGCACTTCACCAACTTAAGGGATAACCTTTGTCGCCATAGAGACGGATGCAAGCAATGGTCTTTCTGCATACAAAGGCCACGTTACTTTAGTAATAATCATTAAGTGTCATCACTTCTAGAGACAGACAGTGTCCAAAAACATGAAGTTAACTTTCAGAAAATGAAGTTACTTAGATGAGGCTTAGCAGAAATGTCAGAAAAATGATTCTACTTTAGCTCAAACGAGAGCAGTCCCTTCACATCTGCTCATCCTTGTAACAGAGAGGGGAAAAAAAGGCCCCACTCTTCCAATGGCAATTGTGCAGCTTTCGCGAAAAGGTTCTTGTATTTCTGTGCTCTTTGTTGCACAAGCAGAATAATAAATCACTGAAAGTTAATTCCCAGAACAAACAAGTTTACATAAGCATGAGATCCACTCAAATAGGATCTGCTTTTCCCGTTTTACATTTGCCCATTTTGAAATACACCGTTTGTGTCACCACAAAGGGCCAAATCCTGCCGTGCTGGTTTATTCCCAATATGTACTACTTGACTCTTGAAAAATCTAACTTAAGATTCATGTTGGTGAATGAGCAGCTTTTTATTGAGTTTGGTATTACCTTGATAAGGTAATGAAAGAGAAAGCGGGTAGCCTGCCTCCTTCTCAAAGAGAGTTATAGGATACTTGCCCAAGTCACGATTACAGAGCGTGATACAAAATGTATTTAGAATATTTATAGGTTGAGAAAGACTCCTTTTTTTTTGATTGGGTTGATTACATCTGGCAGACACAATGGGACAGTGGATCTATTTTATTGATGCTTGGACAAACCCTAAAGCACAGAACAAAACTCCTAATCCTAGACTCTGAAGTCACTGGATATGTGATCACAGTTTATAGGAAGATTCCAATTTTAAATACTCGATAAAGAGGAACAATTATTAAGGTGTCCCTTAAAACATTAATAAAGTGTTACAAACTGTTCGAGAGCAACTACTTAATAAATGCTAATAAGGGTGACTTCTACTGCCTCTTCTCCTATACTCTGCTTATGTCCCTACATTTCCTACTACTGTTGCTCAGTTTATTAACCCCATGTAAACATAACATAATGCATTACCAGAAGTTTAAAAGAATCTATGAAACCTCTCCCTTAGGTTCTGTAGGCTCGAGTCATTAATCTATAAATTCTTTGGTTTCTTTTCTACTTAAACATTACAGGATTTTTCCAAAAGGATTTGGTGCTCTCAGAGGTAAAATCTCACTTGCCTATTAATGCATGAAATCTCACTAAAGTCACTGAAACTACTCATGTGAAAAGACACACTCAAGTTCATTATGGAAAGATTAGCCATTTGGGCTTAAGGAAACTATATAAAAGGTGCCACGGCAAAGACAAGTACTTTCAGTCTTTCTCATTTACATGCAAAGCAAATTCTTCCACCGTTTGCTTCCAATTTGATAACTGAGCAAAAGCATAGTAATAAATAACTCAGAAGGAAAAAAAATGTAATTTGCTTCAATAAACCACAGTTTCAGACTACGGGCAACTAAGGATTTATTTCTTCTGTCACACAACAGGGAAGGTAGGAGCTCCCACAGAGACCTCTGTCTCACTCTAGTTGCTACGTGGCTGCTTTCTCCGTCTGTGGATGCCCGACAGCTGCCCCACGCACAGACCGTGCAGACCAGCTGAAGAATTTGGGGAACATTTAATTGAGGCAGAAGAACAGCCAAGATAAAAGAGAAGCCTACACATCTCAATACAGATATTTTTACAGGAATCCAATACAGTTCCATGCAGCTCCTAGCTGTGTTTGCCAAGGAGGAAAATCCACACGGAGACCCCCACAGCTTCTCCTCCTGAGACTGCCTGGGAGCGGCACGGTGCTTCCCAGAAAGATGGCTGGAATGGTTGGGAACTGCCAAGCCTTCCACAGAAGTTAAAGCTACTTCCTCTTGGCATCCTCCCAGAAGAAGATACTGGCAGTTTTGCCAGTCACCCCTTCCCTTCCCCTCCCCTCCATCCCCTGCAGGCAGGGGAAGCTGGGAGGCTCTGGGCTCTATAAGGAGGTTCTCCCTATTCATATTTCATATAGATTTATTAACCCTTACAGCAGAGCTCTGCTACTTGTGTTTTGTAGTCCAAGAACCACAGACAACACCTACAACACCTTTCTAGAACTCTTCCCACAAATTTTAATAACAAATAACACCTTGGGTGTGTGAAACAATCTCCCCTCTTCCCCACTTAGAATTTCAGTTAAGTTCTCCATGTCTCTGCCACACTACACCAGGACCACTTCACATCCAGGCAGCTCCTGGCATGATACCCAGCTGTGGGTTCAGCTGGCAAGCAGAATGAACCTAGGAAACCTGGCTGGGGATGTCACTGCTGGCTCTCACCCACTCAGGAAACCTGCTACGGAAAGAAGACTTCGCTAATTTGGGGCTAGAAAGCTCCCAAAACTGATGAGTGCAAGTGATGGTTTCTACCAGAAAGGTTCACACACATCACTTCAGAGGTCTGAATCTGAGACAACTACCCCAGAAACAAGCACTGCAGAAGACGCACAGATGAAAAAAGCTGATTACTCAGTGTTAGATAAAAAAATAGCTCATGGAAAACATCTTAGAGAAATCAAGAGGCAGGACACCAAGAGATTACCAGAAGCAACTCCAAAGAACGTATTCTAAAAATCTGGTAACTCAATAGAAAATTGACTCCTTTACATGGATTAGTAGGGGGTTAACACTTCATAGCAAATGTAACTCAAGAGATGTTCAGTAAAATTCCAAAAGAAGGTTAAATGCTCAAAAAAATAATAGCTTTTTTAAGAAAAAAAATTAGTTGTTCTTTTCCTTAAAATACCTCTGCTATGAAACATTCTACCTCTTCTGAAATCAAAACATTTACTAAATTTCTTATATTTAATTTTCTCCCTTCTGATTTTTAGCATCTTGTGTATAACCTTGGTCTCTCAAAAATTAATAGAAACTTTTCTAGGCTTTGTAATCATGGATGCAGAGCCTCTCACAGATGATTCCCACATTACTTCTGAGAAATGTTTGTGCCCTGGTCTAGGAAACTCCTAAACATCCATGTATAAATACCTATGACCTATGAAAATAGTGGGGTTTGAATTTTGAAATGCATGACAAGCACAATAAAACCACTGAAAGAAAGAAGCAATAGACTATGCTTATCTAAGTAACAGTAGAGTGTGAATCTGTAATATGACAACATATATTTTCTAATAAATTAATTTACTCTTGCTTCTTACTGGTCTCATACTAGTAAACAAGTAAAAGAAAATTAATGGCAAGGTTAAGAAATCCATGTAACAGAATAGAGTCTGACCATTGAAAGCATCTCTGATTCTGTGGCAGAATTTCAGCCCGTACTTCAAAAATAAGAAAAACCCTTCAGAATTGGTCACAGCAGAGCTATTATCCATTACAAGTAAGAAGCAATGAAATGACATGAAATCTGGCATTGGGCCCAGACCTGAATAAGGCTATTGCAGACCAGCCTGACACTGATGTATTCTCTGGTTTCCACAGAAGCATTCTAAGTTTTCATGGCTGCAGCAAAACCCCACAACTCCATGTTCCCTCCCAGACACCCAGCTCTAAAAAAGGCTGATTCACAGCAATATGAGGTGGTGTAGCCAAGAGCTGAGCATGACCTAAAAGCCGCAGAAAGGACTCAGGATCCCCTTACTTCTGATATGGAGACTATCGGCCAAGTGCTGGACTACGCAGACCAAGAGGAGCCTCTGGACACTCTTTGGAGATAAAGGAGTTTTCTGTGCAATGATAACAGCATAAGTTCAGGGGATGGACATCAATATGTGTTTAGAATATGAAAAAGCACGGTTGAACAATGCATCATCATGCTTTTTATAATTTTTTTTCTTTCAAAAAAAGAAAGGCAGGAAAGCAATTATAAGCTATTTTGAAGGGCTCATAATCATCATTTTCCATAGAAACTTTCAGAGTATGTCAATGGAATATACAGAAATATCTGAAATGCTAATTGTCACTACATAATTGCTACAAGGCTGAAACATGTTAACTAGGAACTATCTGGGCACTCAAACAACCATATCTTTGAAATAATGCAAAGAAGGCACTTCAATCCCCTTCTGCAAACCTAATGAAGTACTACTCGAAGAAAAACAAAAAAGAAGTCAGATGAAGCCACCAGGCTCTGTAGGTAAAGAGCACAGAACAGAATTTATCCAGGCAATGGTACAATGCTGTTAGCTGTTTTCAAAGGAAAAAAAGAATGATTCCACATTGTTAAAAGGCAAACTGCTCAGGTGGATGAAGTGGCCAATGATCCACACTAAGAATTGTTAGAAGTATTTTTAAAGACTGGCATTTCTTTGACTCAAGCAAAAAAAAGACTGAGAAGATGTGGGTACTGTTTCCAGTTGTACATATGAGAAATAGTAAGAGAAGATGTTTAAGCAAAAAGAGAACTTTAGAATTAATTATAAATGTGTTGCAGAAATCTGAAGGGCAGTTCCAATATCAGTGAAGTTCTGAAATAGTGCCCGATAGGAGTAACGGAAAGAGGAGAACTCTTGATGTTAAATGTGTAAAACAGAGCTGTAGAAACAAATTGGTGCACAAAAACTATTCTTACGTAGAACTAGAATAGCTGCTGATTTATCAAAATGAATAGCAATGTATTGTTTAGCTGAACACAGGAAAAGGTAGAAAACTTGAAGCAGTTTCAAAAATTAGAAGACAATGTCCAAACGAGACAGCCTCGCTTGAGCTTCATAGTTATTTTTCTAAAATGGGTAAAAGTTAGTCATACAGCGACTGTGTTTCCAGTTTCACTTCTTTCAAATACAAAAGCTCTCAGCTTGAAATATCAGCATTGCGTACACTTGAACCAACATGCTACAAACAAATAACATCCTTTCCTTTTTCCAACTATCTACGTATTGACATGTCTGCTAAAAAGAGCAATTTGCTGGCTAACCTGAGCTGGTGGGATCTTTTCAACTAACCATATCATTCCTTAACAGTGCACTATACAGCTTACAAATGTTAAAAGTAATATGTAATATTACTGTGGTACTACCATACTTGCTCGTTAATGTTCTAAAATGTTGATTTAAAGTGAATGTCTTCTTAAGGAAAATGAAATATTGTTAAGATATCAGCCGACAGTTCTAACAACAGAAAACCATAAAGTCTTCATTTAATAAGAAATTATCAACTTCCTGCATCAATTAAGAGTCTGTCTTTACTATATTGTTACTAAAAATCTTTGCCATTTTGCTTTTTATTTGCAGTAATTCTTAAGATCTCTGTAATGTGCTATGAAGTGTCTAAATGTGTTCTAGATGATATTTCTCTTCTGGGGTTAGATTTCATCAGCTGTGCTGCTCCTCCATGGTTATGGCAGCTGGCAGACAGGCTGAGTGAATTCAGGGATTCTGTTAGTGGGACAACAAAATACAAAGAACAAAGAGTGGTCCAGTCATTGATTTCCCATTACATTTCCATCTGATAGAAAGATTACACTTGGCTATCACCACCAAAGAGAACTTATTTTATCCCGAGTAACCCATATTTAAATTGATTTTCCCTAAAATAGAATTTCTATAATTGTGCTTTCCTGTTCTAAGACTGCCTTTAAGGAACAATTCCCTGCATGGGAGGAGAAATACCCTTCCTATCTGCTATGAGAAACTGCAGTTGAAGAGTTCAGAACCCCTACCAGAGTGGGACATAGGCACCAAACTGCCATCAATGTACTGAATTCCCAGGGAATGGGCACTCATGTAGTTTTAAAACAGACACTGGATTAAAATTACTAAATTACTTAATTAAGTCCTTCCAGTACTTAAAGGGGAGTCTATAGGAAAGCTGAGGAGGAGCTCTTTATCAGGGAGTGAAGGATAGGACAAGGGGGACCGGTTTTAAGCTTGAAGAGGGGAAATTTTAGATGAGATATTAGGAAGAATTTTTTTTTTACTGCGAGGGTGGTGAGGTACTGTTACAGGTCGCCCAGAGACGTTGTGGCTGCCCCATCCCTGGAGGTTTAAAGGCCAGGTTGGATGAGGCTTTGAGTAACTTGATCCAGTGGGAGGTGTCCCTGCCCATGGCAGGGGGATTGGAACTGAGTGATCTTTGAGGTCCCTTCCAACTCATACCATTCTTTGATTCTGTGATCTGTAAATTAACTTCTGACATTTCAAATATAGCTGTTGGTAGAAGACCAATCCAGAACTCAGCGTGAACAAAAATCTTCTCACATTATTTTGTTTTGTTCCATATGTTTTTCGTAGTTTCTTTGCCCTTGCTTGGCAATACTGTCCAGGAACGTCAGCCACGCTCTGTATAATTATGGTAGCACTGGAGAACTTGGAAACTGAATACACTGTAATTGAAATGGAATTGAGCAGCCCAGTTTCATCACCAAAATTGAGGGAAACACATGAAACAGACAAACTGCAGGAATGCAGAAAATCAAATTCAGTTCTTCTTTCACTTTTAATATCCTAAGACACAGATTCCAAACTATGGTATGTCACCAGCTGCATGCAACAGCCACAGCAAAAAATAACCGCTGCTTGCTCCCTCTCTCCCCGAGGCAGTGACCAGTAACAGATGCAAAAAGAAAGACTCTAAGAACATTTCCCCAGAAACTTTCACAGCTCCTGGCAATCTGCAGCCTGGGGACTTCCTGCACGGGAGGTTACATCAGCATCTTCCTGTTTAGTAGCCCTCAATGGACCTTTCTTTCACGAATTGTCTAATCATTTTTTAAACCTATATATATTTTGGCATATGAAACATCCTGTAGCAGTGGATCCCATGACTTCATTGTGCGTTGTGCAAAATGAGTACTTCCTTTTGTTTGCTCTCAATCTGCAGCACAACCATGTCATCTGATGCCTCGTAGGTGCTCTGTGCAGAGAAACAAATTTCCACCTTTGCCTTGCCATTCAAAACCTCTGTCCCCTAATTTCTGGGCACCTCTGTTCCCTGCTGAAGAGTCTCACATTGTTAGTGTCTCTTCCGTGGCCATTCATACTTGATCATTCCTAATATCCTCTTTGTCTTTCCCAATTCCATGTTGCCTTTTTAGGAGGAGGGTGATAGAACTGCACATCACATTAAAAATGCAGATGTGCTATGGGTATGCTGGCATACACCAATTTTTTATTCAGTTTTTCATTTTCTTCTAATAATTCCCAGTATTTTATTAGCCTTTTTCACTGGATCAGAGTGTCAAGGTGACACTTTCAGAGACCCGTTCATAAGCAGTTCTCAAAACACTTTTCTCAGCTTTAATTTTAACTAACATCTTCAAAATTAAGTTTTCACTAGCAAGCCTGATCAATGCTCTACTCCTGGTAATTCTGTAGTTCAGCCATGAATACATTAAACAGCAGATTCCTAACCCCGATACCTGCAGGACAGCACTAGTTCTCTTTCTGATGAAAAATGAGAAAATTTATTCCACCTCAGTTGTACCAGCTCCTCATTTCTGGCTATTCTAATCTCTCTCCCACCAGCACCTGAACACAAGACAGGTCTTCAGCCTTGGCATCGTAAAGGAGAAAAAAAAAAAAATCAAAGTGCCCTCCAGGGTGAACACCAATGCAAATAACTCATTCAGTTTTTCTGTCATGTCATTTTCTCGCCTGCATATTTCACACACCCATTGGCCATGCAGCCTCTCTGACAGAATTTCTTCTCTGGAGAAAACGTTTGCTTTTTTTTTTTTTTTTCTTCAATGGTCTCATGCCTTTAGCAAGATGTTCTTCAAAATCTTCCTAGGTCTGCCTCATGATTTTATATTTATAGATGGTCTGGTTTTATATTTAACCAGTCAAGGTTATGCTCTTTTTCCACCTCCTTTTTTAAGCCAGATGCTTTTTTATTTATAAAAGCCTCCTTTTGCTCCACTGTTTAACCATGCTGCTGCTTTCTGATAGTGGCATATATTTGTACTCAAAGCCTCTAAAATAGCATAATAGCCCCAAGAAATATTTAGAAGCAGTACTACCAACTTGTTCCATGATACAATTATATATACATTACTTTGAACACTGTTTTTAAACACAGCAAAAATATAAACAACGTATTCTACTGCTTATACTAGAAAAATACCATTGTTATTAGTTTTAAGGAGGGGTTTTAATGCTGACATTGAAACATTTGCAACCACCTAAGAAGAGAATTAAAGACCTAAGGCATATATCACAAAGAATCACACTCTCATATCCAGCATATTGATTCCTTGTGACTCTGTAAATGAAAAAAGGTACATTTCCTCACCTTCTTTGGTGAATTATTGATTAGCTCAGCCTTAAAAGTGGCCATTTCTCCCCAATGAATGCAGGGGGAGCTTGGATAATGAGCTCTCACATTGACATCTACATTGTAGATATTTAAAATTAGGCAACATAAATCCTGCCAAGAGGAGACTCGGTTGTGACACTTTCCTGCTCACTATATGCTGCCAACGAGGACAACACGGTATGCGAGGTGTGACATTCTGCCAGCACTACTAGAAGATACTTCGTTACTGGGGTGATGGGCCATAGTTTTCTCCAGATTTAAGAAACACTGAACATTCACATCATGCCTGTATTTAACAAGGCCATTTCAGGTAAAAACACTGAGACTAGACTTAAGTCAGTTGACTACTGGACAACCATCTGAAATCAAGGTCTGTTGTTGCAGTGAACCTAGAACAATCTTCCGAGAGTGCCTTTTGGTAATGGATGGGTTTTCAACCTGCATTAGGTGGAAACACGGCAGTGTTTATTTTTGAATTGTAGAGCTTTGGCTCCTTGACCCTCATGATTTTCAGGTATACAGTTAGGGCAGAAGACTTAATTTACTGTCACTGATGTGGAATTTACACTGTAACATGTGGCCATGGCATTTATTCTCACGATTGCATTGGGAAACGATCCTCAATCATTCCCAGCTTTTTAGCTAAGCAGTGTAAAACAACAGTCAGCATTTTGTCTGCCTGGTTTTTTCCAGTTGTATCTCTAAGTCGAGCTGCTTTTGGCACTGACCTTTTTGATTACTTGCAAACAAGGTCAGTATTCTTTCTGGGTCTTTTACATTACTCTCCTAGAGATTAGTATGCCTGTGGTTTTGCCTCCTAATGTCTGTCATGTTGGCAATAACTGTGCTTTTGGAGCCTAAGAATGGAATTTTTGCAAGTGGTGAAATTGAGGAATATATCTTGTTTATGGTTGCTTTCCAGACACACTTTAAAGCTGGCTCTCACTAGGCTTCTACCATTCGAGACTTTGTGCACCCACGGAGACTAATAGAAGCTGAATGTTGCTATAGAAATTGCTATATTAACTACTGTCCCATGGATTGCATCCTCTGTTGGATCTCAGTTCTCCTCAAATTGAAAATAGTGGCAGAACTCCAGCATTATTTATTTGCAGAGAAGGGTCAGATTCATAGGAAACCCTGGACAAGCTTGTAAATAGCTGGTCTGAGATAAATGAAATACATCATTTGTTCTTAATGACTGATCTCTGCCAGCACAGAAAGACTACAAAACAAAGCGCTTTGCAACATACCAGTAGAAGGGAAGACATTTTCTTGCCATCCTCAACAGCATCCACAAGACCCACCAGAACTGCTCCAGTTGTTAGCAGGTTCCGGCTGACATTGAAAGTTTAAGGAGTTTCTCATGATCCAGAAGGGCTGGAAGGCACACGTATCTGCAGGATTGGAGACATTGAACGCTTGTAAGTATTTTAACCCTTTACCTCTGCAGATCAATTCAGTCATTTTCAGATCTGATTATTCCATAGAAACATCACCATTAGTGTCTCATGCATTTTCTCATTGTTCTGCTCCTTCAGCACACCTAGTCCAGCCTCGCTTAACAGCCTGCTCTCTGGTACAACATCCACGGGAACATTAAGCACAATATTCAGTGTATGCCATTCATGCTTTTGTCTCATTTGTGTCTAACACAGGCAGCGAAGCAGGAGACACAGGCACACAAAACAGCTTGGTAAAGGAAAGCAGAAGACCTTAGAAACCCATAAAATGCCTAATGGTTCTGCTGATTCAAAAGCTAAAAGTTGTCTCAGATCCACATAGAGAACACTAAATAAACATGCTAAAGGTGATATTAATTGCAACAGCTTTATTTGTTTGAACAATAATTTTGGCATGAATGTTTAGAGCCAATATATTCTACTTCGAGTTTTCTTTTGACGTATGCATCGTTCATAAACACTGCACATAGAAACCTCCAGCAAACTGCAATTGCAGTAACAATGGGAACACTGAGTCACTATTTACATCTTTCAAACTCCTGATATCAGCATTTTCCTCACCATTTCAGATCATTTCAAGATTTCCACACCATTCTTTAAAGACATGCACACATCTCACTGACATCTTACAGCCTTCACAGAAGTGGTCTGTGAATCTCCAGTCATTACAATTTGTTAATTTTATTTTTAAAGTACATGAAGCATTGAAAGAAATAAAGGACAACAAGCCAATATTTGTCAAACGTTATAGCATCATCAGTCACACAACAGATGCAGTTAAGTCACAGTATTTTACCCTGAAGCATATTATTGCTGATCCTCGCTCTAAGCAAGCAAGCAAAGCTCAGAAGTTGGATGCAGTCCAGCTCTTCCTAGTTTTAAATCAACTTCTTCTGTTTTGCCCTATTATTCAATAAAATGTTCCTAAAACAATGGATTTGTAAGTTAAAAACAAGTTAGGCATTTAAATAATTAAGTTTGAATAGAGTAACAGAGATTATGTTAAAGGCTTGTGCCTTAACTCAATAAAACTAACAATTCTAGGTTTTAGTGCTCAAAGGAACTCCCAGCTCCCAAACAAGAACAAAGTCCACTTATGCTAAATGATCTGCAGGCAGAGTCCAGCAGAGTTTCTGCCCTTTACACTTGCCAGTTCTGCAAGGGGAAGAAGAAAAGTGTGGGGAAAAATAAACTAAAATCTTACGCATTTGCTGTTCTTGTAGACAAAAAAGATTTACATAATTTATTAGCAGTTTTTTTCTTCTGTTATTTTCTCATCCACCTCTTTGACCCAACAGAAAGAGTGTGTTGCTGGGATGCATCCAGTGTTGAAGAATTTCCTTCAGTGTCTCATTTATCCCCACATAGTGGACATGTATTTCCACTGGACTTTGACCAGTGTCAGAGAAGCCATGGGTCTATTCAGACATTTCCTGAGTAATGCTCCATGAGTTCAGAGTTTGTATTGTAGAAAGAGGCCTCTCCCAAGAAGCTTGTATCTCCATTCCATCAGCCTGCCTGTTATCAAAACCTGGGAGACTGAGTGCCAAGCCACAGCCGTGCATTCAATTCAAGGCAGAAATAATGAACGTGAAGATAAGAAGACATGAGTATTTTATGAACTATAAAAGGAGTACTTAATGTAGCATTTCTTAAGCATGGCTTGCAATTGCATTGGGAATGCAACTGGAATTGTTTCTATTTGCAAATAAAAAAAGTTAGCCTGGTGGTATGATCTACATAAATTCTTATGTACAACAGAAGAACCACATTAAGGACCTAAAATTGGCCTTACACAACAGAAGGTGCTGTGCTGGCAGTTTGTGCAGAGATGAGCATCACTGCAGGGCAGATCTCAGCAATGGAATGTATTTGCCTATCTAGCATCTACAGATCCGGGCAAAGCATTCTGCACACAAGTCCATACCTCAGAAAGAGAAGGAGAAAAGCACTTGTTCCTCTTAATGCATGTTGCAGTCATTTGGGAAATCCCCCCAAGGACTTTGCTCTGAAAATTATTGGGCAAACGTGCCTGAGAATGTGAATTTCAAGCATGCTATTAGAAGTGAAACTGCATCCATCAAAAGGAACTGGTTTCCTGTTTCTATTCTTCTTTCCTTTCATTTTTCAGATGTGTAAGCTAGATAATGAAAAGCCATTCCAGACCATCTTAGGTATTGCTGGGATGAGGTAAGGTTGTTATCTCTTTGAAGGAGAATCATTTTTCATTGTCTGCGGGTATAAACAGGTAGAGACTTTTTTTTGCTTTCCCCTCACATCCAACTGACGTAAAAATCTTAATATTCTCCCAAATGCAATATGGAATTCATCTGTTCCATTCGCTTTCACCCACAATGAAAGTAGTAGGGACTGGTTTTCCCTTGAAAATTTAGTGTGCACAAATTTCATGTTAAGTTGGTTTTATGAGGTTTCATATTTTTATTCTTTATCCTTTTTTATTTCCTCTCTCCTCATCAGTTTTGCAATACATAATACCGTGCAAACTAAAAGAAAGCAACGACCTCCTCTTGAACTTTGACTTCTCTTACAACAGCAGATCAATATAATTGAGACCAGGATCTCAATTTCATGTCATATTTAAAGATGGTTCTAGGAACCCATGTTTCACCCACTACTTTATATATATTCTACTCCCAGCATTTCACCAACATATTCTGCACCTTTTAATGTATCACCCATAAAACTGTTGAGTCAACTGAACAGTGGATAACAGTGTGTGTAACAGCATCACTTCTCGGGGGCCTTCGCAAGACATTGGCAGCTAAAGGGAATCCAATTCTGAATTATGTAAAATTACTGGAGAGAAAAGACAATGAAAAAGCAGTGTGTTTCACGGCCATTATACATCTCATAATTCTCTAGGTCTCTTTTTAATCAGTCTTTTTAACTCATGAGTCTTTCACAATCCAGATTAAACACAGCAATCCAACCCACTACTATTGGGTCTTGCAAATAAACACCTCTTACAGCCAACAGGGAATGAATCAATTCCATATTGTCAGGCATAAAATATCCTCATTCTGGAAAATCAAGAACCATTACACAAAAATCACTCATTTTGCCACACCATATTTGCTGATGAAGTTTATTGTATATGAAACAACGTGAGTGCCAATTTTCACAAAACACCAAACCACCGCTGCAATTTATTGGTAGAAGAAAACCCTCTTCCCAAAGGAATGATGACTCACCTCATTCCTTAAATTGCTTGTGTGAATTTCTCAAACTGTTCAGGCTGATTTCAGATCTGAATTGTACTTTTGAGTTCTAAGATTTACAGAGACTATTTTTCAGAGAAAATAAAGTTGTGGATTAATGAACCCAAGGCTAGCTGCATCTGGCTTTGAGTAAAATGGATAAGCCATGTGCAATCCACAGTTTCTCATTCCAGGACAAGGCCACTGCATTTCAACCATGCTGACATCATGCAACTTGATGGTGAAAACAGTTTTTGTCAACTCAGCAGTTTTTAACTGATCTCAAAAGCTTCAGGATTTTTTGCAATGGATATCAAAGTTATTACAAGAACAAAGATGAAGATTATTAAAAATAGAAACCTTTGGAGATATTTCTAAAGCCAACTGTAAGTTGGGTAGATTTCCATTAGTCCTCACAGACTGCAGCAGGAAACCCAAATGCTTAGTTTTCTTGAAAACATGCCACTTATTAAGCAGCCTAATTCTGGGCTTCTGTTTGGACTTCTGTAAGTGTCTTAAGTCCTTTCCTGCTGTAAGACCAGAGGGAAAGTTTCAATCAGCTCCTAACACAGTCAACAAATTCACCCAGTGAATACAACCAACTTGAAATGGCCCTTGCGAGCTACTGTGTGGCTACACACCAGTCCTGCCCTTACCTTTTCAATAATCAGCATTACAAATTGTCTCCAGTCCAAGTCTTATGGCTTGCAACTGATTATCTTCCAGTCTAGATTGCCTCAAAACAGTGTGACATGGCAATAAGCTATCCCTTAACAAGTGCACAATTATTAAATACTATACTTGGCAAGAGTTTTACTAAACTCTCACTGGCCTCAGCTCTGCCTTAGGACTGGCTGGGATCTTTGCACCTGCATGAAGTCAACTCACATCACTCTGACATGACGCAGTCTTGCTAAGTCAATCTTGCTAAATTACACAACATTAATGCATTGGATCCATTTGCCATTCTGTAAATGGGCACCTTTTGGACCAGCACTTGCAATATGACTCCATCATGCCATAGGTTTGCTCAGGACAAAAACCGTAGAAATAATACATCCTCTGCCACTTTTGCACAGGGATTTGCTTTGGCATGGCACTTCACCCCTGCTCCCGTCCCTGCCAAATATCAGAATGTCTGGAGAGAGAACATTTCAAAACAAAGCACCAAAGAAACAAAGGAGTAATTAAGAGTAAAATAGTGCTGTCTTCTCTCTGAGAGCACATTGTGATGAGAAGCAGTTGACTGCAACACAGGTTTCCAAATGCACAACAGCTTTCCCAACACAACTCTGTACCCTAAAGAAGATGTCATAGGAGTGAGCTGTGGCATCTTTATAACTATTTACTTTCTGTTTTACTAAGATAGATTGGTTTCTTTCAAGTTCACACAGCAACACCTAGAAAAAAAAATTCTTATGACCAGTCACCAGGTTTGCATTTTCTTTTCTTTTCAAAGGAACTAATGTAAAGAACAGCATCGCTCTGGCCTGCAGGCACCTCTCCAGCCAGCAATTACAATTGAAAAGAATTACAGCTGCAATCTAGCTGAAGAAATTGTCTTATCTGCTCCACAAATGCACCCTTGGGAGGATTCTTAAATGCTACTTTATATCCCTGGAGAAGAGTAATGCAGAGACAATGATGAAAAAGGCATCTGGTTTAGATGTGTGTAGTTCTGACCACTAACATGGGCCGTGTGATCTATGCCTGTGGATAGTATGATTACTGCTCATTAAAATTTGATCACAGGTTGCTCTGTATCTCATTCACTGTGTAAAAGCTCAAATGAGACCCAAACACACTCAGTTTGGAACCTCCAGAACAGGTGTTTTAAAACAATGAAGGGATAGTCAAAACTCTTCTCCTATTTGAAAAAAAAAAAAAAAGAAAAAAGAAAAAAATCTTCATGTTTATCTGACTGTTGCCAGCTACGCCTTACTGTATTGAAGAGGCATAGGCAGTATTTCATCAGTATGGACTCTCTCCATGACAAGTAAGGCAGAAGATATATTCTAGAAGTAAGTTTCCAAGAAATTGATCTAGAAATTGTTCAAAAAACCTGTCACTGACAAAAAAAAATCCCTGTTTTTGAAAAGTGAAGTACAACAGAATCCACCTTGAAGGACTGAAAGTTTTCAGTCTTCTCTCCCAAATGACACAGGTTAAATGAAGTCCAATAGAGCCATTTTTCTGCGTCTCTACTCCCTTCGGCTGGGTTCGTGCTCCTAGTGCTTTTACATAAGCATAAGCATATGTAGGCATAAGGTACACAAGACCCTATTGTCCTTAAAGACACTACTTGTAATACAGCAACGTCTGAAGTACCAGCTCCAGATCATTTCAAATTAGCACTCTTGAGTTGGTCTACCCAATTTTAATAAATCTTAGGGCAGACTTAGCTAGCTTAATTCCCAAACCAAAGAGAAAACAGATAGAAACAGCTTAAATGCACATTTACTTAGACTTCTTCTAAAAAGCATAAATAGCGAGGTCCCAAGGTAATACATTTAGTTAGGTGTTAGCCAGCCAAAACATATGAAAGCAACATGGCACTTGCTGTTGAATTTGTCAAATAGTTGAGCATGGAGATGGGAATCATTTGCTCTTCGAATAGTGCCCTGATGTATGCAGAGAGACTGGTTTTATACATATCATCTTCCAAAACACAAGTTTCTAAATCGTGTTTCATCCCAGCCCCCAAAAGGCATGGAGAAACAACAGCAGTCTCATTAAATACCCACCTCTAATCCCACATGCCTAGTCAGTAGTGTTAACGATCTTCAAAGGCATGGATTGTGAATGAGTCTAGACATGCTAGGAAGGCAGTCCTGGGAAGCCGAGTGCTAAAAATCGGCAAGAACTGATTAAATGAATAAACTGTTTTGAGGTACACTGAGCACCTGCATCATTATTGTCTTCAGCTGAAGATTTAAGTACTCAGCATCTCTTCAAAACTAGGAGACATGCACTCATTCTAAGAAGCTTACTGCCAAACTAGACCTGGTCTCTCAGCAGGTACTGGTCTCTCTGCAACCACCCCCAGCATGGGCTGAGAAGAAACCATAACCAAGTCTGCTCTGCACAATGAAACGCATTGCGGAGACATCCTCACTGGTATCAGCTGTGAAGCTGTTGTGAAGATGCAAGTCCAAAAGCTGTATCAGTTTGATGCTGTGCCCAAGCTAATAAATCAGCCTGTGAGCAGAGCTGATTAGTCTAGTTTCAGTCCTGTGCTGACTCAACTGAAATACTTCCATTCAAAGCATCCGCAAGAACTCTGTTGTTCCAGGCGGCTCTTCCAATGCCCCCTGCTTCACACACACCTTGCATCCCCAATGACACAAAACAAGAACTGGTAGCAAAGCAATGGAGTGCTGCTTGTGAAGTCATATAAAGAAGGTCTTGATGTTCACTGTTTACTAAACAAATGCTGCATCTACAAAGAGCAGAATTCTGAACCTGTGATGAATCAGAAGTGTTTTCTAAAAATTAGTCCTCCAGAGGACTCCCTGCTGCTTTCTGCTTCTGCTTTTGCTTTAATATACATTCTCTGCCTGAGTTTTCTCTTATATATTCTGAGCAAAACAATGACATAAATTCAACTTGATATTAACATTGCTGGGTTTGTTACAAATGACCAAAGATCACTGGTTTGAGCCACTCCACTATAACTCAGGACATTGCAGACTATTTTTCAAATTCTGTAACATATTTCTTGCAAAAAAAAAAATCCAGAATCTCTATAAGCCTGCCTTTCCATCCATAAAATAATGATGATAACATTGCTTAGTCTTCTCTGTGTTGCCTTTTTTTTTTTTTTTACAGTGATTATTCAGCACCTATTGTAAAAGGTCTCAAGTACAGTAGTTGGGGCTTCTCTAGTGAACAGCAGCAACACGAAACACAAATAAAATCCTTCCAAATGGCCTTTTGTAGTTATCTGTCACTATGATGTTTGAAAAAATTTAGAGCAGGTCGATCCAATTTAGTTTAAGAAAACCTAAAGCAAAATTTGAAAGTCTCTCATTAAAATGACATACAGGTATTTTTGAATACTCATCCAAAACTATATTGTAAAAAAATTCTGCATTGTAAGTACAGTTCAGGGCTGAATTTCTTGTCCAGTTCCACAAAGAGAGCAGACAAGACACGGCAGATAAAAAGACTGCAACTATGGAGAGAATATTGATTTTGAAACATAGGAAGAAACAAGAGAAAATGTGATATACTACCCTAATAGGACAGCAAAGACAGGTATCTTTACACCTTCCAACAGAAGAGAGCAAAAGTTTGTTTGTATAGATTCATTCAGTCTTCCCAATACCTGTTAGAAGTGTTTCACAATGGCTCCGTTTCAGCATCTGAACCACCCTAAGGTGGCATCCATTTGTGTACACATAAAGAGATGCAGTAAATTATTATATTTGCACTTAAAATAGTCCATTTTCAATGTGCTCTGGACACAGTCAAATCCCACATTTGCACTAACAATTACAGTCCTACTGACTGCTCACACAAAACACCCAGGTCATTTGAAGGAGCGTCTATGCAGCTGCACCCACTCACACAGACCTGTTGCTTTTAACTTACTTGGGATTTTTTACCAGATTGCTTAAACCCAACTCTCTTGCCTTTCTCTCACAGGGAAACAATATAAAAATTACAAAAAGCAGCTATACCATCATCTAAAACAGTCTTCAGACTGAACCAATGATGATTCTATGATTTGCAAGCCCAGCTGGGGAGCTCTGATCCTCTGCTAAGTTCCCAAAAGTGGTCTCTAATTCCACAAAGGTCAAGTCTTCTCTTTTCCCTCAAAGAAAATGCAACTCACTTTTCTTCCTGCAGAAGTCACAGTCAAAGGGGGAGAAGGTAGAGAGAATTTGCCTCAATACGCAAGTCAAATTTCAAATCTCAAAGAGGGAATTTCCCACTGTCACACAACTCTAAGAAGCACACCAGACCTGAAAGGCCTCGAGAAGGAGAGACAGGAGGCTGCAACCAGAAGCAAAAAGGCCTTTCAGCTAGTGATGTAAAGCACGAAAAGACACTCACTCAATGCATGATCCAGAGCCTGCTGTAATCTGAGTCTTTCCAACAACTGTCAACTTTGGACTCGGCACACTCAGGCGTTCTTTGCCAAAGAGAATCATGCTGCAGTGCTTTACAAAATGATGAGGAAACAACTAGACATGGTGGTTGTAAGAGATAAAGAAAGGATAATTGTAATTAACCACACAGAAGAGATCAGCTTCTGTGGACAAAACAGAAACAGGATTGGCAGCGGCTTGCTCAGAAATGTGCTACAGATGTACCGCAGCATTGGGCTACTGGGGTTCTGTTACAATTGGCTTTTTGGAAATAAAATAAATCAATAACTAAGAAATTACACTCAACATCAGGTTTAGGGGAATTCCTCTCCCTGCGTGGAGGAAGGATCTACAATTACCTCATGCTGGTTTGGGATTTTTAAACACAGAATGAAATGCCACTCGTATCATAATGCTTACATTATGGAATTACTGTTTAGTGTCATTTTAGAGCACATGAGGATGGCATTAACAAGACAGCCATTACAACTGGCTAAGCTCCACTTGAAGTTTTTCTTTTCAACTGTCTAATGCTGGCATATTATTTCATACTCATTAGCGGCATTAAGCAAATGACAGTCCATGGAACAGGTTCAGGACAGGTATGTGTCTGAAAATAAACAGCTTTATGTGCAACCAGCAGTCATTGCTTACAGAAGATCACACACACACACAAACCTTAATAACATACCAAACACACACAAACCTTAATAACATACCAAATTTTCAAAAGAAAAAAATAGAGCTGTAATTGTCACTTATGGATAAATGTGTGTTGGTTTTAAAGGAGTCTGAATGATGGTAAGGGATTCTGTCAAACCACATTGCAGCTGTAATATTTAAAAAGCTCTAACTGCAATGTTCTGGATTATAAATTACATTTGATTTCATTTTTGTCATTTTGAATGGATTATGATTGAAATGAGCATGTAATGTAATTGCCCACGAACACCATGTGCCACCCTCCCCCGCCCCCAGAATCTCTTGTAAACAAAACAAGGTAACTCAAGGGAATATTCAGAGAAGAAAAGTTACTAAATGAGAAATACGCCCTTTTGTCAGTGTCTGTAATTTTTCCGTATTCTTTTACAGCCAGTATCTGCAGTATCTTTCATTAGCAGAGCAGTCAGTGTCTGCAGCTATCGGTTGTGGAATAATTATTGTTTCTCCAATAAAAACTTCTGTTCTAAAGACATTCATTCAATTGCCACCTATTTTGTACTGATTTACTCTCATCTTCATTTTCAGAAAAATCTTCAGTGCCCTGTAAATACACTGATATATTCATGAAATCCACCTGCTCTCTTTACTTCACAATAGAACTGATTTTGCTTGTGTATCCTCTTCTATTTGAAGGTATCACCATGCTCCACACATTTCATGATAAACACCTTCAAAAATTGTGTGTCTTTCTGTTTGCTTTGTTTGAGGAGGAAAAGGGGAGAGGGCTCAGTACTCAGATGAGAGCTCGGCTACCAGCTGATTGACAGTGTAATAAAATAGCCCAATCTTCCTTTGTAATCTCACACAAAATAATGTAAGTTAGCAATGCTTCACCAAAATGAAATCTGCAGCTCTTGACACTGTGGTCACTGCTGTCACATGCCTACAGCATACTTGGGGTCTGTGAGGTCTAGCACTCACCAGCATGGCTCTGGTCTGCTAAAATAGGATTTATATAGGTACAAATATTAATATAAAGATGAAATAGTAACATCAGAGGGGAAAAACCACAGCAGGGAAAGAATGCTGAGTCATTAGGCTATAGACTCATTACGAAACCCAAGACCGATGGTAAGCGTGAAACAACATGGCGGCCTTTTGGAATAAGGGTCTGGCACCTGTGAAACAGAGGTTGTGAGGCACGTCATTCATTCAGTTACAGTGCAACATGTATGAAAATATCACAGGGAGCACGGAAGAGGAATGTGGAATTTTAACAGCAGTAGTTTCAAGGTTAAAGAGGTGGTAGCACGCTTTACAGCAGATGTTCAGATTGTCCTTCTGAGCAATTGCCTCGATATTCTTGAGCCTCTTTTGTTCAGCTTTGAGGTGCTCTTAACCACTGCCTACCTCGAAGGAGCTCACAGCTGTGCTGCATACAGCTGGACCTTCACATCACCAAAACCAAGTAAAGATACTCAGTGGATGAAGGCACCATGACTTTTTTCTTGCAGTCAGAGAGCCAAAGGGACATCTCTGCACCAGGGAATGTCATAGCTGGGAGTTAAAACAGCAGGTACAAAAGGGAGTGAGATAAGGTCAGTTCCATGTTCAAACTCCCTGTACAGCAGCAGACAAGTCCCCTGAGGCAGGATCCATATTGAATGCAGTCCTTCCATGGACTTTAAGCAAGTTTTGAACCAGTCATTACACCTCTCCAAGTTTCAGTTCTCCCTCCATGAAATGCCTGTACAAGAAATTCCCACCATGCATGTTAAGACTATGTACAGATCAGACCTATGGAAGGACACCTTCCAGGACAAACTTGGCTAAGCATAAGGCCATATTTCTCATGAGCCACTGCATAAAAAGTGAAAATATACATACATTTTTTTTAGGTTGTTTGTATTAACACAGTTTAAGCTGTTATTAGTGAGATTTAGAATGCTTTCTTATTTTTCTCTTCCTCATGCATTTCCTGCTGTGACAATGTCCGCCTAAATCCCAAATAAATGCACAGTTCCATTTTACTGTGGCTTTACTCTCATTGAGAATGGTCTTAATGTCAACTGGCTTCAGTTGCAAAACTAACACTTCCATGACACTTAGCACACTATGAAAAGGCAGTGGTGCAGGGCAGCCCAAGGAGACAGTGGCAGGGATCCAGTGCTCTGTAAAATTAAGAGTGCAGTGGTGTGGAGAAGTCTCCTGACTAGGAGGCAGAATTGTTGTGGGAGTTGCTTCCATAAAAGAACTGCTTATATATCCTACAGCACAAAGCAGAAGCCACGCCTTATTTTGTGTAAAATTATCCACTTCTTGATGGTTAAAATTTACTGTTAAGAGTTAACTATCATTGAATTATTTTCCTTAGCAGTAGGCTTAATTTTTGGTTATTCTACTTCCTGCTGAGCTCAGTTTGGACGCCCTGTGACTATGGATGTAACTGTATACAGATTTCAGGGCTAGGAGGAGGCCAGAGGAGACAACAGGGAATGAGGTAAAGGAGACACAAGACATGTTCACTTTTGTCAGAATTTAAATTGGAGAAAATCTTGCTTTTTTACATTCTCACAGAGCTTCATCCTTCAAGCTGCAACCACTTTCCAAAGAGACACCAATAAAGACACAGCTTGGTACAGCTATTGTTGATTCAAAAAAGAAAAAAATGCATGAAAGTAAAGCAGAGGCAGAAAGCATGTTCACTTCACACAGTCCTGAGCTGCTTGTTCTATGCTGAAGCTGCTACTGAGGAGCAGTAACACATGCATCTACTTTCCATACTTCTGTAGCTGCCTCCCACCACAAAATCTGAGTATCTAACTGGCTTACAGTACACCTGTGAGGCAGGAATTCCAGACAGAATCAAAAGTCACACAAGAAATCTGCGAGAAACAAGGAATTAAACCCAAAACTCTTCAATCTTACTTCTTCTCAGACTGTATTCTTGTACGGTACCGAGCTAGGCACAAATGGGTTAACAGCACATTGACTTAAACGGTCTCTGGTCTTCAAAGAAAAGTGTTTTAGCAAAGTATTTCCTACAGATTCTAAATAAAATGAGACCAGACTTCTCTGGTTCTCTAATAATCTAATAAGAGGAATCCTATTAGTTACTGATGCCATGAGCTTTGTCATTCATGGAGTAAGCTGAGCACTGAAAATTCTGTGGAACTTCAGCAATGTCAGAATAAAAATCTTCAACTTTGATTTGCCTTTGAACCACAGTGCAAAAACAAGTTCAAATGTTAGAGAAATGTGAGTTTAAACATCCTTGGAATGCCACTAACGCATGTCAGCATTTCTGCTACCACTGCAACTGCTCCGCTATGGAAGATGCCTGCATTCTGCTGCTGACGATGCTGTCTGAATACTAAAAATGCAGAACTAGAAGATGGTCTGATACAGCCCATCCTTGCGACATTCACATTTCATCCAGATAATACTGCTCCTTCCATTGATGTGGTAGCTTCTAAGAGCAATGGCAAGGAAAGGTACACAATACCAGCTCAAGAGGTGAGTCAGATAACTGCCATTTCAGCCGTACAAAGGACTCCCCTGAACATGAATCTAAGAAGCACAAAAGCAGTACATCACAGGCTCGACTTCTATAAGCTGGGTGAGGCCAGACTAGGAGGCCAGCAACGGCATCGCTTAAATTGATTGTGAAAATCAAATCTCAAAGACTTTCTCAGTTTATTTTAAAGGCTTCTTTTCTCCTCCACTAAATTAATCATAATTTCTCGTAAGATGTATATGAATTATTATAGCTAAGTTGGAGACAAAGGGATAGATCATAGGAATTGCAGTCATTTACAACTGTGCATATAAATTGGCTGTCCTGATTCTTGTACCATCAGCAAAGAGACTCAGACAGAGGAATAGGTCTGATGCTGGCAGATTTCCAGCAGCCTCATGTTCTCTAATATCTCTGGATCTGCCAACTGACTCCATCTCTAGTGTGAGCGCTCTCAGATCAGGATTCACGACGGGATACCTCACTGCTCTAGAAGAGGGAACGGTAAATCAACAAATACAAAAGTCCGCATCCCATTTAATTGTGGGGATAAAACCTAACAGCAACAGGCTAAGGTAGCTACTCCTGGCCAACCTGTGACTGCCTCGTACCCACAGAAAACAGCTTATGCAAGGAAGAACTTCTTGGATACAGTATTGTCAGCATAAATAAGGACTATGAACTAAAAAAAAAAATCTTTTGGGTAAAATAAATTATTATATTGAAAAGCATCAAAAATACACCAGTATTTTGGAGTGCACTTGTGCGCATGCACCAGGTCATGTTCCAGTTTCTACAGTAAAATTCTCTTAGTTTTCCTGCAGTTTTCAAGAAGCTTGCTCAGAGCTGCTCTAAAACTGCCTGGTTGGTCTGTGCCGAGTCATTCACCTTGAAATGTTTCACAGCCATAAATTCAACACAGCTCCAAGGGCAGCAGAGGAGGTTTTGAGTTCTGCCAGAAGCCTGTCCAGCCTCCTGCCCATCTACATGCTTCCCCACACAACAGCAAAGCAAACAGCCTTCTGGGGTTACCAGGACACTTACTCTTCCTCAGCCACTCCAGTGTCTCCAAAGAAGGTCAATGCCTCTTACTGACAGCAACAGCCAAGAAACCAGAACAAAGAAGACTGAATTGAACATACAAAAGGTGATGAGATTTGGTGATGATTTGTCTTCAAGAAAGCACAAGCAGCCAAATTCAGTAAGAAGAACCAAGGAGGGCACACAGTAATTTGATTATCTAAAATATTTCACAGTAATAATATGCTGCGCTTCTTATAATTTTCAGAAGAAAACTAAGTCAATATCACTATCTGAGAAAAATATTGCAAATACAAGAACAGCCATAAATTATGATGTCCATAGAACAGAAGTATTTGCTAAATTTTATCTGCCCATGGACTTTTATTTAGTTGAATATATTTTAATACCTACCGACATGTGACAGTGTGCTTTACACTGAAACCAAAAACCAGAGTAAACACTTGGTACATAATAAGCCATCTCTAAACAGTTATAATGGGTTATTAAAAAAAAAATAACAGTCTTCATCAAAAAGATACCAATATCCCCACTGCATAAGATAAAATTAACCATAGTGGTATTACAGTTAATAAAGAGAAGTTATTATTCATTGCTATTGATTAAATACAAAATGTCTCTATTACAGCTCTATTAGGCAGGTTGTGACCACCATAAATGCAGCATTATCTGCTAAATAAAAACCTTAATAGAAGAGTTTACTACCAACAGTCCTAAGGGTAAATTTAATTTTCCTCCAGTTATCTTAGGTATGAAGTTGAGACTTCAGTGGGGTTTTCAATAGGAAAAAAATGCTTAAAATTCTCCAGCACTTTTAGGTATACATTCATTTTACAGCTATTTTTTTACTGTGTTTGCCTAACTAATAGACTTTTCATGAGCGTTGTTATTAATTTCAAGTTCTAATTTCTAGAGCTATTTTGAAGGAAAACTCGTTTTCAGGAGCTTATTACCCAACATTTAGAAAGATTGTATTTGTAGTAGTATACTTACATCCTACTACTAAAAACTCCCCCAATCATGTCATATAATTAAGTATAAAAATAAATGTCAAAAATGACATTCAGTAATAAGGAATGCTTATCTACGCATTTCCTTTTGACAAGGCTTTTGCAGGTTTGTTTCTCCATTTTTTAAGAGTGATCAGTATATGTTCATGATATCAAAAGCAAGTCAAAGAAGCATCCACAGCTTTCCCCATCTCTCCACTCTTCAGAGTTTACAAGAATGGTGCTATTATACCTTCTGCCATAATGATCCCATAGTACACAAAACACCTGCTTTCCCTAAATAAAGAACCCACAAAGATTTTAAGTAGGATCTGTTCCAAACTGGCTTTTAGTCTGTTTTTACCTTTAATGGCTACTTTACCATACATATGCATGCAATTGTGTTCATGTCTAATATACATTGTATGTGTATACAATGCATACCTATACACAAAGCATATATGAGTCATACCTCCCACACGCATATCATATCCATACATATTACAGTAGCTACAAGGAAGATCAAAAACTGAGCTACAAGTAGGCTAGTGGACCTGTATTGCCCATTGTTTGCTCTCTCGAGGACTGCTCTTGGTGTGATGTCGGCCCCAAACCCAAAGACTGATCAATCCATTACCATTTTCCACCAATCCCAGAGCCACAGATAGGGGAGGAGAGGAACAAGGTGGGCAGCAAAGGGACACAGTGGCAGTCAGATGACTGAAGGCACCAAGAGTGCACAGGTCCAAGGGCTCAGAGAAGAGGAGCTGCAGTTCTGTCCTATGAGAAACATCAGCTTGCAGCACAATGAGAGGTAACATCTCACAGGATCTAGCTATTGTAACAAAATGGAAAATGCTAGGATATTTTCAGGGCTGGCTGACTTGCAAAACACTAGACAGTCACAAAGGGACTTCCAGCTGTCCACAAAAGACTTTTGTCAAGGGCTTTATGTTAAGAAGAGGGGGAAAAGAAAGAAGCAATTGTGAAACCTGAAGCTGTTCAAATTCAGATTAGAAATATGGCACATGCTCTTAACAATGAGATTAATTAATTATGGGAGAAACTTAGCCATGTTGTAGTGGATTTCTCAACATTGGATAATTTAAAAAAACAACATGCACTGTTTTTCTAAAGCATATGGTGTCATTCCAACAATAAGCAAAGTTAGTGGATATGAAGCAAAACAGAAGGGAGTTGTATGACCTGTGTTAATGTAGGAGACCAAAGTTGCTGATCCAAGCAGCCATTCTTAATTTAAGCTTTGTGGGAAAAGGGATGGTTTCACAGTGTGCAATTAATCAACATCTATTTACTAAATTGACATGAAACCTTGCTATACAAGATGCCACAAAATAATGTTACTGAATTAGGCTCGATGTTTTCCACAAAGGAAATTTCTTTTTACTGAAATGTATTGTATTCTTTTTTTCATAAAACTTTGAAGAAGCTGCAAAAATGTTCACAAACCAAGAAAAATTCTCCATTAAGAAACGCATTTTCAGCTGGACAATATAATGTATCTCAAAAACTGAGATAATTTCTTTTACAATGGAAGTTATATTTTACCAAACACTAGTATGAATGAGTAATGGAACAATATTTGACTATATCTAGTGGAACAGAAAAGCAATAGAATGGGTAGAATATGCTGGATCAGAGCATCTGCATGCCAAACATTAAAGAGGCAGTGGAAGCAAGTGAAGAAGCACCAAAGACAACCAGGGATAGCCACTTTAAAAAAAAAAAAAAAAAAAAACAAACAACAAAACAAAACCAAAAAACCCCAAGCCAAACAGTTCTAGAATATATATAACACCAGTTCTACTGGAGGACTGAGAAGATTCAGACTGAAATTATGTGCACAGGGAAATAAGAAAAAGCAGGAGGCACAGTTGGCAGGAAAGGCTGCAACCTAAGTGCTTAAGACAGGTGAGATGTTATCGAGCAGATAAAGCAAAAGAGACAGGTGAAAGGCATGACAAGACATCTGAGAGGGTGACAGTATCATTTGCTGTAGGGGTTGGTGACATGAAAGGAGGCAGCAAGCCTACTACTATATTACAGTGTACTAATTTTCAGTATGTTTGTTTGCTTTGGGAGAGAAAGAAAAGAGGTTAATAACAATTTTGCATTATATCAATCAAACAACAAAGCCTGCGGAGAGGTAATTTGATAGATCTTTCGATAGCACTTGGCTATCCTGGCTCACTATCTTCCTGCAGGAGCATTCCCACCAGTTTTCACAAGGCTGCCACATAACACAAAATAAAGGGACAAAACTGGTCATCAGTATGGGTCAGCTCTGCTCAGCTGGTAACCAAAGCTGTGGAGGGAGAGTACAAGTTATGCACCCAAAAGTGTCCTGTTGTAACTTACTTTTGCAACGTGGAAAACAAAATTCCCACTCATCATTTAAGCTGGCAGCCCAGAAAAAAACACATCACTTCATAAAGAAGGGAGGAATTGTTTTACTTCTCCCCTGGGAGAAATGAAGGGATCAGGATTCAGTCCTGCGCCTTGGAGTACTGGAGCAGTACTTATACTGGGACAGACTGTAAAGTCATAGCCTGATCCTACCCACTAGCAAATTAAACTGAAAAAGATATACTTGCTTAATTTTTTTGGCTTCAGATTAAATATAGCCCACTTGTCAGAACAATAAAACTTAGTAAGCCAACACTAGCCATGTTATCTGAACAGTTTAATTTTATGCCACAAGAAAAATCCGCATCTGCTGATTAAGATCTGCTATTTCCACTTAGCACCCCATGACAGAAGTTACCTGGAGCTAGAAGAGAGGCAGAGGATCTCTTTTAATAAAATATTAATATGAATTAATTCAGTAGTAGTAGCAGTAATTGTTACTGAGTTCATTCTTCACAATTCCAATTTTAATTCACCATCCCAGTGCTTTATTACAGACTTTTTACAGACCTTGTGAAATGAATTACAGCAAAATCTCTGCAAGACAAGAAGATGCGCTACGTGAATTGCTTCTCATCACTGCAAAAATATGAACTCCTGATCACAAAACTGTACCTGATGCTTTGGTGTCACCTAAAAGCCAAGTAAATTTGTACCACAGTCTGAAATAAGATATCCTATTTTAATGTAAATATGAGTAATGATCAGTAAACAATGCAGTCTTCTATAATTAAAAAGTAAAGAAACCATATAATAACTTAGGATTTTTTAAGTACTTTACACATGGCACTAACCTCACTGAGACAGCAACAGGCTCATTCTTGACGTTCATTCCCTCCTCTCCCTCTTTCCTTCTCCCACCATCCAGTTACGCACCCATACTAAAAGGGCAGCAGGGGACTAGTTCAATGCAGAGAGGGGACTCAATGACTAGAGGACACCAATTCTAAACCACCACACAGGCTGGTGACCAGACACAGCAATCAGCTTTGGCCAGCAAGAGCCTCTGCTGTGTTAATGAGTCCCAGCTGAAGTGAGTTGGAGGAAGAGTGAGTAAATTGGTGTGTTTAAGTGATCTGCACCTGTGTTGCGTTTGGTGTTGTGTCTGTGAAGTCCTGTGCCAGAGTTTTTGCTCAGTCTATCTCATGAGGACTGGTAGTTTCTTTTATCACTCAGTTCTGTCACTGACTCATTGCCTGACTGTGGGAAATTCATTTAGTTTTGTCAGCACTTCAGTTTTCTCAAATGCAAAATAGCAAAACTCCTTTATATAGATGTGTACACACAAATGCATGCACATACTTTTACCACTTAAAGAGGCTTTTTAGCATGTCTTGTATGTGGAGATCCTAGCATCAGCATTTTACAATGAATACAATATTTTAAACTTCTTGGCACACTTTCCTATATACCAGAAACATGTCCAATAGCAACAGTTTGACCTTTCAAAAGCACCATCAGATTCAAAGCTAAAGGAAAGGTTATTTAAACATTAGTTTAAATACAGAAGTGACTTGGGATACAAGGTATATTCAGATATAACTTACCAGACATTTTTGTTCAACATAACATCTTGTTATGTATGCATCTCCAGGTACTCTGAAGACAGAGTACCATGTTCAGTCTTTCTGCTTCATAGAATGGCTTGATTTGGAAGGGATCTTAAAGATCATCCAGTTCCAACCCATGGGCAGGGACACCTCCCATTGGAGCAGGCTGCTCAAAGCCCCATCCCACCTAGCCTTGAACAATTACAGTGAGGCAGCACCTACAGCTTCCCCTAAAGCTTCACCTTACCATGAAGAGTATCTTCCTAATACCTAATCTAAATCTTCCCCCTTCCAATTTAAAGTCACACCACCTTTCTCACATCACTCCAGACCCTTGTAAAAAGTCCCTCCCAGCTTTCCTGTAGCCTTTTGAGTACTGGAAGGTTGCTCTGAAGTTTCCCCAGAGCCTTCTCTCCTCCAGGCTGAACAACCCCAACTTTCTCAGCCTGTCCTCAGAGCTGAGGCGCCCCAGCCCTCAGATGATCTTCATGGCCTCCTCTGGACCTGTTCCAACAGTTCTGTATTCTTCTCATGATGAGGATTCCAGAACTAGACACAGAACTCCAGGTGGGGTCTCACACAGAGTACATATAAATAGAAATTTTATGCAAAATATTCACTAGGAGAATTATGCTTACCACTAGCTATTTCCTCTTTTAAAATCAACCCTTTTATTCAGGCTAAATGTTTTACCCATTCACTGTGCTTTTTTCCAACTTGTAGAAGAGGTAGAGAACATTTGCTGTTTTAAACTCTTACCTTTTCTCAAGAAAGTATATGGGAATAATTTAGAGGTAATGTTTCTAAAACTAATTGATCTAATCACAGATTCCCAATTTTTACTTCATATTTCTTGCATGTCAGATCCAAGGGTTATTGTTCTGTGTTACATACACATTTGGTGGAGAGAAACTTGATAACAGAGGAAAAAAATTCTAGACATTCCTTGCAACTTAAATTATTCCATGAAACTCTGAATTTAAAGTCAATTAGAAACAAGTTTTAAAAACTCATTAATGGTCCTGAGAAAGCCAGATAGCCAGGCAAATACTCAGATAATACCTGCCTAATCTATTTTAATTATTTCTTTATATATGTGGCAGCGATTAACCCTGACATCATTAATCTTGAAAGAACAAGAAAATGTTTAATTTTCATTATTTTTCTTCCAGTATTTGCTTCTGCTTCTAAAAACACCTCAAGACATTTAGCATCTTGCAAATGCTTTGAGAAATAATTTGTTTCTAATGACTTGCATTTGTTGGTTTGTGTCCATTAATGAACACAAATATTGAAGCTGGAAAACAAAGGCATCTGAAATTTTCGATGTCACTGGCAGTGCTGTCACGTAAAGCACCTTCCATCTAAGTTCACATTTGGAGAACTCATCACACCCAGCCATCCTTGCTGCAATCCAACGAGTACCCTGCGAAACACACACATCCCAGCTAAGCAGGTGGTGTCTTCTGGGTAAATTGTACCACCTTTATCAGACACACAGAATAGTTACACAATACCTGAACAACCTTTGAGCCTTCTATGACAGCTGATTTCCATTGGCCTTTGGCTTCAGCCCAGTACTTTTTCCTGTTGAGTATTATTTCATGTTCCATACCGTCTATGATAAAGCTTGCTGTGTCAAGTGGGGGTTTTGCCCAGCGCTCTCTACAGGCTTGATGAAAATCCCATTGAAGCCAATGAAGGAATTCCCACTGACTCTACGCTGGATGAAGGCCAGGAAAACTGCTCTGTGCTGTTATTTTTGGTTACTATCCACATTGCTTCACATTTGATTGAACTGTGTAATTATTCATTCACCCAAGGACCTTTAACTACAGAATTCAGTCTCACAAACAACTCCAGGTGTCCGTGAAATGCAAAGACAAGAACTGCCACCCTGTCTTTTCACAGGAACTTGTACAAGACAGTAAGTTGCTTACAATAAGATGCAGCAAACTTCCAGCTCTGCAGTTTTCATGAGAGCCAGTTGTTGACATGTGTATCCCTAATTGCATTGGGACTCACCTTCCTAGTGTGGTGGTAAAAAAAATCTGTAAAGGAAAGAATGCAGCTTGCAGAAATAATGCCTCATGGGACAGACAGATAAAGGAGAAGCTGGAGTCTACATATACACAGACGAAGGGGAAGACAGAAAGGAATAAGAAAGAGCAAAGCTGGAATAGGCAGGCTGGAAGTGATGAACAGACAAATTTGAGAGCAAAGGTAGGCACTGGATGGGAATGAGTCAAAGGTACCTGTAAGAATAACTGGACTATTACTCAATCTGACCATCATCCAAATGTCTTTTTCTCCTCTGCCCATGCCCCAGTAATAGGACTTGGCTTTGTGAACCCAATTGTGTTATTCTATGCAGGCTGGGGGTAGTTCAGTTGTTGTATCTTCCTGACAGAGCTCACACACAGCTGTGTTTGGGTCCCAACTGCATTGGATTCAGGCATGTGCATCAGACCTGCCAGCTCTCCCAGTGTGGATACTAGTCTATTGCTTACAGCAGGAAATCTCTCTCTGCTGTTTTGAGCAGCAAGTGAATAGAGTTGTCCAAAAGCTGGATGTCTGGATATCCTGAACAAATGGCCATTTCACAAGAATGCTGAATCACATATGCAGAGAGATCACTGCATCAGCTACACTGCCCATACGTTACAGAGTCTGTGTGCAAATGTGCAGTGTGTCTGACCAGCTGGGATATGTCAGATTTGCTCTGTGCAAACACATCGGCTGTTCAGCAACCATCACTGAACCGAATGCTTTTGGACCTGCCAGTGTTGGTAGGTTCATCTGCGCTTTTCTTGGCCTAAGGGGGCTCCAGCATTGCTTTTACCTCAGCCTTTCTGTAAGCACATGACTCTCCTCTCCCACGTATACTTTCATCTCCAACTCACAAACCCTCAATTTCATTTGCTGTCCTTTCCATCTTCTTTTCAGCTGGTCTTACCACTAAAACCACCCCTCCTATCAACAACGTGAAGTCCCTTGCATCCGTTCACTTTCTCATAGATTATTTGAATTCCTACCTAGAATGCACCTGTGGTACTACAGACTTGAGTCTTAACACGGTCTTGTAATCCAGTTCCCAGGAAAATAACCACCTTCTAAATAGCTGAAGACAAACTTGACAGTCATAGTATTTAAAAATCAGCTATTGCATCGTCCATTACTCAGAATGGAATGGTTCTAATGACTCTCCAATATCATCAGCTTGTAAAATGTATAGCCTGTGGATCATTTCACATCCACAAGGGCATATATTATCAGATTGTAGCTTCATAACCTTTCACAGAACTCACAGGCAAATACAGTCCTGAAAATTCCATGTTATCATTACATAAAACACCAATGTCAAATTATCATTGTCCTATTTATTATAATTCCTCCTGGGATGGAAATTGATCTTGTCCCACAAACCCAATTTGAGTTTTGGTGTTGAATTCAATGAGTGGAAGATAAAAGCCAGAGAGGGAATAGAATAAAAGAAGGAAGAGGACGATGACTTATCATTGAACAGAGTAAACCTTTACTTTTATTTCTGTTCACATGCAGATGTTCAGGATGGATATTCAGAAAATCTGTATGACCTCAATGAACTTCCAGACTCTCTGGGTGCCAGAAGGACATTGGTAACCAAGTGGAACATCCCAACTGCATTGTGGGTGTTTGCAGCAGCTCTGTTCCAGCCTACTTGCACTCCCTTCAAGACTCATCTGTCTCTGACATTAGCAACAAGGGAGACAGAGCAGCTGGGGAATCAGTTGGGACAAGCTGAAAGTTACTTACAGATGTTAGCTGAGAAAATGGGAAACCCACAGAGCAGGATAGCGCATGCAACTCTCTACCTCAGACTAAGTCTTCTCCTGTAATTACAACTGGAAATGTTTTTTCAGCTTTTGCTGCGAGCAACAGCATCAAATCTCAGCAACTTGCTTTGGGCTTTGCTGCCCAAATATTCTAATGTTTCAGAAATGGAGATTCTAAACTCTTCAAAAAAAAGAAAGGGAAAGGTGCTATGGCACAGTTTCAGTTATCTGCAGAGAAAAAAATCTACAGCATTTTCTGCATGTCAGTTTGCCACAGCACCGCAACAATAGTTTCAGATGAACACAGGATGATTACGAGACTGGAAGAGGGTAACTGAGTTACATTGTCCTTAGTGGCAGAACAGGTTGCCCAGGGAGGCAGTGGAGGCCCCATCCCTGGAAGCATTCAAGGTCAGGTTGGATGGGGCTCTCAGCAACTTGACTGAGTTAAAGATGTCCCTGCTCCTGCAGGGGAGCTGGACGAGAAGACCTCTGTAAAGGCCCTTTCCAACCCAATGCATGATTTAATGATGACTTCAGTATGCTCAACTAAATCTCTAATTTATTTTTAAACTTACTGAGGAGTCTGTCCCACACCTCTCCTTGCTTCACTCATTTCACTGGACTCCAGCCAGTCTGTGATCACTTACCCTCTTCACACATTAACAAGCAGAACCGACTCCTAATTACACTAAACATCATTACTACCATCCCACCTCTGATGTCAGGTTTGGGAGTGTGACACATCAATATCATCCACAGATGTCTATTTGTTCCTAAACTTATAATTTAAATTGATCACCTCGGTAAAATTACACAAGACCATATTGTACTTGCAGGATGAAAGAAGTACTCAGCAAATCTATGAATACTATATCTTTGTCAAATTGCCTATCAATTAGATTTGTAACATCACACTTCTTACTACAGCCCATAATTGCATTCACACTTTGGAAAAACACTCCCTGCTACCCAGTTTGCAAACCCCAGTGTGATTTCTATTTTAATTGTTCTTCTCCTGCTCATAGAAAGAAATTAACTCAAAAACTTATGGCTCATTTCCTCAGACAGGTTGAGACAGATTAGCTTTTAAATTCATCCCCAACTATTTGGTGGTACATTCCAAATGCAGTTTGTTCATATACACCATTATTCAACACTAATTTCACAACAACCAATCTGAAGAACAATTTTTACTAAAGGCAATAGTAAGAATATGAAAATATTTCAGATAAACAAAACCAGACTTCATATTTACATAGAAATAGGCCTAATTTTCAGGAAAACTGGGTATAAAACTGGTGTGATTAATGGATCTTAGCACAGAAAGTAAAATTCAAGTACTAATTGCAAATCAGAAATGTACCTGGCCTCTAGTACATTCCTTTCCTTTGCATACATGGGCGCATAGCTCCACGGTAGGTTTCTTCCCCAGCATTTTCATGTTTCAATAAAAAAAAAAAATTAAAAAATTACTTATGCATTCTGTGTCCAAACCTGGCCATAAATCAGCCCTGTGATGCCTTCACAGCAGGTTCTTGCTCTCAGCCTTCTATTAAGGTTATAATTAATTCTGCAGTTCTAAATGTTCCATAGCAATAATTTATTTATGAATCCAGCATTTTCTTCACATCTGAAATTAAATTTTCAGCTCTTTAGTTTTCCCTAAATCTTTCCCTGATACTTCTCAGTGGCTACTACATTGAGTATTATTATCTCCCTGACATCTTCAGCAAAGGCCTCTGGTAGAGTACTTTTCTAGTCAAGTGTGTAGAGATAGTGTCACCCAGAATGAAGGTATGTACTAGCTATTTGCTCTGAAAGGCTGACTCATTGCCATTGTTCGCCTTTCCTTGTTTTAACATGTCTTGAACAACACAGTAAGATTTCCATTACCTCCAGATACCATTAATTTTCATTAGTATTTTCTCTAAAAGCTAGAAAATGCTGTTAGAAGTGCACATCATGCTTTCTTGAGCTTTCCAAGCAAGGAAATACCAAGACCTCAATACAAAAAAAAAAATCTGTACATAATCATTGAGATGTAATAGATTTGTTTTAGATGGGATATAAACAAACCAATCCTGGTAAGTTTTTTGGGTCTTTATACACATTTGGAAAAAGCCAGCAAATCCCAACCAAGCTGTCCATACACAACCCCCTACACAGCTCAAAGGCAGAGCTGTAGCCCTCACTGCTAACTAGGATATTCACAGTGAAATAATCTCCTCAGATAACCTATCAACAAAATCAGCATTAATAATTTCTTTTTTAAGATTATGTGTATGTACTAGCGTCTCAAAAATACCTATTTTGCAAACAGTTCTAAAGATGCAAGAATGAGAACCATATCATTTTCAGACGTTCATTTCTGCAGCCCCTGTTTTCATAAGAAGATAGTGCGGTCCAAGCTGAAAAGCCTGTTTTCTCTGTTCAGTTCTGTCCCTGGAATGTTGTGTGAAACAGTGAGCTTTACTTCAACTTGGTCATTTGCGCAGTGCCTGGCACAATTACAGCTCAAGACTCTGGTAACTGTTCTTATCTTATTGTCTGTATAAGCTGCTATAGTCCATCCAGCACATATTGCTTGTATCCCGCGTTCCTCTGACAGGTACACTAACACTGATCTATTTCTGTCTGGTCAGTGTAGTTGCTACTGGGAAGCTGTGACTATCCCAGATGAAGAGAAAGAGCAAGAAACATGATATTTTTCCCCCAGTAATGCGGATTATGCCACTTCATCTGCAGCATTTCCTTGGAAGTCTCTCCGTTGCCTCCATACATGCTTTCTCTGCTCCCAGATGGAGAACAGCATCTCCTCTGGTATCCTCCCCTACCTAAAACCCACCCATCCAGAACACTCATACATGTAAGTGCAGCTTCTTCTGTTTCAAAGGTGGGGAAAAGATATCTGGTGTGCCAGTGCCTGGCTGTCAGAACACCTCTCATCCTCCCCAGCTTACATCTACTGAAGAAATGATCCTCTGTGTCTTTACATATTATGTCAGGGCACAACTGACAATATTATGGGAATTACGTATGTAGCGTAACACGAGTTATGTTTGCTCATCATGTGTTAAGAAAACAGGAAAGTCACTTGGTTCAGTTTCAAGTGTGTAGGCAACCAAAAACCGATTCCTAACTGTCAAGCAACTGTATCTGAAGCAGTCTGCCACAGTAAGGAAACCATGCAATGCCACAATGATCTGGAGTCTCCTTTCCAGGTTTATGTCATATTCATTCTCTCAGCTCAGAAACACATTTGGTTCAGAGAAAAAAACAAGGAATGACTTTAAATGACTCATTTATACCTCATCCAAATCGCGCTGCTCTGCAATGTGCTGCAGTGCTTCTTTTTCCTAACAGCAGACTCTCCATTCAACTCAGAGCTTCATCTTCATGGCCCTGCTACAGCTATTTTCCTCTATGAGAGCAGAGCTCCTAGAGAACATTTGCATATTCAATTTGAGCAGACGTTTCCATCATCAGAGAACCCAATAAAGGGGTGGGAGTAGTAGGTGGGTGTCAAAGAAAACCAAAGATTTATCTTGAATGCACACTGAGGACAGGAAACGGAGCTACAAGACCTGTTCATGACACAGTGGTGGGGAGGAAATTAAATGTGAGTGTCAAAGGGAAAGGAACATGGTAGTGGGATCCAAAATTAAATTGCATTATTGGAAATTCCACTAAGTGAATGGGATCAAGAAATAAACCCAATGAGGGCACAGCAGTCTCTGAGGAATCAGGGACAGGGTGATTTAGCTGGCGAGCCAGGAAAAAAGCCTCCAAACCAAACTGAAAAGAGAACAGGTAAAGTGGCAAGAGTCTCTAGCTGCCTGTGTGTACCACATGTAGTCGTATCAATGAAAACATTTAATGCTTTGAAATGCTGATTCAGGTGTGATGGTTGGGGGAAGAGTCCCACACTACTTATTTCAAGTGGATATAGAAAAATTTTTAAAAAAATAGAACTACATTATGGGTAAATATGGGCTTTAAAGAAATAATTCCATTCGTAGTTTTAGAGAGTGAAGCATATCTAGAGAGAAAAATGCCTGTGAATTCAGCCTTAGTTTAGGAAGTTTTAGGCAACCACGCTGTGATTTTTAAATACTTAAAAGATTTGCACCAGAATGTCCTGTCAGGCTCTCCCAACTAAACCTCTCTGCAACTCCAGTACTTGAGACAGGTGAGTTCCTACAGAACAGAAGGAAAAAGAAAGTAAATCTTTCCATTTTACTAATGTATTTCAGCCTTACTCAGTTCTTCAGACATATGTGATCGAAACTCTTCACAATCACTAAAATTCAAGTAGCAAGAAAATTATACTTCTGAATAGAAAATACAATGGAAATATAATTAAATATATTAAGTGTGAAAACATGTATTAACTATCATCATTTTTTCCATGGGAAAAATAAGTGCCACCTGAGAACTAGTGTATCCAGCCATTCAAAGTGCATCATTTCTCCAAGCCAGGAATGTCAAAAATAATCTTCCTACATCTTCAGCTGCACAGACTTTTACATAAATCACTGATGATATCATCCTAAGGGAACTGAGGATGAGTTGCCAATTTCATTCCATAGGCTCACAACAAAACTCTCTCAAAAGTTATTTTGTCAAATCACAAGATCAAGGGATGTTTTGAAAAAGCAGAGTATTTTGCGGTATTCTTCTTTCCACTTGTGCCAAAAGAGATTTTCAGACATGACAAGGTAGATAAATAGTTGTACCTGAATTGATTACTAATGCCACAGCCTGCTGAATTAATCCAACCCATGACAACTAAATCAAATAATTTTGCTATCCACACAGTGACAGGTGCACAGACTGAATGAGGAACCGGATTATCCAGTGAGAAAACATGCTATCAAATCAAAGCAAACAGGTATCCTCATATACACTGTGAGGAAAGCTAAATTACTTCAGCTAACAAGTGTTAAAGGACTGATTTTCAGGATGCTGAGTAACACGTTAACACCAGAATAAGCAGCCTAAGAGTAATTCAACATGCCAAAGAGTAGTGGAACAGGGGAATTTACCACAGTGCATTGCTGAGTAAGGAACAAGCACTCAGCAAAGACTCCCAAACAAATGCCACTGTACTTTCAAACAAACCTGCTCTGACTGCACTGCAACCATCTGTGTTTGTTTTCCATGAATATTGTATCAAATGAAGATTGCTCACTGGAAGGCTGAATTTTAAAGGAACGTTGCACCATATCAGAAAAAGGAGAATTGTAAATTTTTAATTTAAGTATTCACATCAGAAACAGGTCTCTAAAAGTTTTCATTCTTCCAATCAGACAGGCATTTGGTGTGATCTATGACTGCAAGTAATACAATTTTCATTTCAAATACTAAATAAGAACAATGAATCCTGACAAGCATCAGACCAAGAATTAATGAGACCCAGTTTTCATTTTTCCTGAAATTAAAATATTGGAATTATCATTTTAATGGCATCATGATTTTTAATATTTTTATTTAGCTCTCTAAAGAAAAAAATACAAAGAGAATTAAAATTCTATCTTCCACTGTCATCCACATGTAGCAATTTATGCAACTCCAACCCACTCTTACTCCTACTTACACCAAAAGAAGTTGATCCAGCTGATTCAAGCCAGCTGACTGAAGAGAAGGGGACCCAGCTGATAGCATTCTTGGAGAAATAACAGAACTCAGCTAAATCCAGCCAAGTTTAATTCCTGTTAGCTCTTTGTAGCTCTGCTCCAAACTAACGCTCTCTGCGGATAATAGTGCCATGGTAAGGAGAGGACAGAGGGTTAACAGCAACTCCAGACAGACAAGAGTTGAAGCCAGAAATCTGTAGAAACCCAAAGGGGCATCGACCACAAAAAAAGACCAAAAACCACTGTGACAAAATGTGTGGAAAATCTAGGCCAGAATGAGGGAGGAAATGACTTATCCATGTGCTGATACTCATAAGCTCAGTCCATTCCTCGAGTCTGGGCTCCTACAGGCACTAGTACATTACACAGCAGCTTTGTAGTGATTAAAAAAAATTAGCTGGATTGTCAGTGGCTGGGCAGGTATGAATCAATCCATAAGCATCAACACAAAAACCCTAGTGAAAATCTCATATTCTGCCAGGCTTCAGAATTATTTAACATACTAAGGCGTATGTCACAGGCTTCCAGATTAAAGCTCTCATAACCTTTGCCAAATACCATCTTTCATTCTCTTCCTTTATTTTGTGGTGACCCATGAAAATATCAAATCTTTCTGTCATCAACATCAAGCGCATAATACCTGCTTTCCATTGCCATGCATGCCTTCTTTCACTGTCACTCTTAAATAAATAAATGAATCATCTTTCTCTTCCTCAATCCCCTACAATATATACCCTGAAAAAATGTTTGCTAAGAGCTACAACAGTCAGAGCCATTTCATGCTAATATTTCATGCTCTGATTATCTTTTTTTCCAATGCATTACCTTTAAAAAAAACCCCAAAACCTGTTCAACAATACTATGTACTGTTCATTTCTGTCCTGTGAATGTTTTGTGCTTATTCATGATACTGCTCTTTATTTCTTTGGTTGATGATACCATCATCTGTCACCTCATCTGTCATTTACATCTCATTAATGTCAACTGTGCCCTCAGGGATCAGTTTTGTCATCAGAAAATGGCACAAAGGGTCCGCAAATGGAAGAAATACCAAGAATCAGAGCCAAAAATAGTAAAGAGACATCTCATCTCTCTTTCTCAAGACCCCACGGATACTCCTCTATATAATCACAGTGCACTGATACTTTTCTAGTCACCAAGGTGAAGGTTGTATTTAAGGATCACATTGTTTTTATTGGAAAATTAGCTAACTAGCAGAAGAGCAAACCGGCACCGTCTGCAACCCACAGTTCCCTACTGCTCAGGACCTTGCCTAAACTGAAATAGCAGCTACTAAAGACAAGGCTTGATGATTCACACTGGGAGAGAAGCACTAGACTGGAACTACTAGGGCTCCTTTTTAGGTCTTCCTTTCCCAAGAAAAGCTGAGTGGTGTGTGATGTAGGTACATTCTTATCAGGACAGTAAGGGGAGGCAGAAATACACACTTTTCATTTTCACAAACCATGAAAGGCTCTACATTGCTACACAGTGATGCTCTTCGGAGGGAAATTAAAAGAGTACTCTTCCAACCACACCATGACAGCAGTGCTACCAAGCCCACCCACTGGGGAAAGTATGAGACACACTGCCAGGATCACTGGACTGGCCTAAATCTCATGACAGATATCTGATGGGTTGAACACTAGGAGTTTTTCTACAGAAGAACTTAGGTAACCTTCCTGCAGACAAAAGCTTAGGATTTTGTGTATCTGTATGACTTTAGAAGATGAGGATTTAAGAAAACATTGTGAAACACTGATAAAACTTTGCAGCCTGATGGGTTGTCATACTACGTGCTTGAGTATTCTCCACCGTGCAGCAATATATCTATCACCATGTTCAGCTCCTTCTTTCTGCTGAGTTCTATTGCTGAAACACAGACCACAGATGACTTTCCATTTCTCTCCAACCCTCTTCCTGGAAGCAAGTCACTCTTCTCTTTTTGTAAGCATTTACCACTTGCTGTGGTTAAAAGCTCATTCACCATATCCATCAGCTTGCGCCCATACAGATATTTTTATAAATTACGCATTGAAGTTCATTATATGGACATTCTAAAAGTTGTGATGCTATTTACTTGTTCTTTGCAGTAAGTCTTGCCTTTTCAAACATAACTGATTCCTCAGTGAATGCCCATAATTGTGGCACTTGTAGACCCAAATAAAATCACAGCTGTAACAGGAAAATTGTATGTTCTATCAAAGTTACTGCAATGCCATCCTTATTTCAAGTCGGACAGTGCTGCACTCATTATAGTCACATAATAAACCAACTTTTAAACTATTTACATGCTTGGTTCATTTGCTCACAACTATATTTAGGAAAACATCTCACACTGTTGGCTGCTCAGTCACTTGCCCTCACACCTTATTAGCCTTACCACTGAGAGGATCCCCCACTGATTCACAAATAATGCTGAACAGCAGTCTGTACAGATATCTGCCTGACTGCATAACAATGATCTTAAAGCCTAACTTATTGCAAATAATGTCTACTAGATTTTCCAAGAGGTATGTATTTCATACATCCTCCACTACACTCACCTGCACCCCCAAAACCTTTATCCTAATTTCACTCACCAGCTTCTGATGTTGTTATACATTCCATTAGCATCTAGCCTGCCTCATCTTTCTGCTTCAGTGGTCAAGTATCTCATTGCACTGTTGCAGGTTATCCTTGAGGCCCACACCTTCCATGCTGCAACATCAAGATGACCACTCATCCAGATAATCCTGGTCAGTGCTGTCACAGCTTTGACAACAGACGACTGTACCTGTCACATTAGATAAGCCATCCCATTTGCTTCACGTTAAGCAGCAGGGCAATACATAGATATCATCTGTCACAAGAGAAGCCTCGGTGAAAAGACAGCTCTATCACACACAAAAAACATGAAAAGCAGAAAAAGCCCGGCAGCTGAAGGAACTGTATTTTAATATTTAAAAAGGTTCCTCCTCTGAATGAAGATTAATTACAAGGCAACATCACACACACCATTGAGACAAAGTCACTTTAGTAAGAGGTGGCCTATTCTTACCCTTGATCTCCATCAGCCATCGTGTTCCCATCAGAAATGCTCTTTATATGATAAGAAGTTCAAAAAAATGCAAAGAATTAGATGCAAATCTTCAACCAAATGATAGGCTGTGCTTCTTACACTGGTTTTAACAGAAAATGAATGATAAGATTTTGAAATACTGTAAGCATAGGCAGGGGAAAGATGCATGAGAAACACTCTCTGAAATATGAACAGCCTTCATGTTAAGGCTCTCTTTATTCAACTCTGCAGGAAAGAATTGTATGGCTGTCATACCATTTATGGTGTTTTATCCAAACAACCTGATGTGAATGGCCTGTGTGTAAATTGTCATCAAATCGCAGCTTTTCATAACCTAAGCAGACAAGATCCTATTACCCTGGACTCTGGAAACACAGGAGCTCTCCCAGAAAAAGTCACTGCAGCAGGTGCTAGAAATAAACAGGCAAAGTCAACCAGGCAGGGCAGTGGGCACCTTGAGTGCTTGTACAGCACAAACAACTCATCTACAGAACTTCACTGATTTAACCTTGGGTTTGGTTTGATATTTTGAATCTAATTTATGGCATTACATATATGGATTATTATCAAATGTTTAATGTGGTGTTAAAATCATTCCTTGTGAGCAAGCAGCAGTGAATTTGGGATATTCATTCTACACCAGTGAAACCTTAGTGTATAAAGTCACCTCCTCTACTATGTGACCTGTTTCTGTGAAGGGTCAGATAAGGGAAGTTTACAGTCAGTTAGAAAGGATGAGGTCAAGCTGCATCAGGGAAAGTTTAGATTGGACATTAGGAAAAATTTCTTTTAAAAAGCGGGTAGATCAGGTACTTGGAGACATGATTTAGTAGTAGACAGCTACAGCTGGTGTTGATGATCTCTAAGGTCTTTTCCAATCTAAAGATTCTATGATTCTATGAGAGTGATTATTGAGGTCTGATGGCACTGTCCTCCTGGATGAAAAATATAGTAATCAAGTTTTCTTTCAGAAAGCAAAACCTGTAAAGGTCTCACCATGGCCACACATTTTTTCAGAACTTCTCAGAGTGAATCTGGGCTGTAGGTCACAGCTGAGATCTCCCCAGCTCCCTGCACAAGGGCTGCAGGATCAGGTCAGGATTTCTGAATTTGAAACTAGTCCAAAACTGCATTTATCAGTTTACACGGCTAATAATACCATGAGAACTTATGGCTCAGAATATTAAATATTCTTCAAAGAGAAGTTAGAACATGTCAGAACTGCTATCTTTTCTCTCTCTTACCCTGATCAGTCAAAACATAGACTGTAAAAAAAAAAAAACCCCTTTCAATTTATTTCCTTAATTTTATGCATTTTGATCATTTTGATTGCAATTATTTTACTAGATTAAAAACAAAATGTGAGTTACTAGCTTAAGTGAAGTTTTGTGCTACTACATCTGAAATGCTTTTCCATTCACGCTACGCAGATTATCAGCAACCATATATTTGACTAGAGCGTATACATACACAAAACCACTTAGCTTTTAACCCGAGCAGTAATACTGTCTCAGCAGGAAGCTGGGAGGATGGAAACGTTGCAGATCTGCAGCATCCATATATTATAGCAGCAAGAGTAATACAAGATTTTTAATAAGAGTTTGCCGCCTAGCACCAACATATTTACCCATTAACTCTGGGAATGCAGCGAGCCCCACAGGTACAGGGCAATGTTTTCAAACCCCTCAAGGTGGTTTAGGAATTCCCACAGGATTTAGGCTGAGTCATTAAGGAGTGTGGCATAAAAAAAAAATCAGCCCAGGAGTTTGTTTCCCACACAAAGGTCTTCGCCTGGGTTCCAGCCGAGAAAAGACAGACAGGAGTACAACTTCCAGGAGGAAAGTAATGTCTCTCAGAAAAGATGGGCTTAGATTAAAGGAAAGATACTTTTGCCCATCTCAAGAATGAAAAGAGAGAGGCAGTTGGTGTATTCAGCTGCATTGTTCACCTTGGTTAATGCAGTTCTTGCTGCAGTGGGCCCAGCGCTCCTTGGTTTTCAGCGCCTGGAGCCACAATCAGCTCTTTTTACAGCTCTTTTATATGGGTCTGTTATTTTGTTGGTACAAATACCACCATCATGAATACGTATCATGACTCTGGGTGTGCTAATGATCATCTAGGTACTAATAACTGTGATCAGTCACAGGTGGAATAGAAATCTAGATCTTGATGGTGGAATTCACAGTTAAAAGTGAATATCTGAACAAGGATGTTTTGCTTTGATTTGATATTTTGCTTAATCTTAACAGATTAGTGTACCCTTCAGTGAACTGGGGAAATTCTGGGATATCTCTGTGATGTTCGTTATTACCTGCTCTACAGAAGTGTCAGTTTTAATCAGTTTATACTTAAATGTTCTGGAGATGGAAATTCTGTGTCTGGACAAAGTACTACTATTGCTTAAGTATTGTAAAGCAGGTGCAGCATTTCAAATCACAGGTGACTAGAAAAGAGCCACTGTATAAAGAAGAACACAAACATTCCATGGTTGGGGCTTCTGCTGCTATACTGTTGTTATCTTCTATTATTTAAATTCAGCGTTGATAAAAAATCGGCTCACATGGGAAATTACGGCTTAATATGTTAGGAACTTCACTTTTTTTCCTCTTCTTTTGCTCCTTTGTTTATGTACTTGGAGTAACTGGTTGCTTTTCAAAAGGGTGAATTCTTTTAAAATATGAATCATACAGTAATCTTACAAGGAAGGAGAAGAATTAGTCATGAAAACAATTGTGTATTTAAGCGCAGAAGAATGCGTAGAGCATGACAGTAGGGGGCGGGAGGCTGAGATAGACACAAAGCTGCCATAGCTATTTTAATTAGCAAAAATAATACCGTAGTGGGGGGGAAAAAAAAAAAAAGAAAAAAAAAAAAAAAAAAAAAAAGCTAAGCGATCTTTATAGCCAGCAGAGGGAGCCAGGAAAAAAACCTTCGTATGCAGAGTTAGAGACAAACTAAAACGGATGCCCTTTTTTTTCACATCTTTTCTTCCACCTTCATCTCTTTGTGTTGGAAGTAACACATTCTAGTGTTCCCAATACATACTGTCAACTTCCACCTCTGAAGAAGCATTTTAAATGCAATGAAGTAGCTTTAAATGTTTCAGCCTTACTTTCAATTGGAGACCAACAGGATTTACACGATTTTTTGAGAAAATGGAGACCTCTGTGTGGACCTCAATGACTTGGCTGCTTTGTGCTTCAATCCTCATATCAGAGACAAAAGTTCTCCTGGAATATTCTGCAGACCTGAGCCACCATGAGGATGCACTGATCTATGCCTTGTGCTTCTCCCAAAATACTCATCCACAGATCATTACCTATGAATCAAATAACCGAGACCTGAGCAGAGAAATGACGACTACTACTGGATCAGCAGTGGACTTGGGCATTACTGTTATTCATCAAATAGGACAGCAGACAATTTGAAGCTTTATTCAGGCAGCAACATAAATGACTGAAAAAGTTACTGGATAGATTAATAATACTACATAAATCAACTCTTTTTCAAAGCGAGCAGACTAGATCACCGTGAGCTGTAGGAAAACCCAGCCACACTTCTTTCACTGCAAGTTATCTTGTTTACACAGCCCTGAAAAATCTGACCCAGAATTGGGAAAATGCTGCTTTACAATACAACCCCGAAAACTGGGTGGAGGGGAGGTTCCTTGCACTGAGTCACTTCAACATTTCTTGGGTGTTCATTTCGGTTCCTGCACTTCAGCTACAAAATCACACAGGTAACTTTATTGAAGTGAGTATTCCAGAATCTGAATAGTCTGGTCTTTCAAAGAGGTGCATCAGCACTCTCTGCAAGTAGGAAGCAGGACTGACTTTGGGCAAGTGGTGTGTAACATCTTTTTTCCCCATAAGCAAAAATACTTGCTCAGAACATATGAATTTCCATTTAGACCATCAGAATAGCTCCACTAGTTTCAGTTTGACTATTGCTTTATCTTGGTTGGTCAAAGATGTAAGGTTTTGCAGGGAACAAGTGATATCACAGGCATTCTTCAAATCAACTTTTCCAAGTCTTTATAAAAACAGGTCTTTGATACTGACAGAAAGCTACGTTCACATTCAAAACTCTGCAAGTTTACAAAAAGTCTTCAGGATGGCATCACTTGACCTATCCCATCTGAAGGACTTGACTAACATTAGGCACTCACAATGCCTTGGCTACAGGGAGCCACAGACCAGGATTTTTTTGGAAACTATTATCTTGTAAACAATCCTGAAGTGCAGCTAATATCAAGGAAATGTCAGTCTATTCATTAACAGGCTGTTAACAGGAAAAAAAAAGGTACAATATGATAAAGAAAATGCAGCTCTTCCTAAACTAACCATATTCTTCTGTGTCCTTCGGACTGCCAGAAAGGAACAGAAACAGGCATTTCAAAAGTTCATAACTTGGTTATGAGTGCACTTAGGACAAAAATGATTTACTGAAACTTACATCATGTGCTATTATTTGCCACTATGACACAGAATCATAGTTGTTCGTCCCATAACAGTGATATGCAAACATCTTCTGCCCCAAGTATTTGCTCTGTGGCAAGGAATACAGAGCACGTTATGTTCTCAACTCTCTCAGTAACGATAGGGGAGTGTTCTACTGGCTGAGCAGAAAAGAAAGGAAGAAATCTATCTTCACCAGCTTATATTTATAGAGTCTTCTGTAATTTTATAGAAGTTTCATGTTCAGCTGCACACTTTGGACTGCAAATGCTGCTTGATCTACCATACGTATCCTGAATGCAAATGTATGTTACTTGGCCCTTGCTATCACATAATATTATTTCCCTTTGTTGTTTTTTTTCCCTGAATATTACCCAAAAGTCTTGTGAGAATATTTTACAATCCTATAAAAATGGTGATAAAATTAAATTTCAAGAAAACACTTAGCAAACAGGTCTGAACTTTCTTTTACAAATTCAGTGTTTATAACAGGTCTGGCAGTTTTCCCCCCTTGCGAAGTGTGTACCTGTTCCTAAGAGATACAGAGATGTGTGCTTTACCAATGTCTTTATCTTAAAAATAGCATTAGTAACAGACAATATAGCAGTTGCTTTGGTAACTGATTTTCCCCTTTTAAAAGGCTGAATAAATAGTTGTGTAAGACACATGTAAATGATCAGCGGGTATGTGACTGCATTGGGTCTGAAGCAACTTTTAGATGACAATCTTTACTGCATTTCCATGAATATGCATAAATGTTGAGGTATGACAAGCTTACTAAGTAAATAACTTGTGTTAACATGGCATGTTGTGATTAAAGGAGAGGATCTGGAAACTATAATTTCAAGTAGAAACTGCAAAATTAACAAGTATTATGGGAAATAAAACTTCAGCTAGTTTCACTTTATTGGTAATCTTCACCTTAATGAGAGTCCCAACTTGGGGAATGAAATCATTACATTATATGTATTTTGAGCTGATTTCAGTAGCAGAATCCAAGCCTACTGCTTTGTGATTCTGGGGCAAAGCAACAAAAAGAGCCAAGCTTCTTAAAATGCACAAACGATACATGTCTGGCCTGCAGTCCACTTATCTTGCAGACTACTCATCTTTTAAAGCAGACATAGTTCCTAGCAGAGCAATCCTGCGCTGCACTGGGGCTATGGGACATTTACACTGCAGTATCCCAAGAAATGAGACAAATCTCCCTGCAGTCATAAGACTCAATGCAAATATAGGGAGCAACTAATGAGGGGCCAAGTAATTCTAACTGACTTCATTATCAAAGTCCAATTGATCTTGATGGGAGGAAGAAAGACACTGTATGACTCCTGGCAACATGACACACACGACACTAAGCAACAATGCTTCAACTGAGAAAGCATTTGTGACTAATTTAGGAATGTAAATTATTGTTACATGTATATGGACAAAGTTTGATACAGTACAGAAAAACTATGCCACTGTGTTACGCTCAGAAACAAGATCATTTCTTCCCCCAGCAATAAGTGCAAATATATTTGACCTCAACTATGATAATGATACCTGTTGGATGGACAACACAGCAGGGCATAAGCAACCCAGGAGGTTCCTGCAGTGCACTGATGATAACTTCCTTCTCCAAGTGACAGAAGACCCAATGTTGGACTTGTTCTAACCAACAAGGAAAGGCTGGCAGGGAATGTAAAGCTCAAGGAAAGCCTAGGCTGCAGTTCAAGATCCTTAGGGCACACTACCCTGGACTTCAGGAGATCAAGACTGTGGCCTCTTCAGGGATCTGCTTTTAAGAGCACCATGGGATAAAGCGCTGGAGGGGAGCAGGGCACAAGAAAGCTGGTTACTATTAAAGGATCACCTCTTCCAAGCTCAGGAGACGTGTGTCCCAACAAAGAGGAAGTCAGGCAAAAACACCAGGAGGTCCTAGGCAGGAGGACCTGCCTAGATGAACAAGGAACTCCTGGACAAACGTAAATGGAAACAGGAAGCCTCCAGAAGGTGGAAGCAAGGGCAAGTAGCCTGAGTGGAATACAGATAAAATTGTCCAAGCAGCCAGGGATCAGGTTAGGAAAGCTAAAGCCCAGATAGAACTAAATCTGGCCAAGGATGTCAAGAAAAGCTTCTATAGGCATGTCGGTGATAAAAGGGAGACTAGGGAGAATGTGGTCCAGAAGGAAATGGGAGACTTGGTTACCAAGGATATGCAGAAGGCTGAGGCACTCAACGACTGTTTTGCCTCAGACTTCACTGGTAAGGGCCACACTGCCCACCTTGCAGAAGAAAAAGGTAGTGACTGGAAAGATGAAGAACCACCCACTGTAGGAGAGGATCATGTGCAAGATAATCTAAGGAACCTGAAGGTGCACAAGGGTATGGTACTTTATGGGATGTAACACAGGTCCTGAGGGAACTGGCAGATGAAGTTGCTAAGCCACTATCCATCACATCGGAGAAGTCATGGTAGTCTCATGAAGCTCCCACTGACTGGAAAAGGGAAAGCAGAATGTCCATTTTTAAAAAAAGAAAAAAAGAACTCCAGGCTGGTCAGTCTCACACCTGTGCCCAGCAAGATCATGGAACAGATTGTCCTGGAAACTGTGCTGAGCACATGGAAAATAAGGGGGTGATTGGTGACAGCCAACACGGCTTCACTAGAGGCAAATCATGCCTGAGTAGATTTGGTGGCGTTTTACAATGGGACTAGAGCATTGGTGGATAAGGGAAGAGTAACTGACATAATCTACCTGGACTTGTACAAAGCATTTGACGCCATCCTGCACAACATTGTTGTCTCTGAATTGGAAAGACATGGAGCAAGGACTAGCAGCATCAACTGAATGGCTCCTATTTCTTGCATTAGGCCCTAAGAAAAGAGGACACTTTGGAAAAGCAGTGGTCCTGCCATAAGTATTTTAGAATGGAAGGGCAGTGGTTGAAGCTACTCTGCCTTATCAAAGTCACTAGTAAATTGGGCAAAGGTAGTACCTGATACAGCTGACAGGAGTGACTTTGTGCTCCAGAAAACGTTTAATCCTTCTGCATAGTCCAGAACTAAGAATTCACTTTTTTCCTCAACTTCTGAAAAAGATTGCTCCGTTGCCATCTGTAAAGGCAATACTTCAGAATGAAAAATAGCATGCTTTACTGTCTGCAAGTGCATAATCAGATACCGTCAAACTTCATCCTTCCCATGGTCACTTCAGTGGAAATATGCAAATTCGTTTTCAGGGTGCTTAATTTTCAACTTACAGGTCCACACTGACACCTTGGCCTGCATAAGAATTTAGAAAGAATGTTATTCACTGTCATCAATTATTTCTGTGCGTGTGACAGTGTAGAGATCTAAAACATCTTTGTTTAATTGGTTTCACACTTCCAGGCACCTCCGATAAAGATTTTTATGTTTTCAAACAGCTATTTCATGTCATCTGATGTCTGGTGGGACCTGTGCTCATTTAATGCTTGTTACATGTGACTGTCATGTCACTTCTCTACTCCTATTTCTAGTATTTCAAACTAATTTAAAACACACAGTGTCATTAAACTGCTCTGATGACTCCACATTAACTAGGAGTTTTACCAAGTGAAGCACTTCCCTTTTATCACTATAGGCAGTGAGTTTCATGTGATCTTATTTTCAATAGCAAATTACTTCCTGTTGTGAGTTCAACTGTTTGAAACACTCTGCAAAGAATCCTACACTGCAGGAAATAGTCCTGTTCTATTTAAATATTTGCTAGTTATATAAATTACTTCCTTTCCAAATTGCATTGCTTTTTGTACTTTTTAAATTGCTCAGTTTAATTACCAAACTGCTTTCAAGTACAGGGTAGCTTGGATTTTTTTCAGAATACTATTAGTTTTAAATTATTTCTGTACCTAATACATGTTTTCATTACACAGTTTTCAACTCCCACAAAAGTAATTTGAAAATAACTACAGCATCAGAAAAAGTAACATTGGGATATTTAAAGGATAGTTTAAGTGACAACTAAGCAGTGATATTTCCATTCTGATAAAAAGACTTTATCATTTCAACCCTTAAAAAAAATCAAAAGAGCTAAACATTTCTTTTCTTATTTTCATGCCAAAGCCAAAACATAGTATACTTTAATTTTAAATTGGAGAGGAGATCAGCTCATGTTAGAGTCAGAGCATCACATTAGTACTGGGGATATCTGATTAAATGTTTTGGAGGCAAATGCACAGTGACATGAGCCTAATGAACTACCAACAGCTCTGATTTGATCCAAATGACCCCACTTTCAGGTTATTTAGAAAGGTCATCATAAAAATAACAGTGCATTTTTAGGATTAGCTCTGATACCTGCTTGATCATTAGACCAGCACACATCAAGCAATGACAAAACCAGTTTTATGAAAGCTGAGTACTTGCGGCTTAACTCCGTCGTTTACATCAGGATCTAATTATAGAAGGCTGGGTCACGCCGCTGGCTCTGCCTGTTTCCGCCAGCACACCAGCCCGTGCGGCTGAGTCAGTGCAGTGAAGAGGAAGGGAAATCTACCATTGATACACCTGGCAGAGCCTTTGACTCCACTCCTGATCAGAAAAGGAGGTCCCTTCATCTCTGACTGCAACTGTTAAAATTTCTAATACATCTCTGCTTCAAAAAATGGAAAACAAGGATGGGAAGTGTAACGATCACTCTGCATTATTTTAGTCTTTACCTATTCAAAGCTACAAACACACTTTGCTCACAAATATCTTTAAGGACATGCAACTGAATGTGTGAAATAAACTATTTACATGGTTGCTGCTTTTTTAACATCATCTACTTGATCATTCCATGCCAAAAAAAAAAAAAAAGGAAAAGTCCATGAATAATTTTCATCCACAAAATATGAATTCTTCATAGGGGCTAAAAGTTCATACATCAAGGCTGCTTTCTAAATTACACTAAAGTCCTGCATTATTTGTCAACTTACAGGAAATTTGTCTGCTGTACCATACAATTGAGAAACAACAGAACTGTGTAGGAGGACAGCAGTTTGTAAAAGAGGAGTCTGGCTCTCAAAATTAATATAGAAACCTGTATTTAAGAATGCAAGAAACTCCTTAAGTTTCTTCTGGATAAATTAAATAATGAATTATAGCTTCTTTAGCAGCCAGTGCCAAAAACGTTGTTGTTAGTAGTGTCAGTACAATCCTCTGTCTATTTTTGATTTGCTAAGCTTCAAAAATTTTGTCTGCTCCTGTTAGCTGATCTTTTAACTTCAGTGTACTAACCCTGTTTCAATCTTACAAAGAAAGGCTCATAACTTTTGATCGCCAAAGCACTGTCCAGTTTTGGTATCTTTTCTGTAGACATCGCCACTATCCTTTCCCAAGACCATTTGTTCTGGTCTTTCAGTATTTCAGTCCTGGGACTTCTACAGTCATGTTAAATGTTGCTTTTTGTATAGCTGTCAGTTACAGATTACAACTGAAACAGTTTCTATAGATGGAACTTGAAGCCAATTCTTCCTTAAGAAAGACATTTGCAATCCCATCTAGAGGAACAAAGTGTAATGAATTTATAAAATCCATGTTTACTGATGAGCGAACTCTAGTTCTGACTGTAATGAATAATTCCAGTCTGAAGGAATGGGAAGGGTACTGAACAGCATAGATTGCAGGGTGAAAGAAAACACAATATCTTCATTTTACAAAAGAAAGGGTCCTGAAATTTAAGCAGAAGGCCAAGTGCTTACAATCCTCCTTTTAATTAGGGTGATAATTTTATATGATTGTACAAAAAACCAAAAGAAGGTGCACAGTCATGGCTGAGAAGATACTGCTTGAAGGTCAAACGCCTCTGCAGCTACATAGAGGTCACTTGCATCTCACATAAAGGGCAGAACTGGCCCTGTGGTAGGAAAATATGTCTAACATTTAATCTGAATTTTCCTCAAATTCTAGAAACTTGGTACACATTTATACCGAAGTTATAATGAAGTTATTCCATAGGTATATAAATCTGAAGGTCTCAGTCCTCCGGGAGAACTAATATTAAATATAAAAGACAGCAGGCATTTAGAAACCTTAGCAAGGATTGTCCATACAGATATTTTCTGTTAAGTGAAATTATTTCGTTATTTTTAAGTCTGATGAAGTTAAATGATGGCAAAAGCCATGAGATACCTCAAATATATGATTATTCTCTATATGTTTAGTGCAGGATATCATCCCTGCATTGGTCAGGTCTCACGGTGCTGCCAAATTCTTGTAGGTTAACATTTACAACAGCAAAGAGCTATGCAAAAGGATACATCTTCTACTGGTATAAATGATGAGACTGACTCCAAACAAAGAAGTCCTTCAAATGGAGTCATCTCAGTCTGTCAATACCAGGCTGAAATTAAGTCCGACATTTCTTTTTTATGGAGGATATTAAGGCAAGCTTTGCATCTTTCCCATGTTAATAGTGCAGTCAGAAATCTTAAAGCATGAATCTGGCAGCTTAATACAGGTTGGAAGATTCACATTAATGCTGCTGTTCACAAAATGAGTTCCAGAGAACTTATATCAATGAAGGACTTTTAATCTGCTTTAAAAAATACAATAACTAAGTATTAAATAACTAATGACTCTTTAGTTCTATGAGCCACTAGGTATCTAACTGAAGAGCAGTTTAAAAACCATCCTACCTTGCTGCTTACAATTAACTACTATACAAAAAAAAATTAAAAAAATACTGTTGCTTCAGCTTTCTGGGAAGCAGGATGACAAGTTGACGAGACATCAATGTCATTAACAGATAATGCAATCTCTCTCATTTATCCAAAAAGCTGCTGAAATGAAATATTTAAACAAACAATTCCATCACTAGTACAAACAGCAGAAACTAGTCTTGCTTCAGTATTTCTAGACATCAGTTTTCATGCACTGAATATAAAGTTTACCTTTGAGGGTTTTGTCTCATGCTTCCATATTGCAACTTCACCTCTACACTTTCAGGTCAATGTCACTGCCCCTTTCCTGCTTGAGGATCCCATAAATCACCCACAAACAGATGGATCCTTTTCTTTTGTTAGCAGCTGCATCCAGTTTATGGGATTCTGGAGCAGGAGGGTGGCTAAAGCAGCACACCCAGGTAGAGTATTGTACCACCTAGCAGTGATGCTGCTGGGATCGTCCTTCCTCACTGGGACAACCGGCACAGCCAGGGTTGGTCATGATGTGAGAAAGCGTTGCTGTCACATAATCCAGTGGACTGACACCCTGGGATCCACAACTGCTACATGATCTGACATGTGAATTGCCATCATTCCAGTGGGGACACTGAATTCTGGTTCCTTAACAGATCTGGGCTTCATTCCAAGTTCTTAATAAATCATAATTAGGAGCTCATATGTCAGGAATTGGTATGATGATCAGATCCAAGGAGGGAATTTCCCTCCAATCCCCTCACTTCACTGTGCAACTAGAAGAATGACTACCCAGCACTGAGGAAAGCTCTACATAGCAATGCATATTGCTCAGTTTAACAAAGTGAATTGCACTTAATAATCTTCCACTCTCAGAGCAATCTGTCTGCTGAACAATTCTACTTCATCACAGCGACCTAGTTCAAGAAGAAATTATTTTAACCTTGGCATTAGAATTCTGGATAAGATATTTAATCCTCACAACTGGACAAAGAAATAAGGTCATAGGAGACATACTGTTCTGAACCTTGCTCTTCCCTTTTTATAGATTTGCAGTCGTACTGGAGACCTAGAAACACAGTAAGGAAACTATTAGACAGAAACAGATCCTCTCCTTCATTAGAGCTCTACTTGGTGCAGAAGACAGAGCAGATATTAGTAAGGATAGAGCTCCTGGGCTGAGGTCCAGCTTTGAAGAGCCAGCAGGGAGTAGTTCCACAGAACAGGATTTCTCTGCCATCCGGCTGTGGCCAAACCCTGCGCCCTGTGTACAATGGAACACAGAGACCAGAATGTCAGAATCCACTCCATGAATTGTGCCAGATACCAGTTAACAAGGAGACTCATTTTTACATGTTTTACAAATGCTGATGGCATTTATATGAAGCTTTGGGATTTGCTGGAGAGTATGTATGAAAAAGCTCACTTTACTTCCTCCACTGAGGTTGCTTTTCTAGTTCCAAGCAGCAGGATAAAAGAGACGGTCACGCATAGTTAAATATTAATTTCTATCAAGTTTCTAGAAATGACAATAATATTACTCTCAATACGTGTGAGACCACTTCTCTCAAGTGTTTTAGTCATACAAAACCATTAGTGACATATTCAATAATTTAGCTTTGTTTTCACCTTTTATAATTAATAGACCATCTACCTAAGATATGAGTTTTATTAAGCTAAATAATTTTGCTCACAAACTTAGCCTAATATTAAAAGCAATTTTAGACTGGCTGCATATTTTCAGGGAATTGACATTTTTTCTTTGGAACTTTTTTTACAGAATTCCATGTTTGGATGCATTCTGCTAATGTTGAAGTCAGTCTGTGTTCTAACACTGACTTAGATGGAGAAAATGAAACCAACCCCAATATTCTTTGCAAATGCCATCCTCTGTGCTTGGTTTTGAGCAGGCATCTCATTTTGTTATTGGTTATAAACAGATGTCATATCCAGCAGAATCACATTCCTTGTTGCTAGCCAGCTCTTTAACAGCAAAATATTTGACCACTGCTACATTTTTGTACTGGAGTAGTTAATGGAAACCTTAGTATAGTTCCTATTATGTATTCAAACTGTTTGCCAATTTCCTCTCAGCATGTGAAAACCCTTATTTGTGAGCAATGTCCTTCATATACTGGGATACTGCATAAACTGTGGTTACGGTGTAACGTTCTCCAAAGTATAAAGGCATTAGGCAAACCAGATGAGAACAGCTTTTACTCTTACCAGAGTCTGCAAAGTGAGAGCTGCCCTCTACAAACAACTGTACCAGTGGCTGACCTTTCTTGCAGTAACTCACATTCCAGTTGGCAACATAGAGATTTTATCAAAACACCTTCTGATTTCATAATGAATATCAAGGGTTTTTTTCCTGAATTTGCTTAAAGATAAACTCTAAATGTAGGTGTAACTTCTCTTTTAGGACATACAGAATGTGGAGTGACTTGTTCTTTAAGGCAGAAAAGTAATGGAACAGATCTGCACACATCAGTGATGCCTCCCTAAGTTTTATGGACATCTATTTTTAAAAATACCTAGCAGATGGACCATAAGTTTCCAGAAATGATCACAAAAGTCAAGCTTAGAGGTCAAATCATCTTCTCTGAATATTAATAACAGAAGTAGCTGTTATTTAAAAAAAAAAAAAAACCAAACCACAAACCCAGCACAGCCCTATTGAAGCACTACAATATAAAAATAACATGGGCAAATTAAAATGCACGAACACCTCCTCAGAATTCAAACTGTTCAGAGAAAGAGTGGAAAAATCCAAACATCATACCAAGGGAAAGGAGATTAGGATTATACAAAAAGGAGTTCAAGAACATTGTTCAAACACCTTTCAAATTAGGGACATGGAACAAAATGGGAAATAAAATGTCCTAGAACGCAGTGTGACCACCTTGCAAGCTAAAAACATGATGGAAAAATCCATCTCATATGAGCAATGTTTGTGTGCAACACCCAAGAGATGAACCTTAAAAAACCTGCATTTATGAATCCTCTAGCACCAAAACTACACTTTAAATCAAGCCGTAAAACATATTAACAGTCGTTCCCACCAAACATCGAAAGCAAGATTTTAGAACTCAAGATGAAAATGACTCTTGATGTTTCAAAAGTGTTCTGGATGACCAAACTCTGTAATTCTCTTATAGAAACAACTTCACAAAGCTTCTCAGTTCACCAGAAATTGTCCTTGGGTGTAAGGTCAGAGGCAGTTTTCCACACCCAGCTGTGTGATTCATCCCAGCTCCACCAAGCAATAGAAAGTTTTTTATTTTGCTTTCTTATTCACATCTTCAGTCCTCTCATATCACAATGTGCAATATATCCTCAGTAGGAGAGAAGAGATCCTTTATTGTATTAGACTTCAGCCGAGGGGTGGAACGCTGACGACTAAACATCACTTTACTGGTGGTCTGCAACATAAAATCCCCCAGCAAAGGAAGATAGAGAAGTTTTTCCATCCTTCTTTGTAGCTGACCCTTTGTAGGTAAGTGACTTCTGCACAGTACAGATCTTTCTTTTCCTATGGAAATCTTACTCCATGAACAGCTTTTAAGTTATTGCCCCAGTCGTATGTAAAGGACAGACTGGGTAATGGAATCTTCCTGCATAGCGGGAAATATCTCAAACAGAAGTGATAAGCATCAAAATGTTTTTCTGAGGGCTCAGCTGAAGCCAGAAGTTCGCTCAGCCTTTCAAGCTGGCCACAAGGTGTGGCACCCATTCTGAACCAGATGGCAATGCTTGGAATGTAAAACTAACTGAGGCAGACTAAGAGACGCTGTGCACTACCTGAGTTTTTTCTATTATAGATCTGACATCTTAATGATAGGTTAGACACAGATATTCCTGTATGGAAACATTCTTTTGGAAATTAAGAAATGATAGTCTTCTGATGCTCTGAGAGTCTTTTCCACCAAAATCCTACATAATTTTCTAGAAAGTTATATTGTGGCTATACAATTTTATGAGCTATTTCAAACATCTATCTAAGGTATCACTTACTATTTGGTTCGAGGGGTAATTTTAAAAGTTTCCATGGGACTTTATTAAATTCTTGTAGAATCCTACCATTCATGTTCCCATTAAATTTCATAGCATTTTTCCACAGGGGCTTGCACAGTCTGTTAAAGCAAAAGCCTGGAGTCAGTATAATCTAATTTGGATACCCTGATGAATGAATTTAAAGGGAAAAATTGAGTCATCATTAATTTATAACACACTGGCAGACTTAACAGTAAATACTGATCACGATAGTTCTGGAAATACCTATCACAAGGCTTATGCTCCAGGTCTTTCACTCACCAGTCTGCTAACACAAACAAGCAATCTCAACAACTGAGATGTCAGCTAGGTTTTTGCTAGATCCTTATTCTTGAAAAGATAATTTTAGATGTCCAAATAAGTTAACTTCTGCCCTCAAATATTCTTATTAAAAAAACCAACAAAAAACCACAAGCAAAGAGAAAACAGTTTACTGTTACAGAATTGGAAAGACTTCAGTCTGAAACAAATACATTTTATGACTACCCAGGATGAACAAACAAATTGGGGCAGGGAGCTAATAACTTATGCCAGCACTGCTGCACGCATCAAGGATCTTATGTGCTCATGGGAGGGCATTACAAAAATTAACCTAATGTAGCAGAAAGAATGAGTTTGATCTTCAGTTACAGTATTATTGTATCACCATTGCTTTACATCTCAGGCAACTTCACAACAAACATCTTCTTAAAGAGTGAAAAAACCCATACCTACTGATTGAAATTCATTGAGCTTATGTGGGAGTGTGGGCCTTTAGAAAACTATGTAGCAGGTGAGAAAAGCCTTATTTCCTCTGTGCTTGCTTTCTTTCATGCTGTCTATTCGATATGAGTATTTAAAACCTTCTCCAGCCTCTTTGACCAGGTTGTTAATTGCTGTTCAATCAGCATCACCCCTGCCTCAAGAGTTTTTATAGGATTCTCCCCACTGCATATGACCATCATAAGGGGGACTGATCCAAGAGGTTATGAAAGGCCAACACAGGATTAATATTTTGACCTCCCTATTTTGAGATGTGAAGGGATAATTCACATACCTTCATTATATGTAATCTGCTTTTCAGTGATCACAGAATGACAGCCACTAAAAAGTGTCTTCCAGCAACACTAGTTGTTTCTTTAGGTTTTAACACAGCTGAAAATACAAATATTTACTGCCAAGAAATAAGTAATTGCAAAAGCACCAAAAATACTAGCAAGTTTTGTTACTGACAATTCAGCTACTGTAGGTAAAACAGCGCTAATTTCTTTTATTGGTTGGCCCACATGTTTCAATATCTGATTCTAGCACATCCAGTGGCGCAATCTTACTAGAAGGACAAGAACTGAGGTGAGACATCACACTGAGATGGGACATGCAGTGGCTCTGATGCAACAGCAGAGGTTTGTTGTTTTTTTAATTAATGCCTGAGTACCACAACAGGTCTCAATACTGTCAGCTTTGGTAAATAAGACTCAAAAATATGAGCCTTTTACTCTGAAGAGGCAGTGCTCATCCAGACCCACTGATTGTGATGCTTCTTCCTCTCCATTCTGGTTTTAAGAATTCCTGGTTTCAAGAAACAGTGATGGGCAGAGCAACATCCTACTGTTTCCTTCCTCCCAGTGACACAAAACAGCAGGAAAGCTCAGTCACACAATAGGCAACTGCTGGGTCCTGGGGATCCACATTTTGGTATGAATTCTCTTTCTCTTAAGACTAGAGAAAAGGGTCATGAACTATAATATACACAATCATTGTATATACATATTACATATTTATTAGACAAAGGGGTGAAAAATTATCAAAATTACAAAATTATCTTATATTACAACTACAACAGAAGTAAAAACAGTAAAGAAAAGCACCACTACTCAGACACTCCGGTTTAAAATGTATGCAAGAACTACATACAATCATTGATGCAGACTGACATGGGAATCTTCATAAAAAATCATTTGGAGAGGATTTTAAAAACTATAACCTAAGAACTGCTGGAGAGAAAATAATTTCTCTTTTACATATATCTCCAGGAAGATACCTGGCTTGTTAAAAAAAATATCTTATACTTATCGAAGTGTGGGAATGCAAGTAGAAGTCTGGAACATCACCACAATGGAGTTCTTGTGCTTGTTCTGCATGCTGGACAGCAGATACACAAATACAAAGATCTTCTCACACATAAATTCTAGTTTTCTCTCTCTCCTTCCATTTTCATTTGTATGTGGAATTTAAACCTTCAACAGTAAAAAACCCCACAAAAATACAAAAATATTGTGTCTGGTGAAACACTAAATCACAACAAGCATCAAGAATAATAACATATTTTTTCCTGTTAATACAGCAATATAAACTGCTGTTTCTCCTTAATTTACTAATTTATTTAAATGTCTTTTATTCCCAGCACTGGATATGAACTGTAGATTAAAGTTTTCATGCTATTTCAGCATCTATCTCTTTCACTGTTTTACAGACTCTTTGACTTTTTCAAGTCAAAGAAGACGCTAATGCAAGCCTATGCATCCTCTAAACTCTCCAGCAGAGCTCTGTCCTAACAGCATGAAAGGAAGAAGTGGAGAAGTAGACAAATGATGGTAAATCAAATGAAGTAGGAGATTAGAGGGGAATCAAAAAGGTAGTACATCTCCTGGAAGCAAAATTGCAGGAAAACACCAGAAAGTTGGAAACTGAAAACAGAAGTGGAATGCAACCTTTATACATTGTGTGAATCACTGTTTGGCTGGAAACCAGGAAATAATCACTGGAACAGGCAAACAGTGAAAAGCCATTATAAGACCCTCGGCAGGAAACAAGCAAGATGACTTGGGAGAAGCTGCTGGACTGGCTCCGGACGATTTCCATTGATGATGCAGGTTAACAGAAAACAGTGAAAACAGGAATTAAGGAGCAGACCCCTGCTGATGGAGAGATGTAATACTACAATGGTCTGATGAGATCAGCTACAGGAAACGCTGCACCTAAGAATCACAAATTAACTTGGTAAGAATGCATCTGCCTAAGTTACAGGGAGACATTAAAATAACTAGAATGGAAGCAAAAGATTTCTTTCCTCCATCCCTCCATAAAGTGGATGGCCGCATCTGGTTTTAAAAGAAGGGGGTTTTTTCCTGCTAAAAAAAGGTTTTCCATGAAGTGCTGGTTTTCCTTGGAAAAACGTTGATTCATTGAAACAAAAAAAACCCCAAAACTTATCACTGATAAATACCCAGAGGGCTTTAAATTTTATTATGGTTCTGGATCAGAGCTGTAGTCTGAGAGTCTTGTACTTCTGAGAGAGGAAAACTGAAGCATAATTCAAAGAAGACAATAGCAGAAATAAGGTAACCTGAAAAGCATTTCCAAATTCAGAACTTGAGATTTTAAAACAAAGCCTTTCAACTGAACATTTTTGGGTTTTCACTGTTTACATATTTTTACAAAGTAAACCCAAAAAGTATTCTCATTAGCTTTAAAGGTAAACTTTTAGAATAGCTGTCTTCAAACATAAGTATATAATTAGCTGGATAATTATGAATACAGTTGAGTAGGACATTTCTTTGGGAAAGAGCAAGAGGATGATTGAATTATACTGAGTTTAGTCAAATAAATGCCATTCTCTCCCATCAGATTATCAGCAGGCTAAAGCTGAATACATTACTCCACTATATTTACAGAAGTATAAGGGTTAATCATTTGCTGAAAGTATAATTTTTCTGAGGTCAGACAGTAAGTTAGTAGCAGGAAAATGATGTGATTAAGAGCTAGTGCAATGTGAAGAAGCAAGCCAGTGCTTCTGCACAGCCTGAGAGCATGCTTCGAGTGAAAAGACAGAGTGACCAAAGGTATATCTGACCCTCTGTGACAATCACTCTAACAGATCCATGTCCTTCCTGTGCTGAGCATTCCAGAATTGAAATTGGGACTAAAGGTGAGGTCTCACAAGAGTGGTGTAGAGGAGCAGAATCTCCTCCCTTGTCCTGCTGGTCATGCTTCTGATGCAGCCCAGGATAGGGTTGGCTTTCTGGGTTGCATGTGTACATTGTTGGCTCATGTTGAGTTTCTCTTCCATCAGCACTCCCAAGCCCTTATCATCAGGGCTAAGTCTCAATCCTGTGTCCCTAGGTCCAGTCCTACTCTTCATTCATTCTCCAAGAGAAAGTAGTTCCCTTCTTTGATTTGGTGTGCTGTTTCCATGATTTCCCACATCCCAGAGTTCTGCATTTCATTTGAAGCCTACAATCAAAACTTTTTATTGAAGTGCATAAGATGCGGTGACATTACAGTGCTTTCTGTTTTGTTTATTGTTTTCCCTGATTTTTCTCAATATCTAATTTTCTTTCTTTGTTTTGGACCACTGCTGAGTATTAAACTGACACAGAGCTGACTGATATTCAGCTGCGCGATATTCTGACCCTGCTTCGAGCAGAGGGGTTGGAGCATAATTTCTCCAGACATCTCTTCCAATTTCAACAATTCAGTGAGTCCGTGATTCAGCTTAGAGGGCAGCAGATGAAATATTTCTATTTTGCCACTGTACAAGATTCTGGAATCACTCTTGTCCCAGTGTTATGCACAGTCTCCCCAAGCCCCATTCAAGAAAAATGAAGGTAAACTGGATCAAGCACAAAAAAAAAAAAAAAATCATTATTAAGATGAATGGGAAAGGCAGAGTTTATCTTCCACAAGAAAACTAAATGAACTTAGGTTCAGCCTAGCAGACTGAAGCCTGAAATGGTTTATGATCGATGTCTGAACTACACTAGAGAGCTAAATACAGTGAATGTCTATTTAAGCTATATGACAGCACTGAATTAACAACAGACTGTCCAGGTGTATTAACCATTCTTGAAAAAATTCAAGTTAGAAAATAGAAGAAAGATTCTATGAAGGTTTTAAACAACATTTCCATCTGCCAGTGATTCTGGCAGTACCAAAGCCAAAAGCTCATTATATTTCACATGGAGCTCGCTGAGTTTTGACATTTCTGTGAGGTTTTTCCTTCTTGAAACTAAATGATGGGGAAGACAATGCAATTTTTCAGTGTGCTATACCCTTCATGGAATTTCACACTGTAATGGAATATCATGCTTTAGAAATTCCTCTATCCACATCTATCTCAAACGCAATATATGCAGTTTGAAACTATTAGCTATAGCAACAAGTACGAGATAGGATTTCCACCAATTCTGGATAAAACTCTTCAGAATTTAATGAGGAAAAACTTCAGAACTCTCAGAATCAGAACTCTCAGAACTATCTATCCTGAAAAAGAAAAGCGAGCCCAGAGAAATACAGCTCTTGGAAAAAGCGATTAATGACTTAGAAATTACAGTTGCTGTATCTTTCTAAGGAGATGTGACAAAGGTTTACAACATTACAAGCAGTGGTTGCTCTATTACCTCACATAAAGTCCCATATTAATGACTGGAAATACCAACAAATTGCTTGTTTACAGGGTTAGAAAAGTCAAGACAAAAGCTTATCTATTTTGCGATCAAATTAATCAACCTAAACAGGCTTTTAAATTTGCTTTTTAAAACTTAGTGGTCCCTGACCTCCCTGTTCATTATGCATTTAATCTACACAAAGGTTGGTCAAAGTTTGGAAACCCGCTGGGCTCAGCCCTGGATAGATGTTCAGTTGCTGATACAAGAACCAGCATATCAGATTGGATTTGAGCTGCAAAGGGTAATGTGGTAGTTAGAAAGTACAGAGCATGGGACATTAGACAGCTCATAAACTCTTTTAGTCAGAGTGTTCTACACAAAAGATTGGAGTAACTGACTTTTTCAGGACTGATAAAAAAAACCCAAATGCACGCCCAATGGATTGCTGCTGTGGTGAGAGCTCTGCTGCTCCACTCAGGTGTCTTGTGCCCACTCATGAACAGCTCTGTGTGTGAGTTCCTCTTCATCTCAGGCACAGGGTCCATTTGGACGCATAAGTACATGACATTTTGTGGACCATCAAGAGCCATGTAGATTAAAGCAGAAGAGTTGTTTCTTTTCTGCAGAAAAAGCAAGGGAGTCTCTCTAACATTTCACAAATGAAAAAAAGTTCTTTAATTTTTAACAGGGGAAAAAAACTGGTTACTTCTACTTCCAAGAAAGTATCAGTGTCTCTGAAGATCATTTTACTCTACCTTTCCCAGAGAAACGGTTAGTACATCATCTCTGGAGAGGACACACACCTCCCTACAATTCACATGTTAATTCTGACTTTAATCACTCTCTCTTACCAGGTCTTCACCTCACTAAGGTTATGAGATTACGTCACTGGCCTCAGGGGAGTCAATTTAAGACACTTTTTTTTATACATAAATCATTGCTAGAATATGTATGTAAGACATATGAAAGTTTGTAACAGCTAAATCTTTAATTACTCTTCTTCCAGATTACAGGAATCTCCTTCTTATTAAAATGCTTTAAACAAAATACTCTTGTGTGGTGGAACAGATCACATCTAGCAACAGCCAGTCCACAAATCAGCACTCTACTCAGGGAGCAACAGCAATGGCAGCTGCTGGGGAACAGAAAATGAACAAATGGGTTAAAGGTAGGCTCTGTTGTCATTGTTTGCTTATGGGTCTTTTTTACTGTTTTAATTTTATTGCTCAATAGATTTTTATTTGAGAGCCTTTTGGATATCTGAACTGATTTAACAGGATAATTTACTCATTTAGACTTTAGCTTTCTGATCAAAGATTTTAATTTGAAGGTGAATACATTTATCTGCCCAAGTATATTTCCATGCCCTTTTTCTGTCTAATTCTCCTGTCACTTACTCAAATTTACTGCTTGAAAAATACACTTAAATATTTCAGCCAAAAGACCTGGCTCAATCCCACCTCATTTGATGGGAAGTCTTTCAAAGACCTTGCTGGAAGTGGATGTTTTCCTAACAGTTCCTTGCACCAAGTCTAAGGGGTAGCCTCAGGAACGCCGACAGGCTGGCATTTCACTCTTTTCCACTAATATTTAGCCAAGTACCACTAAATCTTTTATATCCTTCCTCATTGTCAGCAAACCCTGAATAAACAATAACTTTCTGCAAACACATATAAGTCTTATACAAGTTAAAGAAAACTTCCTTGCAGTTTCCTGGCATTCTGGATGGAGTGCAGCCGAAGACCTCAGCTCCAGCTTTGTTACGCTGCCACTTTAGCCATTCATTTTCTTTAGCTCAAAGATTTATGATGATCAGAAATTATTCAAAGACCAGAGCTATAATGCACACATAATTCTCAGCAACATATATCTAATAATATAAATATGATTAATCTTAATTAACTTAGATTCTGCAATTTTAATATTCTGCAGCTAAGATTTACTGACATCTTGCAACCATTAACTAGTACTGCTTGTACGGAACAACGAAGACAAATGACATATTAGCCTTGCCTCTGCAACGTACAAGAACTTCCCATTATACATAAATGAAATCAGCTGGGACTGCATCATCCTCAATACTAAAATAAATGTGGAACTAACACTAGCATCGACATGTAACTCTACATTTGGCTGTATCAATATGTGCCATACACTACTCGGAATAAATAGCTCTTCTCTTTTCAAGAGCCACACATAGAAAGTTCTGGTCTTAGATGAAAAAGCTTATTTAAAAGCTACCAGTTACAGAATATTACTTTACAAAGTTAGATTTTTCAGGTTTTGTGTAACTTCCCAAGTTGACTTAAGCATTAATGTATTAAAATGTGGCTACTTTACCTAAAGATTACTTTCCTATTAACACAAAATTTTAACTAAGTTTTCATTTGGGTGATCAAAAGTCACGGGGTCATAGCTGATGCTGCATCACTCATCTATTTCAGCATCATTGTTTCAATTTATACCACCAGTAACACCACTTAAGGTCAAACAGTGTTAAACATGACAGAGGATCCATTCTACATAATACAGACCTCTGCAACATAATTTAGACTTACTCCGATACAGTATTGTAAATTAGTTTCATTTTTTATGTTCAAATAGTAAAATTCATGTAGCTTATAATAGGGCTTGAAATTATTACTGTTATGTTAATATAATAATGAACACATTAAAACACAACAGGAAGCAAAGGCTCAAACTTGTACCACTTCAGTGGAATTAAGATCTTTGTAACCAACAGGCAGATCAAAGTCAAAACATAAATTTTTCTCTCTACATAGTTTACGTTGTGTAAAACAGGAATAAGCGCAGTAGGGCAAAACGGTATAAAGTAAATTTAGTACTGAAATACATTTTCCATAGCACAGACTGACATTTCTTTGAAGATTTGCAAAAGGCACTTTATGACCCATTAGGAACCAAATGTAATATCTGTGGCACAAGTGCATATACTTTAACATTTATTGAGCCTATTTATCTAAGATTAAACACATAGGATACAAAATGTGAAAGCCATTGCAATATTTTGTCCCCATTTATTTACCTGGCCAGGATACACGATTGAATTTCGCAACTCATTTATGACGGAGTCATGGGAATATGGCAATTGCGTAAATAACACCCCAAGTCAAAATGCAAAGCTGTAACCATTGAAAAGCTACAAATGCTTTTTATAGCAGTTCTTAGTCTGCTCTTTCCTCACACGGAAATACAACACATTAACCACTTATTGATCTTTCATGTCATCATGTGACCTTTAAAAAGAAAAGGCGTGGACTTAAACAAAAACTCTGTTCCGTAACAGATTAACGCACATGGCCTTTCTTGTGACATTGTTATAGCTTCCAGAGCAAGTGTTTATGATGTTGGATGCCAAGCACTATAATTGCAGCATCGCTAAAGGAAAGAAAGGCTCCATGGATCACAATCATTGGTTTAGCCTGCATAATGAGACGTAACCCTAAACAGAAAATAATAGATCTGAAATAAATTCTGCTTTTGTTGGAATCAGTTATTAAAATACAGGAAATTATTCATGAAACTAGTTTTTAACTTCCAACTTGTATATACCACATACAAATATATGGCAGTGCACACACATAGCCAAATCACTTTGAGCTCACAGCGCTGGAACCTCCACACACAAGTGGTTAAACTGACAGGTGTGAAATCCATTTGGGTGCACAGGTCTTCCCGTCTCATGCAAACAAATGAACGATGATGCTCACAAATAAATGACTGATGTCAGTTTATGAGAAACTGTGTGTGCGAAGGGGCTTGAGCTGTATGGCAGAAATCCGTGCTGCAGGAGGTATCACTAGAGACTACAATCACAGATTCAGTGTGGCGAGATCGGAGCCAGGAACATCGAAATAACTGATACCTCTTGGTATTTTGTGAATGCAGAGGAGCTAACAGCTTATAGATGACATTTTGCCTGCACTGAGGAAATAAGTACTAATAATGAAGCCATACACTCTCATTTCTGATGGTTTCCCCTGTTAATTGCACCGGTTATGCTAGAATATCCCTAACCAGACTGCTGAGTCATTCAGGATGCACTGCTGACTCATGGCTCTCTTCATTTAGTTCTATGAAAGACAGGCCTAAGAGAAATTGCTTTGGTTAGGTAGCTGCAGCTGAATTTAAATTGTCTATCCCAGTACTACTCACATAAAAATAATGATAATATTTAAGTGAATAACTTCTTGTCTGCCCAAAAGCTCAATGAGAGATTTACTTGCTAACAGGGAAAAAAAAAAAAAAAAGGAAAGGTATACAGTGTATTCTCAAACAATAGTCTTCTAAACCAGAAAAGGTCAGACAAATAACACTTCCCTTTCTGAAACTGTGAGAAGTTTTGTATCAGGAAACAACCAATGTCTATCATGTATTTGGTCTCAGAAATTTACCACCACGTGGAAGGCTGGACCAAGTGATGTGGGGAGCTGTTCTTCAGCTTTTAGCATTGCTTCCAGAGGCCTCCTCGGCCTTTACACTCTCCCCCAACAACTGTACTTGACATTCTACCTCTTACTTGATATTTCCATGACAGAAGTAACAGGATGTATTTTTACCAGTTAAAATAAGAATAATGTATGGAGAGACGAGACTCTCAGACAATGCAGTGTCAAGTACTTTTCTGCTGCAACGATGTGACCCCACTGACTTCAAGATGTGGCTTTGGGGATAAAAGAAAGGATGGAAATGCAACTACATCACAGGCCAGTTTTTGAATTAAAATACAGAATACAGCGGAGTACAAGTAACATTACGAGTAACATGTAATTACATTTTAAGGCAGAACTATGAATCAAAATATTAATGGAACCCCTGAATTTATTAGTGTTGCTAAAGAGGTAAGCCACTAAACTGTCTTTGAAGTGGTGTTAATATAAAGGTCAGTCAGTCATTAGCAGCATAAAGCATCCTCCTGCACTTTGGAGAATTCAAACATTTAGTAATGGATGTTAAAAGACAAGCCAGAGTTCTTTCACATTTTAGCTGAAAATTGGAATATTCTTCACATAGAAACATAACATACAAAATCCGTACCCTTTTTAGTGTAGTAAATGCCAGTACTACACTGCAGAACAACAGAAACATTAAATTTCTATTGCCTTCTTTAAAAGGCAACTTTGTGTTGGCTAACACTGAGCAAGTATAGGCACTCACTACATATTACAAGTTCTTTTTACCCTATTTGCTATGGCTGTAAGGGATTCAAAAACTCTCCCAGACAAACTCCACCCGTGAAAACCCAAACAGGAGAGAGCAGAGGCAGGTGGGAAGTCATATTTTTTCTCTCATGGAAAGTTTTAATTAGACAAAAATATTTTCTGAAAATTGGGAAGAGGGTCTGTATGAAACATGGCTTTGATTAGCAGAATTGAGAACATTTCTATGTTTTTAGGTTTTAAGAAAGAAATGTACCAACAAAAGTTCTTCCATCTCAAAGGTGCTATTTAATTGAAAAGTCATTTCTTTCCAGCAAAAGAGAAAAAGTTTCCATGAAAAATGTCCTACTCACAACTACTGGTTTTAATGTTGAGACCAGGAGTTGGGAAACCATTGACACTGATAAATTTGCCAGCAGTAGCAGAGCAATGCTGCAAGCTTCCTGCAATCTCCAACTCCCTTCAGGGACCCAGAAATAGCTGCTGAAGCCCCAGAGTGGATTTAGCTGATTCAAGAGAAATGCAATTAGGCCAGGAAGAAAATGCACTGATTAGATATTTCTCAGGTACATTTTGCTGCTAAGATCATAGGTTGGAACAGCAGTCTCGGAGTGGCTTTGGCTTCTAAGAAACTCAGCCAAACTGAAGAGGCAAAACCAACTGTCCTCATTAACTGACTCCTAATCCACGAGTATAAAGTAATGTCTATTCTGCTTGAGGGGATTAATCTAGGCCAAAGCCACAGTTTCTAGTGAGCCTAGTGCACAAGAAAATCCCCAATACTGCAAGAGCAACTTGCAAACAAGAACACAGCTTAATACACATCTCCCAGTTTCTGCAGCCTTACTATAGAGTTCTACAGCATTCCCAATCCATAACAAACTGTATATGTCAATAAAAGAAGTCTGAGCATGGAGAATTTAGATCCTGAACCAACGGTCTGGACCCAGTGAACATAACAAAATTTCTCTGTAAAATATATGCCACATTTTACCAACAAATCAATTTCTTGCCCAATTATGTGTCTCTACAACACCCACGTACTGCATGCGTAACTGCTACAGATGAGTCTTGGTACGAATAATTCACATTAGCACAATAGTTTTCCCTTATTTATATATATACACACACACCCCCCAACCCTTCTCTCCATACTTGACCAAAATGGAACTTGTCCTTCCTACTCCATCAGGTTTGGGGGAGGATTCAAAAAGTTTTAAAAAGACATTAGTACTAGTGGCAGTTCCCGGGTTTCTAATGTCTAAAACCTCCTATCTTAAAACATTCTTAGGACTATTTTGACAACAAACTATGGTTGCCACAGGCTTTTGAAGTGCAGAAGGCAGGATGCTGTTAAGCTAAAAATGTGCCTTTTCTTTATCCTGTTTAATTTTACTCTGGTTGAGCCAAGCTACAAATTGTTCTAAATTGCCATTTTCTTCTTTTCCTTGAATTGCTTAGGAAAATTTAAGAAGACAGGACTGGAAGAGATCTCCTGAGTCATCAGGTGAAGTCTGTAGGCACCTTGTTATATGATCCTTTTCATAGAAATATTGCACCCTACCTTAAAATCAGATGTTCTTTTCCTGAACCCGCCACCTTGTTTGTAGGCTTTTCTGGAACCTCACTTAATTAAAATACTTTCTTCTGATTTCAAGCCAGAATATAGTCATGGTCACATTATTTTCTCTTCCTATGGAACAAGCCAAGTCTCTTTTAGTTCTTTATCCTAAATTAGGTCCCCCATTCCCTTAATGAACTTTATAAACAAACTGAAAATTGTCCATGGGCATTGTAAAGGGCCAGGTTTGCATTGCTGCAATAACAAAGTAAAGGCATATGACACACTGGGAACTCCTGGAACCTACTGGGGACGCATGACTAACCTAGAGCTGTCATGCTGCTCTTTCCTAATCCACAGCATCGAGCACTTATCAGTTATTTCAGTTAAGATAAGGACAAAAGCAGAAGTCCTGCAGACACACCTGGTTTTGGAGCTAACACACCTGGAGGACAGTATTAGTGCAAGCTTTGATTTATATTTTTTCTCATGTATTTTTGGAATTGATAACTCCTGAGGTATCAGATCTAAGAACAAAACTAGAAAACATCAGGAAAGGTTCATAAATGTCCCACAAAAAGCCACTGAGAACAGACTGATTTTTTTCAGGAGCTCGCAAAAGGCTTTTAACCAAGTCCAATGGGGGTTTAGGCTTTAAAAGTTTAGTGTCAGCCTATACAACAGAAGTAATGGGACACATATATTTACAACAACATACATCACAAAGATTGGTGTAACTACACAGGCATGGCCTTCATGATGGATACAATAAACATACTTCTGCAAAAAGAAGTGGAAAAAATGCAGCATCAATGATGTGAAAGGAAAAAAACCCCAGAGTATATAATCACATTTTGTGAGTCAATGTTGATTTCAATGCAAAAATCCCACACAAGGAACATTAGCATGAGTATTAGAAAAAGCTCCTTATTTGCTAGAGCCTGGAGACTGCAAAACAGTGAGTGTGTGAAAGTTAGAAACACAAAGCACTGGATGAATAAACTAGTGTTGATTTGAGAGAGGGAATTCTAATTCTATACATTTTCCATGCTTTATTTCTTAGGGTTTGGGGTTGGCTAGGTTTTTTTTTGTATTCTACACAATACATTTCCTTACAAATTCTACCCTGAATTTCTCTCTGTAAAGGAATTTCAGGATGACAGATCAGAAAGGTGCCACATCTTTCTCAAATAGTGAATACATCTGATGCCCTGGAGCAGGGAGAGGAGCCCCAGCACTATTCCACCATTTCTCATCTAAGTCCATTGCTGAGAAGCACTAGAGAAAGACATTAGATGAAGGGAATTTGTGCATTTGCCAAACTGAACGGTGAATACTCATCAATAGAGTTTATGAACGATTTAGTATTCAGACAGCACTTGAGACTCTCTTGTCATGTCATCTATCATGGACACACACACAAAAAAGGCATCTAAAATTGAAAATTAATCCTTTATATCTAGGTTTATCAAGTACAACATGTCACTGTTGCGGTTCAGCCTAACCTTACAAAATACTTCCTGAACACACCACAGCAGCAATACGTTTTACCTAGGAAAAGAATTGTTGCTTAACAAGTTATGTTCCAGAACCTGACCTAGGTGAGGGATAAGCTCGCTACATCTGTCCAACACATACCCACTTTTCTTCCCTCCTTGTGTAGTTCTGAAATCTGCAGCAATCAACTAATTCTTAATAAAAAAAAAAACAGAAGAGTAATTTCTAATGAAAAGAGAGCCGAGTGTATATAATGAAAGTCTTTAAGTCCACTGGGTGTTACACAGCTTTCAAGACCAATCACAGGTCAAAGGAATAGCTGCTAATGTAGCTGACTAGTCATTTGGTTTAGAAGTCCTCCTGAGTTAGAAGTTTCATCTGTTATTGCTCAATTTTGCTGTAGGTTTTGCAGCTGGTATCTGTAGTCTGTGCTCTGACAAGAAAGACAGTTTCTTTTTGTAACTTTACATGTTTTCTGTCCATACATGACATTTCCTCCGTGTCTGCCTTCACTCATGAGATACTATTGAGAGAAAAGATTTTTTGATTTTCTAAAGGGAAATAGCTCAATACATCTACTACATTTAAAATTACTCTTCCTCATTATGTTTTTGCAGAAATAAATTTTCTAAGTGTCAAGTGGCAACAAGGGTGCCACCTTCCAACACAGTTAAAAATCCATGGCATGTCTTCAGTGTTCTGTCTAAGTCAGCTCATGAACCAAGTTACTTCTATCCTATTAATCCTGTGAAAGCAGGGGCAAGATTTGCCCTGCTAGGCTAGGAATTCTAGTATTTGAGAACAATGACAGCTAACAACCATAAGGACTGAGGCATACTCATGGATTTCTCAAGATCAGACAGCTGATACACATAACCTCTGGGCTAAGCAGACCACCGCTTAAGATGACACAGAAGATTGGGGTTTATATCCACCAGTGTTAGTCTTCTGAGACTGCCAGAAAGAGTGGCTGGCTTTGTGACATGAGTAACACTTCATTTTGACTTGAAACTCAAGACTCCAAACGTATTTCACAGGCATATTTTCCTTTTCTAGTTGGAAGCAGATTACTTTTTTATGAGTCTTCCTCCACATTAACTGCTTTTTCAGTCTTTCGACTGATTGCATCAATAAAGTCAACAATGAGGCAGCTACTGAGCATGATGAGTCGGACCAGCAGGACGTAAAGGCAGTTTTGTCTCTGCTGCTGTCACCGCCATGTGACAACAGAACCACTGAAGCAATCACATGAGTTAAGAGGAGTCCACGGCCCAGCTTGTCTATGACCTCCAAGAAATATGTCACAGCAGCCAGCACTACGCCCACACGCACTGCTGGCCATGGTGAGACATCACGGGTGGGTCAGCACAGGATTTACAGAGAGCAGCAAAAGGATGGTAGGCGTGGACAGAAAATGAGGTGGCTTCAGGTAGATGGTATGTGCATGAAGAGACAACCAAGTTCTGGTCATGGCTGCTGGACGCTGCACAGCTGTGGCCCTGAGCCAGAAGCAAAGCAGCACTTTTGCCATGGGTATGGCTGAATCGGTTCTGGCTTTTGGCATCTGACTACACTCAAACCTTGTGCAGATGCAGACAGTGCAGCACAGGTTGTGTGGAACAGCAAGTCCAGCTCTCAGTTCAAGCACAGTGTCTGCTGCTATGAGGGACCAAGGAAACCTCTGCCCTGTAACAGGCCTTCAAGACACTCTTGTTCATGGTGCAGTTTCTGCTACCCAAACAGCATCACAGTTGCTACAGTTGAAAGACTGAGCAGGCACATTAGCCAACTCCACTACCTTCTGAATTTCAAATGTTGGCAGGTACACACAAGAATCATCAAGCAGCCATCAAACAATCATTTCCTTGGGTTACATCGCCCTGTAATGGATTTGTACTGCTAACATTCCAGTAGAGTTCAAGAGTCAGGCTTTGAAATAGCCAGAAACCTAAATATATAGGCACACGGATAAACACAAAGATGTAGAAAACGGACTCTGTCCTCTTAGCAATGACAAATGCCCAACTACAGGTGTGTTTTACTAGCTAAAAATCCCAATTGAGCAGTACATCAGTATCCCAACAACCACAGGCATTTCAAGCTCTCTAAGTTGACTTGCTTCCTGCCTTCTTTCAGCTGAAGCTGCAGTGGTACTTGTACGCGACACAGTGAAGGAAATTCACACAGCAATGCAGACAGCAGGAGCTCTAGCACAAGATACATTCTGCTACCACCCTTTTTAATTACTATTTGCAGTTCAAGGCTGCTCAGACTACCTCCACCCACACAAGGTAATTTGAACACTTTGATTTCCTCTAACTATGTACTGACACGATGTTAACAGTTGCAATATCAAGGAGTAAAATCCTTAGAACTGTAGTAACAGATCAAGCAGAAAAATCTTGGAACCTTCCCTCTGGTTTCATAGAACTACAGCAGAGCAGGAAAAGGACCTCTGGAGGTCATGCAGTCCAACCTCTTTCTCAAAGAAAGGCTAATTTCAAAGTTTGATAAGGCAGCCCAGAACCTTATCCACTTGAGGCATGAAAAGCTCTGCAGATTCCACAGCCTCTCTGAGTATCTGTTCCAGTCAAGAAACCCTCATTGTATTTTTTTGCCTTCTTTCCAGTCAAAGTTACCCTTCTTGCAACATGGGACCCCTCATCCTTTTGCTGTGCAAATCTCAGAAAAGTCTGTCTTGTATTCCCTATTACCTTTATTATTAGATCCACCTTACACTTTTCTCTGGACTAAATAAACCTTTGGCCCTCAGTGCCTTCTTCCACAAGGTTCTCAGTGCCCCAGCCACCTTAATGGCCCAACTGCTATCACACCATGAGGGTGAAAGGGCTGAAAATTATCCCTACATAAGGTAGTGACATCAGTTGTGAGGTCCCAGGTTCTAAGTAAAGTCAGTTTAAAACGTACACCAGCCTCAGCAAGGCCAGAGGCTCACCTGCCTTTGCTGCCAGAACAGAACTTGCACACAGTTCAGGGGACTGACAGAGTAGAGTACATGTGTCAAAGATTTCTATGCTCGAGAGGAAAACCAAACAACAACAGTGGTAAGGAATCGGATAGTCATTTTCACAGCACTATTTACTTGACACATGCTCTGAAACTGAGTTATTAAAACTAGAACAGAAAATTATATGTTTCGTTACACAGAATTAGAATGAGAATGGACTGGTTTGAGCACAAAAAAAAGCGTAACTGAGAGGTTGTTCATGATAACAAAAAAACCAAACCAAGACTGTTATCTGATGATATCAGTACCGACACTCTGCACTGTGTCTTGTATGAAATATTATCTGCATCCTGTACTCACAAACAATAAACAACACTCAGCTCTTATTTCCATACAGTAAGTTTAGATGGGCTTATGTGGTTTGATCCAACTGTTCAACAACAGAAGAAACGCAGTAATGCAAGTCAATGAGAATTACAACTACAACTGACCAGAACACCAAGCTGAAAACAAAAACACAACTTCTGCTTTCAGGAAACTCTAAACCATAAATAATATGTTGCAAAGACAGCAGATGAAGAAGTAGAATTAGTGCATTATTGTAGAACCAAAATAACACAGAGTGAGACTAAGAGGTGAGAGGTGAGCTGGGAGTGAGTCCTTTGGTTCCTGCCAATATGTGATTTACCTGCAACTAAAGACTCCGGGCCAAAGATTCAGGGAAGGTGAATTGCTGTTGCTATACTGAAGTCATTACTTTAAAGTCACTCTAAGTCCAGCTTTCAGGCTGTGGCTTTTCATATGCTCCAATCTGCTTTGTTCTAACCTGACTGTGTAGGAAATTTGAGGGTAGAGGTAGAGACCTCTCTACTAAGGTTTTACATTCCCGGATTTTTCAAGAGCCACTCACAAATTAGACCGATAAATGAATCAGACTTTCAAATTCATACTAGGCTTTCTCATTTACTTCTTTTAACTCTCAAACCAAGTTGGTTCATTTCTGCTTAAGAAAGCCATACAACAGAGACGTCTAAGCACATACCGGCTGGTTGTTGTCTCTGATACACCCTCTTACAAACACTAAAGAGAAGTTAAACAGTTCATTATTTGTAAATCAGTATTGCAAATGGATTCAAAGTTTTTGAAAGTCACTCTGGTGCAAAACCTCAACAGCATCAAACTCTTGACAGTTCTAAAGTTGGGAATATTTTATGTCTAAAGTTTAAAAAAAGAACATAAAGAACAGTAATACCTAAGGACAAGGCATCACCACTTCACAAGTTCTTTGTTTAAAACCGCGTATGTCTGCTTTTGAAGCGTATTTTTCCCACAAATAAATGCAATGCAAATACTAACTCCCATAAGGCCTGGTTTATAGCCCTTCTCCTAAAAAGTAGTCCTAAGGATTAGCATAGTTAAGTACGTACTGTAATGTAGAGCCTGTTGTATATTCATTCACTGTGGGTATAATTCTCTTCTTAGAGACATTACCCAGCCCAGCAACAGCCCTTTTATGTTAATGGAGAGAACCACTAGCTTGTATTTGAAGGCATCTATAATAACAAATAATTAACATGCATGACATATTTACATATTTTTTAAAGGGCAGGCTGTACAATACAGCACCACATAACATAAATTATTTCAAAATATAAAACATTTTAGCAAAATAACATAAGGAAAATTATTCCTTTAAAATGTAGCTTCCATGCTGGTAGACAAACTCCCTATAAACACATAACATCTTTTAAATGTGTGCCATTAGTAACTCCAGCTAACTGGGGGCAGAAGGAACTTCTGAATGCCCACCAGACAAAATTAATGCTACCTCTCCTTGGACTACAATGAGCTTTTGCCATTTTGCCAAGGTCTACAAGGTCTTTGTTTTAAAAGAGGCAAAGAGTACCTAGTTCATAATATTTTGAGCTGTGTTACAATACTCAAATACGCTATACGTGTATTTTATTGAATGAAACCTAACAGAATTTCCAAGCACCCAAGAATCCTGTAACTACAAAAAGAAGTCTCTCCCTAAAGAATGTAATCAGAAACAAAGCCACACATAATCCAAGCAATCCCTTCAGCAAGGACCTGAGTGTTGGGATATGGATTTCATCCCTGACTACACAACTCACCATGATTTTGAGAATCATCAAGTCACAACACATTTCAGTTTTTGGATAATCACGCTTAAGATCCTAATATAGTTCTACCAAGTTTGAAAATCTCATTAAAAATGAACTGGTTAAATTTAGCTTCGTGAAATCTAATTTAAATATCCATTTAAATGTAAGGAAAGCTTTTTTCACTGTGAGGGTGGTTCAACATTGGAGCAGGTTGCTCAGAGAGGTTGTGAAATTTCCATCTTCAGAGACAGTCAAAACCAGATGGAGATGGTCATGAGCAAATATGCTCTCAATGACTTTGCTTTGAGCTGCAGGGCTGGACTAGATGATCTAGAGAGGTCTTCTCCAGCCACCGCTATTCTGTGTTTTTCTCATCACTGTATGTATTTCAAAACACTTCCAGTGTGTTACAGGGTTTTTGTTTGTAAGCCCAGTAAAAAGCACTGGGAAGCACCTGCTGGCTTCAGGCTCTCCATCCTCCCAAGTATTGTAAATGTTCTCATACACAGATCAGCCTCCATATTGTTTCTCACGAGTAAGGAATGGTTCTTTAGTTTTCTGACATGTTCTGTGTCATTGCATAGTTTAAGAGTTGCTTTTATAATCATGAAGAAACTCCTTTTCAGTGTGCGACCCTCAGAAGGAGCTGAGTTATAGAGAGGGTATTTTGAGAAAGGCAAATACAGAGAACCAAGATGAGCTCATGATTAAGAATAACGAAACACAATACTGCTCAACACATAAAATTATACTTCTAGACGTTAAAACCCTGCATGTTTGTGTATTAGTCGATATCTCTAGTTCAGTGCAGTTTTTATAGAGCAAAGTTTCAGGAAAAAAATTCTATTAGCTTACTAATGTTCTGTAACACAGTGTGATCACTCTGAATATTACATACATTCTATGTGTACACTGTACTTAATTAGTCAGATGTCTTCCCTTAAGTGAATCTTTCAGTTAGCTAAATCTACTAGTATCATATTGTTATTTATGGATTCTCTACAATGATTCTAATACATCTTGTCTAGATAGTACTAATAAACTTATCCCAACTTCCTTTAATTGGCACTGTGCAAGTTTCAAATCCCACACTGCATTACAACTTATAACATTTTTAGATGTTTACGCACCGTCATTTATTGCTTAACAGAAGAAAACCACTTGAGCTACCCACTTCACACTTCTATTTCTACCCACATAGAAATAAGGCCATAAACTGAAGTCTCTAATACACAACTCTTACTAGACGTTCAGGTTATGCAGGAATACAAGAAAATAATGCGTGCCATTTGCTTCTGCTTGATGCATATCATGACTTGCTAAATCTGTTGAAAATTCCACTGTTGAGCCATCAATTTTGAAAGCTCTGTATACACAAGAGTTCCCGTGTGAAATTAACTTCTACTTGGTCTACGCTTTCCCTTTTTTTTTTTTTTTTTTTTGCTTTAGTAGGAAAGTCAGCAAATCCTTCAACACGAATGTTTTGGCACCTTTCTATTATCTATGACAACATGTCAGGTGGAAAAACGGCATTTGCAAACAAGAGTGAGCAGAATATGGAAAGATGTTATTTTTGGTGTCATTGGGAGGTACTGGCAAAAGAATCGATGTGTTCAGACAAAGTCAAAGCTATCTTAATTTTTGACACAAGAAAAGACACAATGATTAGCTTCAATCCTTGTTGCCAGACACAGTTCTAGTTTCATAAAATAAGATGGTGAATGATACAACCCTATAGCAACCAGGAAACACAGAGCTGAACAGGTGCGGAAGGCACCGAAATTCACAGAGGTTAAAAGAACACTTCCACTCATGCCCAAGATTTTTGAATGAGGCTCTATGTGACCATTTGTATTCCAGAACAAGCATGCATCCTGCTAAAGCATCTTCTACAATGGCTGTGATATGGCTGTGATAATAATCCATGGAAAACATACCTTGGCTGACTCACAGCAGAAACCAATCCTGAGCCACTTCTGTCGGCTGCAAACTCTTACTCACTACCAGGTTTTCTTGGTGGAACACTGCTTGTGCTGGTTTAGGGAAACATCACTTTGACAGTGAAGCCTCCTCTAGCAGGATTATTCCTGTACTCGCCTTTTTTCTTGCAATCGTGCACACAACCTCTGTTTCCTTCTCCTTTGACACACCATTCCATGCTTTAATCAAGGCAGTTTTTCTCCATCTCCCCTTCCCATGTCATGTCAGTCTGTTAAAATGACTGCAATGAGTTGATCCTCATACTGGCATAGAGATCTGTTAAAATGAATAGATCACACAAATCAGCTCAAAGAATGAGGGCACACATTATAGGTAGTGTGAAATATTTCCCATTGACAGTAACCGATAAGCAAATATGCTTGTCCTGGGATTTTCTTATTTTCCAAGTCTAGATAGATAGTGGCAAGTCTACACAACTGCATCATACAGATTCCCACATGAAATATTAACATAATAATATCTTCCATATATCCTCCCTGGCATCTACTTTTTCATGTATCCTTGGTGAAAGTTTCACTTTTCCCCTTCCCAGAATAAGGTAAAAATATATTGGCCATACTTAATAGAACAGCACAGAGTCACAAAGTTGTAAGAAGTAAAGACACTTCTCAGAACGGTTGTCATTTAAATATACTTCCAAACCTAGAAGTCTCCTTTCGTGGCATATGCTGTACACCAACAAATAAATATTGCTCTGCTTTCTATACGTTTTTGTTTCACTACACTGTGGTATTTCCAATTCTATTTCAAATGCTTCCTCTTGATGATATGTAATTGCATGTTATAAGATCCAAAGAAGGGTTTGGAGGAAGACATTAATTTAGCATTAGAATCGCACGATCACAACTACTTGTTTGCTTTCAATGACAGCATGGCACAGGGCAAAGTGTACTGGGTTTTTCCCAAGTCTACCTCTTCTTGTCACAAAATAAGGTAAGTCAATTATGTAAAAAAAAAAATGCAGCAGTTTCCTACTTCCTTTCACGTTCATCTGCTCTCTGATGTTTAGATGCTGTATGTATGCTAAGGACATGCTCATCTTGTTTTGCAACTCCTAATTTACCTTGTATCTTGGATAATTTTTCTGACAAGATTCCTGGGGTACTTTAGCTCTCTCAGACCTGTCAGGTGAGGATACAGCCATCACAGCACCAGCCCCTAGGAAACTCATCATCCTGCCTATCATCCAGCCAAGAACAGAGGCGTCATATGTGACTCTCCCCTTCCTGTTGCAGCTAGTCACCATTTCCTCTCAATTCTTATAAACTCACCTAAACACTTTCTTTCATTTTCACACGCTTTTTCATGTTCTGGTCATCCTCCTTTCTTTAGTTAGAGACAAACACCTTGTTCCCTGCTTTCACTTCCAGTTGCTGCTGCTACCTGACTCCCTTTTTGCTCCCATTTATTTCACGCAGCCAAGGTTTTGCACAGCTTTCTTGGTGCATTCACTTTTGGTTCCTTGTCTTTCTCTCCTTCATCTTACTCATGCCTTGTTTTCATCCTTTTCTCATTTCATACCTTACTACAGCAATTCTCTCAATTTCTCCATTTACCATATTATTCTCGCCCATCATCCAGCTTCCTCTCCAAGAGACAACGCAGTCCTTCACAGCCACTTGTCATAGAGCTTGTGGCGAAAATGCACGATTTGACTGTACGCTCCTTGGGGAAACTGTGTCATTGACTCTACAGTATCTACAGTATTTGCATAGCACTGGACAGACTGACTAAACAATCAATAATGAATCAATGACACAGCAATGACAACTGTATTTTAGCTTTCTGAAATGTAGTTGTTTCATTTATTCAGTTTATTCAGCCTGAGAGGCAATTCTTATAACTAAGGTAGTGGAAACCAGAGCATCCACCAAATCAAAAGAAGTGTTCAAATGTGACGTATCGCACTTGGAATGCCTCCCTTGCCTGCATTGCTCTCTTGGGATGAGAAATAGGAGAAGGTGGCAAAACAATAAGAGTAATGAATAATTACAGATTTAGCAAAAACCTTCAGTTCAGAGTTTGTAATCTGTGCAAAAATCTGGACTTCACAGCAATTTCATTTCAGAGTGAAGATATTTCCACTTAAAGGCAATTAAAATTGGGGAAATATGTGTTTCCAGGAAAATCTCTTACCAGAAACTTTTTTAAAAAATGGTAATAAGTTTAAATAATTCTGGTTTTTTTTTCAGAAGACTCAGAAGTATGACCCGATTAGTTACAACAGACACCTGCTGGGAAAATGAAGGTCACTTGGACTTTTTGAGAATTTCAAACTTTGTTTTGTGCTAAATGACAGGGAACTACATCGAAGCCACAATCAGCTTTTTCTGGGTTTGACAATCGCAGAAGTCCTCTTTCTGCTCCTCACCATTGACTCACATACCACTGCATCCCATGGGACCGTGTACTCTAAAACAAGGAATTAGTAATCAGGAAAAAGATGTTTCCCCTCTTCAAAGTATTCACTAAAGCATTCATCCTTTCAGAACTGCTAAACTAATATTTGTTTGAGTTGTAAATCTTACAGCAACAATATTGACAGCGTTAATGTGATCTAAACACTGTACAATGTAAATGAAATTTTCTAAAACACAGACTAGCTCATGGAGATTTCTCCCAACGTGGTGCAGGGTGGGTTGCTCTAATTTAAGCTGCCTCAGAGCAGAACAGCAGCGAAGACAAAAAAGAACAGTCTGATTATCAGACCTGTCTTGAAAGAAAAGACGTGTTCTTCTACAGCTTGAGAAGGGACGTTTTTTAATTCATTCAAGGCACCTTTGGAGCGAGTTGCTACTATGAGGAAAGCCACCAGTGTCAGAGAAGGAATATTTTACAATGCATCTGAAGAATGACTCACTGGATTTGACTGCCATTTTGTTTACTGCTGTGGAAAGCAGAGAAGTAGTAGGTGTAATAAAGCAGACTTTGAAGAGAACTGCATTAAAATGTCTACTTATCGATGGAATATTCTGCCCAATGAGCGCTCCAAAGAGCTGATTTGCTACTATAAACAATAAAAGCCACTTTACAATAAGAGAAAACAGGTGATGTATCAAGAAGAAAATATGGGGTGTGGTTACTAAGTAATGCATTTCTTGGGAATGTAAAAATTTTTGCCGCACTAATTACTAAAATTGCTTAAGGCATGGGTAGTTTGCAGTATTTCTTAATCCTTTCAACACTTTACTCTTCAAATATCAAATCCCCTCCAGTTGCTTCAGCTAAGATAAAAAAAAAAAAGTTGCATTTTACGTAAGCAGAGCGGCTTGTCCTTAGGAATTCGACATTATCGCACCACCCAGCAGACCACACAAACCATAAACATCTTTGCACTCCAAACTACCATAAGATAGTTTTTATTGAGCTGTAAGTCAATACTAAGCTGGTTAGCTGGCAAATTCATAATCACCATAGGTAATATTCACAGTTAGGAGATGGGGTCAATCAAGAGCTAGATGTGCGTGTGTTATTTCCCACTTCCATGATAAAAGGTGAAAATGTTCAAAATACCCAATATTGATATCTCAAATGGGAATCCTCTCACTCAGAAAAGTCTTCAGCTTTACCCCACCTGGACTGTGCCAGGTTTTTCGGTCATAAATGAAAGTTAAGAAATAATTCAGCACTCGATATCAGTGACATTTATTAACCATGCCTGGACTTACTCTATCACGCTCAATAACCGGCTCCGATCTGCTGCTCAGATAATAGCCTGGGCACTGCCAAGTCCCACATTAACGTGGAGAGCAGCAGTACACGAAGGACTGAAATCGAGATGAAAAATGCCAACACAAGGAAGATGAACAAACGCCACGACCTCAGCACAGCCAGATTGCGCAGCACTCGGTGTCACTCCCAGACTCCAGAGGGATGACTACCAGAGGTCAGTTCTGAGGTGAGAACACTGAGTCTAAAAGCCACTACTGAGTGCAGCAGGCAGGACACAAAGCCAAGGCATGAAGAGTGCATCTGAGCAAACCCTAATAGCAATCTTCTGTGTCAGGAAAGACAATATCAAAAGGACGCTCAACCCTTTACCTGGAGAAACAAATCCTTCATGGTGTGAAGCTGCAGGATCACAACTTGCTGCTCAAGCCCTTCGCTTCATGGCGGCTGCGGCGTTGCGCTAAGGACCCTTTGCCGCACACCAGCTCCTGTCTCTTCAAGATTCCATCATGGCTGGTGGAACACGTGCCTTCCTCTTGTGATGATCTAGTTCATCTTCTCTGAGGTGGTGCGAGGAAACCTCCTCAGCCTGGAAATGGCCAAGCAGGAAGTAGGCATGGGTGGGCAGGAGGTCAGGGAAGTGGTTGATTCACCTTCACTGGAGGTGTTTAAGGCATGGGTGGATGAGGTGCTGAGGGACATGGTTTAGTGTTTGATAGGAATGGTTGGACTCGATGATCCGGTGGGTCTCTTCCAACCTGGTTGTTCTACAATTCTGTGATTCTAAGACGCTGCTTGGCATCATCTTTGCAGGGACCCTCACTGAGTGCAGAGGATGCCACCAGCTTTGGGACAACCCTTAGAATCATAGAATCGCCAGGCTGGAAAAGACCTCTTGGACTGTCGAGTCCAACTGTTCCTGTCTGCCACTAAACCATGTCCTAGAGCACCTTGTCTGCCCATCTTTTAAACACCTCCAGGGATGGTGACTCTACCCCCTCCCTGGGCAGCCTCTGCCCGTGCCCCGTGAACCTTTCTGTGAGAAATTTTTCCCTAATGTCCAGCCTGAACCTCTCCTGGTGGAGCTTGAGGCCATTCCCTCTTGTCCTGTCCCCTGTCCCTTGAGAGAAGAGCCCAGCTCCCTCCTCTCTATAACCACCTTTCAGGTAGTTGTAGAGAGCAATGAAGTCTCCCCTCAGCCTCCTCTCCTCAAGGCTGAACAGCCCCAGTTCCCTCGGCCACTCCTCGTACGACTTGGAAAGACCCAGCAGGCCCCAACCCCTCCAGCTTCGTGCGGCCCCATGTCCGACAGCCGCTCGCGGCGGCACGTGGGGACCAGGTGGCCCGAGGGTTCCATTTCCCGGCGAGGGCCGATAATGTGCAAAATGGCTGCAGGGAGGGGGGCGATGGGGCGAGCGGAGCCCCCAGCCCGAGCCCCGTGCTGCCCGCGGGGACCCGCGCCTCGGCCGGCCGGGCCTCTGGCCCCGACCACACCTCTTTCGTTATTATTGTTGTTATTCATATTTTTTTTAAAAAAAAAAATCTATTTGTATTTATTTATTTAGGCTGCGAAAATTAAAAAAAAAAAAAAAAAAAATTAGTTTGAAGCGCTGCCGGCTCGGGGCGAGATGGAAGAAAGAGGAGGAGGAGGAGGAGGAAGGGGGTGCGAAGGGTCCGCCCCGGGCGGGGGGCTCGGGGGGTCCCGTCCCGCTGCCCCCGCGGCGGGCGGGGTCGGGGAGGGGCAGGGGGCGCCGTCCCCAGCGCCGAGGGGAGACGCGACTCCCGCCGCCGCCGCCGCCGCCGCTGGTGGTGGTTACGCCAGCCCCGCCGCCTGCCTCTCTGCCTCTCCTCGCCTCTGATTCTGCGCACAGGCAGCCCCGGAGCCTGTCATTCTGCAAAACACAGTTTACTCAACAGAGAAGAGCGAGTGGAGCGGGGAGGGGGGGGTGGGGGGGGGAAGCGGGAGAGGTGGAGAGAGAGCGAGAGAGCCGGCGCGGTCCCGCACCCCGGCATGGCTTCGGGGGACCTTTACGAGGTAACGGGGGTCGGCGGCGAGGGGGGGAGCCGCTCCGGAGCCGCCGGCGGTGGCCGGGGAGCGGGCGGAGAGCGGCGAGGGAAGGGCTGCGGCGGGGGGGAGAGGGCTGGCGCGGGGATGGAGCGGCTCCCGTCCCTGCCCGCCGCCCGCCCTCCTTCCCCGGCTGCCCTCGACTTTCCCCGGGGCTCGGGCTCGGCAGGCCTTGCGGGAGAGGGGGGAGGAGAGCGAGAGTTAGCGGTAGGATGGGGAGGCGATCGCGGCGCGAGGAGCCGGGAGAGTGCAGAAAGTCCAGGTAAAGTCACGGGCGCTCTGGGCGGTGCTGAACGTGCAGATTTAGTGCGGAAAAATGCGCCCCGGCGCAGCCGGCAGCCGCAGGGATGGAGGCGGCTCCGCGCCCGCTGTGCAAAGTGCAGGAGCCGGCGCCAGGTTGCTTCACCTCGCCCCGAGCGGCGGCGGGGGGAGGGGGGGGACGGCCAACTTCGGAGGGGCCCCCCTTGGCCCCCTGTCCCCCGGCCCCTCGCAGTCCCCCAGTCCCGCATCCTCTGGCCCCACCGTCCCCCAGACTCCCGTGCGGGGTCCCCCTGCTCCCCAGCACCACATGCCGTGCCCTCCCTTGTCCCTCTGCCCCCCAACACCACATGCTGTGCCCTCCCTTGTCCCCCTGCTCTCCAACACGACGTGCTGTGCCCTCCCTTGTCCCTCTGCCCCCCAACACCACACGCTATGCCCTCCCTTGTCCCCCTGCTCTCCAACACGACATGCTGTGCTCTCCCTTGTCCCTCTGCCCCCCAACACCACACGCTATGCCCTCCCTTGTCCCCCTGCTCTCCAACACGACATGCTGTGCTCTCCCTTGTCCCCGAGACCCCCGTGCAGGTCCTCCTGTGCCCGGCTGCGATGCCCAAGCTGGGACCGAGTGTGGCCACTCGAGCCAGAGAGAGGGGAGGGGGACAGCGGGAGGTGAAAATTGGAAGGACTGGAGCTGAGTGTGGCGAAGCGTCCAGCTCCAGTAAGCGGAATCAGGATGGCAGTCTAGCATCCAAACCAGAGTGGGCATCCAGTGCTCGTTGAGTGGGAGCCGCTCCTCAGGTTCTGCGTTTCCTGGAGAAATGGCCATTTGTGTTGTTGTCATCCAGTTTCAGGGCTAGGATGGGAACAGTCCCCTTGCCAACTGGAACCTTGTGTCGATGGTTAAGCTCTGCTCAACCATCAGGGTGTGCCTGGGTGTGGAGTTACTGCTGCGGTTGGTTGGACGTGGTTGGATTTAGTGTCCGATTGATGATCTTGATGATCAGCTTTAGGGTCTTGACAGCAAGAAGTGGAGGACCTGGCAGGTTTCATGTAGACCGTATTTACTTTGTCGTGGTCTTCAAAGTCTTTAACAAAGGTCATAGTTAAGAGGTGACGTTGCTCTAATAGGACTTTATTTTGCAGAGTGGGACACAGACTGCCTTTCAGGTGAACTGCAGTTATGGTCTCCTACATGGTGTTAAATTATGAGAAGTACATGATCGTTGACCTTTTCTCCACCATTTTGCGATCTCTGTCATATTAGTTTGCAGTTTCAAGGACGTTTCATTCAGCTCTATTGCTGTTGTGACTCCAGCATAGCCAGTGGGAGTTCTGTGGAGAAGAACTTTGACCCAATAAAGTTAGTGATATGTTTTTGTGTTGGTAACTTCTGGGATGTGTAGAGGATCTTTGTCTGGACTTGCCTGAGTTTTCTGTAGATATTTGGATTGGTTCTAAACAGAAGGAAAACTACTACCTCTTGTGCTAATGGTAACTATGTTGGTTTAGCTCTTGCTAATCATTAAGAAATTCTGGTTTTTTTATGATCTTTGCATTGTAAGAAGACAGCATTTGGCAGTTGGACGTGGGCTGGGCGTTGAGTCCTACCGCACTGCATACAAATGATGCCACTTAAGTAGGAACCTGGCATAGAGGTGTCCTGTGAGAGAACAGACTTATGAACTGGTTTGCAGTCGGATTTAGGCCCAGTCACATTTGTATGGAGGGATGTGAAATGTTGGTACTGTGGCTCAGAGACTCTGAATCACTTCCTTTCTTTGTTACTCCATTTGAACTACTTTTGCTTATCCGTGTATAGTATGGAAGAGTTGTATCCACCCAAACAGGTAAGTGGAATTCTGACTCTTCGTTCCTTGGTGTGTGAGGCGTTTGGAGTATGACTTTCTCAACTGGGCATGGTGTATAGTCTTCATCTACATGTTGGACATTTGGGATGGTCTTCTGTACATGCAGCGTTTTCATTATCAGTCCATTTGTGATGTTTGTCTCCACCATGAAGTTCTCTATGATAGAGGTCAGACAAAATGTCCAGAAGGCTAAAGAGTTTGTATGTCTAAGAGGTAGCAAGAGTGTACATAGTAGTAGTTTTATTTATAAAACAAGTTGGCTTTGCCTCTGTGCTCCTTCCTGTCACAGAAAACCAACCGCATCAAAGGGACTGATCAGAAAGAGGTTCTTACAGGCATGAAACCCCACACCAGTTAGCACATGAGATGAAGTTCTTTGTGCCTTCAGAGGCAACACCTCTGTTCTTGCTTGGATGCATCATTCTTTTCTGTCCTCTGGAACAAGTAACACATTATGAGGATGGCAGGGTGACCATTAAGCAGTTTGGGGATTTTACCTTCAAATAAATAGGGGCTTTTGGTGTAAATAAATAATTTGGGGCTTGTGGTGACATTCCAAAGGTGTGCTACATTCCTGATTCCCCTTTGACTCCATTAGTAATGTCCATGTCCTTCAAGGATTCTTACTGAGCTTAGCAAATAAGACAGTAATTACCTCTGTAATTGGGCATGTTTAATTCTGGCTGCAAAATTATTTTTGTTAAAGCCAGTCATGATCAGCACAGCCATGATGAAGCACATTAAGAAGTACAGGGCATATTACCTATACTAGCTTCTCATGTTTTGGTGGCACTCATGAAACTTAAGATTGTAAGTTTTGGAAACAGATGAACATATTTATCCTGTCAGTTCATTCAGTTTTCTATTGATGCGTTATTTTAAAAGGTTTTCAACCTTTTGAGCATTAAGAAAGTTTCAATTAATATCTTAAAAGCAAAATAAGATCACAGTCAAAAATTACCTCAGTGTTTGGTTAACTGAGTGTCTTTTTCCAGTTAGAGATGGCTTCAATCTCCTGTTATGTTTCTTTGAGGACTATGAATCAAGTACCAATTCATTCTAGAAGCTAAAGAACCCCCGTTGGGAATTCTGTGTTTACTGATTGTCAGTTCTAGATTTGTGTATTACAACCAAGACACTTTACATCAAGAGAGCTCCTTCCATTATATGATCAAGGCAGGTATTAAATTTTGAGGTTTTATTTTTATTTTTTTTCCTTGAAGAATAGAGAACGCCATATATATTTTAGTGTAATTCTCAGGCTGTATGAAATACTGGTTTGGTTTTGCTTGACTGGCACGTGCTTATGACTTCAAGAGTTTCTTAGTGGGTGATAGAGTCATGGTTGGTTTGGATGTATTTTTTTGCTATTTCGCATAAGAGGTAACCTGTTAAATGTTAAAGAACTGTGGTGCACATTCCTTGGAAATAACAAACTGAAAATAAACAACTTGACAAAAGGCTGTTCACAGTGGCCATCAGTAAGGCAGCCCTATTTTGCTTTATGATTCAAATCCACTGTTGGATGCAATAGGAAATTCTCATTAATTTTGGTAACAAACAAAGGATAAAGTATTTACTCCTCAATATCGAGTTTGTTGGTTCACATTACGGTTGTTTTCAGTAATTTGAAGTAATATTTTGTTATTTCCTTGTACAATTTTGTTCTCACCTTATCTGAAGCCAAACAGTTCTTTCACAAAGGCTCTCATATTACAAGTATATGAGATGGCTTTAGAGGAGAAAAAAAATCATTGAAAAGAGTGCACCTAACTTTATTTTTTGTAGCATAGAGCATCCAGTTTGCTACAATAAATTCCACTTTGATGATTATAAGATTCCATTATCAGTATCACAGAGATGCAGACTTTGATGCTTTATTTCTTTTTTATTTAATATTTTGCGGGTTTATGTGCCGTCATCACAATTAGATGGTCAGGGATGCTGACTTTGGAATCTAAAGTCTTATTTTAATATCGTGTCAGATTATATGACACCACCTTAGGTAAGTGATCTAAAGATTATAGCTAAGTCTTTGAAGGGGAATCTCACATTCATATATTTCTGGATCACTACAGGAAACTCAGCAGTTTTTGCGTTAAAGTGTTGTTCTTTGTGGAACAGTGGCTTTTTCAAGAATGGCATCTTCTCACTTAAGTGATACGGTACGCATGGACAGGAGGTTTGTCCACCATAGTGACAGGCTTCTATTAAAATATAGCCTTTTTTTGCAGCTGTGTAAGAATGAGATGCAGTTTATTTTAGCTCATGTGATCCTCCAGAAAGATAATGTATTGCCAGATGAGTTACAACATCTCTCATTTATACCAGCACTCAGGTACCAGCAAAGTCAGAACTTGAAGATAATAATGGCACAGTTTAGCCTGCTGAATCCTTATTGCATGTTGAGACACGCAGATGGAAGAGAGCATGGCTCAACTTTTGGATGCTGAGTTTGGTTTGCAGATGCAGAGTTTAGAAAATAAACATTCTTTTACAAAGTGAGTGGATGCAAGTTTTTGAGCATTGCGGCTGTCCGTCCTGTATTGCTTTCAACGGAGTCCCTTTTGGGGAGAGATGTGTACTTAGACCTGCTTATTGAACCAGAAAGCAGAAATCTGGTTTTAAGGTGTTTCACATGTATATCTTCTAAGACAGAGGTGACTTGAAAGAGGATGGTGTATTTAAGTAAGTGTTATTATTTCTCAACTTAAATCAGTCTCTTTATTGATATAGCAGTTTCATGGCGAAGAAACAAGGCTTGGTTTCACAAGCAGAAAACTGTGATTTAAGTAGGATCAGGGGAAAATAGAACAGAGTTAAGCACCTATTCCTTCTGTAGAAAGGTAAGTTATGGGTGCAGTGCTGATTTCAGTAATACCAGGCTTGTTCCCACCAGCTAAGCATCTGGTCATCTGTAAGCAGTGCCTTATTTTTTTAGTGGAAAAGCATTAGTAACAACTAATTTGAAGAATCAACTATTTACCTTTACGTTATCATTGATCTGTTATCAAAATCTATGTTTAGAAGACAATTGTCTTCAAAATAAGGTAACTTGCAAGTAATATAACCCTCAGTCAATAGAAGCCTAGAAGTCTTGTTGCGTGATGGAAGTTAGTAGGACTCTTCCAAATTGGATGTGATTTGCAGCGCAGTGATCTTCAATCCTAAGCTGAGCAATCATCTGGACAGTAGATTAAGCTCAGCTATAAAGCCAACAGCAAAGAGTTAACCTGAGGTCCCTTCTGCCCACGTCTTGTAGTTCTCTATAACTGGGTAACTGGCAATATTCACTATCCTACTAAGTAATTCCAGTGTCAAGCGGCACATGGAACATTACAACGCACGTAATGACTGTCTTGTTTACCTACAGCGTCACACTCTTACCATGACTCCCAACTTCCTTGTAGCATTGTAAATGACTCGGCATATGTCGAGATACTGAAAACCAGTTGATTTCTTATGCACGTTCAGTTTTGTCACAATATCTATGAATTGTTTTCTCTGGATCAAGTGAAGTTTATCTTAAGGTGCATGTCGTAAGCATACCCCTGCTGGGAAAGACTAGTGAAAACACACTCTATATCGCTCTGGAAAGCCTAAACATATGCAGTGAAGATTTTCCCACCACCGAAGACACTGAGCTGAACGTGCATCTCTTAATTACCGAGATTCAATGTTCATACCTCTCCAAACAGTAAAATAACATAAATTTTTGTAACACTTTCTGAACGACAAATCTAGTGTCCTACTCAGGGTTGGTCTTTGATACAAAATTAAAATCCAGCAATAAACTCTTTGTTTAGTAATTGTTTCTGAAAGTTTAAATATTTAGAGAGAGACAGTTCAACTAATGGCAAACTTTAAATGTGATCTAATATTGAAAGAAATTGGCTGATTTTTTTTTTTTTAATCAATGGAGTAATTGTGATGGCCAGCTATGCTGTAAATAGCATTTCTTTGTCCATTCATTTGACTTTTAGCAGTATTACAGTTTCTTGGCTCTGTACATTTTCATCAGTGCATTCCTGGTTTGTTGTTCCTCCTTACCCATATATTTTTCGGACAATTTCTGTAGCGTGTTTTATCACGCTGGCATCTTGACCATGGGAAAAAAAAATTCATTAAATAGTTAACTGTTCCTGGTGTCTGACCAATGTAAGACATCAAACACTTTAAAGTGAAATATTCTCAATTTAGGGTAGCTAGTAGTGGGGCTTGTGAATGCTGGCTTGCATTACATTCATGCAAATAAAAATACGCTGGTTTTGACAAAAGGAAAATCATCCTTTTGGCCTGTTGAATAATAGTGTCACACTCATTGTTTCTTTGTTTATTGTCAAAACTTCAGACTGCTAAATTGCAAAGCTGAGGGGAAATACACTTCAATTTGTTTTTTTCTATTCCACAGAGAAAATGTAGATTCCAATACTATTTCAATACCATCTCATTATCAGCCATAATATAAAATATTGTTGCAAATATATTAGGTATCTAAATATGTTCACGATAGGTTGATATGAGTGACTTGTGTTGGAAAAAATTATTCTTCTTGTGGCTTACCAGAGGAGGGAAAATATGTTGACTCTTGCAGAATCATAAACGGTAGCAGCTTGGTCGGTAGACTCCTCAACAAAATACTAAAGCAAAAACAGTACTGAAAACATCTGTTGGACGGACACTTCTCTTTGAAAATAGCAGTTGAGTTGCTCCACTTGGGTTTCACTGAATTTCTCACAGACCACCCACAAAACTTCCAGCCCATTCCTTCAGAGGGGCTAAACAAGAACAATGAGGATATTTTTGTCCATAAGGCACTTGGCTGCATTTATTTAGGTTTTGTGGGGTTTATTTGAAATCATCTTATAATGAGGTAATCCCTTACATCTACTCAGCACCCAATGGATTCAGAAGGGATACAAGGGACTGCACACCACTAAGTCTGAGCTCCATTGCATGGAGATTAGTAGCACCTATAAAAAGAAACAGAATTAGCAGATAAATGTGAATGTGTCTTGATTTGGAGAAAAGTCAACATGAATTTTTAGAGGAAAGTCACATCTTGCAAAACTCTTGGTCAGTATGTGGATGAGAATAGTTCTGGTTGGTGTAAATGGATTTTGAAGTAACTTTCTGGCAAGATTAGCTGCTACTGAAATGAAGCAGTGGTCCAGAAGGGTTGGACATCTCTTAGACTACTGGGTTGACACAGATGAAGCAATGAAGGGTAGTTGCTGTAGAGTGTCCAGACATCAGTACTAGGATCATGTTGTACAATAGAATAACTGATTTGAAAAGAATCACATTTACTGCTGATAACTAACAGATTATTATTAGCATTGTTAAGAGAAAGGTTGACAGTGATGAGCTGTATGAGAGCAACTGAAATACAGTGTTTATAAATTCAAGTTAATCATCGAAGGAAAGATAATTCTGACTATACATGCATAACAATGAGCCCTGAAGAAGCTGTTACTACTATTCAGGAGAGATCTTGGAATCATTGTGGAAAGATTCTGGGTGTGTCTGCATTGGTATTTTAATTTGGATCAGGTGTTTGCTCTTGAAGTGAATTTCCCTGTGATCATTTATCTCACCTCCGTTTACATCACAGAACTGTCTTGGAGAGCAGTGATGTCTTCCCTTTGGATAAGAAAAAAACCCAAGAGAGTGTGTTCCAGCTCCTAATGGATGTCTGGTCCATGGGACCAGGCTGCTGCTTGTCAGAGGCAAACCTTAGGCAAAGAGAATGTTAAGTGTTAATAAAAAAGCAGTTGAGGACAAAACAAAAGACAATCACCATCATGTCACTGGAGAAGATGACTGTCCTTCCACATCTGCAGTACTGCGAGAACAGCACAGAACTAGAAATAATGCAGACGAAGTCTAGCAGGGTGTTGCATGGTACAGAAAAGCCATCAGTGAAAAGACACCTTCTGACAACTTTATAGCTGGCAGAAGAAGTGATTGAGGAAGATATGAATGGTATGGAAAAGACAAATGGGGATGATTAGTTAATCCACTGATGAATGCTATTTCTCATTGCACAAGAAAAGGCATGCAGCAAATAAAATGATTAGGCAAATAACAGAGACAAGGGAAGCACTTCACAGTATTTAAATCTTGGAACTCATTGCCATGAGATATTGTGGAAGTCAGAACTGTAAATGGTTTCAAAGAGCAGTAAACCAGCTTCTTGTAAGATAGATCCTTTTATATCTTTTAGCACAAAAAAAAAATCTTTTCACTGCTAATCACCAGCAGCTCAGCGGGAGGAGCAAGGGCAGCACTCACTCAGCAGATGCCATTTCCTAAGCATCCAGTGCTAATTTCTATTAGAATAGACAACATGTTGAGCTACATGGACCTTCAGTCTGACCTCACGTGGCAGTTCTTAGTTTTGTACTTACTACAGTCATTAAACAAACATAGGTATTGACTAAGATGTTGATACGGTCTGCAGAGATCACAAGCATACTTCCCTTACAACTTCTATTCTGTTATTCTGATTGCTAATCGTTGTCATTAGTATCTCTGCAAATTAAAGGACAAATCAGAATAGTGGGTTCATTTTGCAACAGAGGAAAAAGTCAGCCTGTGTTTTAGAGACCTTAGTCCAGAGTCCAGCAAGATGCAACAGGTGGTAGATGCAAACAAAATAGAAGAAGGGAGGAGGTAATGAAACAACATTGACTTGAATGTGCATAATAATGACATTCTGGCTCATAACTGGGGTAAGGGGATAAACAATTAAACATTTGAGTAAATGCGTGGAATGAGGCAAATGGTGGAGTCCTTATTAGAAAGATATATGAGTATAATAAAGTGTTTCTAATGAACTAAACCAGTTTTCTACTGCTTCTAGGAGAAAAGCATTTGAGCATCTAAAAGGTTTTCTCCACAACTTTTCTGTATTTACATTTCTGGATGGTCTAGGTAGACTTCCTTAATGCTGCACAGGGTTGGTAATCCACATGTATCAATCTTTAAGGGCCTCACCTGAACATACATAAAAATGCTGCTAACTTTAGCAAACACATCAGGTTGATATTGTGTTGGGGGTTTTTTTCCCCATAAATGGTCATTAATTACATACTGAAATATAAATAGTCAGATTTCTGACTGACCAGCTCAACTTGTCAATTCTTTTGCAGATACAAAATAAACCTTTTTTGATGTCACTTCACGGTCACTGCGATGAGCAGTGGTTTCATAAGCTATTCTCAGATGTGAGGCTAACTATGAAGGAGAGAGCTTTCCTTATGTATCGTCTTATTAGTCTTAGTAATGTGAGATTACAAAATAAAGTATGATGTCAAATAGTTTTTTGAAGACTACTTTGTAACATTTGTTTGACTATGCTAATGGACTTTCCATTAAATATTACACAGTTGGAATTTGCTTTAATAGTATTGTCAAAACTATTATAGCAGTTTTTTTTTTGGAGAAGGGACTGTTTTGAAAATGACAAAATCACATTAATACACCTGATGACTTTGTCTTTTAGAAATCTTTTTGTGACAGGTTTCAGGTGGTTTAGCTCCAGAAATCTGACTAGAAAAATGCTGGGGAATTCCTGCTAAACATGGCTTCTGTGGAAAGAAAACGTGCAGTAATGCTTACTGGGCTCATTAAAGGAATCTGAGACTCTTGGATTGCAAAGTTGTTGACATAAAGGGTTTTTTTGTGATTTATGTAAGGAAGCAATAGCGGACCCCAGAGCAAACGTGAATGCGTAAATTTTGGGTGATGCAGCATGAGACCTTCTTTGATGAAAAGTGGTTGAACTTATCTTGGAAGAAATTGCAACCTTTTAGGTTCAGCAATGGCATGACATAACAGCATAGCCTCAAATTAAATAGGAACATGACTCAGAGTCCATACAGGGAGGAGAGTGGAGACTTTCTGGATCCCAAATGAAGTACTAGGAATTACAGGGAAAACTACATTTATGTGCTAAAATGCCTTCACATGACTCCAGGAGAAATAACCTGCAAGTTCTTGAAGGAATAAATACTTGCTGATGAGGGGCAATTAAAACTTTGTGATTTGACTGCCATAACTGGAAGTGAGAGTGGAGTAGAGTCTGGGTGCACAAACAAAGCTTTTCATACTCCAAAGATGTGAAAAGTTGAAAAGCAGCTTCCGCTCTTGTGTCATTAGACATTTCTGCTGGTTCATAATTTTCTTCTGTGTTGGAATGTCAGAATCGATGTACTGTAACAGTCAGAAAGGAGACAGTAGAGGCAATGAGGAGTTTGACAATGTTTTTTTCCAAGTAGTCACTATTCTATGCCTAATACTGCTGTGAGCTGCAGATTAATACACAGTAGTCTATGGTACTTGTGTAGTCAGCAAAATACACCATGGAATGGGAACAGCGATAAAAGTAACAGGAAACCGAAAGAAGCAGTAGATGTCAGCTTCAGCAGTTTGGCAGCAGTGGAGATGATTTTTTTTTTTTACAGTAGAAATGCAAAATGACTGCTTTTCTGTCATGTTTAAAAACAAAGTGTGTGGCACACATTTAAATAAAAAGTAAACAATTGAGAACTTAGTAACACTGAATGGTCCCATTCCTCACCTTTATGGCCTGATAATGCCTGATGTACAACAGAAACCCTGATGGTCTGTGCCCTTATGGTACACAAAAGATATAACAGAAACCCTGGAGAAAGCCATGTTTGATAATGTGTTTTTACATATACTGGGGAAATAGTGGCTCTTTTATTCTACACCCAAGGGAATGCTTATGTTTCTTTATAAAATAAAAAGGGTAAGGCTCTTGGCCAACTTTTATGGCCTTCTCACTACTGCATTTTATTTACCTCTTGGTGTCAAGAATGGCAATCATCAATTCATTGCGGGAATTGTGGGTGTTTCGGAGCAGAACTGTTCAGCATTACAGGGATGAGCAGTGCCTTCAGAGCACAGGTGATTTGGATCAGTTCCTTCCTCTGATTTTCATTTGGCTTAGAACTTGCTGTTCTGTGATGTGAGGGTACCTTTAGGGAAGCTGAAGTATAAATACACCATCAGACTATGCAGCAGGCAGGCTGCTTGTGTGACCTGACAGCACCTAAGGAGCATTGGAGTGCTCTAACCCTCTCGTCTCCTCAGTCAGCAAAGACCATCTGGAAGCCTTTGGATGGAGACTCATCCACTGCCCTCCTGCCATCTTCCCTGCTGTCTTCCCACCAACAAGGAATAACTCCCAGTACCTTCCCCAAGCACTGGCACACGCTTCCATCACAGGACAGATTAAAGCAGGATCAACACGTGGCATGTTGGAGTTCATAATCTTGTACGAACTGTTGTTCTTGCTGCCTCAGAAAGCTTCAAGGAATTGCCTGAAGAATTGATGGAAGTCTGCTGTTTCTACCAGCTGAATAACACGTCCCCTAGCTTCATTGTGAGCACCACGAAGGATGCTGCATCTTTTTCCTGCATTGTTTGACCATCCTACCCTTTGACTTTCTAACATGACACTATTAATAGTCTTTCTAGTGAGTGCCAGTGGTACCACGTTTCTTACTCATAGAAGTGGCACCAGATTCTGCAGTGTGTGCATGGTTACCACTTATTGACAAGCTACTGTGGGGTGTGATTTGAAACATTCTGCAACTGCGCTGCTGTTATGTTTTTGTGCTTCATCCACTCATGCCACTGACAACCTGTTGGGTTTAGAAGACAAAGGCAGGTCTCTCTTTAATGTGACCTGGGCCTTCTGTGTGTACCAGGAGCAATGGCATTTTCCCCTCCTGCTGTCAACGGCTGCTCTTGGGCCTATTTAGTATACAGGGGGGAAAAAGTCTTGCCTATTGATCAATTAGGACATATAAGCTACTCTTTTACTTTGAGTAAGCAGTCTGCAGAATATACACCCTATGATTCTCTGCAGACTGTTTCAAGATGTGTCCAAAGTACAGTTCACAAACTAAAGAACGTTCTTTAATGCTCTTTTGGTCCCCAAGCCACAAGGCAAAATTCCTTAGGTAACGGGAATAATTTCTGCCTTAATGTTACACTTCTAGATTCCCTTATTAATTCTAGGCTTTTGTGCAGCTTGGAAGAGCTCTAACAGAACTTTCCCTAAACACCTTTCTTACTTTGTGTCCAGCTGCTTTTGCTCCTATCCTCACCAAAAGGGAGGCATTCCAAGATCACAAACATCTCAGGTAATCAAAAGTTGCAGTCTAATGACAGTTGATCTTTCACCGCGCAGGGTCATGCACCGAGGAGGGAGAATAACAGAAATATGGTTTGGATGTGTATTTAAATGAATTCACTTTTACAGGCATCGAGGGTGTATCTGGGGATTGCCTACAGATGCTTAGTATTTGATATATCACTTATTCAAGATTTGGAAAGTACCGGAGTAGTAAGCCTCAGGGTTAGCAGAGGAACTGCGTGATCAGCTTTAGATCTCACAGAAGAGCTGATAGCAAGACCCACCTTTTCATTCCCCTTATGATTATACAGTAGTGTAACAGGGCTTTGCAGTGACAAATGCAAGTAACAGAGGGAAACGGAGGGTGCACCAAGGTTGTTTCACAATCAGTTTGGGGTTTCTTTCTTTTTGAAGTGATTAGTCTTCAGCTCCATTTCTGAGAAGGTTACTTGAACCTCTGACTCAAACAGAGACGCCTCTGAATGGGGTAAACGAGTAGCTGCAGCACTTCTGGGGCAGAAACTGCAGACTTAGGAGCACGTTTCCGCTTGCAAACATGGTGGCAGCTGCTTTCGATCTGTGGCTTCTCGCTGCTATTGTGTGAGGGAATCACACTCTGAGTTTCAAGAGCCACAACAGAGAGTAAGTAAAGCTGTGGCTCATTTAGGACTGGGTGTTAGTTTAATGAGCTTAATAAATCCTGTATAGGAGTAAGAGTTTCTTTGGAGTTTCGAGTCCTGCAAAGCAGGGCTCTCAGTCTGACCTTAGAGCCTTGTAGAGCCATTGTTGAGCTCTAAGAACTGCAACAGTTCTGTGCTACACCAATTTCAGCAACATCAGCAACCCTGGTTTAAGTAGCTCATCCACTTTAGCAGCTGTTCTCAGCATCAAGTTGATCAGATTTCTCTGAATGGAGCTTAAATGACATTGTACCACAAATGGCTTCCACTGCCCGGGGTCACCACGTTCACAGACATCCAGGAGATCCATAGTCACATTGAAACAAGCTGATTTGTTTCATGAAATAAGTACCCACAGAAGATACGGGGTTGGCATTTTTGTTAAACGAACTCATCATGTGGTTGAAGCTGAAGCTTTAATGAATGTTAATATTGTTCTTGTAAAACATGAATTGCAAGGATTTGTTTAATGTGCTGGATGGACCGTGACCTTCAAAGGACAAAATTATTTGCAGCACAGTTTATCTCACTTTTAGCAAAAGCAAGATGGAAGGAAGTCTCCTAAGTTACTTACTTACTCTACAGTCATGGTTATCAAGTCCACATCACAGTCAGCCACGTCATATAATCACTGTCGTGAAAAGACATGGATATCTGGATCATACTGTCTTGCAATGAGCAGGGTTCTCACCCTCTCCTCCTAAAGTTAAAGGTTGATTCTGGAAAGGATTTCTAACACCTATCTTCCATAGTGGTTAGGACTGAAAATGGACTGGAAGTCTCAGCCAGCCAGCAAACTCCGAGGCCTCTGCTGCAGAAAAAACATTCACCATAGAAACCTAAAAATGACTCAGGGTGATGAACTGGTACCATTTTAAAGGAAAAGTACTATCACATCTATTTTCTGGCTACAGTACAGTTTTATTAATGGACATATATTGTAAATTATAAATTCTTGGACAGTCAACTTAGGAACACTCAAAAACTGAAAAATTACTTTTATAATATTATTCCAGTGTGCTTTAATACCAAAGGCTAAGAAATATGGTAGACAGACCAAGAAAATGAAAAGCCCTGCAGCTAAATATTTTTACAGAAGTCATTTAAAAAACAGAACTTCAACTAACCAAGTTGACCTTGCTCATTACAGTGCTAGAGAGATTTGGTTTTGCATAAATATGAGTATAGTACTGTTTAAATAACGTATCAGAATCTACAGTGATGTAACGCTTTGTGGTTTCTCCTAAGACATAATCTATGGCTTTTGACTCAGATGATTAGGGGAATGTCCAATATGCTAGGTTCTACCATACAGAACAGGTTCCTGTAAAAAAAATAATGCTATGCTACTCTTCAGTAAAGCTGTCTTTCCCTTCTTTTTTTAATGAAACCTTTTGAAAAGGCTTTCAGGCATCTAAAACCAAAAGATACCTTAGAGTCTGGCCCTTAAGTGGAAGTATTTGCAACTCTCTAGAATGCTCATGGCGCAAAAGTGGGTGGCTCTCTTCCAGGAAAATAAAGGCATCCTAAAGCATAACAGGACTGCTGTACTGTTCCTTATTGTAGACCTGTGCTGCTCATTTGTGTGTGCGTTAGCTTAAGAAAGGAGTAAATCTTCCGTGTGACAGGGATAAAGGCAGTTGTTTTCTTCACCAGCATTGACAGTTTAGGCAATATGTGCAGTGACTTCAAGATCATTCGTAATCCCAAACCACTTGTTGTACTCTGAAGGCTCCAAGTTAGCACTTCCTCTGTGCTTTTCCCATTCCATCCCATCGCTAGTGGAATTTCCCTGACTGTTTCTGTCAAGCCCTCAACCCATCTCTGGCCTCCCGCTGCCTCCATCCATAGGAAAGCAAGACAGGTTGGCCACAGGTGACTGCACAGAAAACTTGACTCCAAAATTAAGCTCAATACGTACAGCTTCTGTGTAGGCTACAGAAGTCCTATAAGGATAGGGAAGTGTGACTTATATACTTTAATCAGTGAATGAAAATCTCATTCTTACTGGGCTGCCCTGGACCCATGAGCTCATGTACCACTAATGTAAAGTACTGGCTGAGTTTTACCCTGTGGAGTTCCCTGCTCTCTGAAATGCAGAACTGGGTTATTTTAGTAGAAATTGATTCACTAGTCATGAATTTCATTTGAGAAAATCATGTAGTTTTTGGTTCAGTGTCTGCTCTTTTACATACCCCAACAGTCTCAGCATACTATTTAATATGTTTGAGGTTGAGAAGAAAATGCTGTTACTTCTTCATTTCTCACCACACATTTTCTGTGCCTGCTGAATAGTTTCTCAAGGCAGCAAAACCAGCTCCTTCCTTATTTTCGGGCACACATATCCAAAGGATACTAATCCTATGTGAATGTACATTACTATGGTAAAAATATATACAAACTAGCAAACTCAAACTATTTAAGCTCTTTCCTTACATTTGATTTGTGCTTTCAGAATGTTCCTATTCTTTTTTAATTAGTTAAATAAGTACTTTGTAATTCATAGTATGTGGTTTTAAAAAACAACAGAACACTGAAAAAATAGTTTCTAAAGGTAGATGATTAACTTTTTACAGCGTGTGTAACTTTCTTACACGACTTCTTTTTAAGATGTTGCATTTGCGTAGTATTATGATTCTAAATAAATTTAAATAAATATTTAGCACTTGAGTTTCCCACAAACGGATGAGAAGAGCGCTGTCCCGTTTCAGAAGGAGCAAGGGGCACAGACTTAACGTGGATATAAAGCAGTTCGTAGACAGATGTGGGTAATTACAGAGTTGTATGCAATGATCTCGTATAGCACAGAAAACTGTTCGCTGTCCATGTGGCTGAACACTTGGATGCAGTTTTAAAACAGTAAGTAGTAAACTTTTTGCATAGCAGTAAGGAAACTGGGGCACAGAACTGAACACTGCACAGCCTCTGTACATTTAATCTTTCCTTTCTCTTTAGTCATCTTTAAGAGATGCATTATTTTTCTAAGTAATAAAACAAGGAAAATAAGTGACTTGTATTGATCCGGTGAATGCTGTTATTACAGTCCTGCACTTCATAAAATTGTTCTCGCTCAAAATTATATGAAATAATGTGAATTTGAACTTTAAACACAAGTGATGAATCTTAACGCTTATGATGAAGTTTTAGAATATGGCTTCTGAAACAGCTACAAAATTTTAGACAGAGCCATCCATCACATTAGCACCCAAATTTTACAAAATTTAAAGAAATATGGAGACCATCTGTTCAGTTCACTGCAAACGACTTTGCAGGATTTAAGGTTTGAAAAATGAAATAGCTAACAGATATAAAAGGCACCAGTGGCTGAAAATTTACCCTTCATAAATTAGAAATGAGGCGCACTTTTAAACATTAAGGCCATAGCATTTTATTTATAGCACTTAAAAAGATTCACTAACGGCAATGGTTTACTTGCTGTGAATCACTTCAAATTAAGATGCGATGATTTCCTAATAGATGTAGTTTAACTAAATCAGAATTTGGGTCCTGAAGCAGAACTGCTGAATGAGAAACATTCCTGTGTAACCCAAGACAGACAAGACGGGTACAGTTGTCCCCCGTGGCCTTCAAATCTGTCAATCTGTGAGACTATAAGTAATGCCATGACAGATAAATAACCAAGTCTGGACCATCATACTGAAAAGGAAGACAGGTTCCTCTTAAATGGAAGTAGCATTGGTACCTCTTCAGTGCCGTGGTATAAAAAACTCAATCTAGGTCTGTATTCTAGGTTTTTTCAATAAATTATCAGGACACAACATCCTCAAAAGTTTTATGACCACAGAATAATCATTTGTCAAAGAAAACCCCCAGTTGTGACGGCATTGAAAAAAATATTTTGGTGTCAAATGTCATTCACTCTGGAAGGCCACTGTTATTATAAGAATTTTGTATTTTTCGTTTTTAGACTGTACTACATAACAAACATTAAAATTGTTAGAAAGCTGAAGCTCCAATGTAGAGTCTTTTTCACTGTTATTATTAAAACATTGGATGAACAGGATATTATTGACTTTTTGGCTTAAAGAGTGGTTAAATACCTATAATTTTAAGAAAGTCACGGTGAGCAACTGTTTGAGAGTGAGTCTTAGTGTCTGAGTAAACTATGGAGTGCGTATCAGTCATGTAGCAGAAAATTTCAGAACTTTATACTGTTACAAATAACAAACTATTTCCTCAGTGTACGTGCAGCGTATGTAGATTATCACAGGGTGCCATTCATTGAACAGGACCCATGTAATAAGACTTATGAGTGTGTCTGACTTACAAGTTCTGTAACTAGACAGGCATTAGACAGGGGAAACAACCTAGATCCTCATATACAAACTCCGGGGTACAAGAGAGCCTGGAAAATCTCTTTGCTCTCTAAATACCTACCATAAAAAACCTGAAACCAAATAGATTTTTTTGTGTTGAAGAAGAAATGCAATCATGTTCCTTACACAACACTGAAGTGGCTTATCGATTAACTTGGACAAGACTCTCCCCTGTTAATACCTATAGTGTTATGAAGGGTTTAAAGAAATAAGGAAGTACATAACCAAAAAAAATTTCCAATAAGATGCAGGAAACGTACAGGTGATTCCTATGCTTTGTTCTCCCTGTCTGTCACCGTAAGAAGACTCTCCAGCCACTCAGTGAAACTGAAGAACATTCCCCACTAATTTTTCTCCAGTGGCTGTCTTCTAACTAGGATATCCTTTTGCATGCTGTAAAATATCTCAGATTTCCTTTGGAAGTAATTCACAGGTGTAAATTTGCCTTTTGAAACCTGCACTGACTGTTTATAATTTTGTGCATTAACAGAATCAACAAGGCAGAAATTGTAAAGATTGTGTAGCATACGGTACTGCCTGTGTTGTATTTGCCCTATTCCGAATACTGCATGTGACACTCAACAGCCAAGGGCAAGGTCTTTTTCAGAATAACACTGAATTTTTATATTGCAAATCTAACATCTTTGTCTTTGGGGCACACTGAGCTATCGTTAGCACTGATCTGACAGACTCCACACTAGGTTTTGTGATTAACTGTGATTAACTGCTGTACATAAAAAAATTTTCAATGCACCTTTCCCATTTTCAGCACCCGGTCCAAAATCACTTTACAGAGAGGATGTTCTTTTCAGATAAGGCATATAAAAATGAAGAGAAAGCTGAGGTGGTGAGGAGGAATAAAAGCAGGGATTCGAACTTTCAATCCCCGCCTAAGCACCTTGTCTTGCAGAGCACTGTAATGATCTCTGCACAAACCTCAGAATAGGTACAGGAACTACAAGTGTAGTTTTATTAGCATGTTTTCTCTTTTATCTTTGTGGTAAATTTATGGTAACTTATCCGTCTTGAATTCAGGCTTTAATTCCTTTATATTGGATGTAGAGCAGATATGGAGCTGCTATCATGGAGCACGTTGTATGTTCACACCCCAGCTTAGTATACTCCCTGTTCTGCATATCCCATAAATACTGAAAGTTCATACAAACACTGAAAATACGCTCACTGATTACTTCATTGTGTATCTCAGTATTACAAAATGTCCATTTGCGACCAGCTGACCTTGGTCCACCAGCCCATCTCTCCCTTCTACATCTTGGAGAGTAGATTGCTCTTGCTATATGACCTGAAAGTCAACAAGTCCTGATGGTATCTGATCAATTAAAGAAGGAAGTTCAGAGCTGCTTGTGGGAAACTCCTTTCTAGCTGCCTGGTAAATCTAAACTGAGCTTAACTGAGTTAGGCCCTACACCCAGTTCTACAGACTGTGTAGAACTACGTTTTCCAAATAGAACTGCTTTTCCAAGGGGAAGAGAATTAATGAGGGATTAGTAAATTATTTATGCGTTGTAGAATCATAGAGTAGTGTAGGTTGGAAGGAACTTTTGGAAATCATCTGATTCAACCTCTTGCTTAAAGGAGCACTATCTTTATTAGGTTACTCAGGGTCTTTATCATCTCCAAGGATGGATATGCCACAGCCTCTCAGGACGTCTGTGCCAACGTTTGACTATATGTATAGTTTGTGCCAAAGATGATGGCAAGGACATCAGAAGATTATCATAGACTCATTATAAGACTAATTAGGTGCAAGATTCATAAGAGTCTCTAACAACTTATTAATCATTTGTTAAAATTCATTTTTGTGATTTCATACATTGCTTGCAAGTGAGATCTTAGTATTAAATGTGACTCGGAGTTTTCTTATACTAAAGTGTAAATTAAAGCTTCCATTCATAAAGTATCTGGAAAAGAGTATGGATGTTGGAGCACCAGCGTGTGTTGATCTCTGCACCAACCCTCAGTTAACAGCGAGCAGACAGCTGCAGCCTTCCACAGCTTCAGCTTGTGACGGGCATAGTGCCACAGGGAGAACATACACTGCTTAATTCCAGTGAGACAAATGTAGGGAGTAGATCTCAGAAACTCTGTATTTATAAAAATATAGTGCCCTGTTCTACAGAGGCATGTGGAACAAAGCCCTTTGCCACATCATTGCTGTAAGTGCATCCAGGAGCAGTCAAGGTATTAACACATCCACCAAGTCAGGAATCTGACTAACAAATACACGGAAAATTTCCTTAGTAATGTATTCACTACTTACATATTCAATACTGCTTCAAGCATAGACATTTCTAAATGGTTCCTCAGCTTCATCAGAGTTCCCATCTCACACTGCCACTGGAGATGTCTGCATCATCTGTATCAACAGAAAGAGAAGGTAGCTGTCAGCACAGAGACATGGCACATGCAATTTGAGCAAGATGGCAAGATCTGTACCTCTCCACCAGAGAAATCCCAGTGGTGTTCCTGGGGAACTCCCTGAAAGGAGTAATGGGTTTCAGTCTGTAGCAACCCCTACAGCTGGAAGTACAGCCAGCACTTGGCTGAAACCTTATCAATCTAAAAGAACTCATCAGTTAACACTTACTCAGCTTGTGCGAATTACCAAGGCTGAAACAGGACTCAGAGTGGTCAAAGAATGGTAACCATCTGTCACCAAAGAACTTTTGAGAGGAGCTAGGGCCTGAGGACAGCAGAAGAGTAACCTGTGATTGTCCCCTCCCCAGCATGCGGCTCTGGTAGCAGCTCCCAGGGAACTCTGCCATCGCCAGAGTTGTTTCAGGGTAGTGTGCAGCCAGAGCCTGCCAGGCAGTGTGGTGCAGTCACTCTGACTCACTGCAGACATTTGTACATGCACAGATGTGTTAGTGTCTTTCATCCACACTGTAAGCAAACGTCCTTCTCACAGAGTTCATGTAATTGCTCCAAAACACACTCTTAAATCAGTGAATGTGCTTTTATGTCTTTGCATCTCTACGTCTGGAGCACCATCCCCACTTTTTAGATGCAGAGTTCTGACTAGCTGCACTCAGACCATTTAAAGTGCATCCATAAGATGAACACTGACAGCTTTCTTAACTGCCTTTACTACTGTCCTCAAGATGGTTCGTTCCTTCCCAGCACCAATGGCAAGTTGGTTTTACACTGAACAGAATTCAAATCTCAAACACAAATTAAATCTGCAGCGAAAACCAATGTAATAATTGAGGACAGAACCTGGCCTACTGACCTTGTTCATCTGAATGCTCTTTCTGAGGGAATAAAGATGTATTATTCTTCCTTTTTTTGACAATTACTCTTTTACAGATAATTTTTGAGATTTCATGTGCCATTTTTCTGTGATATTGCAGTGGTATCCTGGATACTTACTTAAAAATTCTGTGCTCCTATCATGCCATTATAGTTGCCTAAAGCATGTTTCTTTATTCCTTTTTTCTGCTCTACCTTTCTTTTCAACTTGTTTCTGTGTTCTGCCATCACATTAACTTCATTTGTGTAACCAAGAAAATGGAGAATTCAACTGAATTCTGAAAGAAACCTTTGTGTTCTATGACTTTCCTTCTCTTATCCCCCTACTTTACCAACTGCTACTTCAGCTTCTTATTCAAAGGATCTCCTCTCAGCCTTCTGTAATGTACAAAGTTATCTATTCTTAGCCTTTTCCTTCTATTCCTAGTCCTGCACAGTATTATTCACAAATTTGACCAATTGCCTCCCATTCTAATTTGGATAGAAAGAATGAAGTGCATATTTGATTTGCCTTTCTGACATTTCCTTGCCCCTTTTCAGCCGTTAATATGACATGGACAGAGTTCTTCATTTTCCTTTCCCACCTGTCTCAGTGGTGGGGAAACAGTACTGTCCTCCTTCACATTCAGACCTATGGGCTGGGAGTTCTTTTTGACTTGCTGCTCTGTCAAATATGTATTGATCATTGCAGAAATACTTGTCTTCCCCTGCGTACAGCAGCTAGAAAACAGATCTCGTCACTGGATATTCTGTACATCATACTTAAAAATTGCTGTTCCACATCCCGTATCTTGGAGCGACTGCCCAGTACATGCTCTAATTGTCCATTTATCCCATTTTCCAGCACAGAGATTTAATTTCAACTAAGCCATCATTTCAATGGAGGTTGTGTTCCTTCAGATTCCTTACAAAGCTGTTACATTGTCCTCTTCCAAAGATCACTAAAATTTACTTCAGAATCTTTGATAAGGGGAAGATGTGGTCCTTGGGCCCTTAGCCTGACTGGTATTACCCAGTACCCCCTGCAATATCTTATATTACCCTGTACCCCTCTCTGGTCTCTCATCTTTTCACCTTGCAAATAAGCTTTGTAAAGCCAGCAAGCTGCCCTCGGAAAATTTTCAGTTGTTACCTGATGTTGGTAAAGCCTTTCTGAACAGCCGAAGCTCATGCTCACATTGAAATCCTAAGTCCTCAACACCTGTGGAAACCACCAAGTGACGAACATGTCCCCGAAAGCTCGACTCTCACTTCTTTGTGCTCACATTTACCACTTTGCTGTAAAAAGAGCTAAGAAAATATTTTTCTACCTACCACACAAGCACATGTGGTGTGTTTTATGACAGTCGCACCAGTAGCATTTGTAAAGCAATGAGTCACTGAGTGGTAGTGCAGCAGGGTAATTCAAATGTTTATTTATACTGTATCATAGCTGAACCTTTGTCTTTTTTTCATGTGGAATCTTCACTTCTAGCTAAGCTTCGGCATGGATGTGAAAGCATTGAAGTGAAGTCCTGGCCTTGAGTTGAATCTCAGTGAAGTCCATATGGTGGAGAAAAAGACTGAGTGAACTGTAGAACAGAACACTAAAATAAGCTTGAACTCAAGAAGATAAAGGAGCACAAACTGCAAATGAATGTGAAAGATAAACAGTATTTTTTTCCTAATAATTTCAGTTGGCACTTTTATGTAAATTAATAATTACTTCCCGCATTTCTGGACTTGTTTAGTGTTGGTGAAAAGCACCTTTTGTCATAGTCTATTTCTTCTTTTTAAACTACACCTTAATCATTTCCATCTCTGCTTGGAAAAGAGTATTTTTAAGAAATTTCAGGCAGTTTTACTGAAAGAACCACAATATGTCCCGTAAACACTGGTTTGCTTAGAAGTTTCTTCAAGTCCTTCTCCTGTTCCTATAAACTGCTTTTAAAATAAATGCAGAAAACCTCATGGATTCAATCACAGAAAAACCTACTTTGATTTCACTTGCATCTAAGTAAACTGGGAACAACTCTGTTGACGTGCAGTGCTGTGAAGGAAGTATAGGCCAAATGAGGTCTTTACTCTGTTGTGCTGAACTCTTCTGATAAACACACACATTTCCCATACGCCTACTATCGGATGATATAAAACTTAAGAATTCCATTGAATTCAGCAGAGAAACACTGGAGGGAGTAATCCACAGTATTAGAAAGCAGAGAGCCATACATGTGTCCAAAACTGCCAGCTCTTGGTAGAACTTAGCAAAATATTTTCGTCTCCTTGAATTTCGATTTCTCATTCATGTTTTAGTCATCAGTGCTTGTCACAGAAATAGGCTCTACAACAGCAATTCTGCTTAAAGTAAGCTTCATCCATGTCTCAGTTATCTCTTAGATTCACAGCCTACACTGTGTTTTTAAATCTCTCCTATGATAGTGGATAGATAGGAACAGCATTTATGTTTTCCTTTCTTGGTCTACAAACCAGGAAAATATCTGTCATTTCTAAATTTAAACTTTGCACTCTAATTTACAAAACAAATTTAGCAGTATAGTAAAAATTACCAGCTGTACTTTAGTACTGGAATAGAAGTAAGCATTTATCATCAAATGCAAAAGTTTGTAGAGGGTGTGTTCAGGACTGGCCACTTTTCAACATAAAGGATATCAACAATTCCGTATGTGACCTGTTTCTTCCTTTCTTTTCGTTCCTTAAGAAATATGAACACTGAAAGCCAATAATGAACTGATTTAGTAGAAAAGAAAATGGGGATTTGATAAATGAAATGCATTATTATGCTATAAAATAAATAGACCCCCCATCCCCCATGTTCTTTGGATTTCCACCTAGGTTGTATGTGTTGATTGATGTTTGTAAGTAAAGGGATTTGACGCTTTTATGGAGGAGCAGAGGTCTCCCCCATGGGGCGTAACAGTTCTTCTGATGACATGGATGCACACTTGGACTGCAAAGGAAAGCATCTGGCTCTTCCTCCATCTGAAGAGCATTGTGAAGATTACCTTAACCTGCTGCTAAAGAATATCTTTATTTCTAGTGCACTTTTCTTGCACCTTTGAAAACTGTCTTGCTTTCCAGAGGAAAACCTGAAATATTTTTTACAAAATTATTCCATTTAGGAATGACCCAGCTGTTTCCTGTGCAACCTGTCAACAAGAAATCCAGGCAGAAATATGTTCTGCATCATGAACAAATCCAATATGTAAGGCTTTATGTAATTTTAAAGGCTTTGAGATTACCTTCAGTGCCAGGGACTACATATATTTGACCAAGATGTTCCTTCCTGGTCCCTGTATCATTTGTGAATTTTCCTTTTCCAGCCCTTTCCCAAAGGACAGTATATCGAAAAAGCTCTTCTTGCAGTGCAAGATTCTCATGTATCTTCTTATTCCTGTTCGCACCAAAAGCCATAATGATTGTTGTATGTCCACCACAGGTCTTGTTTACACACATACACTTAAATATCCTAATAATGGAAAGTGATTCAGATTATGTCCTAAATTTGTGGTGGGAGAGGGAAATGGCTTTGACAGACTGGGAAATTTCAGTGCTGTAGCTTCTGATGAGAAAGCTGCCATGAAGAAATCAAGTGATATGCCAAGGGCAGGAAAATGGATTCTGTTAGTAGGGTCAGCAATGGGAACTGATGGCATCCAGAGGGGAAATACAGCCCTCGTGTGGAACTGGAGACAGGGCAACAGGGCAGTTTTTGAAAGAGCCAGAAAGGAGCTGAGAGATCAGACCAGAATTTCAGTTTCTATGAGACTGAATTTCAGAGAAAGGTGGGACTTCCAAGAAAAATGGCATGAGGTCATTAGAGATAGGACTCTGCATGGGAGCTGTGGTTGGCTGGTTTTCTGTGAGCTTATCAACCAGGGCTTCATTTGATGTAAACTGTTAGTAAAGGCAAACTCCTGCCAGAAGAACCCTTACACAAAGAGGAAATCATCTGGCTTGCATAAGCATGGATGCCAGGGAAGGTCACTGAAAGGATGTATTTATGGAGGCAAAACACAGGGTCCAGAAAAGTCTTAGGAAAGTGAAAACACTACTTTGAGCAGCAATTTCTAATTGCCATGTGACTACTGTAAAATAAAACTGATTTGCAGGGCACTTCTGGCTTTCTGTTCAGACCTGGAACATGGAATCACATAGCAAGAAGCTCCTTCAGTGTTACTGTGTCAGGAGAGGAAGATCAAAGTTGCACACTTGCATTGAGGGAGCAGCAGCCATTTTTACAGCCTTTATTTGGTCTGTCATTATATTTTCATATGTGTATGTGGGAGGACACCTATAGCTAACGCAGTGGTTTGCAGCCATTTGTAACGTGAGGCTGATAGGCTTTTTCTAGTGGAAACAGAACTTTCAGGATCTCCCTAGCAAGTTTAACACCTCTTCCAAATCTGAGAAGATTGTAGGAAAAAAAAAATCCATATGCTTAAACAAGAGAAAAGGGGAAGAGAATAACAGTGTCTTCTTGATATTAACAGGATTTTCACTGAACTTCCTGGGAAGAAGTCACTTGATGTTTCCCTATGAATAATTCAGATGAGGAATATCTTCCCTTTCATTTTATGACTGTTGAGCCCTTTCACTTTCATTTTGATCTTCTGGGTGACTACATAGATTTATTACTGGGGGGTTCATAGCTGGCACATTGATTAGATCTACTCTGGCTTTAAACTGTGGGTCAGATCCTGAAGAGAGACCCAGCATCCATTCCACTATTATTTCTCTAGTGTGAATACTGTCCTCTTCAGAAGATATGGTGCCATCATTTTTGTGCATCTGGAACACAGGCTCCAGTTACCAGATTTTGAGAAACTAAATATAAATACAAGAGAAACAAATAAGTTAAAAATGCAAGCAGAAAAAAGGAGGAAGTTAGGAAAATAATTTTTAAAAGACAAATGTTGAGTGAGATGGCCTTTATCTCCCTCAAAAATCTTACTGACTTTCTTTCCTTGGCAATTTCTTCAAATACCTTTCCAACACCCTGAGGCACAACATGGGACAAAGACCTCCAATGAAAAAAAACACACAAAACTGTAAAAGTCCTGTAATATATAGCAGTGAAAAGCACTTTTTCTAGTGTGTGTAATGAAATCAGTCTGCTGCTCTATACTGTACATGAACAGAGATCATCTGAGCATCACGTTTAGTTTACATAGATACGCATGGTCAAAGATGAGGACAAGACTAATCACTAAGTAGATACACAGTCTTCCAAACCTTTCTGTTAGTTTATTGATCTCCTGGAAGGTGTTTTCTACCAGTGTCAGGACTTTTATTTATGCTCTGTAGAGCTCCTGTGAACTGTGAGATGAGTGTAGTGTGCTCCAGCCTTCAAGTTCTACCTATAGATATAATTCAGTAGGAATTACTTTTTTCTGACTTGGCCTGGAGGGTTTTTGATATGTGAACAGTAATGCTGCACTGTTAAATGAGTTATTTTGATCCTGAGTATTCAGAGAAGGAAGATGTGTGTGAATTGTACTCTACATGTATAAGCACTTGACTGCCAGATCACGACACTTAAGTTTATGAAGCTCAGCATGTTTGTACTATAGTTGATTAGTATTTTTTAACTGCGCATTAATTTTAGAAAGTGAAATTGCTTTGAAGGGCTTTTACTTATGACATTTATCCTGGTTTGTGCAGCTGATATAGTGCTAGGTTTAAGGCTAGTTGGAGGCTAAAAGCCCTGTTGCAAATGTATTTGCACAGATGCCATAGTCTCATACTATTTGTTCTCTTTAAATATAGTTCTGTGGTAACATATCAGAACCGTAATTCATCCAGAATTAGCTGGGACAGGGAGTAAGAGAGAGGGGGAGAGAGTCCAGGCATGTAGTGGTGTATGTGAGTTCTAGCACTCTCTTAACTGTGATACCCCTGCAGACTTGGTTTGGAGTCTTTTCAGTTTTATTAGATTTAACTACTTGGTTTTCCAAACCAATTTCAGGGATTTGACAAATGGTAACTCTCAAGGTCACTTTTGGGAAGATGTTATTCAGTTTTCATTAAAGGCAGAACTGAGAGGGAAAATGGAAAATCAGACATTGAAACCGTTGATATTTTCTGCATATTCTCAGCTGTGTAGTGCTTATTGTAGGGAAGGAATGGAAGTGTTACTTCTGTTAATCACTTGCTATCACAGAATTATTTCTCATTAAGAAAACTAATATGAATTTTTCAAACCTTAAGGAAATGCACAAATATTTTACATTATATACTACTTATTAAACAGTTATACATCATTAAAAATAACAATTTTTTTGCTGTTTGTTATTACTGTGGACTGTGAATAGAAGGAAAACAGGACCAATAGTAGCAAGTGTGGGTAAACCCCTGATATTTATGCCTGAACTGAAGCACTTCACTGTATGCAGGGAAGAATCACAGTGGCACTCTGAAGAAGATAAATATCAATGAAGGTCCAAGAAGAAACGGGGCCACATTGAGAAGTCAAGTATGTTTGATGCTACCTACCCTCAAATGCATTCAGTAATGAACTGCATTCAGTTATGAACACTGAGGCAGTAATGAGGATGAGGCAAATACTTACTCAGACTTCTAGTGCATCATTAGTCCAGTGGGCATGATGACTGATCCAAAAAACTCCAGAACAACTAATTTTGCATCAGCCCACATTTTTTCATTCTCTCCTCAGCAAAATAATAAATTGAGAAGAGAGTTTACCAGAAACAAAACATTTTGTCTTCAGTTTATTTATATATACCCTCTTCATTTTAGTTTTGTTAGTTCAATTGGAAGTGAATTGTTAATAGTTTTTTTGGAAAATGCTGTAGTGAAATGATTAATCTTTCCCAAATATGTTTGCTTTCTGAGTATTTTTTAAACCATTTATTAAATTTGACCCAATTTCATAAATTCTCCCTTGATGATGTGTTGAATTGGTTAATCACATTCTCTATTGCTAGTATCATGTTTCCCAGGAACAAAAGCCACTAATGTTTTATCCTTTTACCTTCTTAATTGAAACACATAATACCTCATTGCCAAAATACTTGATTGTATACTTGTTTATAGGATTGTTTCCTTCTTGTAGTACAGCAACGTTGTGAAAATGAGAAATTGGTACAGTTAAATTTAAAGACATGTGCATGATTTTAAAGAAAGACTTTGTTTGTATGTAATTCTGACAATGGCCATGGTCTCTGAGGTTCTTCCTTCAGTGAGCAAGTAGGGGAACACGACTGGCGTAATCCCTGGAGAGACAGGCAGAAGTTACTCCAAGGTGGCACCAACCTGACACAGTTGGTGTTCCAAGACTGAACTCTTGAATTAAAAAGAGAGGGGGAATGTGTGCATTGTTTAGCTCCTACAGGACAGAAGAGCACTAAAGCAAATTCTCTGAAGTAATGATAGCTGTGGTCTACTGAGTTTAGCAGCAAGTTAATGTTTTTCCCAGAACGTATTTATATATGTGTTTTGCTCTTTGGTACAGGGAGCCACAGTGGGTAAAGCAACAAGTCCACAGACAACCCACGGTCCACTCCAGAGTCCCACGGCTCAATGTACAGTCTTTTTGGAGAGTCCCATATAGGAGGATGAGAAGTATTTTAGAGCCAGGGATGATTTGGAAAACTGCTCTCTACAACAAGGTCATAGGAAGTCTGTTAGTTTGACAGTTGAAAGCTTCACATCACAAATGAGGACCAAAAAAAATGACAGTTCATGTTTTTTTGTGAGAATTTTTACTCTTCTGAGACAAATGGTCTCTGACTTGTATACACTGAGCTTCTATTGACTGTTTGGCTGAGCAGTCCTGAAGGGGACTGTGCTAGATCCAGCGTAAAGAGGATGCCTTGCTTGTGCCTGCAGTGGTTCAGTGCAAATACTGGATGAGACAGGGCTCAAGAGTGAACTTTTGGGGACACTGCAGCTGAGTGCCCTGGAGAGGGAGGAAAGATGTCCACTATGACTCAGACACAGATATCTTAGCACAGTTGCCATGTAAATTAACTGAGATAGATAGAAGTATAATGTTTAGTTGCTAATTACATTTAGACTACTTTGGGGAACCCACTAAGATTTCTATGAATGTACAGTTCCAGCCAGTGAGCAGCCAGAATTAATCCATTGGTTTGCTCTAACGGGATCTAAAAAGAACAGTTACTAACACTGCTGTGATTGTCCTTCTTCAAGGGCAAATTCTCAGTACAGATTCCACTGCTGTTCTTCACAAGAGGTATTTTTTGTAGAAGAGCAATGAGAACTACTGCATTAGCTGGGAACATATTCATTTTTCTAAATAAAAAATAGTGCTTTTGGTTAACAAATACGATACTTTTTTCCACTGGTGATGTCTTTATCCCTCAGAAACCACATTTTTAAAAAGTAAAGGAATTACAGAATCAGAAGATAAAACTTAGGAGAGACTTCAGAAGGGTACCTCATCATAACCCGTTTTTCAAGCAGTGACTTTTCATGGCAGATGATTTTTCAACAGAAACCATTTGCTCTAAAAACCCCCCGTACTTTCCAAATGTTACGTATTCTAGTGCTTAGTTCTTACTACCAATGGAACATCTTTCCTAATGACTTGATATGAATTTCACTTGATGCAGTTTAAACCCATGACTTGCTGTCCACTGACTGTGCTTGGATTTTCATGTGCACTCTCCCTCTAGTTGAGCCCTTGCCAGTGCTGAGATAGCACAAAGGTTTCTTCAGCTGTACAGCCCATTTTCCACAACAGCACGATACTGTTAATTCACATTCAGCTTCAGTCCCAATACAGTCCTTTATCCCTTGGTACAGAAATGCCCCTCAAACTGACATTCTCTCGCATAGATTCATTAAATTAATTACTTCTGCGTAGAAATCCTGCCTCTAAGCCTTTCATTTGCCTTTTTTTTAGCTTTACTTGGTGCAGTCACAAATTTTGCATATTTACTCAAATATTGCATTTATAAAAAATGCATTTTTTTTAAGATGGAAGTAGCAAAGTGGATGTACGCTACTGCAAATATTTCTTTGGTATAAAATATTTTGATTTGTTGTGATTAATTCTCTGCTGAAGATAGTTTCAAGACATGAAGATGTATGGGGATGTTTATAGGGACATAATTTGTGTGTGGTTTCAGGAGAATGATCAGTTACTGGCAGTATAGCAAAATATAATTTAGTTAGCTCTTCCAAACAAGAGGCAACTGAGGAATGTAACAATAGTCGACTCATTTTACAACCAGATTTCCAAAGAAATCATTAACAATATTTTTGTTTCTTCACACTGTGGCTGTTGCAGGTTCCCAGATCAGGTTTGGTCAGGTCTACATCTCTTAATGTTTTCAGAAGGCGAAATGGCCTTCCTGTTCTCTATTGCCAAGGCTGTTCATGGGAATTGTTTTTCGAACAGAAACGTCTAACTCTGATTCCTAAATGTTCTGTCAAGCAGTTTATACTCACACCAAGTAGGTTCTCAGCAGCAGTCACCGTGGTCTGTATAGGATCCGATGGGAATATAATGTTGGACTGCATGCTATGAAAATAAGGCAAATTAAAACTATAATATAGGTTGCTATGTTTTGGCTGGTTTGGTGGCTTTTTGTGTCAAAGTCAGTTCATTAAACACTACATCTTAGGAAAATCTCATTAGTACTAAGTTGCTTTACAGCATCAAAGAGGCTTTCCTAGCTGTAAATGAAGAACATCATTTTCATGAACAAATATTTTTCTTTCTAATGTAAAACTTGTTTGTTTTTCTTTTAGGTGGAGAGGATTGTTGACAAAAGGAAGAACAAGAAGGGCAAATGGGAGTATCTCATCAGGTGGAAAGGCTACGGAAGCAACGAAGACACCTGGGAACCTGAACATCATCTACTACATTGTGAGGAGTTTATTGATGAGTTCAATGGACTGCACATTTCTAGAGAAAAGCGATCAAGACATGGGAAACAGGCCAGCGCTCCAAAATTTTTACGGGAAAGCCGAGGGTCATCTATTGAGAAAATATCACATAGACCTTCTGAATCTGGGAAGTCTAAAGGGTCAACACACAAAAGGAGGAGAATTAATCCATCTCTTCAAAAACAGAAAAGAGGATACACAGCAAAGACAGCAGCTGCTAATGACAGGGCTGCTAAAACTGTGACTTACCGAACTACTCCCAGCGGTTTACAGATTATGCCACTGAAAAAGCCACATAATGGCCTGCAGAATGGAGATGGCAGTCATGAAAAAGATTCTAGACATTTTGGGAATGGCTCACAACAGCAAAATATGGATTTAAATGATCATGAAGGAGAACAAAATTTGCCCAGCATGTTGGAAGTTAGTAATGATTCACCCGTTGTGAATGGAATCGGTACGTGATTTAAACTATAGTCTTCTGAGGAGGGTGGGGTGGCAGTTGCAGCAACTGCAGACAGAAGAGTCCACTCATTCAAAAATCATTGTTATGCCACGCAGGTGATCTGGTGAGAAGCGTGTAAACATGTTTCATGTTCTTTTCCCATATATTATACCATTATTCTGTCAGTTGGCTTCTCTCCTTCTGTTTCCCACAGCATGACATGAGGCAGCTTTGTTAGATGGCTTTGCAGTGTAAAGTTCTTGTAGGGAAATGATGACAAGGCACAGAGTGGGAATGACAGCAGAGGTGTGTATGATGCTGCAACTCTGGGTTTGTGTATCACCAAGTAACAAATCACTTCTCAGTTATGTGTGCACAGCCCCAGTGGTCTGGAAAGATCAGGATTGTTTCAGAAACAGAATTAATACTAGTTTTGCTAAAGTGTCCTGGTATGCGTGACTGAATAGCGTTCAAGCTCCTTGGTATTAGTGCTCATCATATTCAGGAGTACCCATTGCTGCCAGGCCTTTGTCTCTGACAGTGACTGGAGGCATCAGAAGTTAGAAGGCACACTTGACGGGAAGGTAGAAACACCCTTGAGAAGAAATAGGAGACATTTTTTTCTAATCCTCATAGTTACTGACCAGCTTAGTTCTCTTAAGAATAAAGTTTCTGTTCCTTACAAATGCAAAGCTGTTTAATGCAACTGAGTAGGTTCTCAGCTGTACAGGCCCAATATTCTTTTATTTTTAAATTCCTATCAAACTTAATGCCTTGATGATGCTTTGTAATATCCAGGAGTAAATAAGATGCACATTTTAATTGATCGTTTGGGGGTTTGTTTAGGTGTGTTTTTTTCCTATACTTTCATGGAATAACCTCTTGTCCTTATATGATATAATAAAGGGGAATATGTCTTGTTAATCTATAGGCAGCCCCAGCCTTTCTAGCCTTCCTTCCACGTGAAAGTCTCCAGATTTCTGGTAGTTTTCAGTATCCTCTTTTGCCTTTGGTGTGTGGGCTTTTTTTTAATACCTTTTGAAAACAGCAGGAGCTGTTCCAAATTATTTCCTACTGCTTACTGATACAGTGGTGATACAACCTTTTGAGAATTATTTTTTCTGCTGTTACACACTACATAAAGGCTTTCACTGAGTGATACACAGTTGGTTTTAGGATTTTTCCCCGTGCTGGTTACACTCAATTTAGAACACAGCTATATGTACAATTCTTTTCATTACACATTTAATCTGCTTTACTGTTGCCAATTCACCCTTTTCTTATGACTCAGTGAAGCTCTTCAAATTCTTTCCTAGATTTTACTTTACTTATTTTGTATTGCCTTCAAATTTTCCTCTTGTCAGTTCATTAATACATACATTAAATAAACTAATCCTTCTGCAGGTCCTTGGGGCAGCCAGCTACTAATCATTTGATGTGATGAAAAGTAATCATTTGTTCCAATTATTTCTTTTTATTAGCCACTTTCCGTAGCCCATGATAGCACTCATTTCCTTAACAGCTTCTTGTGAATTACCCTGCCAAAAACTTTTCAAAAGTCGACATAAATTGTACCACCCTGTTTCCCATTTTCCACCCTACTGGCAACCTGGCGAATGCTGCCTGGTTAGGAGTATGGAACTGCCCTCGCCTGCTCTTACTAGTTACATCCTGCAGCTGCTGGGATTGTTCAATCCAGCCATCAAAAATCTTGTTAAAGACTCACAGACCATCAAAGTGTGTGGTAGCCCAGATGATGTCAGTGACATTTAAAATTGAGAGTGTAGGCTTTTGTGTTTTGATGAATTTGCACTCATATAAAACTGTTTCAAAAGTTACCTGCTTCTTTTAAAAGTATCACATATCTAATTACATTTGCATATAAAGTTATTTTTCTTTGTTTTCTTAATGTTTCTAATGAAAGGTTTTAAGTATTTGCTATATGTTATGCATTGAGGAAGTTGTGATATAAAATGAAGAAGCAAAGGGCCACAGAGAACTATAAGGTCAAATGAACCTTTCATTTGTCCCCACAAGAGCTAATGAATGCCATCCACCAGCCTCTGTTTAAGTAATCCCTGTAAGAGGGCTCTATTTCAGTAGAAAGCTGCTTTGCCTAAGCAGCCAGGTGTTCTGCCACGTACGGAGGGCTCCTGGCCTAACATGTGCAGCTCCTTTAAAGCATGTCTTTATGGTGTTTTTTCATTCTTCAAATCCATCATTCCTGTTCTGTAATTTGTTCTCTTTTCTCTCTTGCATTGTGACCTTCATGTAGGCAAAAGCATCTTTAAATCTTTAAATCTCTACCTGATTCTCATCTGAAAAAGCTATACTCAGCAGAACTCCCAAGGTCAGAAATTTCTCCAGTCTTGCTTTGTGAAACTCAGCACATGCATAGCGTAGAAAACTACAAAGGGCAGAGATGAAACTACCAAAGCAAGAGCAGACAAAAACTGGCAAAGAAGGGTCAAAATAAAAATACTAGTTTGTTTTTTTCCTAATACCGCCCTACAAGCTTGGGAGAAGACACATTTCCTGCTAGAGTATTTTGCATCATTTGTAATGTTGAATTGAGGAAGCTTGTGCTACTCTTCAACATGTCCAACACTTTGCTGAACTCACTCCCTCGCTGTTCACTTGCACAGGGAAGCAGCACAGAAGATGCGAGTGTGATCCTGCCATGTGTCCTCTTAGTATCACAAACTCATTTTAAACAGGATAGATGTCTACTAAAAAGTGGTCTGAAGTTTTACAAATTGCAAATGAAGAACATTTCAGAGGAAAATGCCAGTTTGTTGAATAACAGAAGTTTTGTTCCAAACATCTTGAGTTTCAAAACTTTCTCCAAATCTGAGCCAACCTCCCAAGGCTTTGTCCCCTGAGACCAGGAGCAATGTGGCAGTGTGCTTGGCAGGACTCCCACGTTTAGCTCGGAGGCAGCCAGCTGTGCCAGAGGTTTCAGGCAATCTGCCACAGAGTCTGCAAGCCAGAAGCCCAGCATGCCCCATTAGCGCCCACAGGGCTCCCGGACACTGTGTGTAGGAAGAGAGGGAGCCTGGAGGGACCTGGGTTTGGCTCCCAGAAGCTGTGGCTCCCAGGCAGACCTGTGCGGAATCAAATGAAGTAGATATTTGTGTCAGCTTTGAGATTGCCTAATTGAGCTCACCTGAATGTCAGAGTCATTTCATAGCTACATGTAAGCGTGTACAGGAAATGTATATAGAAATTCTAAGTTGGTATTGATGTGAAACCTAAATGTGGAAAACCCAAAAGTTCCCCACAATTTGAAAACCCAGCTCTGCTACCAGTGTTGGCCTAAGGTTGAAGGCCTCTAAAACCTATCAGCTTGAGAGAGCATTAACTACAGATGTATTTAATCACAAAATATAATTAGTAATTTATGAACTACAACTAATGAAAAAATATCTATTTTGTTTGTCTCTAGTATGCCAGTTCTGTTTTAACAATAGGTATTTGAGAATTAGGTTTTGATGATTCCTTGAATGAACTTCCACCAGTGTGTTTGGTTTTGTGTGTACAAGCACTTGAGTACAAGTGTTTCCTACCTAACCTATAGATAAAAGCAGTAAGTTATGTATCCGAGCAAGATGACTGTATGTATACACAAAAGATGGCAACGCATGCACAAAGTCATGTATGTACCACAGCAGAGGCCTGGAACCTTACTGACGTTGGGACAAACATCTCTTATCTAAACCTCTCTTCTGCCTTCCACACATGCTGTCATAAGGAGAGGAGAATCATTTTTATTGACAGTTACTTGAGGGTCTACACATTGGAAAATGCTGAAAAACTCTATGGGAGAACACCTACTGATGATTCCAGAAGCTAACTATACCGTTCTTTCTGATGACGTTTGTTGTCTTCTGTTATCACATTTCTGTTTCTTTCCAGATATTGCAATTGAAAGCGATTGTTTTGTCAAGTTTCTTGACAGCATCTAAAAACATCCCCTTTAAATTTTCTCTTTCCCTTTTCTGTATTTCTGTACCATCTGCTTAAGAATTTTTGCTTGTCATGTATCACTAACCACTGTTTTTCTCCATTATGAAAATCTTAGTAGTCTCATGGTGCCCTTAATTTAAATACTCTCTATGAACTTAGTCACTGCTTCCTCTTGGGTTTTTTAGCTTGTTCTGTTTTATTTATTCTGGAGCAATACTGGCAGTAAAAGACAACCAAATATGCTTGCTTTCTCAGTTTGGATTTCTCATTGCTTTTAGATATCTTACAGATGCTCCCTTTGCTGGAGAAGTCTGAAGTTATTAGTAAATTATCAACAGAACACTGCTTTAAAGTATGTACAGTATTAACCATTACCCACAAGAAAGACAGAAAGGAGACAGAGAAAGATTGTTGGGAAGACTGAGGAATGCCAGGCAGTTTTACCAGGGAGAATAAGGGAGCATGGTTTATTTCACCTAGAAGAATAAAAGCCCTAGCTTTACGATCCTTGTTATTCAGCACAAATGCATGCTCCTAACAAAAAGAACAGTCCAGCCTTCCTTCCCATGATATCCTGATCACTATTCCCATCCCTTCCCCTACACTGGTTTTGGTACTTTTGAGGCTACAAGGTGAACCTGGTCTGTTTGAAAATTAACCATTGTTTTGCTGAGTAAGTTTCCAGCCACAACACTTCACCAGGTTGCATCACAGTATGGCTCCTACCTGCACACTAGCAGCAGCACAAGGACCACTACGGAGGGCAGTGGCATAGAGGTGGCGGCATTAAACCAGCTGTAATTAAATGTGAAGAAAAGATATATCTGAAAATAATAGTAGCTTGAGGTGTTCTCTTCTACTGGATAGAAGCAGGGGAAGGAGATGGGAAGATCCAAGTCCCCTAAAGCATCGAGTGACCTGAGGCTCGTTGCAATATTTTGTCTCTTTCTTCTCCTACTCTTTGTCTGCCTCATCTTTTGGACTATAAATATCTAATCTGTTTTCTGCTGTGACTCGTGACAGAGCCACAGTCTCAGACTCAGTCTGAAGTCTTAGGCAGTTTCTAGTACCAACAGCAGCAGCAGCAACATCTTTACATGTTGTTCCCTGTGACAGCAGTGGAGCACCAGAGAAGATGCAGACACAGACAACTAAAATGAAGAGGATTACAAGAATAAAAGTCTTCAGTTAGGAGAGGGTAAGACTGAGGAGGAAGATGATCAAAGTTTACAGCATCATCCAGTCCTCAGATAACGTAAATGCAGAACTGATATTCACTAAATTCTTCAACAGCAAAACTAGGGACTGCTCACTGAAATTGGTGGAACATCAGATAAAAGCACAGATGAAAGAAAATTCTCTGTTAGTGGCTACAAAACTTCTCGTACTCTTACCATAGGAGGCTGTGAAGACAGCATCAACAGGCTCAAAAGAGGATTAGAGAATTCCGTGAAAAGGTCCATGAACAAATACTGAAGGAAACAGGAAGGGTTTCCTCATATTGTTATACAAGACTTTGAGATGATACTAGGGGAAAGGACTGCAGAAAGTGGCCAGGCTTGTGTTTTCTCCTTAAATATAGTGGCACTCTTTACTGCCATTCTTGGAGCAGGATTACTTGATGACCAGCGGTCTGGAAATAACTGTAGTTCCCTTAAAAAATATTGAAAGTTCTAAACATCAGTATGTTTTTAGGTATCCCACATGTTCTACTGCTGATTAAAGACTAGGTAATAGTTAGATCAAAATTCCACTAAAGGAAGGAATATGTTCATCTGTTCAGTTTTCTTTTTGTACTTAGACTGAGTATCTAATACCCACTACCAGTAAGCCACATTTAGAGGAACTTAAATCTTTCTTAGTTAATTGGTGACATCCTTAAATTGTTTCACACACACAGTATAGATTGCTTCAAGAATGTCTCTTTTTTCCTATATCATGGTCATTTCCTATCGTGACACATCAAGGTACTGTTACCCCTGTGTGCATTAAGCAGGTGGTAACTGTTAACTCTCATGCAGAGTCAGTCAGGATGCTTTAGTGTCTCCAGAGCAAACCTTCAGGAGCTCCATCCCATCTGTGCAATAGGCCTGCTAAAGTGGCCTGCTTTCACTCGAGTGTTGTCGTTGGATTTTGCTGATCATTTTCCCCAGTTTATCAGATTAAGCAAGATTACAGGGATGCACAGTGTGCGCCATAACAGCAATTTACTCACTGTATGTTGTTCTATTTCCATTCTTGGAAATGACACTTTTCCGTTTATGTTTCAATCCTATTCAACTGAGATCTTTCTTTCCTCTGGTTAAAATTCTGTCAGCTGGCATGCAGAGAGGTAAAATATTTTAATAAGATTGGTAGTTTCTTACATCATATGTTTAATTTGCAAACTGAATGCATTACTCAAAGAAGAATACAACAAAGAAAAATTCTTACGATCAGGTTTTTGTTAAGCTGGATCATCTGTGTAAATTAATCTTCTACCATTACCTTACCATCTGTATTTAAAATACATGTGGCATAATCTTCAACACTAGATAGGTAATTGGTACAGTTAGTGTGACATGTCTTCCATTCATTTGCGCCTCTGGTTTTAGAAGTTCTTTACACTTTTTTTAGAGATATAACTCTTCTCATCTTAGTGTCCTATTGCTGGATCGAGCAACATAGTAAGGATTGAATGCAATATTTAGAAGTCTACCTACATCACATAATTAAGTTGGTTCAGTATGTTATTCCCAGTGCTATTAGTTTTCAATCAGTAATTTCACAAGTTGATTTTTGTTTATAAGGATACATGTCAAAATATATGCAGTAGCAAAACTTTATGAAAAAGAAGAAACACGCCAAAGAAATTATTCATCCCTTTTAAAATTCAAGCACATGGTGATTTCTGCACTTGTAAATAATTCTTGTCAAGAAGACAAATTTCAAATCCTCCTGGTTTCAAATGCTTTTTTTTCAAACTGATAATCTAATGTAATTTGTCAGTGTTTGCACTGCACCGTTAAATCCTTTTTGGAGTACAATACAGGCAATACTTCAGATGGCATCTCTTAATTTAACAATGAAGAAGTTCTATGGTTGACTGAAATAGCAGACTTCTTAACAGCTGCGCATTTCTGTGTGCAGATATACATGTGTACACATGGGCACACATTACATGATGAGCCAAGTGATGCACCAGTTAAATACAATTAAGCACTCTATAGATTTTTAATGTCACATAACCATAACTGCAGGCATTTCACACATTGTGAAAAATTCCACAGGCCACTGACAACTCAGAGCTATCAGACAGTTCAGTCACCTACAGAAATCTCAAGTTGAAACATAGCTAATCCAAAATGGGGGTGAGTGGCTTTAGTTTTGACAGTAATATGTCATGAATTCACTATTCAGTTCTGTTCCAAAGGAGTATTTTTTATTAGGATAGTGGTCATTTAAACTATAAATTGTAAATCTGTGCTCTAATATTCACGTCATCTGCTCTTTAAAAATGTCTGGGTATTTTATACCAGAAGCTGAAACAGGTCAGCTTTGGCAGGAGTAAAGAACAGAACAAACAAAGGTGTTTTCATTCAGCTCTTTCTTGGCTTTCCTTAAATATGGCATATTGTGAGCTCGTGTCTGTTTAAACAAAATACACATTTGGAAACTATTTCAGTGAACAGAGTGACTTTAATCTCTGTTCCTCAACAGCCTCTCTCTGCTTTACTTTCGATCATAACAGTGAAATGCCTGCAATTAAAAAAGGAGAATTGCATAAATATCTTGTAAGGAGATTTTCAACATTTCAAATCAGCATTTTCACCAGTTGTGAGGTTTCACCCATTGCAGGGCAACTGTACACATAGGCAAAGTACTACATGCTGGAATATAGAATAATGAGAACGGCTTGAGGCCACATTTGACAGGCCAGGCATAGTTTGATTTATCAGATTTACCATGTAGAGGCTACTGTAAATACTGAGGTTTGTTTAAGCTAACAGACAATATCACTACATTTCTTTGAAGGCATAGACATAATTATGCTTTGATTTCTTTCATCTGAAAGGTTCTTCTCTGGCCAATGGAAGCTTGAATCTACACAGCACTGTGAAAAGGAAACTAGATGGAGAGAAAGATTATGTCTTCGATAAGAGACTACGATACAGCGTACGTCAAAATGAAAGTAACTGCCGGTTCAGGGACATTGTAGTCCGAAAAGAAGATGGTTTCACACATATTTTGCTGTCGAGTCAGACTTCAGATAACAATGCACTGACTCCAGAGGTAAGCATGTAGCCTTAAGAGCCAAAGAAAGCTGTCCTAGTATGTGGGTTATTGTGGAAATGCTGCACTTGAACTGGATTTTATGTATTTTTTTATCATTAATTGATTATCTTAAAAAGGAAATACAGAGTTGAGATATATCTAACTTTCTCACACTTGGGATTCTTATCAAAAAGAGTGCAATGGAAATTAGTTTTTAATTTACATGTCTGAAACTGAAAATTAGAAGTAAAGAAAGGAATGGCAGAATCTGCATTTCCAGCATGGAGTTGTAGGAAGCAGTGGTTCCATGTTGAAGCTACTGATATTTCCTGTCCTTAGGAGAAATCTGGTCTCTCTCATTTCATTAATTTAAACGGTGCTCCAGCTGTTGTGTACAGAGGAATTTCAGGCTATACCCTTAGATAGTAATTCTAAAAATGTACCTTGATCCCTAATTTCTTTTTCTCCAAGACATTTTAGGAGCCCGTATTTATGAAATCTTAGCCAAATTGGAGCTGTATTGTCAGCTGAATTGCATAAAAACATACAAATTATATAAGTAAATTCTCTTGTTCCAAACAACTTAGAGTCCAACTTGAACTTGCAGCTTGCACTACTCCAGAACACATACTGGTCACTGGAAGGACTGAGAAGCTTTTCCTTCCATTCCCCATGGTCCCAGCAGAGTTGGGGGCAGCGATGCCCTGGTTTACCTTTCCCCTCTAAGAACAAAAGGGGTGTCAGTAAATGCCTGCATCAGGATGTACATTCTGGAGGGCAGAGAATATGCTTGAGCCCTGTTCCAGGTGGGCAGTAACAACCCAGTGGGAAGGGGTTAGCATAGTTTGCAGAGAAGACAACAGGAGCTTCCTCCCTACACCACTTTTGGTCATCTGAAGGTTCTAGAAGGCAGACAGAGTTCCTCCATGAGGTGCCCGCAGTGTGGCAAATCTTTGCCTTTTCTGCCCTCCAGACACAGCAGTGCAGCTCTGTCCTCAAGGTGACAGTATATGAAATATACTATATTCCATACCTATATTCTGTCATTGTTTGAGAGAAAAGTAGATTGTAGCTTTGAGGTATTATTTTGTTCAATAAGAAACTGAATAGCTTTGAAATTCATCACTTGTAACACACTTCAGATAAAACCACTAGCAGTTACAATGAGCCCTAAATCTGACTCCCCTTCCTTTCTAAATGCACACTCACATATGGAGACTAATACACAGACACTAAATAGTTAAACCTGTTGGTACCTACATTTGTCACTCCTAGATTTTACGCTATGTGATATTTTAAAAGAGTGTTGTGGTAATTAACACAGAACACCAAGCACCTGCTTTTAATATTAATTCCTTAAAACACATTAGACTGCATCAAATCCATCATCCCATCCATGTATTAATTACCTCTAATTGACACGGCAGGTAGTTTAAACTGTTAGCTCAAGGGCCTGAAAAAGTACAAAATCAAGGACTTACTACATTCATGGTGAACGGATAACACCTTTACAATGCTGGCTGTGCTGTTCCACATCAGCAGTCTTCAAATGCTCCAACCAGTGAATTCATTCAGGCTCTTCAGGTCTGCCAAACCAATCCATTTTATTCTTTGAAGTTTTCACTATGCCGGGAACCCACCTCTGTGGAAAAATAAATAATAAGCATAGGATAATCCTCCTCTTGCATCACCAGCGTAGACTATTTCTGGAACCTTTATTGAAGCTCACTCAAAACCGTTTAGAAAACATTTTAGAAAACTACATTACTGGATAGGATCTGGATGGTCAGGAATTAATCAAGGTAATGAGTTCTCCACATTGAGATTGTCTGTTTAAAACTCATCCAGGCTGAGAGCAATTGAAGGCTCTTGCTCTCTGAAGGCTGCTTGCTGGCAAATGTGAAACAACTTGTTTGGCCTCTGTCCAGGCTGCAGCCCATGATCATTCACACCACAGAATCCTGCACCTTCAATATTGGTAATTCCACATCCTTGCCAACAAGTACAGCAGAAATCCAAGGAACTGAAAGGAGGAATATGTTGAATGCCCCATCCCTACAGTTTGTTACCCAGAGCCATAAGTGGGACAAACTAACAGAGTATTTTTAGGGATGTTTACAACATTTTGAGTTTTGACACCTTTTATCACCAGCGAATTAACAGTAAAAACACAAAATACTCACAAAATTAAGAAAGTGTGTTTCACTTTGTCAAAAGAAATGCTAACTTCGGACTCTATTAGGCAGTAAGTAAATTACGTTTGTCTAATATCAAATGATTAATTTACTCAGAGCAGGCCTACTTGATGTGGTCAGAAGAACAGAACTCTGGATATTCTTGGCCATCTATGTTAAGAAAAAAATAAGGAGTGTGCTGCTCACAGTCATTATAATATTAAAATTACACAGAACCACTCTCACCCCTCAACAATGCTGCTTCCCTTTTTTTCCTTTATCTTAATCTTCAGATGAAACTTAACAGTTTGTTCAGCCATTGGCCTCTGCTACTTATGCCAGTTTACTTAAAATAATGAACCTATCCATACAGAAAAAAGAAAACAAAAAGTAAACACAAGAAAAGCTTGGAGAGATCTTTACCCTGTGTTTGTGGCAAGCACATGACACCCATGGGTTTGTGGAGGTGATTTCAGCATGGAATGTGCCGATGCTTCTTGCAGCAGCATTTGCACTGACTGGTGCCACTCCAGTAACCCGAGTTTTTTCTACAGAAATGTTCAGGGCACTATAGAAATTCCTTCTTATGTTTTACAAGACCTTACAAAGCCTCCAAGCCAGCGTCATGAAACAGCATAGCTTGTTTGTATTTCTGTGGCTTAGGCTTCCTACTTGTAAAATTCATTTTTACAATAGATATGTAAAACATTTCATCATTATCAATTCCATGTGAGCATTCTCTCATGGGTCTTTTGTTGCTTCCGAAGTTCTTTCTCCAGTGATAATGTTGCTGGTTTAACTCGGCACATTTAAAGGAACCAAATTCTGTGTCAAACAAAATTAAATGGATCCATCTGCCATTTTTACCCTACGCTATTAAACTCTTGTGAATTAAAAGCAATAATATCCTAAACAGGGAATGTTTTCATTAAAGACTGATAAAATTACCTCAAGTACTCTTCTCATACAAAAGAACTGGGTTTCAAATTTCTAGGGATGAAAATTACAGGGTTTGAAGTTCTACCAGGTGTGGTTTGGACCACTGATTTGCCTTCACTTTTCCTCGCTTACAGCTTTTTCTAACTTTAAAAGAAAACAGCAGAAAAGGAGGCAGGTCCCATTTACCGTTGTCTGTATTTTTTCTCACATGCAAAGACAAACTGTGGGGTTTGGCCAATACTCCTGCCTGAAGCCAGGCCGATAGGTGCCCATGTCCTTTATTCATCAAAAAAAAGGGACTCAGAATCCATCTGCGCAAGGAGTCAGTCAGTAACAAACCGTGTATTTATATAAAACAGTGCAAGCATGGAACAGCTTCTGAGAACAGCTCAATGGCTTTAAATTTTGTTTTACTGTAATATTTACAGAATATTTACCTTTAAGAATATCAACAGTGAATCCTTAGAGATTCGGGGAAGTTAACCATTTAAACTAGCATTTCTGTTTACGTGAACAAGAGACTTCTGTTCAAGATACTTTCTGCAATTATGGTGATAAATTCCCAGATCTCTGATTTTCCCAGAATGTAAACAATATTGAAAGCAAAGGGCAGCCAATGCCTTTCAAAATTTCCTATGTCCAGTGAAAGGCATTAAAATAAGTTCTTAGAAGTTTAATGAAGTTTTTAAACATTTTGTTTATTTTGCAATAGAAGTTGTCCTAGAAGGTGTTCTGGTAAAGAAGTAACTCATGTATTTTCTTGACAGGATTAAAAACAGAAGCAACTTCTGAGAAAGAGATAATTTTATTATATATTTGGGTTTCACTAGAACACTAAGTGAAGCATCAAGCTCGTCTAAATTTATAATTCAATAGATTAACATAAGTTGAATTACTGGCCTGTGCTGTTCTGTTTATGCTTCCAGAGACGTTTTAGTCAGATGCATTCAGTTATCCTTGTGCCCACCACTGAAAATTAACTAAAAGACCATAGAAAGCCAATTTAAAAAAGCATGGAACTGGGCAGTGCTTCTATAGAGCCCTGAAAATAGCAAGATTAGATCAGGTCCACCAGAGACATTTAAATTTAATTGGAGAAATGCCATAGCTATACTAAAATGAGGGAAGGGTTAAGGACTATGCAAGAGAGGAAAAGAATGTGGAATCTGACAAAGAAATGTAACCAAAGACACCTAAGTGTCCTGTATTTGCAAACCGAATCCACTACATCATTAAATGGGAATCTGTGCTTAAAAACAGACAGCAGTTCTCAACTAAGATTATGTTTACTTCACAGTTCTGCAGCTTAATACACAGTTCTGCAATGCTACAGACAAACCATCTTTTTTATTTATCTTATTGCTAGTAGCTTTCCTGTAATCATGTAAACATCTGTAAACGAAATAGACACACCCTGATAATCAAGGAAAGCCACGATGCCAAGGCACTCAGACATTCAGAAGCAGCTGGCTGGCTGTGACTCGGCCAAGGGAGAAGGTGACCAGGTGAATTTGGACTGAGCCAGCAAAGAAATCACAGCATAGAACAAGGGAATGAGAATTTACTTTGCTGGCTTTGGTGTATCCTGGTGTACCTCCAAGCACCTTTTGGTGTAAATTTAATGACGACCTTACAGATATTAAACCTACTTTTTGGATACTGAAACACCTTTACTTTATGGTTTTCTGGTTTCTGATACTGTGACCTTTTGCTAGAAACCAGTGGAGCTGTGGAATTAAATTTCCATTCGTGCTCAAAAGTACTATCCAAAATGCTGCCAAAGCTTTCCCATTTTCCACTGTACTTGAGAAGTCAGTGCCTAATAGACCTTTAATATCACCCTCTCCAGAACATTGAAAAAACAGCGATAGCGGAATATTGGTTTTTATTACAAGTAGGATGACCTCTGCTCAGCAGTTTGGTGTACTTACTGTTGGGTTTAAGCCATCCAGAGCAGTGAGGGGTGAGGTAAAAAAGAGCGAGGTTTCTAATGGTAGTGATGTGTTTGAAGGATAGCAGTGGTAACATCGAAGAAACAGTACAAATGCAAATATCACTGGAGGAAGGAGAATGGTAAAGAAGCTTGCTGAATGGTGTGTCCTATCATGGCGTCATATTTAAAGCAACACTCCTCATTGTATATAAAATTACTTGTATTCTCTGATATTATTTGCACATCCTGCCTAAGACAGAGCAGATGTTAAGAACGTTTAAAATAAAATAAGAGGACAACCTTGCACTCACATGGAACTAGGAAAGTAAAAATGCATTTCTGTTTTCATTCTAACGTCTCCCACCTTCAGAAGTTTCTTTTTTAAACTTTTAACAGAAGTCTTAAGCATTTTTCTCCTTTGTTTCCCCTTCGCAAAATGTGCAGTTTTGCTCTGTTTTTACCAGCTAAGGGCTGAGGCAGCCTCTGAGACTTTGAGAATGAACAGTACTTGTAAAATCACTGATGACATTTGTGTATCTGCACAAGAATTTCCAAGACACTTCCAAATTCTGCTGCTTTTAATTACTTCACTTTCATCCACTGTCACATACTAAGTATTACAGGAGTTCTGAAGTGCACTTGTAAAAGTGAAGCACCTAGAAGTTAACCACCTGCTTTCTCGTGTCCCAGTCTCAGCAGCCAGTGAAAATCATTTTCATGCAGACACATAGAAAGCAGGCAGTGCTGCATGGCTTGAATGTGCAAGTTCCAGCTTGGTCACACAAGCTTGGTCCCGTGTTTAGGGACATTTCTTAAGTAAGATACTTCAGAGGTGTAAAGATTTTTTTGAAACAGAAAGTAGTGAATAAAAATAACCAGAAGCTAAAAAGCTTGGTTTTCTCTCACATAGAAACCATATTTAAACCATCAACCACATTTTGCTGTTTATTACCTAAATTTGCACTAACAGCAAATCTTTGAGTTCAAAAGAGAAAAATGTGATGCTGTCTGTAGGAAACACTTTGACATGGGATTCTGTTTCAGCACAGAAGGTGTCATATGATGAAATTATGGCCCTTGAAGTAAGGTGCAAATCACTAAAGATGAGTGGGGAATCTGAAATAAATTGCAGCCTGCAAACTACACTGAATTGTGACCAAACATAAAGTTACCCATTATAAGTTTATGAAATAATATTTTCTTTTAAAAGGCATTAGGAAAGCCATTCTGCTCAGATGAAAGATCATTTTCTTAGAATACCAGCTGCTCAATTCTATACAGATTTTTATATGTTTGATTTATGGTGCAATTAATAGCTTGATCCTATTGTAAATTGGTATAAAAATGTCTTTTGACTTTTTTTGCTCTGTAGCTTTTGTAGTCTTTAACAGTATCACTGACCACAGAAAAATGAATAATGTATTTGTCATGTTGATGAGATTTATTATGTCCCCTTGTCCCTCCTTGTTCTGGTTCAAGTCACATAAACTGGAGAACTTGAAAAACTGAAAACAGGGGTTTATAGATTTTGCTTACAACCTGTTGCCGATAATAGGCTATTGTTGTCATAGCCATGTTACTGAGGATACAGTGATGTATGCTGAATATACACAAAGAAAATAAAAACCTGATATTTGAAGTTATTAAATTGCCATCAAATAGTACAAAGCTAGGCTTTCCCATAGAATAAGCAAAGAACAGCCAAGTTCTAAAAAATCTTTGAATTAGTAAGCATCTACAAAGCACTTCCAAATATAAAATATTTTGTAAACTTTCAGTGTTATCATTTTAAGTATAGTAAGATTATATTAATATATATAATTGATGTTTAGTATTAATAGTGCCCAAAATGTAAGTCTCTCAAAATCAATAGGTTTGTAAAACTAGGGAAATGATATTGCAACGGCATGCATGTCGAATTGTTTACTTTTCTTTATCCACAGATCATGAAGGAAGTTCGGAGAGCATTGTGCAATGCATCAGCTGATGACAGTAAACTCTTACTTCTCAGCGCAGTGGGAAGTGTATTCTGTAGTGGCCTAGATTACTCATATTTAATTGGCAGGTTATCCAATGACAGAAGAAAGGAAAGCACTAGGATTGCAGAAGCTATAAGGTGACCCAAGCTTACCTATGATCTCTAAATTATGAAATGCAGTGTGTGATTATAACGATTTTTATCAGGTCCAAAAATGTTGTATATTTAAGTGTTGATTGCATTCTAATTATAGTCCTACAAATTTGTTTAGTAAGAAGAACCTTGGACCTTAGAAAAGAAGGCACATTTATTCCAGTGCTCATATCCATAGGGATTTATTTTATTCCAATTCTCCGTATTTAATATTTCAAATCATTCCTCCAAATTTAAATACAACTTGTTGTTATTGTTCCAAATTAGCTATTACTTCATGTTCTAAAGTGGTTCCTGAATGGCAGATATTTTACTTGTTTTAATGTTCATCATTGTAATGAATTTCAGTACAAATGGGAATCCATGGCTCACTCTTACTCTGTTGAAATAGCAGTCTGCCGCTGTATTCAGAACCTTATTAGAAAGGTCTCCACTCTTTTTTCTTACGTTTAGATTACTTAATATATATGTAAATGTAATTTTATTTTCATAACTAAAATGTGACTCCCCTTATATATATCACATCACTGTAATAGAAATCCAAGGTTCATAACATGCAGTCCACAAACCAATCTGCACATCACCAACTATTTCCATTATCCACCAGATTTACTTTATACATATTTGGCAGATTCTTCAGTATAAATAAATCAACATTACTCCACTAAAGCCAATGCTGTCTCACCAGTCTGTACCAGGAGAGGGTTTGGTCCCTTTCCACCCTCCATCTTCCTAAAAATAAATATTGTTCTTCTGAGAGCTTTAAAACTTTATGCAACAATTCTGTGAAGGATTTGTTTTATAACAGATCTCTGGTTTTGGTATAGTAATATAATGTAAGTTCAGGTTTAGTTATTCCTATGATTCTCAGTTTAATACTTTTGAAATTATCATAGTAGTAATTATTTTGAATTTAAAATCTGCTTCTTAAATGTAGTAAATTATGACCCCAGCTATGCCTGAATATGATGTAGTGATGTTCAGAAAAAGAAAAACCCTTTGGAGGATACATCTTAATTTTTTTTTTTAGATGTGAAGGATTTTTAATAACATAGAACCAAAAAAAAAATAAAAGTGAGGGAGGAAAATCACTGTTCTTATTTGAAAACACAGGCATGTTTACACCACATTAGTGGATATAAATTTAATATTATTCCTGTAAATATTGCATAGATAGGTATTGTTCTATATCTATATATTTATCTACACACATTTAAGATACAGGCATACTCATCAAGTCAACATTTAAATGAGTATAAACCAGACTATGATGCTCAGTTTTCCCATCCTTGGACTCAGAACTCTTGAAATACTGGTACAATGTACCACTCCTTGACAAGAATGTTGACTTCAGGCCCACTGGAAATAGATTTTTTTGGTACTTCTGGAAACAATACACTACGTTTTCCATTTAGCGCTCGCTGTGCTTTCTGTGAACAAAAAACTCGTGAAAAATACACGGAAATAAGAATATACGCTTCGCTTTTTCAATGGTTAGGATGTCCTGAAACACAGAAATGGATCTCTTCCTCTACTGCTTTACATCAAGTTAGACTTGTACAGAAATGAAATTAAAATCTTGATTACTGTGTGTTTCCACTTCCTAAAATATGGATCTCATATACTGATCACAAGTTAAAATTCAAGTTTAAATGCTGCTTCAGTCTTCTCTCACATGAATTATTTATTTGTTTGGCCCCTGTCCTCATCATAGAATCATAGAATCACCAGGTTGGAAGAGACCCACCAGATCATCGAGTCCAACCATTCCCACCAATCTCTAAACCGTGTCCCTCAGTATCTCATCCACCTGCACCGTAAACACCTCCAGGGAACGCGAGTCAACCGCCTCCCTCATCCACTGTCTTTGGGGCTTGCAACTCAGATTGGTGCAGCAGCTTCTCTCCAGGTACTGAACGTAGATCCATCAGCTTGTGCTCCCATCATCCAGGTGTGTGTCCAGCATTGCACTCCTGGAGCGGAGAAAAGGCAGACAGACAGACTACATTGCAACTGTGCCAAGAGACCCTGCAATTGAAAGAATCACTGGAAGACATTCCTAGCATCAGTCTCCTTTGTCACATCATCAGGCATCGTTATGTGAGCTGATACATAAAATTGTGGGCATGCTCAGAAGAAAACAAACAATGACTTTACTTGCTCATCATCTTCATAGCCTTTGACATATTATGACCCTTGATGATGCAGGGGTATCTGAGCATTCCAAAGTGAATTTGATGGTCAACTTGCCAGATCCTCTAGCAAAACTAAGTCTTCTACATGTCATACTTTTTCCTCTCTTTTTGCTTCTGGCTCTACTGTGCAACAACGGTTTGGATTGTAAGTCTTTGTCAAAGCTGTCTTGAACTGGAACAAGGATCTTCTAGCCTGGAAACTACATGTGTAAACTTATGGTTCAGAGACATGGAAACATGCCACATTCTCAGTACAGAGATGTCTGAAACAAATAATATACCAAACAGGGAACATAGATAAGTGGAGTGCTGGACTTTGCAGCTTCTATAGACCAAATGCAGACATTTGTTCCACTTGCCAGCTTCCAATATTTTAGCCTTCCACTTTATCCTATTGGTGGGATGTTGCTTACACACCTGTTGTACCATCCTCTGTGTTCCTTTTCCTTCCTTCATGACAGAGGCTCATTGTGTCTTCTGTGTGTTCTGTCCACTCTCTCCCAGTCTCCAGGTCCTCTCTTCCTTGCACACTCATTTGAAGATTTCACATTTTCTTCAGCCCTTGGTCTCCATTAATGTCTTTTGCTTTGTTCTTCCACCCCAGCCAACCATTTCCTCTCTACATCCCTAATAGCTTTTCCACATTTACTTCCAGTCCCATTTGTCAACACATGCTTCCTGCTTTTCTCCACAACACTGTTTTCTTCTGCCTCCACATTGTCTTCAGATCTGCTACCACCATTTATCCACAGTTTTCATCCACAGTCATATCCCCATTCCCATCTGTAGCCTTACTTGGAAGGCTTACTTGCAGAACTCCCTGAGTTCTCAGAATTTTGGAATTAACCACATGCAATGACCCACAGTCATTAATCAACCATAAACAGCTAAGAAGTAATGAGACAAGGGAACAGCACTGCTTCTACAAACAAAAATGAACCACACCTCTCTTTAACCCCTCAGTCCTCTAGAAATAAATGGTCTTGAATAGACAAATACAATGTTCTATAGTTCACTCTCTGTCTTGCCTCTGATTGTATGCTTTATCACTCACTGTGTGACCAGAGCTGCATCAATTCCCACAAGTCTCTATTTTCCCATGGTCAAAAATCAACTCCTTACTTGACAGCCTGAAAAACAGAACTCATTCATTGAACACCTAATGCTGGGTCACCTTAGACTGTTTGTTTTCGTATAAAATACAGCCAGTGCCATTGCATTTAAGTGCAATAAAATACTGATCTTCAGTATGTTTTCCATTTTTTGTCAGATCGGCACTCTGAGCCGCTAGGACAGCTCCTGTTCCTGCATAAAGAAGTCCAGGTCTTTTTGACCTCAGTAGGAGAGCTGTAACTCATCAAAGGGCACATTCAACAAAATGATCTTTCCTAAAATCTGTCAGCAAAAGTGCACCCTGGATCTAATAAACACCCAGTGCAGGAACAGAATCTCTTCTTTTGTTTTGAATTTGATTTATACATGTCTCTTCTCTAACGAAGTAATTGAGCATCTCATTCGCCTCCACATACCTGCTGTGCACGGAGTTGCTGGAGCCCATAATTTCCTCACAGTTACACTCATGCTTTTTCTTAATTGCTGTGTAGACTGTTCCATTCAACAAATGTCTTTCCAAAGTTGCTGGCAGGTGACATTTAACATATCTCCTCATTGCACAGAATTTAACAAGTTCTAGCTCATTCATCCAGGTGAGTCCGATCACATTTACTTGCCCATTATTTCCCATTGCTTCACATTTACTATTTTAGGCAGGCAAAGGCATCTAATTTATTTTAAAATTTTACTGAAGATGTTTGCAATGAAGACCCAACAGATTGCTCTTTTAATTCTTCCCTGTTCAAACATTTCTTTCTCTCTCTGACTCCCCTTTGTGGGTCTTATTCTTTCCATTGGTTTGCCTTAAGCGTTTACTGTCTCTCAGCCCATTGATGGGACTTGCAGCAACCTTTGACATAGGGTGCCAAGAGAACTTTTTGAAAAAAATATTCTGCAATCTCCTTATGAGTTTCCTCTCTTTCAAGCCATGAGGTGTTCATCAGGTTAGCTAAATCAGATCATCAGAATCCATCCTTGCTGTTGTGGAGCAAACTGAGAAGCGCTGTGTGTGCAGACCCATGAGTTACTGGTCCAGAAGTAAAACTAAAGCCAACCAAACCATTATGCAAAAAGTACAGCAGTCAGAGGCATTCCAGTCAATCAGTTCACATACAACATATACAAAACTATTTAGTATCCCAGGTAGTCATAAAGATTAAATAACAAAATACAAGCAAAAATTTCCAGCTGCAAACTAGAATGTATCTCGCAATTCTGCCCTCATAGAACTGGGCCATGGGATTTATTGTGTTCATCTCTGGTTATAATTTGTTTTCAGATTAAGTACTTTAGGCTTGGGTATTTATCTAAGCATTACTTCTGTACTGAAGATCTTTCTTTTATTTTTTATTATAGGGATTTTGTAAAAGCTTTTATTCAATTTAAGAAACCAATTGTGGTTGCTATCAACGGCCCTGCTCTTGGGTTAGGAGCTTCTATTTTACCACTATGTGATATCGTTTGGGCAAGTGAGAAGGCCTGGTTCCAGACACCATATGCAACAATCCGACTCACTCCAGCTGGCTGCTCATCATACACATTCCCGCAAATTCTGGGTGTTGCACTGGTAAGGTTTTCCACCTCAAACTGCTGAAGAACCTTTCTTGAATTCATGTTGTCTTTCTCTCTTTAAAAAGTAGAACAGAAAACTGTTCCTTTTAGTTGTCATGAATGGAAATTAAATCTGTGGGAAGTTCATCTAATCCCTACCAATTTCTTACCACAAAATGACCTCAGAATTCAGTATATTACACGTGCTGTACATAAGAAAGATTGAACACAAGTTGAACAAGCAAAGATCATAAGGATTATGGTACGAAAGGGAAGAAATGCATTAGCAGAATAATATTGCAACATGTTTCTCTGTATTGTGTTAGGATTGCACAGTAGCAGAGCAAGATACTGCTCTCCAAAGACAATCCACAATAATTCCAGTAAGGTTGCTTAGTTTTCACCAGTGTAACAAAGTAGAATTTGCCCCTCATATTTCATTCCAGTTTCCATGACTTGGCACAGCATCACTACATCACTGACAGTTCCTCTTGTAAAATCAGCAGTACAGATTGATCATGCATGCCAGCATGTTTCTCTTAATAGAAACCTTTGCTGTGCTCTGGCCACCTGCACAATCCTTAAATAGCTACCGAAATTCCTTTTAATGTATTTTGAATGAAAGATGCAGGAGGCCATTTGTAAATTTGATCTTGAAAATAGGAAGCAAGTTTAGGGAATTTTTTAAGGGAACAATAACCCAAGGTCACAAGTGATCTTTTGGTCTCACAGGCAAATGAAATGTTGTTCTGCGGGAGAAAGCTGACAGCACAGGAAGCCTGCAGCAGGGGGCTGGTGTCTCAAGTATTTTGGCCAACAACATTTAGCCAAGAAGTGATGCTGCGAGTGAAAGAAATGGCATCCTGCAGTGCAGTGGTAAGAAATCAACTTCTTAGTGATTAAGTTATATTTCACAGAGGTTGTGTGTTCTCAAGGTTCATCACATGGTGGGTCCTCAGTTGTAAGTAAGTATAAGTGTAGTAAGCACTACCTAGTAATGAGTAAAACATGGGCGTGTGATCAATATTATGCTTCTCCTGATTCCAAAGCACAGCGCTACACCAGCTACTGGGTAGAAAATTGTCAAAAACCAGGACAAGGCGCCAGTGAGAAAATAGATTTACCATTCACGTTGTCTTGGCCTACTGTGTTTTAGCTGAGTCTGCCTTCTTTTCTGCACCTGCAAAGTTCCTGATTCTGCAGACTGTCCTACACAGTGCACCACAAGGGTAGGATGGTGCCAGGTAACCTTTGCTGTAAAGGGGAGGTGAGATCCAGACACAGAAGGATTTGAACACAGTCTGGTCGTGATGTATTGTAACTTTCCTTTTCTGTACATAGAAGTTGAAAGAAAATCTTTTCCTATTCTTACTTTTGAAGATTTTTTCCCTTCAGGCAGATTTATTCCTATTCTGGGCACATACTAATTTAAAAAAAAAAAAAAAAAAAAAGTAGTGAAGAAACTGATACCGTCTGCAATAAAATTGCATAAACTGAAGTGTAAATTGTTACAATTTCTTGCTTTGCTTCTTATGTCTGAAACTGTCTTAGTGTCTCTCAGTTTTATGTAAAAGATTCGTTGTAAGAGAGAAGGTAGAGACATGGGAGATTTTTAATTAAATGAATCGTAGATTAGATCTCAGAAAAGACATTGAGAATGAAACTCTCTGAAAATGTAGCGTAAGCTTATTTGATCATGCTGATACAAACTGTATTTTATGAGTTGGGAAAATCTCTGGGCCGTATTGTGAATTCTTCCTTCCTCTGCTGTTATTGGCTGTCAATGAAATTTTCTCAAGACGTGTTAGAAAGACTGGTGCTATCTTGTGGATAAAGATGAGAGTTAAGACTGTCGAAGGCTAGATTTAATTTCTTGGATCCTAAATGAAAATCAGGCTGAAGTCACAACAATGAACATGATGAGCTCATCCACATTCATTCTGGGTACTTGTTCATAAACAGTCAAAAAAACCCACACAGGCCCTTCAGTTTGCAATTAACACCATATACTTGGGTTAAAGAGAAAAACTACTTTAAAGTAGCAGTGTTGTAACCTAAACCAGATAGGAACTGGGCTTACCACGTAGATGTTGACAAAGCTGAGGGGAGAGTGTGCATCTCCTTTACTGTATTAATACGTTAAATCTTCTGCCCTAAAAAATCCACAAATGTATGAATTATTAATGGTTTTGTTTGACTCGTTGGGTTCCCTGTGAGATATGTTCTGGCGTTAGGTATTTCAAAAAGAATTTTGACGCATGCAATCTCAATATTCTTTAATTTTGGCCTGGGGAAAACGAGCTGAACTGTGGGGGCAGCCAAGGTCCTGCTGTTCCCACCTTTCACAACTTGCAGCCACTACTAAGGGCTTGAGGTCGGGCTTCCCATTGCAAAAGCCTTAGATGGTTTGTTATGACTACTTGCATGAGCTAAGCAAATCAAATTCCAGACCACAGTCAGAGGATGCTTGCTTTGTTTCCCACCCTTCTCTTCTCAAATATTTCACTTCTATAAAACTTTAAGTAAATAAACTTAAAAAGGGGTTTATGCAGTGAAGGCCCTTTCCTATTAATTTCTGTGTTGATGAGGAAATTATGCATGAGGGAAAATTGTTAAAGATGATGGACAACTACAGTTGGATTTCCAACCTCTGTGACCTAAAAGACCACCTTCCAGGGAACAGGTAGCCAATACAGCATACCTCAAGTTTTTTCATTTCAAGGGATCAGTTTTTCAACAAGAGGGAGCTCAGCTCCTTCTAGTGCTTCGTGACAGATCTTCAATAAACCTTAAACCGAGGTACTTCAAAATCCTTCATTTCTTCTAAAAATGTTGGCTCTAAGGCTCCTTGAATACTGTGTTCAGTTCTGGGCTCCTCACCACAAGAAGGATGTTGAGGCTCTGGAGCGAGTCCAGAGAAGAGCAACAAAGCTGGTGAAGGGGCTGGAGAACAGAACCTATGAGGAGCGGCTGAGAGAGCTGGGGTTGTTTAGCCTGGAGAAGAGGAGGCTGAGAGGAGACCTCATTGCTCTCTACAACTACCTGAAAGGAGGTTGTAGAGAGGAGGGAGCTGGCCTCTTCTCCCAAGTGACAGGGGACAGGACAAGAGGGAATGGCCTCAAGCTCCACCAGGGGAGATTTAGGCTGGACATCAGGAGGAAGTTTTTCACACAAAGGGTCATTGGGCATTGGAACAGGCTGCCCAGGGAGGGAGTTGATTCACCTTCCCTGGAGGTGTTTAATGCACAGGTGGACGAGGTCCTGAGGGACATGGTTTAGTGTTTGATAGGAATGGTTGGACTTGATGATCCGGTGGGTCTCTTCCAACCTGGTGATTCTATGATTCTATAAGCCTCAAAAGTCCTTAATTGTTAAAGAGGCTGAATATCAGCGAGTGGAGTTACGGCTGTACGTCAAACCTCATTCTGTATCCAAAGGAGTTGTTAAGATTGTAAAATGGAGTCAGTAGCATTAAGATGCTGTTCACGCCATGATTCAAAATATGTTTTTCTGATTCAAAATATAATACTGAGTGATATTTCGACTTTAGGTATTAGAAGAGTCCAAATGTCTCGTGCGGAGCTTCCTGAAATCTGGACTTGAAGATGTGAATGAGAAAGAGTGTCAAATGTTAAAGCAGCTGTGGAGTTCTTCCAAAGGATTGGATTCATTATTCAGCTATTTGCAAGACAAAATTTATGAAGTCTGATGTCTTGGCCTGACTTAAAGTGAAAATGCTCCACTTGTGAACAGAGTCAAACATTACCTGTGTTTGAAAAGCAGAGGCAATGCATCCTTGAGGAATTTGTGACGGTGTATCCTAATACGTATGGTTGTGTTGATTTCCTTGTGAGCTACACAGCGCTGCTTGTAGCTGGTTTGATTTTGTGTAACCGAGACGTAGGCAGGTTTGGTCAGTGCACATAATCTCTACAGAGGGCTGCATCTTTCCCATGCTCATCCAGATAAAAGTATACATTCCACGTGCTGAGACGCACCACGGAGGCCCAGTGAGGCGCACCATCTGTAATGATTTGTTTTGTCTGTCCTTCTTAACTTATTCTTGCTCCTGCAATGCACCTGGGCTGACACGGAGGGCTCGATCTAAAAACTGGGTCAGCACAGTATTTTGTAGACCCAAACACCACACTTTTAGAAATATTTTAATTATTTTTTCTAACAGTGTAATAGAAAAATCTGATAATTTATATGTATAGTATGTAAAGTTAGTTTTACAAAAACTACTAGGATTTTTCTCTTTGTTGAATTTATTTAACTTATTTATTTTGTGTTCATATTTAGCTGTTTATGAATCATAGATCTTACGTTCACACTTCCCTTGAGTGAATTAATGGCATTGCATGAGAATGCAAACACATTTTTAGCAGGAAAATGTGTACAAAAATAAAGAATACACAGAAAACAGACAGAATGCTGTGGGCAGTAAAAGAAACAGCCATGTGCATGCTCCTCTACATGCAAAATTATACAAAAAAAGTGTATAAAATAGGTTAATTTGACAGGGTTAAGGATTCTGAAGCAGTGAGTCCCCCCCTAAGTCTTTCTTCACTTCCTGCCTTCCTGAGGAGCACTGAAGGGCTTGCCAGTGAGATGCTTTATTTAAGTTTACTATATTCCTGTTAACCGGATGTCAGTAACAGGGTGCATGGTGCCGTTATGTGGCATCGTACTGTTTTTCAGGTTTAAACATCCCCATTTGGTCTAAAGTCTAAAAGCAAATCCTTTGAGCCTTAGTCTAGTTGCCTGATTCCTCAGGTGTGAGATAATTTCTGCTCCGGAGGCCTTTGGGTGTAGGCCAGCAGTTTATACAAGGTGCTAGGTATTGAACTAAACAGAGGGAGAGGTTTTGTTTTGCCTTTCCCAGCTTTCCACATCTGGCCACCCCACCATCCGTTACAACAACTTATGGCTATCCATAAAAGCAGTCCATAGTAAATGACAAAAATCCAATCTGCTATTTTAGAATGTGATCCTAGTACTTTTCAGTGACACTGACTGACTTCTGAACACTGGATCTCCCTCGTTTCTTTCTTGCTAGTAAGGCAATTAATATGGAAATAACACAAGCATGCTCTGTAATGCCACCTGCCATTGTCATATGCCCAAATGAAAACCTCTTGAAGCAGAAGCTTTGCACATTTGTTTGCTTCGTAATTCATGCACTTGCTCTTCATCCTTGAGCCCAGTTACTTGGTTATGGTTTAAACCTCTGCAGGTGAGGCTGCTAGGTTTTCTCCCTCCCGGTGTTTCCATGAAGAGTTTCAACAAAGTCTTTGTAAAGTTAAAGAACAGGTGATTATAGTGTACGGTAGTCTTCTACACAGTAATACAACATTGCTTTTCTACAAATAATTTAAAGTGTTGTTTCTGTGGCTTAATTGTACCAGTGAATTTTAAGGAAATTATTACCCTAAATGAAAAAGTTCTCATGGAAGTTCTTCGTTAAAAAGAGAAAATCTAATTTCTCATTATCCTGTTGCAAATATTTAAAAAAAAATTCATCAAGCCAAGTAGCTTATTGTTAAATGTCTGAAACAGAACTCTCTCAATAACTATTTGCAGTGATAGAAGCACCACTTGTTTTATACCAATACTTGCTTGTTTCCACAACCTGCCAGCAGTGCCGCGGGGCGCTTGCGTCAAGGCTTGGTTGGATCAAGGCCGCAGGAGCCCCGACTGTGCCAGTGTGTGCACAAGTCACCCGTATGGCAGTCCTGGTAGGAGAGGAATTACTCAAGTGTAGACCACTCACATGTTTGCACAATCAGGCATTCTCCATATGGCTTCAAAAAAAAAAAAAAGCAATGGAAAGTACCGTGATTCCGTAATTTTATTTATTTCCTTTATTCCTGTCCAGAGAGCCATAACTCCTAGTCATGTGATAATACAATGTTAGGAAGTTTATTTCAATGCTATGCCTGGATTTGCTAGATAAATATAGAGAAATTGCTCAGCAATGTGAAGGTATGCTTCCCGTATGAGATTTTCAAAGAGAAGACTCATAAGCTGTTAGACCTTTAAATGGTATCATTTCATCTGAATTCTCAGATATCTGTATCTTAGCATTTTTTATGACAAAGGAATGGTTGAAATACATTTTTTCTATACTTATTTTTCCATTAAATCAAGCACTAACCATAGTTGACATTTTTAATTATTCATATCTATACAGTTAGAATCTAGTTTTCATGAAATCTATTTTCCCTTCAATTAAGAGTGATAACAATGTCAAAAGTTTCTTTTCCAGTATTTAAAGTTCAGAATCAATTTTCTCTTGTGTTTCTGTTCTTACTAGGTATTCTGATATCTAGATGTACTGTACATATTAGTCTGGGTACCTTTACTAATATTCACAGTATTTAAGATTATAAATGCAATTTGTTGTTAAGTACATTATTTTATTCTTGTGTAAATTGTTTTGTAAAATCTTTAAAAATCTACAGTTTTGCATTTGTAGATATTAAAGGTAAGCGATTTATTTTGTGTTGTCCTGCATGTATATTTTTGCTGTAGATAAGTGTTGCTTAGTTTACTATTTCAGTACATTTCTGTTTAAATGAATAAGCTTACAAACTTTAATACAGTATATATTTTCAGAATATAAACTTTTATATTTCTGTGGTAGGTTAGGGTATGCGTTTTAGGCAATCTTTTTCACTACTATTAACTGTTCTTTTAATCTATAATATAATGGTTTTGTGCCAATAGTTTTTCATTAGAATTAAATGCTCTTTTAATGTTAGGGATAAACAGACAGTTTTGGTTGGGGTTTGTTTTATTTTGTTATTTTTTATTATTATTTGCCAGCCTTTACAGTTTTAAATGTAATTTATAAATGTATTGCATTTGTGAATAAGCCTTACCATTAGGTACAAGAAATCTTTAAAGCTACATGATTTTTTATGTAGTACTAAGGACTTCCCCAAATAATTGCTGTAAGAAAGTTAGCAAATCAGAGTACAAGGCCTTAAGTTTTTCTTGTGAAAAGGATAATACGGGTTGTTTCTTTTGAACAACATAGGTAGGCTTGTCAGCATGGGCTTTGTTATATATAAACTGTGCATTTGTGCTCCCAACCACAGTAGTTTAATCTCAGGCTTTGTGTGGCTGGGTCTATAAAAGTCAAATCTGGCTAAAGCCAGCGCTCTTTAGGAGACACTAAAGAAGTTTACATAAGAGACTTATAGACAATCTTAATCATAGTACATTTGGGTACTCGGTATCCTAGATGTGTTATCTGTGTCTGCCCAATTAACCGTATGTTTTAAGCCATATTAAATCTCTTTACTGCTACTTTAAATACTCCACTGACAGTCATTCACTAGCTTGCTTGCTCACAGACAGGATTTCAATTTTTAGTGAATAAAAATATTTTGCCTTCCATAAAAACAAAGGACCAAAGAGTTGCATGATTCTAACAAAGCATTCGTTCCTTCGCCACTGAACTAGTTTGACATTTGTACCGAAGATCAAATAGTCTCTTTCTGCTTCAGACACTGCATTCTCATCCATGTCAAGTGTAAGGGGAAAAGATGTATCCACTGACCTATTGGGAAAGGAGTGATGTTCAGCCAGGATGGCATGTCTATTGGTAAGGCTTATTACCAAACCTCTGAGATAAAGCAAAGAACCAAAAAAATCACAAGTTATGTCAATGTAAATTTATTTTCAGAACTTGCACAAATAATTAATTGTAGAAGTTTGCAAATTAGGCCCTTAAGTTATTTTATCAGAATGCCATGCAACAGACTAAAACAGTTTCTAATATTTGTACTGATGAGTACATATTATAATATTATAAGGGTACAGGCACCCCTATATCACAGTGTTGTAAATATTTTCTGAAACTGGTACAGTACTGAGGGACTTGTATCTTCTGATATATCAAATATTGACTGTCTAGATCAAAATGTACACAATTTATTTGTTGATGGTCCTGTAACTAGTGTATGGACACATTTCTGGGTGCCTTAGAAGTTGTATTTTTCATGTGTGTTAATATGCAGTATTTATACATTGTGAGAAGCTGCTTTGAATAAAAACATTGAAACTTCATTTCAGCGCAGTGCTTTTCAGTTTTATATAATCAGAGTGGATGTGATAAGTAGTAGCCACAGACCCTTGTAATATATGATAATGTATTATAGATGATAAAGCTATTCATGGACTCCTACCTTTTAGCAGAAAGCAGGCAGGCATAGCGCAGGCTTTTTAAATGAGAAATTAAACTTAAAACTTTAGCTTTCAAATGGCAAAAACCAGGGCACTAGAAGAAACTGCAGTAAGAACTCTCTGATATCATTCATCATGATCCATCTCGTTTATCATTTCATCATCCAGTCCAAGAAAACCACCAAGAACTGCCTTACAATCACACTTTCAGAATACTTTCTCCATCTTTATCACTCCAACTGTTTGATATGTGCATGCACCTAAAGCAAATGTGCCCAGAACTGACTACTGCATACAAGTATTTCAGCTCCACATGTGGCAACTGGAAGCGCTGCTTGCCAGGGAGGCCAGGATTCATCCTGGTGCTGTGTGAAGCAGGATCACCCTGCAGTCCATGTTCCCTAGTGTCTTTTATATACAATGTGATTGTTTGGCTGCAACATACATGAATGCTGTTTCCAATCATGTATCTCCCATGATTAGAAAAGCAACTGTAAATTATTTCTGCCTAGAGCAGAGAAGGAAGGATATTTTTACAGCGAGCCAGTGTTACCCAACCCACCTATACAACAAGGTCTGAAAAAATGACCTACACGTGATTCGAAAGACAACAATTGTGTTCTGGCAATTATATTGGTTAGCTTCAAACTGACACACACTGTTAGTGAAAACTGTGGTCAGCTATTTAGAGCAGAGGCTTGAGTAATTTATTCTTGCTTCACCATCAACAAATCCAATTATTTATTACAGTGACTCTTGCAGGAATTAACTTACTGTAGTGTGCACTGGACTGCAAACAATGTATATTTGATGAACACAGCATGACATCTTTCTTGTCCAACAGTTCACCTAACTTTTGGTTTTAACATAAACTACCAACATTTCAATTTTACTTTAAATATCTCATTTTTAAAGAAAGCAAAATACTTTAGAATTTAAAAATCCCTCCAAATCTTTTAAGTCAGTTTTTTTAAAAGCAAGATAAATGTTAATCCTTGTTGCTGTAAATGATTATACCAACAAACTATGGAAGAGGAAGCCATTAAGTATGTATAAAGAAGGTCTACAAATTTAAGCAGTCAAAAGACTAGTCTATGAATTGCATATAGAAAAGATGTAACACACCTGTTCCTGACTGATGTCTGACTTATCCTCAGCGCCAGTCAACAGCCATAGCAGGGAGCTTCAAGTTGGTAAGAGAGCCAGAATAAAAACCTACTCTAGAATCCAAACCTTTTGAACCGTGCTAACACCACTTTGCCTCAGTTCACTTCCATTGAATTTACAGAATTTGCTCATTACAGATGTATAGCAAAAATAGAGCCATTGACAACTTTGTTGAATTCTAGCTCTTAAGTCCATCTGGCTTGACATAATAATTTTCCCCTGGAACTGTTAAAGCTATGGAAGAAAAGGGAATTTTCATTTTCTAAAGGGAAACAGTTCATCATTTAGTAGAGAATAAATTAGTTTACACAGAACATAAACCCAAGACCAGAAATGCACAAGAAAGAAACGAGGTTTTTTTTACAAAGTCTACCAGTATAAGAACCAAGTTTCTACTAGAACTGGTTACAGAGGAATATCTAAGCACATACATAATCTCTAGCTACACATTAAACAGCAGCCCTAGTTCTCAGGTCGGGGGTGGTATGTTTTCATTATCTTAAGCTAATTATCTTAAACTAGAACTGTTTATTATGACATAATATACAGAATGTCATTTTTATCAAATTCTTGGCACAAAAATTGTGATGCTACTTAGTCTGTCAGGAAGAATCCTAGCAATTGACAATTTCACTTGTCCTTCAGTAAACTTCCATATAATAAGCAAATATCCTCCTTCTGGAAGGGTAGATCATTAACACCTGTGGTTTGTTTATGACACATACAGTCCTGTCAGTGTGGCTTCATATCCCATTCCAAGCAAAAATGGAGTGTCCTGACCCCAAAGGAAACCTGTAACTTAAGTGTCCACAATAAATGAACCACACTTAGCAGAAGTCAGTAATGCAGAAGCTAACTTTAAAAGTCCTAAGCTAAGCAGGATCACCTTTCCTTTATCACTTCCTGGCACTGGTGTCACTATAACAAAGTCAGTGGTTCTAAGTCAAAATTCACTGATGTCAATGATGTCTTACTGACGTCAGTGGCTTCTAGTTCTGACTCAGTGGGTGACAGATACCACAGCAAACTCCTTCACTGTTAGAGTACTGGGAATATCTTGTAGTCACCTTCTTAAAAAAATAATGTAGCACTGATGAGAAAGGCATAATGAGCACAGAAGGGTTCCATATCTATAGTTTAAAATTTAACAGCACTAAGAAACTTGGAATAAAAGTCAACATATTCCATATTATCAGTGAGTCTTGCTAGCAGAAAGACATGTTCTGCTGTGATTTAGCCTTCCTCTACTATTATAGAATCAACTGGGATTCTAGGTGACTATGTAACATCTGTGACACTTATTTTATACACTAGTCATAGACAGCAATATGTTGGCGAACAACTGTAAAGAGAAAAGTGAAAATGCTTTTTGCAACCAAGAGTCACATTTGAAACAGGCTATTGAACTGCCACTGCCTCCTAAGATGTTAGCTAAAAAGCTGCATCTAACGTTGGAGTTTCTATAGCAAAAAAATGATTTAAACACTAAGCGGCAATCTTGACTTGTTAAGTTAATTACTATACTCTAGAAATAAGTTATTCACTGTCATCCAGAAATGTGTTTCTGATGTGTCTGTAAATAAGTGCTACAATTTCTATTACTCCAAAAAGATCAGCAGTTTCATCCCGCCGTCTTCCCAGCCTCTGGTTAGTGACTACATATGCTGCCTACCAGGCTCTAGGGTATTCACTTTCTACAAGAGGTTCATTAAATGGATAAAAGCATTCACATAAAACTCTTCCCATGCCTAATTATTCAAGATCTGCATTATCTTAGCCTCTCACTTGTTTATTTTGTATGCAGCTGCAGCATGTTTTTAGCCAAGGACTCGGACTCCAGCAAACAATTCCCTCCAAGTCCACTTTTTGCCCGTTAGGCTCATTATGAGCAACATCTCAAAACTCCTGCCAGCTGAGCTGCCAAGGGATTCCCTGCTGTTTCAAGGGTAAAGGTCAGATGAGCACGGCTTTGCTGATCATCAGCAGCATGTCCACTGGTTGGAGTGTGGGGCTTGGAGTTGACAATTGCTCAAATCCTCCCTTTATCTCTGAAAGCAAGCCTTAATAATATCAGTGGTCCAGCCTTTTGTGGGTTTTCCTGCCATAATGACCTTTCATCACTCCTTTTCACAGGGCTGCTCCCTCAAATGACATCTGAAGCAGTGTAAGTTATTAACTACAAAGGAACCTGCAAGTTCCTTATGCCAGAGACCAGCCATTTGAAAAAAGCAATGGACAAAATGATCATAATCTTCAGACCATCCTTACACCTTCCCTGCACCATGCTGTGCCACACTTCATCAGACCAGAAAATCAGGAAATTATATTCTTCATGAATTTACATGTAACAGGATAAAACAGACTTATTTTCCTGGATGCTAATGTGATGCCAATTGGGAAGAAATTTCTCAAAACACATTAGAGCTGGTAGGATTCATCTTCCATACACAGCTGTAACTAGTTAGAACACAAAGACACTGTCCCTCTCTAAATGATGTTTCTTAAATAAATCCACTTTCTCTGAAAATCTATTGAAAGATTAAACTGAGCTTTGAATAAACTGAGCTGCAATAAAGCTTATGTGAAAGGCTAAAATTTTCCCAACTGTTTGAAGTACGCTAAAATCCAGCAGCACTCGGTTTGCGATTCAAGCACTTGGTAAACACTCACAACTGCACCGTGGCTTTGTGCCAACAAAACGGTGAGTCAGCAGGCAGGGTAGGGAATCAAATGTCAAGAATGCATTTAACCCTCACTCAAAAGAACACTTTTATTATGAACAGAATGAAAACACTCTATAAAAAGAAAAAAAAAAAACGTACTGCATTTTTTTCTCCATTAGTACAGGCAACCATCTCCATTCTCCTCCAGTCTACAGAAGCTCTCAAAGTTTAAATTAGGAGAAATGCTTAAGAAAAATAGCAAACTGATAGGAAAGCAGCTTGTGAACATGTACTGATCCAGTCCTATGATCCTTATTCTGACAAAAATCCCACTGACAAACCTGGTAGAGTTGATTGCAGAAGGGTTTCATGAGAGCATTAGAACCAGTAACACCAAGTACTCACACAGATATAAAAAATGAGTACATTTTCCTAATGGAAATACAGTTCAAATGATATGTTATATTCCTAAAGGAGTATTTGTGCATGCTGCCTTCCTTCACAGTGTTCTTGTAGAGTGTTTGATGAAATCATGAGATTTCGTATATAATTTTTAAATTAATCCCTCTTAAGAAATTCCCTACTGAAGCATCACTCTGCATGATCACCCTAAATATTAGTTTCTGGATAGCTGAAAAGGGTAACAAGATTGATGATTAAAAAAAAAATTAAGAAGATTTGAAAGAGGACCAGTCTTCCACCTGAAAATTTGAACATTCATTTACAAGATCCTTAAAGACTGCCAAACCAGAATGGCAACATTTTATACCTGCTTTCTTACTCACTCTTCACAGGTGTAAATAACCACATTGGACACCTGTGGAGGAGGGAAAAGGAGGGAAAAAAAAACAAAACAAAGAAGACTAGTTATTATCTTCACAGTGTTAGTTAAGGGTAATTATACACCAGATGTGAACTTACAGCTTACCCCTATTAATGAACAGATACACCTTCCAGCTATAGGGTGAGAACAGCCAGTACTTCCATACTTCCCACTGCTCGATCCTACAAAAGCCTATACAAATGAGTACATTTTTTTTGACATCTTGCCCCGCTGAACTCCACAGCCTGAGCTGTCTTCTGCAGGAACTCAACTTACCACCAGTAATATCCATCTAATGTTAGTTTCCCTACACAGATCTAGGAAAGAATTTTTCTTGCATCTAAGAGACCCTGTGAAACCTTAATCCAAAGCTTCGACAAAGTTATCACCTTAAGAGAAAAGCCCTGCCAAATGCTGCTGGAGTGGTTGAAAAGACTTTTACTCCAATGTTCAGCACTGTCTTTCTGTCATATGTTAGCAACTGTAGCAGGGGCTGTATATTAGACAGTTGTATCTGCACGTCATAAAATAAATTAGAGCTGGATATGACCTCAAGTTGTTGGCAAAAATCTAGGACCCTTAAAAGATGGCAACGTCCCACAAAGGAACACAGCAGCACCAAGGTTATCCCTTCAAATACCTCATTCCCCTCCACCATGTTCTTACACACTGGAACTACTTAAGTATGACCAAAGAGTAACTTTCATGAGAAACCAATGTCACTCACTGTGCACGATGCTGTCATGGCTCGCACTCGGCTTACTCAAGGGGGAGCACATGATCAAGTCCTGCAGAACTTCAATTTTGAAAGCAAATTTCCATGTATGCTGCTAAATTCCTCCATCTGAAAAGCATAAAGAGGAATGTCAAACATTGTCTGCTTGCAGTATTAAGTTTGGTGTTTGTGGAAGGAAATCATGACACATTTCCTGTGTGCATGAAGCTCTAAATAATCTTCCGTCATCATCCCAACACTAATTCCCAGAAATCCTGCAGTCCCAGAAATCTTGCAGGTCTCTAGAACTCTCTAGAGCTCTGTTTCACACACCCAGCACTCCTCCATCGAAAACTGGAAAAAAAATTTCCAGTTACAAATAGAAAATTATTTGCATTCCAATCCCCAAACATCTTTTTGGTCTTCTGTATGCATGTTGCTGGGAAATGTTAACATCTACGGATTATACCAGTTACGCTCCTTGCAGCATATGGACAAATCAGGAGAACAAGCAACCAAACAACATGACACATGCAGTGCACATGTATTGTAACACAATTGTTGCTTTAGCAGCAGAAAAACCTGAAAGCTTTATAACTCCATGGATCATTGTATATAACCTCTTCATCTGTTTGAGAATGGGAATTATTATTGAGAATTTTATTTATATAATCTGCAATTTTTATGCAGAGAGCATAGGCAGAGACTATTTAATTTCAGATACTCGGTCCTAAATAAGTGGCTCCCTTTCAAGAAACAACCAAGAAAAAACATTCCACAGAATGTCATGTATTCCTTCAAATGGGGAGTTACATTTCATCAGGGTGGATGCTTAAGTGGAAAGAAGTCTCAGTATGGGCACTGTTTTCAGCAATAGTTGTTAATTAAGTAGTATAGTACTAATAAAATGTTTAATCAGGTTGATAAAATGTTTAATCAGGTTGCACTAAATAGCACTATAATGATATGTAATTATTAAAAAAAGAGTGCAAAACCCATTCTCCAATAGCCTGCATTCAGTTTTCATGAGCTGTGCAAATCCATTTAAAAACAGAAAGGATTCCAATGTCCACTGTACTGGGGCCAGCATACAAGCAGGCTCTGAAACTTACACTCTAAATCACAGAGGAGGGGTTCTTATTTAAAAACACACTTTAAGTTTCTGTAACAGAAGCTACAGAGGTTAAAATTTAGAAAAAAAACAAACCAAACATAATAGAACTATCCAAAGCACAGAAGTTCACCACAAGCACAAAACTGTGCCACCATAAATAGTCTGAAATGACATAATAAATAATAGTTTTTAAAAATCACATTCTTAACACATAACAGGCACAAATAAACACAAAGTAGCGGCAACGGCAGCAGCTCTTCTGCACAGTCATAATGAAAAACTACCATGAAATACAAGGAAGAGCTTTGGAGATACAGCTGTTTGGAGAACCTGGCTTTTGGGTCTTCACTGGCAAGCTTTCTCTCAGTACTCAGGCAAAGCCTTTGTCCACTTAGAATTGTACCAATAATCCATTTTAAAATACAAGAGCCTGCTTTTGTAAGCACTGACTGACTTCAGGGTGGCCACTCAGTAGCATTTTGAGCATGCGCTCAGTAACAGAGCTTTCAGTCATATTCTTCACTTGCGGAACCAGCATATGTTTGAAAACATTCTTTCTTGAAAATACAGCTTCCTATCACCTTACAAAGCAAAAGTGGGCTGAGATACTGGATTTGTGGAGGCTTAGATTATTTTTGCCTGCGTATTACTTGTATGTGTTCTACAACAACACTAAATCACAGTTTTGGTTTTTTAATTAAAGCAGCTGACTATACTTATACACATGAAAATAATTGTCTTTTTAAGACAGGAAGGTCTTGTTCATTTGACAAGAAGGGTACAGTTTTTAGAGATTTAATTCTTACCACTAGAAAAATAGGTCATCTTCAATTGATATAAAAAGAATTGTAACCAAGAACAAAAAAGCCAAACTCACATTCTAGGGATGAGGTTCTCGCCCTAAGTCATTTAATGCTCTAAAAGGTTCTCATTTCTATTCTGCAAGGCTTCCCAATTTTCTGTGTGTAAAACCTGTGCTTCAGACATTAAGGAAGATGACATTTATATTATTGGGAATATGATTTGCAGCGGGTTAATGTTCTACTTTGTGAACAGATTACCAAGAAAGAACCTTCCCTTGTTATAAAAGCCACTTTTTTCCTTTGGATTCAGAAAGCTGACTTCCCCATGTAACTGATTCATCAAGGAGACTGCTGAGTAGCAGCACCAGCCAAGAAATAAAGATTAGATGGCATCTGCTGCTGCTTAGTTCTGCATCTTGCCTTTGCTCAAAATCATTCATACTTAGTCACCAGACTCTAGTCAGGACTCCCCTTGTACAATATGCAAAGCAGCTGATTTTCCAGATGTTGTGCTGATCTGCAAGGTGACACTGCTGAAGCTGGACAGGAACCTCATTCCCACCCCACAGACAAGCTTCCTGACTCACTTATTACAATCAGCACATTAGAGGGGGTCTGTGGGATCGATACAAAGCAGGAAGAGACACAGTAAGTTTGTATGAGATTTAGAAATGGGATTTGAGGCTGGGAATCCAGAGACAATGCGACAAATGACAAGGAGGAAGAAGGACAGGTTAGCAGCTGATATAAATCATTGTAACTCCAAGACAACTGTGAAACAACTTCATGAACACAGGACATAGAAACTAACACAAAAAAATGAAGAGGTTGAAAATATGGCTTTACTACAAGAAAAGAAGATGTCTGAGTGCATTATTTATACACATAATTGGGGGGGGAAAAGTTTCTCTCAAAATTGAGACGGAACTACTCAATGCATCTATGGATTTGTTGTCAGCCTGCACAGTGAATGGTATTAGGTAAGAGAGCTTTTAGTGATTTTAGGGAAAGAGGAACTAGTCTAAACATAAGGAATGGAGTAAAGCAGTGATTAATTTACACAGAATTTCAAAGTCCATAAACAACAATTGTTAAAATAACCACGGAAATGTAAGGATACCAAGAACTGAGTGTTCTCAGAGAGCACAGTGACATTAACAAGGAATCAAACATATCACATGACTGATTTTCAAGTTCATTGTCATGAACAACATTTGATTCAAAAAATATAGAGATATTTCCACTGTGACTGATAGCAAGACAAATTAATTAGGGACTGCAAGCCAAAGAGTCTATTTTATCTTAAAAGAAGGGTTGCTTACTCATCTCCAGTCAACATCCCCTTTCAAAAATACTGGAAGCGATTTTAAAATCCCAAGGAATTATGGTATTTAAATGATTTGTGAGGGTGGAAGACTGAGAGGTTTTCATACATGACCAGTCATTTACCAGAAAAATATCAGATGTTCTACTGCATTGTTTAATCATGTTTACAAGAAATTTATTTTTTCCCCAAATTAAACTCCAGCCAATACAGCTGAACTCAGATACATCACAGCAGATTGAATTTGGTCTTCCTTCTTTGCAAAGTAAGTTTGTTGCAATTTACTTTTCTCATAGCCATATGTGGATTCCTAAATGAATCAGTACATTCAAATCATTCAAATCAATCAGTTTGTACTTCAAATTAAGTTCAAATGAATTAAATTTAAACAACCAGCTTAAAGAGAGAAAACAAGTAAACAGGGTGAGGTGGTAGGCTTAACTATATAAAATCCAGGTCCAACTCTCTGCTTCAGCAAAACATGCAGTGGGACACAGGTACTGCTTTGGGTCTCAACCTGCAAAGATATTTAGGTACTTTTCACTGAAATCCCCTGAACCAGATTGTACAAATGAAGTACCTGACTCCACCATCTGTTTCCGCTTCCATCCAAATAATAACTCCAAAACTCTGCTCAACTGACCAAGCCAATGGAGAGACAATGTAAACATAAACTTTTTTAAAAGCTCAGATAACAGAAGGGAATGGAGATATATTTTTGCTCTATACATGCACACCACTCTACACGTCTGTTAAGTGTGTTTTTCTCAAACACTAAGGTTCCTCTGAAAAATAAACATCGCACAGACTAACCATTCAGCCATATATGAGGTAAACTCAAATTTCCAGCTCCACAGTTAAGTAAATGCAAAATAAAATCACTAAGAAATTAGTCACTGAAGAGGTATTTACATATTTGAAAATAATACCTATTGCATGATTGCTGTCAACAAATATCTCTCTGGAAAGGGCACAACTCTATATGGACTGAGACCAGTGATAAAACACAGGCTAATTTCCACAGGTCAGGATTAGAGCCTTGGGCCTGCACTTGAGAACCTGGACATGTTAACCTGGACTGGAGCAGACCCTCAGCAGGTATAGGTCATGTAATCTCTACAAGAAAGCTATGAGGATATATAGAAAGAAAAATTAGAAAGAAAAGGTACTCCCAAAAGTCTTTTACAGTAGAAGTCAGATCCTATTTGTGGATAGTGAGTCAACCTCAGGATTTAGCTCCAATATAAAGCCGATAGCTGCGAAAGAGTACATACTTCCATCTGGGCACAAGTCCAATTTTATATTAATAAACTGGCTCTTTTTTTGTAAACAGAATCAATATCCTGTTTAAAAGTGATTCTCAGAAGAGCAGGAAATTAGAAAATATCAGAAGTAAATTAATCAAATTTCTGTTCAAGAAATATTATGTTAATGGATAAATTTAACTTTGTTTTTTTCAACATATATACACATTCACATTGAAAACATTATTGTAAACACATGAATTATGTTCTCATTTGAGATATACAAAAGCTATATATTTTCTTCTTATTAATGGTGACTCCATGACCACTAAATGAGTGCAGGTGCTACTTTCAGGGAGTATGAATTTAAAATACAAATTTTCAGGTTGAATCATACAGAACAAGTTTCTTTTTGCTCTTTAGTATTTCTCAACAATATTGGGTGTGCCTCTAAAAGTAAGGAGAGAACAAAAAAAAGCACATGAGGAGGCAGAGATTTCCTAAAATTTTTTATTTTATTATTGGAATAGCAAGTCCCCATTGCCCTTAGGATCAAATGGCATCAGTTACATCACTGAAGACATTCTAGACCTTGGCTTGCATTTTTACATCTAAGGAATTTCTCAGCTCTCTACAGTTTTTCTTTTGCAGAACGGTAAAAACAGTTCCCAGTTCAGAAGAAACATATCCAAGACAGAAAGAGGCCTCCCTAGGGAAAGAACAAGGAAAGCAGGGACATGGACGGAGGCCACAAGTGAAAGAGGGTGAAGTCTTGGGGAACACAATGTCCAAAGAGATCAGTAATGTGGTTTGGCTTGTGACTCTGATGAATATTAAAACCACTCAGAAATTACTATATGGTCTGAATACAGATAAGAAGTATGGACAGAAAAGAGGAAAAGAAAGATTTTGCAGTCTTTGAAGACGAGAAAAAAAGAATCTATGGAAAATAAATGAGTTTATTAAACAGTCTTATTGTGCAAGTCTAAATTTAACTATAGTATTCACTACCAAACACACTTTAAAACAAAACACAGGCAGGGAAGTTTACTTTTAGAAGAAATTACTTACTCCATCTAGACTGTCATTTTAAACCTCAAAACTTTGTTTCCTTGTTGCATCAAGCTATTTTAACTCTTGAACTGAAGAGCTTCAGGTTTTTTGGTATGAACTGTGACAAAAGTTACACTTGAGAAGAATAACCTGAAACCAAACATGGAATATCTCAAGAATTTCTTGCAAGACTGAAGGGTCATTTTATTTACTGAGCTTTCTCCCTTTTATGTTAGCACATTCACTATCAGTAACTTTTCATGAGGTCTACTGGAATCCCAGTGCAAGAGTTCACAGTGATGCCTTTGAAGCAAAAAGAACATTTTTAACTCTGTGTGCACTAGATTAGCTGTGAACTTCTCATCTACTACCCTGCAGCTGATATGACTCCTAACGGTCTCTAACACAGGATTCCACAAGTTGGAGAGGGGGAGAGAGATATGACAGTCCATTCAGTTACTCATTCATTCCAGTATACGCTTGGTCGCTATTACAACATACATAATCCACATGAGGGAAATAAAGTAATTAACATCTTCCAACTTTTCTACCCTTCCAATAACATATTTCAACAACTTCAAATGATCCCTCTTGTCTCTGTTACTTTTAAAATGTTTAAGTATTCATTACATCAAAGCTGTGTGTATGCCTTCACATCTGGACAAACAAATCTTTGAGCTTTAGTTTGCAGCTCCCAACTTATATGCACAAGCAGGAATGTCCACAAATTAAAACACAAGAACTACAGATGCTCTACTGTAGTTGCACATTTTGCAAGTGCACAAGTAAAGGCGATTTGTTTCAGAAAAGAGAAAAAAAATTGCAGACCACAGATCATGGACAAGGTTCTCTTCGACTGTGCTCTACTTTTCATAAGTGTTTTAAAATAAACACTAAATAGTTGCTTAATGCACCTCAAATATGCCTTTGGGATGCTCTGTGGACAACTGCAGAAAGTCACTTCAGCCACAATACACTCAGTATATTTAAAATATTAACTTCCATTAAGATATCATTATTTTCTATTGTTACATCTGTCAGCAATAATTGGCAAAGGATGTTCGTACAGAAAAATTCTCTGTGTGTCACCAAGTAAGGCTTCAATATAGCTCCTCAATCATTGCAATAGAGTGGCCACAGATACAATGTATTTTTTCCTACAGTCACAACCTACAATAAAATCTCTGAATGGGTAGAGAACTTGATATTAAATATTAAAATTATAGGATGCCTAGTTATTCTTATGCACTGAAGAGAACAGATGCATATAAGCAGAGCCAAAGCTTAAACTAAACTGCCTTATTTTATACACATATGCAGAGTCAACGTGGTAGTGTGTTTTATGCGTATAGGATTATGTACAACAACATATAACCACAGAGACCTGGCAGTGAAGACTGGATTTTTCATATCTTGAAACAAAAATCAAACTTGTCTTTCACACTGTAAGCTAAGAGCACCTTTATTTAAGCAGTTAAATGTTCTTGTTCCAGGGCCAGCAGCTAGAACGAGGCATGATCTCACACAGCAAGCCTGTCCATCAAAGAGGTTTTATCACAAAACATTGTAAGAACTTACACAAAGCTACTCTGATTCCATTTAGGAACGTCCTCAGACTGATTATTTGCTTTATACTTTAAGTCAACAAATCATTACACGCGAAGTCTAACAAAGCGTCTCTCACAAAAACATGTTTGGGCGATGCATGACAGCAGTTCAGTAAGTTATAGCCATGCTACAGAAATCCTCCTGGCCTTGCATCCCCTCCAAGGTGAAGTCTAGCACAGCAACTCTGCTTCCAGCTGATGATGTCTTTGCCAGACTTTCAACATCCATGCCAGTTGTCTGTCTAGATGCAGGAGAACAGCAGATGAATAGCAAAGAGAAATAAAATACATTTGGCAGGATAAGACTATGCAGGGGGAAGGGAAAGTAAAGAAATTGGGAGGTGCAGTGCAAGGTGCCAGTAGAACTAGTAATTGGGAGAACACCCCATGCATTATGTATCATATGGCCCTTTCCATATTACTGTTTTCCACACTCCCTAGTGTTCAGGATGGATACATGCTGAAGTTATTGCTCAAGTTCACAAGTACATTTGAAATAAAATGGCAGGCAGCGGAAAGTGAAAGGCAAGACAAAGAAGACACTCTCATGTTAGGACACCTGAATATCGCATAGTGGAATGGCATTTCATCCCCATCTCTGCTTTGCTTTCTCAGAGTTGGAAATTTTTTGAATCAAACTTGTTCCACAATTTCAGAGCTTCTGACTGGAGATCCTTGTGTAGGATGTCTCTGAATACTGATCAGCTGGGATGGAAGCTGTTCCCTGATCACCAAGTGTATGTGCCCAAGTGATGATTGAAAAAAAGGTAACTTAGGCCCTAGGTGTCTCAGTTCAGGCAAGCAGCACTAGCATCAACTGCCATTCATTTTCCTTTGCTACAGTTCATTATCTGTAAACTGGAGATAGTACTCACACAACTCAGACTGTTTTGTAAAAAACTGATGATTACAGAAAAAATGGATGATAAAAGCAAGTCTCTGAAAGAATTAATGTGCTTGTCTACATGGTTGAGTGTAAATGTTGTCATAAGTCACCTGGAAAAATCAGAAAAGAACACAACACCAAGCTGCCGGCCATGGTATCATACAGGAAGTTCAAATACAGATTTCACTCTTGAAATTGCTGCCTTGCTATCAAATCTAACAATGCACTTTCAGCAATTTGCATAAAACATTTACAGAAGGGACGCTCAACATTAAACTCAGCTGACATATAAACCTACAATAAACTAGAAACCAGCAATCAAAATTTCAGCTTTTTGATGGAAGCATGCACATACTAAAATTCACTTATTTTCTGAGCATGGCAAAACAGGTTGCAGGGTATTTTACACCGATCTTCCTCAATGACATCGCTTTTCTTAACACAGCTTACTTTACTATTCCTCTCACTCTGCTACATGGGGAACAAGAATTCTTAATGTTACAGAGAAGACATTAACCATGAAGCAACACTAAAAACACCAAAAATAACTTGCTGTCTTTGAACTCTGACTCCTTTAGAAAACACAAACTACCAGATAAGCATGTATTTATCACTGAAAGCGCTACCTTCCTCACTACAGTCTTTGTACATGGATATTACTAGCAACGGCAAGAACAATTTTGACTACCACTGAAATGAGAAGGAAGCACAATGAAGAACTGAAAAAGTATGTTCACTTCTTAAGTACATTAAAAAACCCAGCCATGAATGCATGCATTCATGTGCAAGGATTATTCTAGCAAAGCCTATAATCACAGATAAAATAAAACTGATTTTTTTTAGCCTCTTTCATCCGCATGTAATATAAGTTTTTTACTTTCTGACATGCTCTAAAGATTCCTATATTCTGATCTCATGGTCTTCTCAGTAGCACTTAGAACAACCCAAAGCCTTTTGTTATAGTCAGTTGCACTTCGTCAGATCTACTAGGAGGCACCAATATGCACACGTATTCTGAGAAGAATCTAAGTTGTTTGTAGCATTTACAAGATCACAAATGCAGCTCAGTTTACATATGTCACTTATTTCATTCTTTACTTTTTACCTCATATTTGAGCGGTGGGATAGATAACAATGACATTACTGAAGCTGTTCGTATGGTACTTTAACATGACATTTTTTACAACAAAAGCCAAAGCACATCATGTGAAAATAAAACAAAACCCTGCTAACCTAATTTCTTGTTCCTTACTGATCTGTAAGAAACAACACTAGGTTTTTACCAGTCTGTATCATCAGCCAAAACCAACACTAATCTATCCAAGCACATTGACATTTAATCTTCTCCTACAGGTGTGAATGAATGCAGCAGGAAGCTGAGATCACATCAATTTCTCAAACTAGGTTTCTCACTTCTAAAAGCAATACATGATCTCAGCTAAGATTTTTGTCATTTTCATGGTATGAACAAAGCACAAAGCTGAAATACAATACTTGGATTGGCTACTTCTCCTCTCACAAAGTGCTCAAATAACATTTTTCTGGTTGGATTTTTTTAATGTAGATACTTCTGAGTTGTTTCATTTGTCATGGCTGCAAGAAAAACAGGCATAAATTCATGGCATCAAATATTGCACGGAATATTGTTCAGAACAAGACCCCCAAGTTGTGCATTATATGCCATGATCTACTAAACTCAATGGAGCTACTAAACATCGATGGAGAATCTCGATCATCATACTTGTACTTTAATATTTTTTCCCTTGGTTGTGACAGAAATATCAAATCTAGGATGTTTTCATTTTAGAAGTCCTCTAGTGTGCACTACACTGCAAAAGGTATTGAACCATAGAATCATAGAATCACCAGGTTGGAAGAGACCCACTGGATCATCGAGTCCAACCATTCCCATCAATCACTAACCCATGCCCCTCAGCACCTCATCCAACCATCCCTTAAACCCCTCCAGGGAAGGGGACTCAACCCCCTCCCTGGGCAGCCTCTGCTAGTGCCCAATGACCCTTTCTGTGAAGAATTTTTTGACTCACTTCAGTGCTTCAGAAAATAACCCTACAAAAACCAAAGCAGATAGATGAATTAGTGTTGCTAATTTCAGAACATGCAGCTGATTTTTATCACACTTCAATAACACTTCTAATCTCCATCGTAACATATAAACCAGGCTAAATAACCAACTTCAGCTGCTACAATCTGCACAAAAGACTCTACTTTAGTAAAATATATGTGCTTCCATAATTTTTAATACTTAGGTTTCTGATGCACTAGGTCTTGCAGAGCAACTCCCAGCTGTTCACTTTTAACAGGTACCAAAACCACTTCAGCCAAAACAAAATAGATCAGCATAGACCTGCTCTTTTAATGTTGTTAGAAAAATGTAACCCAATGAAAGCTGGCAATGTATCCTCTGCTCTTCCGTCTCACATCCACATTTCCTCTCCCTCATGCGAGCAACAGCACTTAACTGACCCCTTTAGGTATCACAGGATACTAAATAGACAAATAATGACTTTTTATTGAACACGGGAAAAACTAGGGGAAGGGAGAATGCTCCCTTCAGCTGCAATCTTGGGTAAAGAAAAGGAAGCCATGGCTTTACCTTCAGTATATAAATGGGAGAGAGAAGGAAGGTTAATTTATTTCACCCAATGAGAAAAAAACAGATGAAAAACAGAAGTAACGGCCCAGAAAAGAGTAAAGTAAATATATTGTAAGACAGTTTTAAATCATTTCAGATATTCCTCTTCTTTAGGATCAAGATCCTTCTCATGACAAGAAAATATTTTACTATGCAACTATTTAGAAAGACTACTTAGATTGTTTGACTTTACACTTTGAAACCTGAAATGAATAGTTACAAGAGTGTTCACCCTTCCTATTAGATTTAGAGCCCTCAGGGCAAGCTGTTTAATTCTTTTCTCCAAGGCTAAAAACTATTATTTCTTCTCAAGAAGCAGCTCAGAGACTGGCATGGGTTTGATCAACAAAGACTTGAAATACAGAATAAAAAGAATCCTTCATTATGGGCAGATGCTAGGAATTGCTTCCCCCTACTTGTTTTTGGCTGTCTTTGAGGAAGACAAATTGCTAAAAATTTAGATATATAACAAATACTAGCAGCATCAATTTTAAGGTAATGTATATTTCAGCAGACAGTATGTTAGTCAGATTGGTTTATAGAATCTGAGAAATGATGTTTAACTTTTACTATTGCTTCTGTCAGTGTAGAAAATATGTAGTTTCTCTGCTTTGAAGAACAACAGATAATACTCTTACGTTCCAAATTACACTTATCACTTGTGCATTAGATAACTACATTTCTACTGCATTTAGTTTTATATCTGTGTTCCACTTTTAGCTTGGTGGAAGAAAAGGAAAAAAAACAGTGTGAGTGTGCTTGTGTATTCGTTTATGCAAGAGCATTTAATATGCAACATCTAATTTGTAGAAACAAAACAATGAAAAAAAAGGTAGAACAGCTGCATATTTTAAGGAAGGTAATTCAAAAGTACTATAAAACTAATGTAAAAGCTAATTACATCTTAGTTATGGCAGCTGTGTTTCTGCAGCACAATGGAAACAAGCTCAGACCAAAATCTTCAGAGCTCTTCACTTTCCTCCTGCCTGCTATGTGGATAACAACCTCACCAAGTGGCACTGGTCTTTTTTTTGTAAAACTAATATGTTTTAATGAGTTCTGGGTAAATATTGCAAAGATTAATTTATCCCACTCACTAAAACTGCTCTGTGCAGAACAATTCAAGATTATATTTTATTACAGAAGATGAAACCTAAACAATCATCTTTGTCAAAGTCTACAATGGCTAAAGCATCAGATGTGATATAAGTAGTACTGATGTGAACCAAGAAGGGATGGCTGATCACTTCCACACTGAGATGGCACATGGAGGTGAATCCTCCCTGCAGCCCATTCCTGTCAGCTCCTTTTACAGCTGTGGTGATTAGACTAGCAAATAAAGCACTGTATGAAGTCTGTCAAGTGATATGGTCTACATACAGTGCAAGACACTCCTTTCCTTCCGGTCATACCTGGAGTCCAACCTCTTCTCACTCCAGCACAAACATTAATCTTTCCGTTTGGGACCACATACCTACAATAGCTTAACTTGGTGTCCTAACTCCTGATATACCATTCCAGAAACATTATTTCATCCACACTCTTCAAAAGTTGGATAGCTAAAAAAATGTTTTAAGTAAGTGCCAAAGCACTACTATTAAGGCAGAAATATATTATTTAGCCAGAAATATATTATTTAGCCAGTCTAACAGTATCTTGAAAGAACATGTACAAGTAGCAGCACAGCAGGATCAATAACATCTAGACGACAACACATCCCTTAGGCTTAGTCTGCTTGAGCTAACTGGCAATCAACAAAGACTGGATACAACATGTACCCCTGGCAGTCTAGGCACTTCACAAACACCGTGCCCTGGAACAGCACACTCTTTGACCTTGCTAGAAGTAACCCCTTTAAACAACACTCACTCCCAAAATCCCCACTGCAGATAATCTGAAAAATGATTGATCCGATTCCATCTGTTTGAAAAATGATAATAAATACTCATGTTTTCCCATGATGCCTTATTACTCTGCCTTGTCTACTTCATTGTAAGCTCTCCAGGGCAGAAGCTAGGTTTTTTAATGCCACAATGAAAAGCACTAAACTAAATATAGCTTTGAGTACTACTTTATTTTCAAAACAATAAAGGTCTATTTTATCCAAACATTGCTTTTTTGGTCAAGAAAAAATAAGCTGTCAAGAACCCTCTCCTTTTCTGCTTCTTTCCTGCAAGATTACTGAAACTTTCACTGGATTCATCACTAAAACATGTATTGGATGAAAGGAGGATACCAAATAAAAATTTCTCAAGATGCTACTCTTTCCTACACTTCTATCATTTTCTGTTGTTGACTTTTCCTTGCATTGCTGACTCCTCCTAATTTCCTTTGTGTGTGTGCATGCTTACGCATGTGTGCGCGCATTTCCTCCTCTACTCAAGTACTTCAAAGCCACTGGTGTTTACACCATACTTCACGACCAACACACAAAAGCAGTAAGAGAAAATAGAAAGACAACCTGACTCAGACTGGCTATGGAATGATGTCAGCTCATTGGTTCAAATCAGCACCAGCCATTCTCAGTCACTGGCCCCTGCCAGCAGCGAGAGTCATGCTGTAGTTCTATAGAACTAATCGGTCCCTTCCCCCACTGCAAGAAATCCCTCACTAGCCTCCAGCTGCCATATGGAAGCGACAGCAAAGGGTCAGATCTTCCTTTGTTACCAACAACACCTATTGATCTGCATCTCACCCCCCCAGCTCAACCTCAGCTCTCAGACCACAAGCTGTTAAAAACTAAAGGTCCTGGAGCAATCAAAACAGTGAAGCCTCATAACTGAGACCACAGTGCATAATACTCCCTTTCCCTTTACTCCCCCAGATGTTTTCTTACATTTACCAATAGCTCTGCGCAGCAGCCTTTATACCATGGCTATGAGAGTCAGAGCAAGCTGCATGGAGGGAAGATGTAAGATGATAAGGTGGCAAAGCATTTCTTAATTTCTTTCTGATTTAGTGATATTCTACCTGTACTTTGCATAGGTACAACAAATTGACCAAGGTCTTTAACTGCAGCCTAAGCAAGCACTGCTGGTGCCATGACTCAGTGCCATTCTTTGCCATTCCTTGAAACTACCTTGTCACAAAAACAGTCCATGTGTCTCAAAATCTACTACTTCTAACTGAAGTAGCTCAATCAGCAGTTATTCTTCTGACTGGACCAGTTATAATGACAAAGGGTACTCTCAAAACAGCTTTTGGTAGGGATATGTGATTAACCACTGGCACCCAAGAGAAATTACAAAAACTTGAAGAATGGCAAGGACTTTGCAGGCATGTGATATACAATTGTCTCTAAGAGGTAACAACAGCTACAACAGTGAATGCCGAGAAAAATCTACCGTCATTTCAAATATTGTCTTATTTTAATACCTTCTTGCCTGTATTTTTACACAGAATCCAGCCTCTTTTCTGCATTGGTAATTTTATGCCTTCCAGAATGCAGTACTGTAAGAAACACTCAACACTGTGATGAACACAAGCCTTGTTCCAAAGAGCTGGTGATGACATGATATTGTCAGCACCAGTTTTAATACCCATTCAGCCTGGATGCTGAACAGAGCAGGTGACCTTCCTCACAAGATGTACAGAAATAAAAGGTCTCTGTTACTCCTAAAACAACACCAATACCAATACATGTACTAAAGGAGATTCAAGGAAAAAGTAAGGTGTATTTCAGAAATGCCAGGTACATTGTTATAAAAGTACCAGGCAGACTCTTAAACAATACGACAGAAGATGTTGGTGTATCTACGTCCCTCTGACTCCCACTGTCTTCCACACGAATTCAAAGTAATCTGATGACACAGAGAAGTTTTCAGATGGTTTTGGTGGTAAACTCCCTCCCTGAACACCCACATACATTGCTTCATGTACATGCTCCTCAGTGCTGTGCACTGCAACCCTCCCCCAAGGAGTGTTCAATGAACAAGCTGCATGGCAGAATGGTAGCATAGCATGAGGTGACACAGTGAATGTGATTCCTGCCTCTCTCCATTTTCTTTTTTAGGACTAGAAAATGAGGTTATTATGGACAGCTCAGGTATCTTGTGTCTACAGATGAAGTGGATACTTCTGTGGGGTTTGCACTACCAATTAACTTTCCCAAGTAATGAGGCATAATCTCTCCTGAGAAATCCTGTTTCATCCACGATATAATCCCTGCAGAAATCTAGCATCCCAGGTTTAGATCCATGAGTTTATTGGGGTTTTTTTTAATATTATTTGAGAAGCTATAGGAACAAAAAAACTGACATGGGAACCTGTCTACTGTTTTCCTCTCTGGGACAAATACTCTATAATCAGTGAAGAATGTTTTAGCATGACGATAGGTAACAATATTTTATAATCAGTGCCCATACAAAGCTATGTGTATTAAAAGTATTCAGTCAACCTCTGTGGAAAACAATGAATATAAATGACTGCTGTGAATTAATTTAGGGCCGATACTATAACATGTCTCAGTTTCTCACATATTATAGGCAGTAAAATTTATGATTTACTCTGTTTTTTATTCACTGCTACAGTAATAAAAAACTCCAACAATTTGGCAGCGATATAAATGGTTTCAAATCAACATGAATAGTGTCAGTCCATGGACGTGTATCTGTTTTCACTTGAGCTCAAGTAAATCAGAAGTTAATCACTTAAACGAAAGTCATACTGATACAAGTTTGAGAATGAAGGAATTGGACCTAGACATCGATTCTGCATGCTCTTTGCTATTGAAACCAGCTCTGCTATTGTTTATGCCCTAACCAAATGTGTTCACGATCATTTGGATACAATAAACAGCTCTTGCAGATGGCTGACTGCTAAAGAGGAGAAAAAAAGAGGTGTATAATGGCCACACTAAAAGGCTTTGATAACACATCAACCTCATAAACTTGTGTCCAGCAGTAACACAAGTGAACATTCAGCAGACCACAAGCAACAAAGGAAAATGTGGATGATTTCATCAGCCTTTAAGTCTGCTGTGCCCTGATCTAACAGCATGATTCAAAATTAAAATCAAGGAAATTTGTCAACAAGCATTTCCTCAGCTCAGAAGAATCCTCAATTGTTGTTGCTTTTACTCTGCCATCAGTTGAGAGTGTCAAACAGACCATGAATGGGAAGGACACTGGGCAGAACGTTGCTGTATTTTACCCATTCCAAATCAACAAAACCAGTCCTTTGAGGCAGAGGCTTAGTCTGCAGAAGTTTAGGATTAGACTGCCTTCAGAGTCTAGGAAGGGAAGGAAAATAAGCAGTTTCATCTCTCTCTCTTCTGCACCAAGACCTCCCAGGTTTGCCCAAAATGAAGCAGAGCAAGCCACTGCAAATCTAAGCCACTTGTCCTAAGGAGTGAAACTCAAAGTACCTTTTTGTGGCTGCAGAAAGATATGGGAATTACAATACATAGAGAATCAAGAACAGATTAGATGAATATTCATTATTCAAAAGCAGGATTAAGAAGGAAATGATGGTTTGAGAATGTAATTTATGAGACGGAATGACATAATCCCATACCATTTAAAGAGCAGCTTCTCAAACTGCCCCCATACTTTCACACCCACACTTATTTCCTTCTCTGAAATGTTAAAGCGCTGGGGAACAGGCCTATTGCACAGTAACCACATATGGATATCTACCCATTTTTTCCAGTATTTGTGAAATAAAGCTGAGCTCTGGAATATGCTGAAAAAATATTGCACACACACAAAAATATTACAAGGTGTATTTTACCACTCTAGCTAGTAAGAATTTGTGTCATACTTGGGGCAACATTTGACTTCTCTGATACAGAATCTTCTCATATGAACACATAACCAGTTATCAATACCAATGAGGGGACTTCATACACATTTTTACTGGCTTCACATTTTGCCTTATCAATGAATCAAAGAATTTTTCAGAAATTCATGTGTTGAAATGTTGAATCTCACCAAACAGAGAAGCAAAGAAAGAAGCCAAATTAAAGCACTGAAGTAACTCAAAGCGGCTTCAAACCCACAGCTGGCAACCTCCACTGTACAGATATGGCAAAAGATGCAAAGAAACTGAATTAGTGGATCTAAACGCACATCTGAAGTCAACAGGACATTCGGGAACAGAATCCTATTTCTGCCTCCTAACCTAAGCATCAAGGTACAGTTCTTAGAAAGGGCAAAAAAATATACCCCAAAAACATAGCCCTGTACAAGAAAGGGTATAAGAGAACAGTCTCATTGAGGTGAATAGTTCATGGAGATTACTGCCTGTCTCACCAATACCCTAGTGATCACCCTGTCTGCACCCATAATTAGGGCAAGTCCCTCTGTAACTGCATGAGGTCATGTTTTTCTTTCAAGCAGCAGTAAATTACCATGCTTGTTATCACTCTTCTATACAGATTCCTTCAAAAATTTTAATCTCCAGGGCATCTTCTGCTTATTTTGTATCACTTTCACTATAGCAGGAAAAAAGCAAAAAAAACCCAAACCCCAAACAAAAATAAAACCACCACAAAACCCCAGCATTTAGGGTTTGAAAAACAAAGACACTGGAGGGTAGGTGGAGGGGGGAAGAGTGAAAGAAGGAGATCATCCTGGAACTGCCAATTTTCTGTATCCTTTGAGGATTAGATCCAAGCTTATAATTTCAGTGAGCAATTATCTAGAAAGAAATGCTCTAATTGCACTAGGATTGTATTTTCTCTGGAGTGTTATTTCTTTCAAGTATCCTGCTGTTTATTTATATTCAGCTAAATAAAAGGTATGCTGAGCTACACAGCGATTTACACTGCAGTAAGGATGTTACCATCGGTACACAGGAGATTGTCGGTATAGCATAGAAAACCGCTCTAGGTAGTTCTAATTTACTAAAACTAAGACCAATCCAGTCTCTGTCTTATAAACTCAGAGTTTACTAAAGAAAACAAAGCAATTCTTCCTGGATGGTTGTCAATGAACTGCTTTGTTGCCTCTTGAATCGCTGCCAGTTCAGGGAGAAATAGGGAAAAAATTAGGCATGATAGACAACTATCCAAGGCAAATAGTTTGCCCAGATTGGTAGCCCGTGTCTGGAAGCAGCAGACGCGCTAGGGGAGAGATGGTCATGAAGGCAAGACACAGCCACACACATTGTTCCTTCAGTAGCGATAGTAATTTACAAAGATCATTTCAACATGTCTCCATGGCTGCTATAATCAATAGATACACTGGGAAAGAGAACAGCATGAAAACTAACAGCCAAAACACAAAAGACCTAACACCTGCTTATTAAAGTTTTGTACCTAGTAAGAGGAGAAAGGTTATAAGAGTTGGCCTCTATCGTTATGCACCTTACGCACCACTGCACGAGAAAAGTTCTGTCTTAAAGGTTAATAAGTCCCTATGATGTGCACACATTTGAGGGGAAGACAAAGCCTCTTAATAGGAAATGGCAGTGACTAAAAACAGCTCCTATTCCTCCTTCTCCAGAATTATAGCAAAATGCCAGAAGGAAAAGTAGCAAGGGAAAACTCAAAGATTGCATTTTACTTGAAAACCAAAATGGATCACATTAGTCTAGAAAGTCTTAGTGGTAACATCGCTATGTAGTGTTTGATAGGAATGGTTGGACTCAATGATCCGGTGGGTCTCTTACAACCTGGTGATTCTATGATTCTATATTTTTTAAATGGTTAGGCAGCAGAGGAAGTTTCATATTGCACATATTAGTATAAAAACCTACTTAATATCTTAATTTGTGTTTGGACACAGTCATGGAGATTCAGAGGAAGGGGAAAATGCCAAAACTAAAGGAGTTCAGAAAAGGACAAAAATGAGGAGAATGCACAAAAACTAAACAGTTTTAGGGGCACTAAGTATCAAGTCATGGATAATTCCCTAGAAATGTCACTGCTTTTTCCCAATTCCAATTAAGAGTAATTGCTTTACATTAATAGGAAAGAAACAATTAATGCCATGTTCCTCTTCGTAATGCACCATCACATTAACAGAGAACTTGACAGGAGCAGTAAGTGAAGACAATCTTTGCTTTAATTTTATTTCTGTGCAGAATAAATTGTACAATTCAGTTTAACCATTTTTAAACAGCATGGCAACTTCTAGAATCATAGCTCAGTTAACACAGAAATATGTTAAGTAGCTACTAAAACCATAACAGCCAACAAATTCCAGTCCCTGAAAGGGACATTTCAGAAATACACCTACTTGAAACTAATCTTCTATGTTGCCATGAACATTACCAGCAGAGAAACAGTATCTACTCATCTGTCCTTTAATAAAGAGGAAGACGACTGGGAGGAAAAACATGATAATTTCTTGTCCAAAGCTGTCACTCAAATTGATGGAACAACTGGATTTTTCCATAGCTGAATCTGAAGAGACATATAGCTGTTAAATTTATTGCTTTTCTCTACTTAGCCAACTTAAGTGAGAACCTTTAGAGCCTGGGGCATCCAGCACCAGAACAGACAAGTCCTGCTTAAGCATACAGAGAAAAAAGGGTCTGCAGGTCAGATCAGATTCAGAACTACTCTTGCAGGAAAAACCCTACGTAACTAACTGGAAGTTTTTCAGGTGCAGTGTTTGTTTACCCATTAAGACCAGGATTCACTTCAATCATTTAAGAAATATTGCCACAGACTATTACAAAAATTTACACACAAAATGCACTAAGGATGGTGCATTTTAATGACTAAGCATTTGGGACAAAAAAGTCTCTGCTGCTTTCTCATTCAAGTTTTCTTCCTTAGCGTCATGAACTCAAGAAAGCAAAATCCCCATGCAGCAGAAGCTCACAATATGAATTAGACATTTTTTCTCCCCAAGAAAGTTTAAAGACAGGAAAAAGAGGAAGGGAACACCATGCAGATTGTAAAGGGTCCTGGGCAGCAGAGCACTCAAGAATCCTAGACCATTTTTCAGCTGAAAGGACAAGAATGCACAAGCAAAGAACTCAGTGTCTAGAACATCGCACACATATTTTGGGGCAGGTACTGCCTGTTCATCATTGTTTTTCTTCTTGCTCCAGAGGAATTCCAAAACAGTATTCAAAATCAAAGCTTTCCTGGCATTTTAATGATCTGGGAATCCCCAGTCCTTTGAAGAAAATCAGAGGTCCATGCGTGTCTTTCTTCATGTAGTGCTGATGTGTGCTTATTTTCATACAGATATCATAATATTCAGTGGTGGAAAGAAAGCTTTTTTGAAGCATGTGAATTTTTATCTTGTTCTGTCTTCCACAAAATGAATTTTTTACCACCTAGTTTGCAAAATGCAATAACACAATTGTTCTTGCAAATTACAGCAATCACTCAGATTTTCAGAACCCAAGACTATTCAGGAAAAACAGACTTTGAATTGAAAACCTCGAGGATACACAATAAAGTTGTATCTTAAATTCGAAACATAGTTGGTAGCAAACCATAAAGCGCCAGCAATATTTTTCATCATTCAATCTCCACATACAGAAAGACAAAGGACGATTTGTATTTGATTATACAGGGCTCAGTATTTATTATTTATCCTCTATTAAATACAATTATATTGTGATCACTGCCAGTAAGCATTTCTGTGGTAGAGTCATTCAGTTAGCCACACTGTTTCAGCAGAGCAAGGATTTTAGGACTGCGTTATTTATCAACTAAATCTGTGAATTTAATACTCTCCAGGATCATTTTACAGTTGGTTACTAACCTCTCTGTTAACATCCTATTGAAAAGATTGAAACAATTGTAGCCTATCATAGGCGTAATAATGCCAAGTCACCTAATTTCAACAAAAGCTTTGGGAAGAACAGTCAGAAATGTCTCCGCACTTCATTATTTTTTTTTCTGAATTAACCTCTCTAGTTCCATTTTCTAAAGGCAAACAGACATTGGTTGATATTTCAGCAACTGTTTCTCTGGTTGTCTTCAGACATTCAGTTTGATGCTGTTGCAACTCTTAGGTCACTTTTCACCAAAGAGGAATAAAAAGTGCTTAAATTCTACTTCATCTCTGCTTCATTATCTTCATCTCAGTGGAACGGAGTTACATACTGTTTCCTCTTTTCTTACTGGTTGCAGTAGCACTATATATCTATTTATTATTACCATAGTATTCTCTCACCACACATTCTTTTCTAGCTGCTTCAATGCTACTGATTCCCTTAAATATATTCTTTGAACTGTGCTCCCAATTTCCTGTGAATAAGACTCTCTCTTAGCTGTAGCTTGCTCCTAAGATAGGTTTCTCTTTCTCATACATATTCAAATATCAAATGTATTTCTTCTGCATCTGATTAATTTTTGGATACTAATAAAAAAAAATCAAGACTTGTAAAGCAAAAACCAAGGCAGTGTTCCAGTAATATTCCTCAAATATACCAGAAGTAGTGGAACAACTGCTTTCCTTGAGGAAATTCACATAGAATTTATTTTGATAATGCTGGTTAATACAACTCAACAGATCAGCACTTGCCACTTTTCACAAAGAACAAAAGCAAACTACTCTGTTTGTTAGTGCTGAAGAAACAGACAAGCTTGAACAGTTATACCACCAGAAGAAATTATTCATAGTCTGTGTTTGTAAATATTCCCTCTGCTTATGGAAAAATATTTTCAATCCCATTCGGTGCATTGGCTACCCTAATGAATCAAGGGTACAGGGATGCAAACTGTCTTCACATTGTTTTCATTATCAGTCATGATTTTTTTTATCCACAGCAGGCACATGTGCAGAAGTAAGCAGTGTATTCCCATTTTATTATTATATATTATACTCTAGAGCAAGAGTAGTTTTTCATCTAATGCAGTGGAAAATATCTGAAGCCTTCACTGTACCCATGAAGTGTTCTTTTCCAACATAAATGAAGGGAATTATCATGCTGTCCCTGAATTCCATGTCAGTATTACTTGTCTCCTGTCTTAAACCACTCTCTAAGTGAAAATGCTTAAGTGCAAGTGCAGATTTAGCTATTCTAAGATGACACTTAAGGCTCTAAAAACATAAAGCATCCTAATACCTGCCACTCGACAGAAGAGACCAGCACCCACCTCACTACAACCTCCTTTCAAGCAGTTGTAGGCAGTGATAAGGTCTCCTTATCTCTAGGCTAAACAACCCCAGTATCCTCAGTCACTCCTCATAAGACTTGTTCTCCAGTCCTGATGTGCTCCAGCAACTCAATGTCTTGTAGTGACAGGCCTCCAGTTGAACACAGTACTGCACTGGAAAGGATTCTGTTCAAGAGAAAGGTGTGGAGGAAGGGAGATCAGGAAGGAGGTGGTTGTTTGCCATTAAAAAAATAATTTGGGAGAATGCAATAAGTAGTGAATGCGTTATGTAGCAGTAAACACTCCAAACATTAAAAAAACCCACTATAGCAGTATCTTCATTCCCTTGATTGTTATTAAGTAGAAGGCAAACAAATGTGTTTTTGCAGTAACAGAGGTTGGAGCTCTGCCAGACACGGTCATATCTAACACACATTATTTATCACAGAATAAAATGCAAGAATATTAGTCATTTAATGAAGAGCTGAAGGATATCTGTTACAAGACATGAAATTATTAAAACTTGTTAAAGGTAAAGAACGCTAAAAATGGGAACTTCTTCATGTGGGAGTTGTTGTAAGTGCAGAACAGTCTCCACCTCACGTCTACAAAAACACATGTTCTGGTATCTTCTACAACAGCCATCAAAGGCATGACTGATGACCTTCTTAAAGTCAAGACCTAACATTGTCTTCTCATCTCTTACAAACCCCCATCAATATCTTTGGCATCATAAATTCTCTCACTACAACCTCAGTTGTACACTCAGTGGGCTCCCAGCTCTTCTCAGAGCTATATTCAGTAGCCCTCTCCTCCTTCTCTTCCCTCCATACACTATGGACATTTTCTGAGATGCTCTTCTCACTCTACCACTGTTTCACATTTCCTACTTTTACACTTTGGTTGATCTCATTCACTCATGTGGTCTCTCCTAAAGCAGGGACTGAGAACCCTCTTGCACTTCTCTACCCTGCCACCTTTCTCTCCTTTCACAGATATGACAATACTAAATATAACAATAGAATTACACAGTTATCCCACCTAACCTCATTCCAACCATTGCCCTTCTCTCCAAAAGGAATCTTTTGCCCAACCACAGATGAAAGGTTTGACACAGAGCAGGCATAAGATATGTGTGTGTGTATATATATATATATATATATATATATATATATATGTATGTGTATATATATATATATATATAATTTATTGTGATATTAAGAAATGCATATTAAAGAAGGGGGAGAAAAGCTCTCTGCAAAGTACAAATTCTCTTTGTAGCTGTATTCAAATAAGGAGAAGAAACAGGACACAGTGAAACAATAGCTCTTTTGTTATTCTGAAGATACATGAAATTTCATGAAATAGGGAGCTATTTATATACAGAATCTAATTACATAAAGCATTCTCTACCTCTGCCACTGAATTTTGTGAAGCAGCGTGGGTTACAGGGTTTGTTGCTTGTATGGTTTGTTTTTTTTAATTTAAATTGAAGCTTTATATTATTTTGCCTCTGTTAAAGTAGCCCCCCGTTTTCCTAAAGATCAGCTGTTTCCAGCCATTGGACTTAGCCACCTCTGTTATAGCAAATTGGCCATGCCTACCTAGCTACTTGCTCAATCTATTTATTCCATTCCCAACACAGCACAGCACAGTATAATCTAGCATCACGTATCATTCATATCATGCAACAATTCCTCTCAAGCACAATCATGGCTTTTAAAACTCAAATTTAGCCACACAATGACAAGGTCTCCACATTACTAGAATTACATTCCCTCCTCCTCCACCCCCGCCCCAGCTCCTCATCAGTCTCCAGCATGACTCAACCCTTTTGAAAAGCAGTAGGTTTACAAGTCACTTCATTTCTTTTAAGTGTGATACATCATATGGAGGAAATAAATAAAATCTTCTACAAAAGCTATTTTCAGTGTCTGGCCCTGGTGGATAATACGGTCTATCTGGTTTCATAAGCTGCTTCTAACTGGGAGTTTTTCTACATTAGTTTTGCCTTAACCATAGTTATATTACTGTTCTGAAGCCCACACTATGATGGTGACAGAACTATGCCCAGTAGTGCACCAACATTTTCTTCTAACTCTTTAATGTGACAAATGTATTTCAGAATTATTCCTGTTGTTACAATTACTGCCTTATCTCCAAGACTCGAATCTCGGACATGGTTTAGTGTTTGATAGGAATGGTTGGACTCGATGATCCGATGGGTCTCTTCCAACCTGGTGATTCTATGATTCTATGATTCTAAGACTGCATGCAGGGTAAAAACTGCCTTTGCACAAATGCATTTTTTCTAAGTTCTTGTGCTGAGGGCCATCTTTTACTTGCCAAACCCCCAAACTTCAGACTCTGAGGTTTTCAACACATTTTTAATGATTCCACTTCAAATAGTAGGCAACTTATTGGCTAGTCATGAGGTGTTTATATATATGCTCTTCTCTGTCTCCCTCTCACTGGTACGTTTTTGGTGTAGTGAGCTGTATTAACACTTATACAAAACAAAAAGGGAGGAAAAAAAGAAAATTACCGTCATCTATCGTTGTGAGGAAAATGAAGTTAAAGTATCTATCTTATTTTCAGTAGTCATGAGGGACTGAAACCAGAAGCAAACATTTATCTGGATATTGCAGAAACTGATACATCATTATGATTGCAGCTGGTTTTTGTTTTTCCCAGGAGTTCCATGATGTTAAAATTTTGAGTATGAATTATACCAAGTTTTGACTATCCCCTGCTAGCTGCTACTTGCCCTTACTTCTAGTCAAATTACTTGCACTAATAGCTGTCAGCAGTGTGCAGAATTGAGAGTCCTCTCAGAAAAGCATCCCCAAACCTATAAAAATAACGGCAGAAGAATTAAATGAGGTGGGTGTGAAAAAAGAGCAATGAGGGCTAACAGAGGTGAGATGGCTCATTGAAATGAAAAGGGCCAGGTAGTAGCTTAAATTTCAGTATTATAAATAGGACATTATGCAGCTGAACTAAAAATAGGAGTTTTATTTTTACTTAATGTTCCTCACTGCTGGCTGCTGACCTAGAGAAAAGGGACTCAGAAAGGAGAATTAAACGATTCCCCATAACCATACAAAACAAAACCACCAGCCTGGCTTCAGTATCTATTTGTAAACTAAGAAGAATACCTTTTTTAAACAACAATTTCAAAAAGTGCCTCACTGAAAGAACTCCCTAATGTTGCTGTGAAAAGAATGCAACAGAATACAACAATTTCTGCAAAAATCCAACTCTGATTATAAATTCCCCTCTACATACTTGCTTATAGCAGAAAATCACTGGTGTATCAAATCTGATTCCTTCACGCATTTTATATGCATGCAACTATTGTCCTATGCTGTAAGTAGATTCTGCTCAATAGCAGTAATAGATTATCATTCCACTACTTGGTTTCAAATCAATACTGGGGGGCCTAGCATAGGCTTGGAGGAAAATGCTGTCAACCTGCCACCTGCCAACTGTCTCAGGGCCGCATTTTGTGTTTTTCCCTTTCCTAAGGACCAATTTTACACTTAAACTGAGAATCCTAATTTAGCTATGGTAAAGCGGCAGCTTATGGGGCCAGCTGCTAAGGTGGCATTCAAACTTTTTTCCATTTGGAAAAAAAAAAAAACTAACACAACCCTAAACCACCAAATTTGGATTTAGTTTCAAGCCTACACATCTAATTCTCAAGACAAAGGAGACTTGAAAGCATGGTTTTGGTTCTGCTTAAATAGATAAGAGGAAGCTGTAAAATAAAAACAGATCTGAATCTGAACTTAAGTTCACAGATGTCCATATCTTTTTTTAGGGGGTTCATCACTAGCTAAAATCTAAATGTCTCAATAGACTTGAAGCTTCCCCATACTATTTTTTGGCTACATCTGCTAACTGGATCTTTGTAACATACCACAGACCTCAAGGGGCTATGCTGAAGCACTCATTCATCACCACTTTCACATGAAGCTGAAATGAAGATGAGAAAATGGCAATTTAACTTTGGAGAGTTAGCCATAATTACTTAGAAGAGTTGATAGCACCAACAAAACCAACTTGCACTACCTGTTATTGCTGGTCAAGTTGAAATAAGAGTATCTGTTATAAGATATTATTATCATTGTTTAAGGAAAAACATTTAGCATCTGTGTAGTCTGTATGCAAATCTAATAGCCAGTCCTGCCTTCTCCAGGGCTGAAAAATGGCAGACTCCTTATTTGCTGTATTTGTACACAATTTGCATCCTTCATTAGTAATAGCAGTGTAATTTGTTTGGGAATGACAAGACTTAGAACATAATTCTGCACTTAAATAATTCTAAAATGCAGGTTGCAGAGGCAGATGATAATTCAAAACTTCTTGCTACTGCTAAGCTATTTTAGCTTCTCTCACTGTCAAAGCGAAGTAAAACACACCAGAAATAAAATGCCTATTTGCAATGTCTCAAAAGACAATAGAAAGATTAACGTATTTTGTTTTCTGTCTTGATTTTAGGTAACATTTTTTCACTTTTCATATTTCAGTACAGCAGGCGGCTTCAGAGGAAAACAAGAACGATGCATCTTCCATATCGGAAATGCTGGCTAAGTTTGCCATTTCTTTTCTTTCACTGTTATACTAATTTTTATACATTTATACAGACACACCACTTCAAATGTAGCTTTGGATGCTACTAATAATTTCAACAAACCTATATTGCCACCTTTACTTTTTTCTCTTCCCTAATAACTCACTCACATACAACAAGCAAGAATTGCTGTGCAACCTCTGGAACCCTCTTGGCTGCAAGTGGAGGGCAGAGCAATCAAGGGAAGGACACACTAGAGACCTAGTTTCAGGTGACCGATGCCTGCCAGGCATGACCTATGTCTCTAAGCACCATCTTGGATGTTAAGGACATGAGGAAACTTCAATCAAACAGCACCACAACATACTAAAACCAGCCTGTTGATCACAAACAATGCAGGTCCTATTAGATCACAAATAAAGTCCCCCGTGAACAGCATCCCAAGTTCTTCCCCAGGTGTTCAACCTACTGAAGCAGAGGCATTCTTACAGGGACAAGTTTCCCTGCCTGCTGTTCTGCTCAAAGGGAGAATTCTCACTTGGTTTCCAGGCATGGCTTTTCTGATTCCCCAGTATAATACAGAACACAACGTATGTATGAAGCATCTTCCAACACATGGTAAAACCTAATAAGCAATTAGAGAGAATACCATAACATCTCCAGTGAGTACTGGACACTTTCTATTTTATGCACCACTGCCTGCAGTAACATGCAACTTTCCAACTACGAGATTTAGTTCAACTACGTCATTTGTCCCCTCACCTTGAACACAGACCCAAGCATAGAAAAAGAAGCCCTCGACCACCACAGAAATAAATCAAAGGGGAACGTTTTGTTCTTGTTATACCTAGAAGATTATTTAAGATCTCCCATTTTGAATACCAATAGCTCCAGAGGAAAGTTTCAGGTTTCCTTGTTGCTGCCCCCCTTTAGCCCTCATACTGTCTATTCTTGGCTATCCTGCAAAACAGAACAAACAGCAGCACAGCTGCATCAGAGCTGCAAACTGGCTTCCTGAAGAAAGTTCAAGTATTTAAATATTTTTGTCACACAAAGTATCGTAACTCTATTTTCCAAGTTAAAATAAACAAACTCTTTTGTCACAAATAAGTATCTCAAACCCCAATCTCCGTAACTGCCATGACAGTGATCAGGTTTTGAATTGTTTGCTATCATGTACCACACATTTGTATATCCACCTAAATGAAACCACTGCAGACCAATTATGAAAGATCTGTTATTCCATTTGGAATTACTCATTTGGGGATTTGATTTTTTATTTATTTTCCTCTGAGGTTTTTTAGAGGCACTAGTGGGAAGAAGTTTAAATTAAATTGGGACCATCAGCATCCCAAAGACAACTATTCAGTAGCACACATTTAATATTGATTTAATATGACTATGTGGGCTGCTTGTAACCGCAGCAGTCTAACTAACACCATTTATACACAAAGTAGTTTGTATATTCATTACCAATAATGTAAGAAAGCAAACCAAAGTACAGCAAAACAATTCACAAAAATATTTAGCTGAAGAAGCTACAGAAAAGCCTAGGAATTAGAAGCTGGAATTTTCAGTTCACAGAGCGAGCTCAGGTGGATTGTTTCATGAATTGCACACAAAAGTCAAAGGCGAATTTAGATAAATAATTATAATATTACGGAACATACAAAGTAAGCGACACACCAACCACTATGCTACTCAAAACTAATCGCTAATAAAATGAAACTTCAACAATGCCAATTATTTTTGAGGATGATGTTCTACTCCTGGCTGCTTCCAGAGCAAACCACATCAGCCAGCTCAGTATTCTGCTGAATTCTGGGAGAGAAATGCCTCCATTAGGGCACGGTTGCTGTTTCTCAAACACCTATTATAGCAGCAACTTCAAATCTGGTGGTGGGATGGGGAGCGAGATAGTCAAATCATAGAATCACTAGGTTGGAAAAGACCTTTGAGATCATAAAGCCCAACCAGATGTGTCCAGTAATATATCCCTGAGCACTTCATCTACCTGTCTTTTTAATACTTCCAGGGATGGTGACCCAACCACTTCCCTGAGCATCCTCTGCCAGTGCCTGAGAACCTTTTTGGTGAAGAAAGTTTTCCTAATGTCCAATCTGAACCTCCCCTGGTGCAACCTGAAGCCATTTCCTCTCATCCTATGACTTGGAAGAAGAGATGTATTCTGTTTTTACAAGCAACATGGAGAGGGATACTGACATCAGCATCACTCCCTCCTGGTTGGTGATCACAACTCATTATGTCATCTGAGGCTCTGCTCAAAGCTGAGCACAAGCGAAGTCCAGTCACATCTGCTGATTTCAACAGTGCTGTTCAGAGCGCAACACTGACTTAATTTACAGGGAAAAAAAAAAAAACAGGTGACAAATAAATAAGAATTGTGCAAGATAACTTGGCATCCACAGGCGATTAGAAGCATCTCTAGGGAGTTTCAGGGTGTGGCTACAATAGAATCATCGAATGGTTTGGGTTGGAAAGGACCTCAAAGCACATCCAGCTCCACCCCTTTGCCATGGGCTCCTCCCACTGGATCCTGTTGCTCAAAGTCCCATCCAACCTGCCCTTGAACACCTCCAGGGATGTGGCAGCCACAGCTTCCCTGGGCAATCTGGGCCAGGGCCTCACCATTCTAATTGTTAAGAATTTATTCCTAATGCCTGATCTAAATCTTCCCCCTTCCATTTTGGAGCCATTTGCCCCTTGCCCCATCACTCCATGACCTTGGAAATAAACCCCTCCCCACCTTTCCTGTAGCTCCTTCAGGTACTGGAAGCTGCTCTAAGGGTCTCCCCAGAGCCTCCTCCAGGCTGAACAACCCCCAGCTCTCTCTAGCCTGTCCTCGCAGCAGAACTGCTCGGCCCTCACATCTCCTCCTCCCGGCCGGGCTGCAGGACCAGCCCTATCCAAGATGGCGCCGGGCGCAGGGAGCCCCCCCTCGGCGGGCGGCGCGAGCGGCGCGGGACACCCCCGCGCTCCCAGATGGGCGCCCCGCGGGCCGCGAGGGAGAGGTTTGCGGGCTCAAAGGCCTGGGGGCGCCTCTTGGGCTCGCAAGGCAAAACATCTCTTGGGAAACAGCTCCCAGCTTCATAGAAAGGTTTAGGTTGGAAGGGACCTCAAAACTCACTCACGTCCAACCCCCCCTGTCCTGGGCAGGGACACCTCCCACTGGATCAGGCTGCCCAAGGTCCATCTGATCTGCCCTTGGACACCTCCAGGGATGGGGCAGTCACAGCCTCCCGGAGCAGCCACAGCCTCCCTGGGCAACCTGGGCCAGGGCCTCACCAGTCTCACAGTGAAGAAATTCCTCATGTCCAGTCTGAATCTGCCCCTCTTCAGTTTATACCCGTTGTCCCTTGCCCTATCACTCCAAACCTTTATGAACAGCCCATCCCCCCCCCCCCTCCCCCCCCAGCTTTCTTGTGTCCCCTTCAGCTACTCAAAGATCTCTTTGATGTGTCCTCAGAGCCTTCTCCTCCCAAGGGTGAACAACCCCAACTCTCTCAGCCTGTCCTCATACAAGAGGTGCTCCAGCCCTCGGATCATCCTTGAAGCCTCCTCTGGACCTTTTCCAACATCTCCATCTCCCTCTTAGCTGAGGACCCCAGAGCAGGACACAATACTCCAGATAAGGTCTCAGAGAGCACAGTGATGCAAGCATGGGGAATAACCATCTCAGCTAAGTGCTGGAGAGACACAGCTTCATATTTCACCTTTACTTACAGCCAAACAGTCTCGTATTAGTTACTGGCAATGCCCAAGAACTGCAAATTCACGAAAAGTAATTCATAAATAGTTTGCCTTTGGAGCACCAGTACTATGCTAACAGAACATATATTTAGTAACTCGTGCCTTCAGCACCTCAATACTGGGGATGAGATGGTTGTATCTGAGTCCAGTAGTAGACTTGGTTACATACATTAGCCTTAAGGCATCTGATGTTTTTCCTAAGTCAAACCAAACACCCGGGTTCTGGATGATGAGGTCTGTACGGGGGATGAGTCTTGCCAAGCCATCAGTAAAAATGAATGCTCCAAAACACGTTTCTTTTTGAAATGCATCTTATTTTATCAAGGGTTCTGCATTAAAAAAAATTTATAGTCTTGCTAGTTAATATGTTGGCTCCACATCAAAGTTCCCAGACTTTAAAACCTCACCAAACAGTTCAAAAGAATAATTAAAAGAGTAACCATTCACAAAAGCCACTTTTAGACTAAATAGATATCATTCCCATTGTGATATTTTTGGTACACAGCAATTTAAATATGTATGGGGAACCTGATGTGAATTAGTATTCACTTACGAGTTCTGATTAGTAGATCTTCCTTTGCCATAAAGCATATTGTTGAATAGCAGCATGGTTACCACTGAGCCTCAGTTACACCACATGCCTATTTATCTTGAGTGATACAAACACCTCTACGAAAGAGGACAGACAAGCAGAATTAGAATTAGCAAATTACAAGTGAAAGTCTAGAGAATTTAGTGGAAACACTAAAATTTGCTATGTTCATTCACTCTTTCTTAGTGAATGTTAGTAAAATTGAATGTGTAACTTAAGCCTACAGCCCTAAAATCCATTACGTTGTCCAGGAAGAGAATCACCTTTGCTTAAACAGAAGTGTTAATAATTAATTTTCAATTTAACTGTTGGATTCCAATATCATAGTCTTCTTGTTGTTTGTGTCATTTTAGGCATTCCACAAAAATGCATTTCAGCTATATCAGAAGTATTTTATAGTAGATACCATGCATTCTTCTAAAGCACAGGCAACATTAAGGAATGCCTGGCTGCTGAAGACAGTTATTCATGTGGTGCAGAGCTGTAGCAAAATGTATCAACACATGGGAAATATTCATTACAATGATTCACAATTACAGTAGGCACAACTAACTTTTCAGCTGCTTATTTCAGTAGTAGTTATTCATATTAATCATGCTTGTGGAATGTGTATGAAGACTGCATTTCTGTCTTGGTTTTGGCTGGAATAGAGTTAATATTCTTCCTAAGAGAAGAACAAACAAAGCCAAGATGACAACAAATCATTTCCCAGCAAGAGAAAGTATACTACCAATAGTGTAACCAGCTGTTTCTAGTAGAGTTGACGGGATTTAGCTGGGGATTTCTCACTCCTTGCTCTGTACTCCTCCTGTCTGTCTATTCTACAGACTTTGGTGCACTTTCATATGGAAAAGCCTCACTGCTATGATCAGGTTTGTGTTAGAGCTGCCAATTGCCATTTCTGCTTCTATTGCCCCACTCTTCACTTTCCCATCTGAAGTGTCCAGAAGCTTCTCACAAACGAGCTTCTGATACAACAGAAAATTCCATATAATTTCTTTTTCTCTTCTCTCAAATTTGCTCTTTCAGAAGGAATAATGAGGAAGATGCTTCCTTACACTAATGTTAAATAAAATGTATTCAATGTCATTATAGCTAAGGTTTATTTCACCCTACTCACCACTCAGCTCATTTTAGGAAACAAAAAAACCTGCATTCACTATTTGTCCCTTGCCCTCTTTCTCTGTCAGACAAATCTAAGTATTATTACACTAGTGTTTCACAGCTTCAAGATCCAATTAGCAACATGTCCCCTCTCAAAAAACAAAAGGAACAAACCCACAGGAATCAATGGGCAATCTCATATCACACCACTACCGAGCAATTAGCAAAGAGAAACAGAAGGATGACTGATCATACTTTTGCTAGGTAAACAAAGTTTATCTCTAAATAGATTTATTGCTAAATGTAGTTCAAAGTATCAACAGAAATTGTGCATGCCATTTGGTCTTTCATTCATTAAGTACATTGATCTTTGAAAGCACGATTCCGACTAATGAGCTGTGTTGCGTTGCTCTTGGATATTTGTTTTATTACTATTCCAGTGAAAAACCTGTACTCACTGAGGCTGATGAAAGAAAGAAAAGCTTCAGCTCTTCTGCACTCACATATCAGCTTCTCAACCAAATCTGCAAGACAATTCTCAGTGTATTTACTTAAAGATTACAAGTATCACCAAATCAATCCTATTTAAGAGCTTGCCTGAAGTAGATTTTGTCATCACAGATGGAAGAAGGATCAGGGATGCGGGGTTCCCAGTTAGGGAACTTCGCTATAAAGTACTCTTCAAAAGTATTCTGAAGAGTAACAATAAAAAGACTGCACCACTTCTACCCACTCAAGTATTTAATTCAAATAATGCATAATTTACTTGTTCTAAGAAAGCAGAGTGTATCAAAAGATGCAGAAGCAACTGCTTCAGTTTTTCTCAGAACTTTCACTGAAAACATTTGTGGTTAAGTTTTAACAGTTGAACTGGGTCCATCCAGGCATTGTAAAGTAAGTATAATTATTCTATAATTAATCTTTCAAAATACAGGACAAAACACAGCTTTCTTCCTAAAACACGGCATGTGCCGAGTCCTAGTTCTAAGACTGAGTGTTGATGCAGATTCTTACAACAAACTGTAGGATTTGCTGTAAAACAGACACATCGTCTTCAAAAGGTTTCAAACCAGTTCATATATTTGGCTCAATAAATTACTTTTTTATTTAGTCTATTGTTGCTAGACAGAACAGAAAAGTCATTTAGAAATAAGGTAAACCCAGCAGACACCGAGAGAAGCAGCTCCATCACTGCACAAACCAACATATGTTTTAATGTCAAACCTTCTGAATTCAGAGATTCAATGAGGACTTCCGAGTTTCATAGCAAATAAACAGCTCTTGCCAGCTAATAAGGCAGGTTGGTTAACACAATGTAAGTTACACTTTCTTTTACTTCAATGTGAGTTTTTCGTCCAACAGCAATAGTCATAATTTGACTTCACCATTGTACCAGCATATGTGGAAGGACTGCTTCACTTGTATTTTTGGCAGCACTCCTCTTCAAAAAAATCACTCGGCACACATTGATTGTACTCAACAAAAATCAAGGCAATGCTCTGTAAATTCCTGGAAAGTTTCCATTCCGAATTTCTAAAGCCGCCTGCTTTGGGTATGATGAACAAATTGTCTTGCAACAGTCTACACTGTACATATGGTTGGCAGGAAGGATTTTTAATCTTCTTAGTGGAAGATGGAGTTTCATCATTTTAGCTCCAATAAAAATACTAGGACTCCTATTATCATTTGATAGGCAATTTCCAATTTCAAGCCACATCTGTTTAAAGTTTCTTTTTGCTAATTCATTTAAGCAATGCTATCACAACATTACAAAGGGTGATAGAAAAGCCAGTCATTGTTTTGCAAGAAGGAAAAAAAAACCCCAAGAGATGAAAGAAAATCTGCTACACATCGAGATAGAAATGCAACTCAACACAAGGTTGGGAATACAGTGGCCTGGAATACACAATACTCCACACATACAGATTCCTCATTACTTAACAATCATAACAAAACTATGCCAAAACAAAGACTTGCCATAGTAAGTTTTCTTTTAGAGGTCAAAAGTTAAGTTGTGAGTGACAATTTATTATATTTATTTTCTTCCACACTGTTTGCCTTGCTGGGAATGATTATGTATTAGTTGCGTTTATTTTTTCACCATTTCACAAACCACAGGCTGAGCATTGGTGATGTGAAATAATTCTGTCAGCTTTTAACCGAGTGTCCCTATTGAGATGCAGCTGTCCACCTACAGTACAGCTCACTTCTCTGAGTTTTTGTGAGCATTAATTAGCTTCCGTCGAATCTCCTGGTTCCTGGCCCTGTTTTCTTCATACTGGAAGACAGATAAGGAAATTAATAGATGAGCTGTTACTATTTAACAGATAAGTAAAATTTAAAAGTGTAGAGAGCATTTATTACTTGGGAACAGAAACAATATCTTTGACAGATGCATTAGAAATGCAGTTCCTGTTAATATCTATATATTGTCTCATTTTTACTTTGAAATTAACATTTATTTGATTAAAATACATGTCTCCAAGTTTGAGGTTATTAAGCTAAAGTGTATTAGAACATTCTAATAAAGAAGATTCAGTTAATCTCATGGAGGAACTTAATTATACAGCCATCTTACGTACAAGAGCTGCACTTCACACATGATCGAGGAAAAAGGTAGCATCAGTGCTATTCTGGAGCACAGGTCAGGCTCTTTTCCTTTTAAAAGATACTGATGAATATAAGTGCGTCTGCCGTCTGAAACATGAATTTTTCATCATAGACTTGGTCTATTTTTGATCCTGGTCATTAATTATATGCACAGATAAAGTAGTACATCAAGATGAAAAGAATAAAGTTTGTGTTGAATGAGGGTAAGGTGTTCAGGGTTTTTCATGGTTTAGAAAAGAAACACAACAGAGAGAAGGCCCCAGTGTAAAAGGGAATCAAGAAAGCCTGCACAGTTTAGATACATCTGTAAGACTACTATGCTTTCAAATATACCTCTGCAATAGCAAAAACCTGAAGAGCTCAGTGTTCTTTCATTGCAGCTGAAAAGGAAATTTTTTCATGGCTCAAAGAAATGAAAAATTAAAAATCAATCCCTAATTTGGTATATGTTTCATGGGAAGTAAATTATTCTTGGCCTTATGTTAAAGCATATATTTGTTCAATTTTTTAATAATTGGTACCAAGGATAAAAATCAAGTAACCTACAAATACTCAGTTCTCTACAGACTGCAATAAACTACTAAGATGATTGATTTTGGAAAGGATTTGCAGTTTTTCACTCCTTATGCTGATTGGTTTATAACTGTAATAATGGTCTGCAATTTTACCTAATATTTACAGAATGCTTAACTTTTTCCCATGCCAGTATTTAATTTCTCGATAACCCATTCATGTTTTTACGCAGAATGAGAACAATGGTTCTTGAAAGGTTACGTCTACTTATTCTATACTTGTGAACAAGCTTTCAGGGTCTTCCTGGTAATGGCTTATCACTGTTGCCAAATTTTAAGAAGGCAGATAGATAGAGCCCTAGAGAACTTCCAAGGTTTCAACAGGATAAAGTAAAAGATTACGTGGAAAGAAAGTTTATTTGTGATGTATGCTACAATTTTTACAGGAGGTTGAAAAAAATTAGTATTTGACACAGGCAGATGCATTTTTTTCCCCCCTGTAGACTGACAGAGAGAAGAGAGGGCCCCAGGCTGTTATGGTTGTCATGCACTTGAAGCTTCCTTTTTTTAGACACAAATTTAAAAATTATGTCAAAATCAGTAAGTACAATTTCAAGTTAAAAGGTGTGTGCAAAGTTCATTGATGTGTTCTGCCATGTAGGCATGAAATCACAAATATAAAGACCAGCTGATACTCTTCTGAAAATATGCCCATTAGGTACTTAATCTACTCCAGCTCCTAGTCTTCCATTCCTTCATATCTGTAGATGTGATACAGCAATGAGTAGGTCCTAAGCAGCAATATTTTAATTTAGGGCCTAACTAAGCAGCTCATCAAGTAGATTCATTCAGCATAACCTACTGCAGAAATAAATGTTGCTCATGCAAAAGTGACCATTACTGCTTTATATTTCATTCTGTGCATATACCACCACTAGAAAAAAAAGACAAGAAAAAATCAGAAGCAACCTGTGAAGTGTCAGTGCCTATTTGTTTGGTTAAAATGTGTGTTTGTCTGTTTTTGTATATCCAAAAATAGACCTCGCCATTTGTTAAAGACAGATTTTACCCAACATATTTATCAAAAAATGTTTAAATTTCATCTCAAATGCCTACTCCAGAAAGCGCTTACATTTCAAGGCCTGTTTATCAATTTGTACTCTCAGTAAAGAGCAGCTTTATTTCTTTTTTTTTTTTAAGCATTTAACTTGCAGTAAATTCATCTCTTACCTCTTTCTTCAAGCACTTCCGCATCGCACGGTCAATATCATTGCAATGGCCAAAAAATTTCAAAACGTTGTGCTGATAAGTTAGGAAAAGAAAAAAAATATTCAAAGGTTTCTTCCTCTGAGGCTCAAAATTTCTTAGAAGTCACTTGCATTTTGCAATATTTTCCTTTTCTCTTTTTGAGAAAAAAGATACTTTGTAGCATTTTACTGAGTAGTTGCAAGTTAAAGCTACTCTTGAACCTCACTTGAGCCACCTCAGCCTTGCTGAAAGTTGAAGGTATTCCCCATGTTGTTTATCTAGACTAAAATAGGACACCTAAGCTGAACTATGAAGCCTAAATGTAGAACACATGTGGGTTTTTTTTTTGTTCTAGGAATCAGTCTTATAACTTTCACTTACACTAGCTTGAATAACGTACAGAAAAGAAATATTCTGAACTCCAGCTTGTGATACAGAAAGATGTAGGGAGATCTACCAGGTATCCTGGAGGTAGCATCTTCTATGCTTTAGTTTTCATTACTTTTTCATGACCTGGAGGGGCAAAGGACTTGATGCTACATCATCCCAGCCACATAAAGAATGTAGTATTGGTGCAAAAGCCCAATACAACTGAAATATCAGAACAAGTATAAAAACCAGGGAAATTAATTTTCCCAGATCTTGTGGTTAATAAATAACATGCATTTACCATCTTGATAACACAGCACCACTGTGGGCCCTATGCGTACTTATGTGTTACTTGGTTTGTGAAAAACTGCAGGTGTTGTGCTCACAAAGGCATTGTCCAGGTAACCTGATTATCTTCACCATAAAAGTCTATCCTCTTGGCCCATATTTCCTGAATATCTTCATATTATCAGCCATCAAATCACTCTCAGAATGCATTCTTCTAAAAGGACTACTTTTTCAGAATGATGGTTGCTAACGTGTCACAGAATCTCACAGCAGGATCTGGGAGCAGAGCATTCCAGCAATTCAGAAGAGTAGGTACTAGCAGGTACTTTGAGCTTTACAATCGATAGAGAGAATTTGACTGATCCTGTGAAGAATTAATGAATTAAAAAAAAAAAGGCCATGAACAAAGATATGAATGAAGTCCCTTCTGTATTTCAAAGGGAAATCTATGTGCATTTCTGTAGCTGATGAGTCGCCAGATGGATTTATACAAGTAATACAGGAATTTTATTAAGAATTCAACAGTGGACAAGATGTCAGCCAGTAGAACATGACTGAAAGTCGGAGTGGGTTAATAAAGATTATGACAAACACTCATCTACAGCAGTGCTATAATTAGCTTGTTTATACCTCTCTGCTTTATAAAGGGCATCAGATGACACTGAAGCAGTTGCATGTGATAAATGGTCACTTTACTACAAGCTGATGTTGCTTTTACAGCTTTTTCATTGTAGCTAATACAGATTTAGTTTTGTATTCTATTTGCACACCTGTATGTTAAATACCAAGCCAAGTGCTCAGATTTCAAGCTAACTCCACTCTTACTAGTGCACAGGGTGAGTTGAATCTGTTTATTTAGCCAGATTCCTAAGCTGTCAACTTTTTGGTTCAGATTCTCAAAAATAGTAATTACCCTTATTACAGCGTCTGTACTGTTGCTGCTCCTAGCCCCTTCAGAAGTCAAACTGGCAATAGATTTCCCTGAATCACCTGCTCCCAAGGAATTCAAGTACACTTCTCAGCTCCAGTTCCCTCTTCAACTCCGGGTATTCTATTAAGCTGCATTACACAACAAGCAGATGATGCTTATCTATTTAGTCAGTTTTACTAAAAAATAAAAGTTGTCAACCATTACATAGAAAGCCCAAGTATGTTTGTACCAAAAAGCAGGATGAATCTGAGTGTATCTTCTTTCCAGAAGGGTTTTGTTTTCACAATTACAAAAATTAATGAAAACATTTATTTTGATATTGCCTGTAGAAGTTACATCCTCCTCTTAACTGACAGTCATTTTATTTAGCAATGCATTTTATACAATAATAGTTAATGCTCGAAGAGTCTTCTCACTGTAGCTAATGAATGCTTGTAGCTACATTACATAAAGTTGTTTCCAAAAAAAACCCAACCACCGCAAGTCAACAAAAAGAATTCTTTACAATCTCAAATTACCTAAAGCATTCTTAGGCAAACTAAAATCTTAAAACTCAGAAGAAAAGCATAACTCTTAAACTCAATATGATCACCTAAAATTCTCACTAATTCATCTGACACTTATTTTCCTAGCCAATCCACTCTCTTCTATGCTGAAAACTCCTTACCTCCTTGTGACACTTCTTGAGCAGACTGATAATTACATTACATTCTTCGGTGTGCAGATGAGGAGACAGGTCTGGATGCATCTTTAGTCAGGAGTAAGTTTAGTAGTATGAGGACAAGAATCTGAGAAGCCTTCCTCCTGCAAACATTAAAATACGGAAGTATAACATAAAGGTTTGAGTTAATCTCTTAAGATACTATCACACAGTATTATTTTAATAAATAATACTTCAGATCAAAATGCGGATTAATATGTGTACTCTCTATATAAACACCATTAAAGTACTTTAAAACAGCATGTCTGTTCTACACAGCTGAAATGTTAAAAGTTAACAAGAAGTTTATATCCTTATCTGTTGCACAAGCATGCATTGGGATTTTAATTTTCAGAGGCTCCCTGGTGGCATTAATCTTTCTTGAACTGCAGATTATCTTTTCACTTTCCTATCTCAGTTTTCTTCTTTCTAACATTAAAAAAGCTAAGTTTATGTAATTTTCTCTTTACCTTATTCAAAGATGGATCATAACAGGAAGTACAATGATATTTCATTACAGCACTCTAAGAACTGGAACCTTTTAAAGTCATCTACATGCTTTTTAAAAAAATACAAATTCAAAGCTTTGATGATGTTTCAAAAACCAGAACTTGATTACTGAACCAAAATAGTAATGAGGCTTTCTCATTATGCCCTGTTGGAACATCCCTTCCTGCAACTTCACATTGTTGCCTCTTACCTATTCACTGTTCTCCCCTTAAAAGCACCTGAATCTGTCTTCCACATGAATCCCCCACTCCTTCAGGTTATGGAAGACAGTGTTCATGTTTCTCTCAAGTCTTCTCTTTTGAAGGCTACAGCAACCTGGCTCCCTTATCCTTGTTGCATATGCCAGCTGCCTCACCCTCCTGACCCTCTTAGTTTCCCCTTTGCTGGGCTTGGATTTTTATCATCTGTTAGACTGAGACCCAAAGATGAACACAGTACTGTGGATGCAGCCTCAAGATTACAAAAAAAGAGGGGAATAATGACAACTTCCCTTGAACACAACTAAGCTGCTTCTAAGGCAGCCCAGTAAGCTGTCAGATTTTGTTGCCGCAAGGGTACATTGCTAAGTCATGTTTTAACTTCATATCAACTAAGACTCCCATGTCCTTTCCTGCAAGATTCTGTGGAGCAGGAGCAAACTTCATTCTAGAAATAAATGTTTAGATTACATCCTATTTAAAAAAATACTTCTAGAAGTAATTTTTTTGAAAAGTATGAAAGTGTCATATGATAATAGCTGAAATGAGATGACATTTTTGTTGTGGAAGATCACTTCACCAGGGAGGGAAGAAGAAATGTCCAGTTCATACCATGACGTTCTACTTGTATGACCCATACTGCCACTGAATTACAGAGAGACCTTTTTTATTTGTTTACTTGGTATTTTGTCATTCCCCGTACTCCCCAAAAGATCCCCCTCCTAGCTCCAATACACCAGGCAAATACCATTACAACTCGCACTAAGTAGCCATCACTGTTTTACTGCCCAGTTAAGCAGATGAGCTAAAATCAGTGGTCAAATTTTGCAAGCATAAAACCCCAATAACCTGCTGCAGTGCTGGCAGCTACAATATACACTGCTGTTCCTAGAATAGTCAAGTAACATATTCAACTTGAAGAGGGATGTACACTAACTCACCCAGTACTTGCCACCATGTGTTCAGCCTAACAAGTGTTACATTCCCACAAGCAAACAAAATTTTAAAAATCCAAACAGATTTAAAAGCCTCTTGAGACCTACAAGAATACACTCCACATAGCACTGCAAACACGTTGTGTTCAAAAGTCTCCCCCATACTATCTGGAAGCCTAATATTACAACACATATACTCTTAGCACAGAAGAAGTTGGAAGCCACACAAATTGTTAAGCATTCTGTTCAACAAATTAACAAATGAACCTTTAGAAATATGACAGCAGGAGCACAACTGTAACAGCAAAGTGATTAAGAACCCTGCTGTGTTATTGCCACCAGCTTTTGATTGCATGTCGCACAAAGTCAATATGTTTTAAATTTATCAGTGGATTTTTTTTGATAGCAGTGGACTTAGTGTTCCCTTGAGAGGGTGACCTGCTCAATGATTGTGCGTTACTTTAACATGTGTGAACCCAGCTGATTATTAAATCTCTTCATCATTCAGCCTCTGACTGCTCTTCCTGGAGCTGTCATCTGAGGTAGCAGTCTCAGGAGGAGAAAGCAAGACCAGTGCCCTAGTGAAGCAGGCAGCACGCACGCTGGCACAGCCAGAAAGGCAAAGGGAGCATTTCAAGGAAAGATCCATTCTTTCTACACTATGATTTGTAATCACTACCATTGTTTACAACATTATTCTCAGATGAAGTGGATTAAGCTATCAATGCCACAAATAGACAGGTGACAGTGTACTTCATCAATTAAAAGCCTTCTAATGGCTCAAATGAATTTTCTAGCAGCACCTCTCGCAAAACAGATGCTACAAATCAGAGGTCCTAACCATCACACCAGCTCATACATCAGTACTCCTGAAATTCACTTTCAAATAACATTCAATACTGAGATCTTTTGAGTTCAATTATCAGATACAGTACTTAGCTCACATTTCCTATGACAGATTAAAGTAACAAAACATCTTACAGTGGTCATGCAAGGCTTAACTGGAGCCTTTAAGTGCTCTTGAAGTTCATGACTGAACACCGTTATCAGTGCTCAATATTACAGTTATGTATAGGAGTGTCAGATTAGACAGTGATCTATAAATGATCAGAGAAAGCTAAATATTTTTGCCAGAGGGCCATGACTGACAGACAAAGGAGTTTCAAGAGTAACAAAAACATGTATGAAAAAAGGACAGGATGAGCTATTGGTTTCCTTTGTTTCTTTTTAATAATTTTCTAATCTAAAACAAAGATGAATTCTGGTAAGATGGCAACCTGTTAAATCCACATGGATAGAATTTCATATAGGTGGTAGCTGATAAGGAATCTTAAGTATGAAAACATATCAGAAAAAAATCACAGAAGAAAATGGGGAATAAGCAATATAAATCCCTCTGAGAAAACCACTAACAAATGCTGGATAAAAAATGTCAAGGTAAACATGCAATTGCAGTAGAAGAAATATTAGCAGTACAATAAAAAAAAGAATATTAAGAAAATACAGGAATTGCTTTAGGAGGCAAATGGACTGCAAAATGCTAAGCAAACATTAATATCTGAAGCAACTATTTGGAGAGGAATATTTAGATGAACTCTTTACATAAAGGTACTGACATAATTCACTGGGTTGCACAAAAATAGTCTGCCCTTTAATGTGTTCTATATGAGATTCTGAATTCTGTGCAGTTTTTCCTTCCTTGTTAAATATACACTACATATGTACCTAAACGATTGGTTGAAATGCCTTAAGAACCAGCTGCAAATTTCTATAAATTATAGCCTCTAAGGGCAGAGGATGTGGATAAAGATGACTGATCTTTCAACTTCCTTAACCAGTTTCCAAATCTAAGCTATCCTTCAGGGAAAAAATAATTTCAAAATTGTCTGGTTCCACGTAGTGTAGCTTAAAGTGGGAAAAACAGAGGATGCTGCAGCTTTATGGTTTCCAACATAAGGCAGATTTAAAAAAAAAAAAAACTCAAGCAACAACTTAGACATTCTCTGACAATGACACCAAATTCACAATGCCTTTTTTTTAAAAAAAAAAACCAAAAAAAAAAACCAAAAAAACCAAACCCGAATTTAAGATAATCTCTTGCATAAGCAATCCTGGAGGGCTAGCATGTAAAATTGCTAAAGATTTCCTAACAGGAATCAGTATTTAAGTTTGATAATTGATATCAAGAAGTGATACTTATCCCTAATCTAAAAACCTATCTAGACACACGTTCGGTCATTAAATATTTATTATTAATGTGTAAAAGGGACCTACAATTATTATGAAATTCACACTAACACTGCAGCTACTCAGCAAGTATGCAGAAACAAAAAAGCTGTCCTGAAAGAGCAGGCAAGAACGCTGTACCCATTTCATTCACACTACTGTCAGACACCAAAATCCAGGATGCGGTGCTTGTTTCTCTCTATGCAGTAGTTTCTCTTCCTGACCTCCTTATATGAAATAGCATAAAAAGAACCTAGTTGTGTGGAGAAAGGATTTCATACATTCCCACTTCTTTCTTAAATAAAGCATGAGATCAGCATGTCAGGTATCCAAAGATGTTCCTTATTTTTCTAGAATACCCCATATGTATGATCTAAACAGTTCCTTGATGGAGAAGAAAAATAAAATGAGGTTGCTATAGTCTCGCTGATTAACTTCATGCTTAATATTTCCATGTCTGGAGGACAACAATTGAAGAAAGGTTTAAATCTAGATAATTGTTTCCTAAGATGCTTTTTTCATACTTCATTAAAACACGTTAGAAGGCTACTTATTAAACCAAGTTTTGCTAGTTTTTCCATTTTAAAAGTTACACAGAAAAGTCTTTTTTTTCCCCAAGCTTCTGAAGTCAATAATAAAAAACCCAAATATATATATATGCATTTGCATATTGGTCAGAAAAATGACTTCTTGAAGCAAAATTCAAATTCTTGCTTACCAACCCTGAAAATGAAAAACTGCATCTGAGCATCTACATTGCTAATCATTAAACTCCTTAACCAGCACCAGCTTTTTCTACAGAAGACACGTTTGCTGCAAACACTCCGGTAATGCCCACAAGGCGGCAGCGCGGCCACGCAAAGGAGAACAAGTACCAACAAGAGGAAAGGGTGAATTGATCAGCAAATTCCTATGAAACCACTGCATCACTCGCCATTCAACTTTTTTTTCCATTTCATTTCATTGTCTAACTTTAATATGACCAGACATTTCCATTTTAAGTTCTCAGTTATAGAAATGCTCTGTTTAGCTTTGGAGAAAAATAGAATCATAGAATCACCACATTGGAAAGGTTTCACTGGATCATCGAGTCCAACCATTCCTATCAAACACTAAACCATGTCCCTCAGCACCTCATCCACCCGTCCCTTAAACACCTCCAGGGAAGGTGACTCAAACCCCTCCCTGGGCCAGTACCCAATGTCCCTTTCCATAAAATATTTTTTCCTGATGTCCAGCCTGAACCTCCCAAACCAACCAGTTCCTTCTTTACTCAAACTACGGGTAGTTTCTGTATGATTACTTTGAAATTTTAGTATTAAAAAGGATTAGGCTCCACACCTAACTGTCTGGTATCACCTAATGATATCATTGATGTCATTTCAGCAGAATTTACGCATTCCTAATATCATCTTTCATATACAATTCATAAATATTTTTTATAGCTCAGAATATTCAGAATATCAGTCACTCAGTGGAATGAGAAACACAGTCGACAAACGTAACTTCAAAAACCTACAGAACTCCGGTTCTAGCTTTCAGTAACATGGTTAACATCTTGTAGAACAGGCTATTAAAAGTATCATTCTATCCTGTTTTCCTTATGGTTGTGATTAGGCACATTGAAAATGACCTCCAACTTTCCAGCGTTTCCAAGAAATTTTGCCAGACACCTTCACTTTAATAAACCAACTCTAGCTAATCTTACAAAAATTAGTCACAACCTCTTGAATGTCAGTATTGAAAACCCTGCAGTAACTTTCAAATAATACATATTAGAATGAGGGGAAATAATTTAGATACATATCTATGAAGAATAATGAATAAAGCAAGCTGAATACCAACTTGAATACCAAGTAATTTCTAGTTTTATTTCTGACTAAAATAAATTATCAAGTAAAGCATAATAGGGCATTTTCTGCCAATTATTTTAGTTGTAGTCACACAACAAATATCATTAGTTACAGGACATTTAGTGAAATGTTTTTATTATAATATGCAACCAGGTGCACTGCACAATATGACAGTGTATCACAAAATGTACTGAGGCAAACTCTTTGTTCCTGTGATGCCTATGAAGATGAGAATATAGTCAAGAATGACAGGACTCAGCCAGCTAGAAGCCCACTGAAGATGAGGCGCTGTCCTGTTTTGCAAGCTGCTCCTGCACTTCAGCTGCAGCCACCACACCAGGCTGCATCTCATCCCTATTTGCTTCCCAGTTAAGCAAAGAACACATTAAAACTAGCACTACCAACAGAATGTCCTCACTTCCTGTAGAATTGCTTTTCCCCTTCTGAGAGAAGGGGATCAAGAGGTGGGAAACACAGGCTCTCCTCCCTGAGCAACAAGACTCCCCTGAAAACATACACCTGGCAAAAAGCACACACTGAGCACAGCACAGCTTTGCTCTTGGGTGGAACGAGCTGCTGTGCTGTTACCAGGCCAGAAGAGGCCCGCTGGGCTAAACCTGTGTTGTTTTCAGTCTGTAGCTTCTCCCACAACCCCTTTATTAGCGATGGGGCAGACAGAGACGGGAGAAAAAGCAAGCTGATGGCCTGATGAAATAGGGCATGGAGAGCCCCACGGTCCCCACTCAAAACAATCCTTTGCACACCCTCTGGGGCCCTGCAGAAGGCAAGATCACAGAATCACCAGGTTGGAAAAGGCCTCTTGGATCATCGAGTCCAGCCGTTCCCATGGGACACTAAACCGTGTCCCTGAACACCTCGTCTATCTGCCTTTTAAACACCTCCAGGGTTGGGGACTATCACCACCTCCCTGGGCAGCCTCTGCCAGTGCCCCATGATCCCTTCTGTGAAAACTTTCTTCCTAATGTCCAGTCTGAATCTCCCCTGGCGCAGCTTGAGGCCACTCGCCCTTGTCCCGTGTCACTCGAGGGTCCGGGAGCCGGGCTGGGGCAGCGGGGAGAGGAGGAGGCGACGGGACGGGACGGTTCCCCACATGCCCTTCGGGGCGAGAAGGGAACGCCTGCCCCTGGGCCCGGCCGAAGCCTCCCCTCTCAACCACTTACGCCAGATCCCGGCCAGGCGAGGCCGGACGGGACGAAACACGGGTGACCTGGACGGGCCCGACCGGAAGCCGCCGGCAGAGCCCTCAGCGTGCCGGCGCCGGCGAGGGGCGGGGCGGGAGGCGGGGCGCCTTCTGATTGGGCGACATGGGGAACTCCGCGGCGTCTGATTGCGGCGTCTGATTGGGCGGTTCGGGACTTCACGGCGTCTGATTGGGCGCTTCGAACGGCGGTTGGCGGGAAGCGGCCGTGGCCAGGAAGACCACAGGAAGCGTTTGAGCTTGGTGCGCGCTGAGACCCGCGGCCGCCCCGCGCTTGGGAGCGATGGCAGAGTCCCGCTAGCCGGGACCCGGCTCCCTCCGCCTCTCGCGGCTCCCCTGCCTCGGTCCGAACGGGCTGCCTAGGTCCGAACGGGCTGCCTAGGTCCGAACGGGCTGCCTAGGTGAGCGGTGGCTGCCCCAGCCCTGGGGGTGGGGGCGAAGCCGGATGGGAGGGGGCTCTGGGCGAATGGATCCAGTGGGAGGCGTCCCTGCCCAGCGCAGGGGGGTTGGAACTAGGTGGTCTTTAAGGTCCCTTCCAACCAAACTGTTCTATGATTCTAAAATATTGAAAAGGAGATTGTGGAGAGGAGGGAGCTGGCCTCTTCTCCCAGGTGACAGGGGACAGGACAAGAGCGAATGGCCTCAAGCTCCACCAGGGGAGGTTCATACTGGACATTAGGAAAAAAGTTTTTGCAGAAAGGGTCACTGGGCACTGGCATAGGCTGCCCAGGGAGGGGGTTGAGTCACCTTCCCTGGAGGGATTTAAGGGATGAGGGGACATGGTTTAGTGATTGATAGGAATGGTTGGACTTGATGGTCTGATGGGTCTTTTCCAACCTAGTGATTCTATGATTCTAAAAGGACAAAGTCTTCGAGACGAAGACAATAATCTTTTTATTTCACAATTAAGCACTGAATCGCATCCCTTCTAAAAAAGGCATACCAGCTTACAAAAGCAGTGTGTATATATACTAGTTTTAGACAAAGAACGGGGTGAGTCCTCAAAGAATGTTGTGGGGTTTTATGGGTTGTCCAGTCATGTCTGGAGACTTCCTTCAGGTTATTTCCTGATCTAAACCAGCTACATCTTATAAGACAACTAAGCAAATCAATACATTTTCACAACCCTGAGAGGTTATCTCTTGACCTAAAACAGCCACATCTTATAAGACAACTAAGCATACCAATGAATTCTTGCAGCCCTAAGAGAGTGTTTATTGTTTCAGGTTATTTATCCATGTCTGTGACTGCATATTATTTCTTGATACATCACGGATTTATAGAACAAGATATTTAAACATACAAACTTAGCGAAACTTATCAATTAATTCTCACACCTTTAATGTTTCAGCTTCTCAGGTGGCTCTGTCATGGATGAATCTGTTGCCGAGTACATCCGGAGAACCATCCTGAAAATCCCACGAGATGAAATCAAGATGATGCTACAGAAATGGGGCTTTCTCTCCGAGGCGCAGCTGCAAACCATAAACTTCCATCAGATAAAGGATAACATTTCTCTAGAAGTTGTTCAACTCTGTGAGGTAATCTTTTCCCTCGGGAACTGCTGATCAAGGGCACACAGGATGCCTGTTGAAGCACCATGAAAAAAACATTCCTGTGAAGAAATATATTTTTCTTCTTTTTGGCCATAACACAGCATCAAATGGCAGTTTGTTGTCTGGAAAATGTGAAGCTGAGCTGATAATACCGAGGAGCGGGTCCTGATCTCTCTGGTAAACAATGACAGGACCCAAGGGAGTGACAGGAAGATGTGCTGGGGGAAGTTTAGGTTGGACATTAGGAAAAGGTTCCTCACTCAGAGGGTGGTGGAGTGCTGGAACAGCTCCCCAGGGAAGCAGTCACAGTGCCAAGCCTGACAATATTCAAGAAGTATTTGGACAACACCCTCAGACGTGGTGCGAATCTTGGGGTTGTCCTGTACAGGGACAGGATTTTGCCTCGATGATTTCTTTAAAATCTTTTCATGCTGTAAAAGTTACATAGGGAGGAACCAAGCATGTTAAAATTCCTGACAGCAAAATATGGGTCAGTGTTGCCGGGTGTCGCGAATACCCATTAGTTTGATTTTCTGATTGCTTATGTGTTATACTGTAAGGACAGCATTCTTGCTGCCTCCGTAGACACACTTAAACCTTGCTGAAATAGTTTTTGTTGTTGAATTCTCGGAACTGTATTCTGTGCACACTGGGACTAGGTGTGGTATCCTTGTGGAGAGTTTTCATGCTGTGGACTTCAGTGCAATGTAATTTAAAGTACCGCTACTGACATTTTTCACTTACTAAATAGTGTGATGGAACATTCTGGACCTGTACTTCACCATGCATTGGTATTCTTCTTTCTAGGAGAACTGTGCAAGCATAAAGCAAGCAGCTGTCCTAGACATAATTTGTAAGTAAAAAATTAAAACAAAAAAAATTCTGAGTAACTTGAAAACATCTTTAATTAAATAGCAGTTGCCCTAGTGAGGTACTGATTCATTTGGTATAAACAGATCTTATTTTAGGTGATGAATCTTATTGTATCTGGCCTTTACTTTAAAAAATAGCTCAAAATCAATAAAAGCGTGTTTGCTTCTTCTGAGGTCCGAATAGATGTAAGCTGTGGTCAGCCACATCCAGCACATAGTTCTAAATGTAGAGATAAGTTTGTCTTCAGTATGCCCCAAACCCTGAAGTCACTAATATTATGCTCCAACAGGGAGTGGCGTAAGCAGAATTATCAGCAAATAATCCAGGTGGAACTCTGCCTCCAATATTAATTCACAATACTGTTATATAATAGTTTAAATTCAAAGGTTTCTTTTAACGGTGTACACCTCTTAAGTTGAGAGTAGACTGAGTTTCAATCATTTTAGATAAAATCCTTCTTTAAGCACTGCCCCTCACAGATACCCTTTATTAGTTGCTTAACTGAATTTAAAAATCCTCCTGTCTTTTATTAAAAAATACTTCGCATTTAAGCTTGTTATGAGTGGTAGTTTAAGAATGCTGAATAAATTATATCGGATAATCAAGAGTAATCTTTTTTTAAATAACCTGGTCATAAATGTGTTGTCAAATTATTTCTTTCTTTAATTACCCCTTGATAATACATGATGTTATTGAGCAATTCCTATTTTTCTCAGACAACCACATCTACCCAAACAAAAGAATGTGGAGCGTTTACCAGATGAGAAAAACAGGTAAGGTGCCTTTCCTTGCTGTAACCTCAGTTCTCAGCAACTTACTGCAGTGCTGCTTCATAGACATTTTAAACAAAAATATCATCTAGTATGGATTTTTCGACAGAGTTACCTTTGATGTCTTTAGAATACTTTTAATTAACTTCTCAAGCAATCATTAGAAATTAATAACTGCTAATTAAATATTAACCTTTTCTCTATATGGCAATAATGAGGCTCAAATTTAATATACAGCTTTTCCTATAAGGAAGGCTCAGCAACAATCTGCTTAATTATCTTTCAGTAAAACTGTAAAAACATCTCTACATTAGTTTTTGTAAACACAATTCTCATTTCTTTTTTTTTTCTTTCCTATATAACAGGGGAAGAAATGGAAATTTTTGACTTAGCAGATTTTGAAAGAAAATTTAAGAAATGTCTTCGATCAGCCTTGAACAATGTAAGAGTAAAATCCACTCTAAATTTATTACGCAGCCCTGGTATCAATAGATAGTTTTCATAACTTCAGCAAGGTATTTTTTTCTTACAGTCTGCATCAAAAATTAAATGGAATTATTCATTTAGGAATAGTAAGAATGGTATGTGAAATATATTTGTTCTAGCAAATAAAATATAAGTTTGCCTTAAGATTTGACAGGCTTCAAGAAAGACAGAAAGTTTATAGTTTTGATCAAATTTTTTCTGCATTCGAGTGTAGGTAAGTTGATATTGGTTTGTCCTGTTATCCAACAATACACAAACAACAAAAATGTGATCAAGTACATTATAGGGGGAATTTTAAGTATCCAGTAAGAAGGACAAGATTCAATTATTATTACTTAGATTAGTAGCAATATTGTGTCTGTGCCCATTTTATTCTAGTTTTGGATTTGAAATGATACTTTGATAGCTGTGAGAACTTGGTTCTGGTGTTTCATTACATTATAATAATTGAAAGACTAATGTCAATAGCAAGAAGCACTTTTTAGATACAGAAATGAGCGTGGTAAGGAAAAAATGAAAAGGTAATACAATCGTCGCACTTTAAATTAGTAAGCAATTTTCAGAAGCCTTTTTTTGCTTTGGTTTACCATCTTAACTTTAGGTAATGGAAAATGCTTTTGTCTAGTTAGCGGTGTCACTTTCTGATGCACAAAGGCTTCCCGCTGCCAACAGCAGAGGGCAACAAATACCGATTGGAATAAGATATTAGGCTGTAATTCATACAGCTCCATTATAATAAAGTTTTGCCATATGGTCAGTTTTAAAAAATCCACAAAATCTTTGAGAAGTGATGTTCATTCATCAATTTAAACACTTGATGACCTGGTTGGACTCAAAGCTTGACTATATGCGCCTCAGTGAAGAGGAGGGATTTTATATTTTTAAGGAATTTTTCCCACTTCTAAGTCATGCAGATTGAGTCAAGGTAAAAAGAAGTAATCAAGGAGCAATCGACGAAAACAGGAGAGGGAATCTTGTTCAAATTTGTACTCTTGAACAGTGGTAAATATTACATTCAGGTGTAAAATCACAAGTTGATGAAAAGTTTAGTTTCTCAAAAATTGGACATATTGGTAATATTGCTACTAAGACTCCATCTGAAGAGACACATTTCTGTTGTGCCCTTATTTTCTCAAAATAGAGAATTATGTGGGTTTTTTTTGTTTGGGTCTAGTGAACACTGGGTTAAGAGATAAAATCTTCCTTGATGCCTGAATGTGCTGATAAATCAAAGCTTTTATTTTCCTATTAGGTCACCATCAACTTTAGAGAATATGAGGATAATGAAATCTGGATTAGAGTTGCCTGGGGAACATCATACACAAAACCAAACCAGTACAAAACCAGCTATGTCGTGTACCGTTCACAGACTTCCTATGTCTTCATTTCTGCCTCAGTGCTGAGGAGCAACTTGCCTCTGCTGTGTCAGGTACAGGATACACCTGCATAGACCTTGACTTCATCAGTTGTGTAGAGCTGTAATTGGGTTAGCTTGTAAGAGGATGGGTAAAGATTTGTCACTTAATATTATGTTACTCGTTTACATAGTTATTTTTTACTTCCTACCTCATGATAAAAATGGGGCCAAACCAATATCTGACTTCTGGAATGCTGCATTGTAAATTGAGTTTCCTGGGATTTTTGCTGACCTTGAAGTGTTCTAATTTCTTAACCAAGCGTTAGACGCTATTGAGCTAAGTTGAAGAATTGCACATCAACACAGCTAACTTCAAGAACTAAATGTATGAGCTCATAAGGGAATGCTATTAATTAGTTTTAAAAGACATTTTCTGTCATCTTGTGGTGATCGGTGTTGGGAGTCCTCTACTTTTTTCTCTATTTAGCAGACTTCCGTACTAGTAATTTAACTATTAATCTGGCGAGTTTTACTGATTTTTCAGCTGATAAGGCTTAGGGCTGTCAATACTGTGAATGCTTTTAAATGTTAATCTAAGCTTAGTAACAGTCTGTTCAAGACTTTTTCAGACGTAAAATCCTGCTAGCTAAAGGACAGTTGCTTTTCTTGAAACAAAAACATCTCACTGTCTAGATATACTGTATTTTTTCCATATTATAAACACAGTGACAATTAAGACTGATGTTAAAACAATTTCAATTTTTATTCAAAGGCCCTGATTTTTGCTTCCAATTACCAAGACATCCGTGAAATGGAGCTTCGAAGTCATTGTTTAAACTCCCTTAAAGATTTTGTGTTTAAGAGATATAGCCAGGTGAGCCACTTCACAAGTAAGTCCTAAGATAAGTCTTGCTTTTTGTTTCAGGCCTAGTTCTCACTCCCTAGCAGGGGGAAAAATTTACCTCTTCCAAGAGACCATCAAGTTAAAATAATATTGAGCTACTGAGGTGGACAGCCTTTCATTAAGGTAACATTACAATGGGGATGTAATTACTTGGTATCCCACCTATTCTTATGGTTATTCCTAGTGGTTAAATTCAGCCTAAAAATCATATGAACAATTGAGTCCTAGGGTTTTTCAGCATCATTTTACTAGGCTTCCTAGAGCAGTGAATTGAAGGCTGTTAGAATGGACACTTAGTCTGCTCATCCACATAAAACTTGTGAACAGGGAAATACTCCTGAATATCATAAGAAAGGAATTCTTTTCTCAAAGTAAGGCTGGACTTTCTGGCTTCTCGCCATTGTCAAAAGCTGGAAGAATACTCACTCTTAGAGTGAGAAGGAAAAAGAAATCTGGAAAGTTCTTTTCAGCTGCAGCCTCTATCATTGGATGTGAACTAAAACTCTTTGTTTCCCCCTTTTCTCTCTCTCCATTTAGAACTTCCAAACATATTGTCCAAGACCTCAGCAAGAAAGGAGTGTAGTACCAGAAACTGGTATGTATATTTTAAATTGACAGGCAGTTTGAATGTCATTACTTGCTGCCTTATGAAATAAAATTCAAATAAGTGCAGAGATGTTACATTCACATTATATCATCCCTGGTGGAGAGCTATAATTCTGGCTGTCGCTAGGAGAGGTTAACTATTTCCCCATGACTGTCGCTGAACACGACTTTGAAACCAAAAATACTCAGTGCCCTGTACCTTATTTGTTATTAGCTTGAATTTTTCTCTAGGTAAGAACTGAAAATATAAATGACAGAGACAACTAGCTTATGGGAAAAAAAAATACCATGATGAATTCCTTAATAATATCATTTTCAGATTTCTACTGGAGTAATCGCCAGATCAGAAAAATAGTATTGTATCAGCTGACAAAGTTGTCTTTCTGTTTTTTTCTCTTCTCTTCCCAACTCCTTTACCCTGATTCAGATTTAAGGATAATTCAAGAAAACAGAAGCAACAAAGAAAGAATAGAAAGACTGAATCGGGAAGTTTTTGGTGATGGCCCCCTACCAAAACTTGAATTTGCACAGTATAAGGTAATAAAACCAATGCATTTTGGGGGAGGCTTATAATTTTAATGTAGTGGTAGCTACTTTAAATTGCAAATTGAAGAAATACTAGATTAAAACAAAACAAAAACAACTTTAGGAAGGGCTTGTTTAAAACAAATTAGTTAGAAATCTCTTTAAGAAACAGATTTGCTACTACAGATTTACTACTAGATCATGTTTCAGCCTTGTGAACAAAGCATTTTGACTTGTTTCTGTACTAAAGCTGGACATAAACCTGCAGAGTGTTGAAGCACAAGAATTTAGGGTTATTTGAAGTACACACAAAGCTCACAAACCAGTGTAATTTAACTTCTTGGATGATGCATGGATTTTATCTGATTAACAAAAATATTGGAAATTCTAAGAGATACTTGATGTCCTACAGTATTCCTGAACATGCTGCCTCTTTCGGCAGAAAGCTGTTAACCACATGGTGGCACTCTCCAATTTTATTAAATTATTCCTCCAGCTGAAATCATAGAATCATAGAACAACCAGGTTGGAAGGGACCCATCGGATCTTCTAGTCCAACCATTCCTATCAAACACTAAACCAAGTCCCTCAAGAGAATCTTAGTATTACAAACAATAGACAAGTAAGATGCAGTCTTATTACATATTATATTAACTATAATGTTTATATAATAAAATATAGGTTGAATATATTAATTGCTTATATTACCTGACTAAATTTTGTTTTAACAGCTTGAGACAGCGTTTAAAAGTGATCCTAAAATGAGTGTTTTGGCTAAAAAGGAACCATTCAGATGTCTGATCAGGTTTTCTAGTCCACATCTTTTAGAATCGCTCAGATCCTTGCCACTGGCAGGTAAGTGTTCCAGCTCTATAAAAAAAGGAGGGAAAACCTATGGTTAAGTATTTTTTGTCATTTTACCTTTTGCCTGTGTCTCGCTTAAGGGAGAACCTTTATCATTTGTTTAGAAATACAGAGAAACTTAGTAGAATAAAAATGTTATTTTTATTCTGTGGTTTTATTTTTATAACAGTCATTAAAAGTAAATGTTGATTGAATTAAGCTATAATGATGTGTCTCTCTCTCCAGGTATGGCTGATGCACCACTTTCACCGCTGCTTACGTGTATTCCACAAAAAGCTAGGAATTATTTTAAAATTAGAGAGAAAAAAGGTATCGTTCCAGAAAGCTTTGTAAGCCCTTAATTTAAAACTATTTCATAGAGAAATACACAGCTCATTTATTACTAGTATTGATCTTAATCATCATAAATTTTAAAACATATCCTTTGATAATACTTTAAATTTTTTCTAACTTGTGACTTCTTTGAATTATTTTTCCACATTTGCCTTCAACAGAAGAGTTATTTTCATAATTAATAAAAATTATTAGCAGAAGTGTTTAAACCGACATTGTGATTATTTCAAATTTAAATGTGATGACTGCTCTTAACTGTATTTTTAACAGTGTTTGTGAGGTTAAACCTAGCTAAAGCTTTGTAAAGATGCAGTAAGATAGCTGTAGCTATTCAGTTTGCTATCACAGCTGTAGATGGGAAAGATATTCCAAAAGGCTGCTTTATTTCGGCTCCAGTGCAGCAGTGTCACGGAATATGTGCCCCATTTTGTACATGTGAATAGTCCCATTCAAGTAAGTGGAACTACCCGTGTCTGCCCATCAGGGTCATTTTTATCTTAGATTAAGATTATATTCAAAGACCATTACAGGGCATGGAGAAAAGACTGCAGGACTATAGATGTCAGTAAGAAGTTTCATCCAGCTTTGGATCTGAATTACATCCACTAAAGTTTTTACTCACAGAGGACAACAGCCAACAACAAATATCTAACTAAAAAAAAGAACAATCTGTCTATTGGTATGAATGTCCCATAATATTTTACCTTAGAGGAATGCAATGAAAGAAGCAATAACTTTAAAATATGGACGTCCTCAAAGAAGAATGTTTCAATTAAGATTTGATCCTTCTGCTGTACTTGCACATCACCACCTCTTTGTGCAGGGGGACATAAAGACTGGAATTAAGAGGGCAACATTCAGTAAAGCAAAGGAAAGCTTTGCATTCTTTGGATTTGCTACATGGTAATTAGAAATTATATAGCTGTTTTTATGTAACTTGCTCCATTATTTTTAATTTGAGATGGATTTGACCTGAACATTCAGTTGTAGTGTACAGCTGTTTCTCTTTTAACTTCTGTTACCTGGAAACTGTGTATATGGAATTTCTGATTCCTGTTAGGTATGTCTGCAGAGCCAGTCCTAACTTCATGGCTTGGTATAAGTATGGGAATGTTTTTATTTTCAAACTGTAAAAAAATGTGTAAAGTTTTCTTGTAGAAGTTTGTTTGGCCTCTCAAGAAACACACAGTTGTGCTTTCTGGTTTTCAGGTACACATTTCGTCTCTAACCTGTAACTGAGGCTAGTACAGGAACCTAGCAGCAGTTCCAGGCAGGCAGGAGTAGAAGGTGTTGTCATTCTTTTTCACTAGAGCGAGGCCCTGAAAAAGTAAAGAAGAGCTGGGATACAACTGAGATAAAGGAAAGGTCCTGAGAAAGGACCAGGTGAGGTGAAGTACCCACAAATGGATGGGGACAGAAACACTGTCAGCTTTAAATACACCAAACTGCCTTTCCTTTCTCTTGGTGAGGGTGTTTGTAAAGATCACCAGGTTGGAAAAGACCCATAGGATCATTGAGTCCAACCATTCCTATCAAACACTAAGCCATGTCCCTCAGCACCTTGTCCACCCACCCCTTAAACACCTCCAGGGAAGGTGAATCAACCCCCTCCCTGGGCAGCCTGTTCCAGTGTCCAATGACCCTTTCTGTGAAATTTTTTTTCCTAATGTTCAGCCTGAACTTCCCCTGGTGCAGCTTGAGGCCATTCCCTCTTGTGCTGTCCTCTGTCACTTGGGAGAAGAGCCCAGCTCCCTGCTCTCCACAACAACCTCCTTTCAGGTACTTGTAGAGAGCAATGAAGTCTCCCCTCAGCCTCCTCCAGGCTAAACGCCCCCAGCTCTCTCAGCCGTTCCTCATAAGGCCTGTTCTCCAGCCCCTTCACCAGCTTTGTTACTATCCTCTGGACTCACTCCAGAGCCTCAACATCCTTCTTGTGGTGAAGGGCCCAGAACTGAACACAGGATTCAAGGAGCAGCCTTACCAGGGCTGAGTACAGAGGGAGAATAACCTCCCTGGACCTGCTGGGCACACCGTTTCTGATCCAAGCCAAGATGCCATTGGCCTTCTTGGCCACCTGGGCACACTGCTGGCTCATGTTCACTCTCTGTCCTTCTCCAAGCAGCTTTCTAGATATTTCATTCAGGGTCTGGACTGGATGATCACAAGGTTCTTTTTCAACCTCAATAATTCTATGATTCTATTTGTAAGTAGCGTGCACAGGGGCCCTCCTGGGCAGTACACCCACCACCTCACTGCCCAGCGCAGGGTAACGAGCCCTTTTCCCTTTATCCATTCAAGCTACGAGGGAAAAGTTCCCGTGTCCGGCCTGACGGGTTCCTTCAAAGGCCAAGACTCCCCTAGTCGGGGGCGTGGCCATAAGGACTGAGGGGGCGTGGTCAGATGGAGAAGGGGCGTGCCCTGGCGCGCGGTGCTGAGCGCGCGGCGGCGATTGGCGGCCGCCCCGGAAGCTTCGGCGCGGGCCGGTGACAGCAAGATGGCGGCGGCGGCGGCGGGGCGGCGTGGCGGGGCGCTGGGGCGGCCGCCGGCCCCGGTGCCCGCGGGGGAGCCGCCGCCCGCCGGCGAGCTGGTGCGGCCCTCGGTGACGGAACTGTCGCAAGTGAGGACCAACATCCTGTGCACGGTGCCGGGGTGCGGCAAGGTGCTGCCCAACAGCCCCGCGCTCGACATGCACCTCAGCAAGGCCCACCCGGCGCAGGTACCGCGGGGGCCGCCCCAGCTCCGCGCCCGTCCGGGGCTTGGCGGGGGTGGGGGGGGCCGTGCCCAGGTGGGAACAACGCGGCGTTTCCCGTTGCCTCCTGTTTAAATCTATCATGTGAAAAGCGGGTGCGGGTCCCCTTGTGTGATGCTGTGATTGAGAGCAGCCCTGCGGAGAAGGACGTGGGGTGCTGGTGGAGGAGAAGCTCAGCAGGAGCCGGCAGTGTGCACTTGTAGCCCAGAAAGGCAACTGTATCCTGGGCTGCAGCCAAAGAGATGTGACCAGCAGGGCGAGAGAGGAGATTTCCCCCTTCTACTCCCCTCTTATGAGACCTTACCTGGAACCCTGTGTCCAGCTCTGGAATCCTCAGCACAGGAATGCCGTGGATCTGTTAGAGCAAGTTCAAAGGACGCCATGGAGATGATCAGAAGCTGGAGCACCTCCCCTGTGAGGACAGGCTGGAAGAGTTGGGCTTCTTCAGCCTAGAGAAAAGAAGGCTCTGGGGAGACCTTGTAGCAGCCTCCCAGTACTTAAAGAGAGGCCCACAGGAAGGCTGGGGAGGGGCTTTTCATCAGGGACTTAAGGGATAGGATGAGTGGGAACAATTTTAAGCTGAAAGAGGGGAGGTTTAGATTACGCATTAGAAAGAAATTTTTTACTGTTAAGGGTGGTGAGGCACTGGCACAGGTTGCCCAGAGAAATTCTGGAAGCCCCATCCCTGGAGATGTCAGTGGGCAAACAATAAACATCCTTGTTTGGTGAAATGGCTAACTGCCGAATTAAGTGTGTGCGTTACAGATGATCTTTTATGATTAACAAAAAGAAGTCTCAAGCGTACATGTCTCCTGTCTCTAATTGGTTTATTTCACTTCCTAATATGGGCTAACAACTTGTGTGTGTTATGGATTATCGCCTGTGTACGTGTGAGTGAAACTACAACGGAAGCTGAAAATGTTTGTTCAGGTTCAGCAGTAGTTTCAGTTGTGAGCTTGTGCTCTGAGTGTGTGTAGCAGCTGGTAGGGCTGCTGCGAGTGGGTTGTAGAGCTCGTGTTCAGGGTACGATATGTGAGGAAATGCTGCTTCCTTTCCAAGAGCCTACACAACCCTAACTATTGATGCCTTCTAGAAGTAGAACATATTTCAGACACCTGATAACTAAATCGTGTCATTGCTTAGATAAACACTGAAATTTGTATGGATGCAGATTTTCAGGAACATCTGACTTAATACAAGAGAGTTGTAACTAAGAATAAAATTATTGAGGGTGAAGGCAGGCTAATTTTTCTGTACTGTATCTTGGCTAAAATATTTTTTGTATTATGCACAGCTTAAGAATATATCTTGAATGAAAGGATAAAGAGATGAAGGTAAAATGATAGAAATCTAGGTGTGTGTTACTCTTTCTTCAGAAAAGGATGGACTAGGACTAGCATTTTCACATTACTGTTTCCCTCTAAGAGAGAACTGATTCCCAAGGCAAAAAGACTTTAGTAGCTTGCATTTGTTACTGAAACATGAGGAATTAGTGAAGAGGCGGCTTTGCAAATGAGATAATGAGAAGCTGTTGGGGAAGGAGAGAACAGAGTAGCGCTGGAGAGCAGGGAGTTTGACTTTGGAAAATTTTCTTTATTAAAAGTAGCACCAGAAGGATGTTTTGATGCTAAAAACTATGAGGTATTGTTACTTCAGGGGAAGGACACTTACATAGGGAAGCAAGATTACCCTGTGAAAACAGTTGACTACAGTAGTATGAGGTTGTAGTTTTGTAGTGAATTGATAACAAAAAACGTGATCAGTCCTGGTTTGTAACAGAAATAACAGAGCTGGGAAGTGTTTGGAAAAGCTGCTTGGCCATACATGTATGAGCATTTAAGGTAATGCAGCTGTGAGAAAGGCAGTTCTAAAGTATGTTGGAAGGATATTCTCTGTCTGGATATACTGCTGCAAGGTTGGAAACTGATTCAAATAATTTCAGATGAAACCAGAAGAGGTGTGGAAAAGAGCTACTAAGGTTGATGAATGGCTGGTGTGCCTGACAAAGAGAAATTAAAAGAATTTGGCTTGTTCTGCCTAACAAAATAAGATATCATGAAGTGTTGGTATATAAAGGTTGATTTTCTGACTCCTGAACCTAAACCAATAAAAATGAGAACGGGGGGTATAAACTGGCACCAAATATGTTAAGTTTGAGTTTTTATTTGTTTTTAAATTCTTTGGTCTTTTGTGTGTATTATTTCGTGGGGGGAAGGGGAAGACTTCTGTGTAGTTTAAAAGTGAAGCTAGAGGAGTTCATGTAAAGGAGAGGGTTCTGTGGTTCCTGTGAGAATGAGTAGGCTGGGTAGCTTGCCCAAGTTCAAGTATTACACTGCCACAATAGTCTTTTTAATAAGAATAAGTGCAGTTCTCTGTGCTGTGTAGTAAAGAAATGCACAATATTCTGGTGCAAAAAATGTTTTAAATAGTTGCTACAGGCTACTGTAACTCATTGTTTGAAATTAATCGTTTGTAGTAAACTGTTCTGTTGCAGGAAAGCAAGGTGTCACTAAGTTCACATCGACTAAATCAGTAGCAAGGATTGTTCCTTCCTGTTTTCCATGATGTTGCCACAAGCCCTATTGGAATGTTGGTATTCCCTACAGTGCAGGTGTCTGCATTGTGAGGTGTTAATTGTATAACTATCTGTCAGTAATTGTCGGTCGCTGTTGCAGAAAGAGGGGGAGTAAAATCAGCTGTACAAGGAAAGGACTTGTGAGAATGTATAAAATATAACTGGCTGGATGGGTTTCTGAGAAGTTGCAAGATTAAGCAATTAGAGCTAGAAGGACTTTGAAGATGGTCAAAACAAGATTGCCATCTGGATAGGGCTACTTAAATGTGTAGGATATCTCTCAGCTTGTCATAACTGATCTGTTGTGATCTGTGCCTCGAAAAATCTATGTTCCAGCTGTTAGAAAAGCATCTTACCTGTGTTCATATAGCAGTTAAACGCTTGTTATTCTATACGCTAGTACTTAAGTAACCTGAGTGTGGTTTACCTGTTAAGTGCCTGAACATAATTCCCATATTGTCTCATATTTTGTTGAATTGTGACATTAAATGTACCATACTGTGAATAACTTCTTACTTAGGAATAAATAGCTCTAGTTGATGCTTACTAAGCATATAAATTTTGTCTGCAGTGGAAGAGAACAAAAATAGTTCTGGCTCAACAACACATTTTTTTTTTTTCTCCGAAGACTTTGAGACTGACATTAGTTGAAAAGTGTTTCTGGGTAAACTCAGGATTAAAAAGTGTAATTGGAGTAGTGGGACAGGAACAACAAGATTTCTGAGCTCTGTGGCTGTTTTGGGAAGTGGCTCTAGGAGGTGGTAGAATAATGATGGTGATTATTCAGCAGAGATAAGACACGCCTGTTTATGACTTGTTTGTCTGTGAGGACACTCACAGCTACTCTAACCATCGAATTTTTAGTAGTTCACTTTTAATTCTTGCTTAGACACTGAGGCCTGATGTTTCCACTGAGACTCTTTCAGATAGGATATGTCTAGAGGGATATATCTCATCTGGTTTCCATGGCTGTGTCCTCTATAGGAATAGGTTCTGTGTGGTTGAACAATCTAGTCAATCCCACTAGTGTGTCCTTTTTGTAGTTATTTTTGAGATCCTCTTTTGCTTTCTTCCATTGTGTAAGTGTGATGGTCAACAGGGCAGATGATATGGTTCATATGGTTAAGTGAGACTTGGTTTATGGTCTGAATTAAGTTGGTGGATTGTTCCTGGCATTTTTCACTCTAAATAGTGCCAACAGAATTCCAGCATCAGGGATGTGTTGCGTTACACAGTGTGAGGCTAATTTTAATGGAGCTTCAAGTAGACTCTGCTGCTAGCAAGTAAAGTAACATTGAATCAGCAGCGTAGTGTGGTATCCATAGGGAAAGCATTTTGGCTCTCATGAAAAAGGGAGTTATGATTGGCTTGGGGCGGGGAGTGTCTTGCTAAAAGCAAATAGGACAGCACTGCAACTCTGTAGAGCTTGTTGTAACTTCACTTGGTAATTTTGATTTGCAAAGTAGTACCCACATATGTGGAAAAACTGGATTTGAATTTTCAAATCACTTGGGAAAGTGCCTTCAACTCGTCATGGTGTATAAACCCAGTGGGCTAAAGCTAATGTGTATTCTGAACGTTGTCTGCGCAGAGCTACAGAACTGTCAACTTCTCAATTGGTTTTTTTCAGGGTGGAAAACTTAATGCACCAGTAAGGAAGGGTTTGAAAACTTCACAGAAATTCTACTGCTGTCCTATTGAAGGCTGCCCTAGAGGACCAAACAGGCCATTTTCCCAATTTTCTCTTGTAAAACAGGTATTCCTTTTTCCTATGGTACTGTTTGCACACTGATTTAGTCCTTACTGTCTCTGCTCCAGAGAGTGTACACTTTTGCATTCAGATGTGAACAAGGCCTTTCAACCTTATATGCAGAAGCTGGAGAATTGTATGCAGAAATACTCCACGTGACCATGTGGTTAATGAATTTGTATGCTTGCACGTTGATATTAGAGGGCTTGAACCTTTTGATATGAATGCTAGTATGTTCTGCTAAACTAGAAGGTAGCTCCTCTCCACTAATTAAAAAGATGAAGAAATATCAAAGTGGGGGGAATCTGAGTAGTAATCAATAAAGATTTGAAATATGGGTGATGCTTTTAAACTGTTTATTTAAGTGTTTCTGAATTAAGAGATTTTCTCTGCTTTAGTATCAAAATATAATTGTTCACTGATTACTTGTTTAAGAAAACATGTAAGAGTCGTTTCTGCATGAGCGAGTAAAACAAACTCTTCCGCTGTTGGTGACCTGTGATAAGCTGTGGAGAATACAGATGAGAGGCTAGAACTTTGTACTGTAAATGAAAATTTAAAAATGTTTGCTCAGAAGTTGACCTGCTTAACTTGAGACTATTTGCTCCATTGTAAGCCTTCAGGAGTGTGCACATGTTGCAATGTACGAATACTACGCTCTTTGGCAAGACTCACCTATAGGTTTATTAGTGTCCATAGGAAACAGCCAATAGCATTAGGATACACAAATGTTTAAAACGCACATAGCACAAGGAGATTTGTAAACTTCAAATTCTTTATTATTTTATTTAAGCTTGTTACTTATTGCTAATGAGACTTGCAAAAAAACCCTTTTAATTCTACTCTTCAGTGCTGTTTAACAAATTTAAAAATGCAAATATTAATGTCTGCTCTAAAAATTATTTTCTTTTTTCAGTCTTAGCTGAAGGCTAATGGTTACTTTTCATTGTGTGTTCTAGCACTTTATGAAAATGCATGCTGAAAAGAAGCACAAATGTGATAAATGTAGTAACTCCTATGGTACGGAATGGTATTTGAAACGGCATATAGAGGTCTGTGGCAAGACTTTCCAGTGTACTTGTGGGTGCCCTTATGCCAGCAGAACAGCATTACTGTCTCATATTTACAGAACTGGCCATGAAATTCCTGCAGAACACAGGTAAAAGTGAAGCAGTTAAGTAATGATACTTGCATTGATCACCAAGTCCTCTGTTGCCCCTGTAACTGCCTTTTTGTCTCTTTTCTGTTGATTAAACTGGAAATAGGCTCATATTGTTTTAGCTGTAAAGCAGTTTGCAGTTTCTGTTCTGTTGTTTTTAGTAGTTTCTCTTTTATTGAAGGCACTGATGATTGTCTTGTCAATAAGATCAGGTTTCCCTGTGTATAAAACAAAGTATCCATGATGCTGCACTGCATGGCATAAACACTAGTGGTTCTTGTTGTCTCTGTTTACAGCTCTGTAAGAGTAGAGATGATTTGGAAATGTTTATAGATTGTGATTGTGGTGTGGAATGCCGTTCAGTTTATTTTCTTTTGTAGCCTAGTTGCCTTCATTAGTCTCAGTGGATTCTATTTTTTTTTTTCAAATGCTTGCAGGTGCATGTTTAGATATGTAGTAGTCTTAACATGTACATAGATATGATAGAGGATGATCTGTTTCCTGAGGCCTTGCCGGTCTGTTGGAGAGTCAACTGCTGCAAAACTAAGTTTTAAGTGTAGGAATGATAATTGTATTCAGTTTCCACAAGAGACGTTTACCTTCGCTAATTTTAAGAGCACTGTCCTTTCAATGCTCACTCTGAGTTAGCATCAAAGTAACAAATGAAACATGTCTTCAAATCAAAGTGCTTAATGTGCAAGGAGGGAAGAAACCATGTGTTTAGAAATGGGTCTCCATAAAAGAGGTAACCTTCTTCTTTTTTTAAATGGGAAGAGTAAGGAATTAAATTTTGCAAAACTGAAGTTCGTGAAGTCTTTTTATAGTTTTAATCAGGATTGGTTGCCTTCTCATCTCCAACTTTACCTGTGCCTTCAGTTTATAATTTCAGTGCAGTGACTCAAAAGAGTGGAGGCAGATATCTTGTGCTTGAAAGGAGTATAAATTATTGATCTCATGTTCACAGGGATCCTCCTAGTAAGAAAAGGAAAATGGAAGCCTCCGAACATAATCAGCAGCTGGCAGAGAAACCAAATGAAGCATTCATCAATACACACAATAATAATCCTGGCACTCAGGAACTGGAGTCCTCTGAAGTGAAGCTAGTGGCCTCTCTTGAAGGCTCCCGGAGTTCTAACTTTGCGAACCAAATGCAGCCAAAATGCACACCGAAGATGCTTTTGCCAAAGCCCAAGGTGGCTTTGGTTAAACTCCCAGTGATGCAGCTTGCTCACTTGCCTATATACGTGTCTGCAACAGACTCTTCTGTCAAACCTGCTGTAGTGGCTGTTGATAATCAAGGGTCAGTTGTAAGTACTGTTCATTTATTGCCTCAGTCTATAGGAATTCTGATTCCAGCGCTGGAGGCAGAAACACTTGTATTTAAGGATAGTATGCCTGTTTCAAAAGTGACAAATACTGGCGATCGCGAGCCAGTAAGTACAGGTGTACAAGTTGAGATGGATAAGGTTACATCAAATAATGTAGGGCAAGAACTGGGGAATGTTTGTCACAAGAATAAAATTTCTTCAATAAATATACAGACTGACTTATCTTATATTTCACAGAACTTTGTACCAGCTGCAGCCTGGACTCCCAATTCTTCTGTCTCCTCCTGCTCTCAGACAGATCTGTCATTCAGTTCACAGGTTTCGTTACCCATTAGTGTGCAAACACAGACGCTGCTGCCTGCTTCCAAACTGACTTCATCCAAAGCACAGACTGATGCTTTTAGTCAGGTTTGTTTTCCAACGTGTGGTGTTTCTAGAGAGACTCAAACACAGGACTCTGTGGATGGAAGAGTGCAAATGGACCAGGCTGTCATGTGCAGTGACATCTTTGACAATGTTCATTCATCATATAATGTTTCTACTCACATTGAACTTCCAGAAAACAATTTAATGCCTGCAAATATAGGTCAAACCTTGCTGCAAAGGGGTAATTGCAAGAGCCTAAACCAAGATACGGTGAAGTCCGAATCCCTTATCAGCTTCAATACACAGACAAATATCCTTCCACCTCAAAATACAACGGATAATCAAACCCAGACAATAGACCTACTAAGCGATCTGGAAAATATCTTTTCAGGAAACATGTCTGGCCAGACACTGGATAATCGTGGCCTTTTGTCTGAGACAAGTTCTAATGCTGACACACATCTGCCATCTGGTCCATCACAGAGCACAGGAATAGACTTTGACATTGAAGAGTTCTTTTCAGCGTCCAATATTCAAACTCAGACTGAAGAGAGTGAGCTTGGTACCCTGAACTCTGAGCCAGTTTTGGAGTCACTGGACATTGAAACTCAGACTGATTTCCTATTTTCAGATAGTGCCACTCAATCATACAGCTGCCGAGGAAATTCTAACTTTTTAGGCTTGGAGATGTTTGATACACAGACGCAGACAGACTTGAATTTCTTTTTTGATAGTAATACCCACCTGCCTTTAGGAAGTATTCTGAAGCAGTCTAGTTTCTCCATGAGTACTGACTCATCTGACACAGAAACCCAGACGGAGGTATATCCAGCTGCTAAAAATACACCTACTCAGAATATTGAAAGCAAAGTCCAGCTCAGTAGCACTGAAACACAGACTATGGACAGTTGCTTTGAGAATCTAGGGAGTTTATTTCTTACCAGCAATGAGACACAGACGGCAATGGATGACTTTCTTCTGGCTGACTTAGCCTGGAATACAATGGAGTCCCAGTTCAGTTCAGTAGAAACACAGACCTGTGAAGAGCTGTGCTCCTTGTTTCAGAGCTCTGACAAGCCCAGCCATTAAGTACTCTGTGCAATGATTGTTTCCTGTGGTTTGCAATTAAGTTATTGGGGTGGGAGAGATGGATTGACCAAGTTATCTACTTTGCTTTATTGAATGTAGTTGTCGTGAGCAGTTGGCCTAAGAGGCTTTTCATGCAGAAGGTACTTGACAGAACATGTAACTTGACATAGCTGTGTGTGAATAAATGGGGGGGTGGGTAACACGGTAATGTACATTTGAACCTTAAAAAAAGGTTGTGGTGCCTATGTTTTTCCCTCAGACTCCTTCACAAAGCTGGTACTGCTTTTCTTTAAATGGAAGAACGTTTGAAGTGGTTCTTTCTCTACTCCTGGCTTACATATAGGGTTCCAGTGTGCTGGACCAAAACCCTGACCTGTCCAATTCAGATGCTTCCCTGAACTTATGGGGGAGGATTCTATTAGCGTAAGCTTCTTCTGTTTACTTTTTTTTTTTTTAGTAGCTTGTATTTTAAATCCGGCACGAACATAATAAGCTGTATTGTTTTCTTTTACTTTATGCCTTCACAGCTCTTTCCCCTATATGAGTTGATGTTGTCCAAATACCCGTCCAATACACTAGACATAGATAGACTCTTGAATTGTTGAATATATTTATTATTAAAACCATAGAAAGCAGAACCTAATTTCTTTTTCCCAGAGTGGCACTAATGCCTTTTGAAGGACAGGAAAAGAACCTGGAATACATAATTATAGGGGAAATTAATATGCCATCCTTTTAGCTAGTGTAGTAAACAGGACTAACATTTTAGAGTCTTCAGGAGGGATTTGCTTAAATTATTTCTTACTGTAAGATGCAACTGTTACAATGTGCGTGCCTCAAAGACTGGAATAATTTGTTTCCACTGAAATTCTCCTAGATCCATTAAGATAAAGTTGAGACATCTTGCAGTGGTTTATGCCTCTATTACTTCAACAGAAACCTTTAAAACCTTTAAAATCTTTTTACAGAAATGAGAAATTAAGTTTTCTAAAATACTCACTTAGACTCCTGGGTTTGGACTTCCTGCTTCCAGAAACAGTTCGGACCCTTTACCACAGAGCTAGGAGATCAGCTCACAGAAGCCCTTTCAAAATGCTTGTGTCTTGCGTTTGTGCACTCATCTGCAGCCCTTAGTTCCTTGCAGCTTTTAGAGAATTTTTCTGACTGCGGTCGAACAAACTACTTTTTCTCAAAGAAACGTGTGACCTCTTGGATTTATTTATTTTTTTAGTGTTCGTCTTGCCCTTATGGCATTTTTTCATTTACATGCAAAAAAAAAATTAAGCCAGTTGTGAATGTATGTTGGAATTTGGCCTTAACCATTTTTTATCTCTTGGTATGTAATACCTGTGAAACCTTGGGCTCTAGTTTTGTCCTGGGCAGGTTTTAGTTCCTGTTACCTTAAATGAAAAGAGAGACCTCTTTGTGTCAAGTTCCTGGGCCTGTAACAGACTTCACTCCTCCGTTGTGGGAGGAGAGGTATTGGCTGTGTATTTACTAAGCAGCCCATCAGCAAATGTATGTCCAAGCCTTACTTTCTGAAGACTCGCTATGCTTTGTGCTTCATATCCTCATCTCAAAGATGTGGGAGTGGAGTTACTCATCCATTGTAGCTAACTTGTTTGGTTGAGAATGAACAATACCTTCCAATTTTCCTTTCTCTTCCTACCAGTCTTTAAATTGCCATAATTAACTTGATAATGCAGTAAACATCTCTACTTTTACTGGAAATAATCTGTTTAGATTAACCCTGAAACTTGTAGTTTCCTCTTGAAGCCACAGCTCTGTGTCTGTTTAACTTTTCACCATTTCTAGGTGCAAATTTACACACTTCCACTTTTTGACTGAAGAAACTGCAGAATCGAATCTTGCAGTTCCCCTCAGGAGTGCAGTAACTTTTGCTATGGGGAAATCTCCCCAGGTTTCACGGTGTCTAGAGTTCTAATCTTAAATGTGGGATATACTGAAACAAAGAAAAGTATTGCTTGTAATTCTGTTTACTCTGAAGATTTGATTGAATCGTATTTACCTACTTTGAAATTGAGAAATGACAAAATTAGTTTAATTTATTCCATTCTGTTCTAGTGTTTTTCTAGTAATGTTGCATCTTCAGGTTTTCAAGTGTTTCTCCTTCTCCTCTCTTCCCCTGGCTGGAATACCAGAGAACATTTCTTCATACATAGGTTTCTGTTTTCCATGTGCAAGCTGTCTGTATTGATACAAGAAAAAGAAGCAGTTACTACAAATCTGGTTCCTGGGGCACTACTCTAGAGGACTTGACAGTCAGGGGAAACTGCATTTTCCACAGCTGTAGAAGGCAGAAATGAACAATTTTTCATTACCTCTGAATTTAGAAGGTTGGTCTTAGGTGATGAGCAGATGTGCAGAAGGTTTGAAATAGCAGCCATCTGAGAGACCAGCTGGCATTTCAAGAACTTTGAAACTAATTTACAAATCAGAATAAGAATTGCCATGTTCTTATGGTGTAAGCCAAAGCTCTCGACATCAGTGACTGTCAGAAAAACCTGAAGTTGTGTGTCTTACAATGTAATCATTACTCATTTATTGTACTTGGTAATTAGAGGTGTTTATGATTTTGTGTGTTTTATTAGAACATGGAAAAACTGTTCGTTTCCCTCTTCTTACGGGTTTAAAATAATTTGAATTTTAATTAGATGAACACAGTAGCACCAGATAAAATTATTTATTGAAAGTGCAGCATTAAGAATTTATTAAATATGTCTGCATTGTCTCAGTGAAGTAGTTCATTCTTTCTTTCAAAATTCACTTCTTCACAAATTTGGTTCTCCATAATTTATTTGTAGAAGTCAAACTTGTTTGGATGCTGTGTTGCTGGCATATGTTGCTCAGTTGGGATTTAGTAAGTATTTTTTGTGAAAATGTGAAGACTGCAACTGGACTGCATGATTTGCTGAATCCTGTAGTAAACCTAATGAAACCTGGTCTGAAATACTGTTGCTGAAGACTAGAATTGATCAAGTTCTTTAAAATGGCTAATTTTCTATTGTGGCCGTTGTTTTAACAATAAACTTTAGACAGAATTGTTTCTTAGTACTACTGAAATGGCACTTATCTCCCTGTTCTGCAGTTTTGTCTGTGATTTTCAAGGCACTCTCTCTTGTTTGCTAAGTATTGGTCAGCAGTGGCTTATTACTTTGCTTATTCTCTTTTGTATCCTCCACTGACATTTGAACTGCTATACAAAAAGTTACAGCAGATTCTCCATAGCCTCAGTACAGATTTTTAACTGGAAGTGATACTGATGTGACTTGTGCTTACTCTTTACATTTTCTGGTTAATTCTGTTATGCTGCATTACTGAATCTTCATCTGGATGCCTGTGTAATGCTACTCTAAAACTGAATTTGTATTTTTACAGTTTCCCTTGAGCTTACAGTTTCCCTTTAGCATATGAAAAATGAAACAAACGAAACTGCAAATTTGGGACACGTTCTATAAGGACATAACCATGAAACAGCGGAAGAATGAGAGATGTGTCTTATTGGCTTCCACATTTGTTTATCACTGTGTTAAAAGTTTGTATGACTGATGTGTGTTGCTTCTACTTTTGGCTTTATTTGCATCTGTTTCAGCTAATGTCCTTGTAAATACTACTTTCTTATTTGGGCAGGGAGAGAATCCTCCCTGAACTCTTTGTGTCAGCCTAGAGGTGTCAGTAGTTTGAAGTCAGAGTTTACTAACCGTACGTATTGTTAGCTATGCAAATCTGCTTGTGTCTAGAAAACTGTCTCTTCCAAAGGATATGAAATCTTGGAGAAAAAACATACTTGCAGCTGTAAATTAAACAACTGCAAAACAAGCCTTAAGAGACCTCCTCTAGTTTTGAACAATTGTCTGTAACTTAATGTGTTTAACTAGCAGTTCTTACAAATGTTTCTGCCAAGGTGCACATGCCATAATTTTTTCTGTTGAAAACAAAAGGCTGAGTTTCCCTGTTAGTTATACATTACCTCAGTTGTGTAGAGGCAACGGAACAAAAAGGTGACTGCTGTCCACTGTTTTAAATCCTTATCCTGCCTGCACATGCTCATGTGCTTAGTCACATCTTAACTGGGGCTTCTGTGAGGCCTGGTAGAGATGTATGTGTTGGCAGGATTGGGATTTGGGGTGTTTGGGGGTTTTTAATAGCTTTTCAAATCCGGGGTCAGTCAAAGGACTAATACATACTGAATCAGCATAGGGTGCTGAACTTGCAAAAGGATCTGTTACTGAAATGACAACTCAGAGGTGAACCAAATGTACTTGCCTTTAGCGTTAAGGTTGTACAGCTTCCTTTGCTTTAATGTATTTGATGTGTTTTATTGTAAATGTGATCATAATGTACGATCTATTCCAAATACATTCACACCAAAATGTTAACGTTCTGGGCCTTGCAAGCTTTTTTATTCATGCTTGGTTCAAGGTGCTGCTGTGCCTGGTGGAACAGGCCTACTGTAAACAGGCTTCCATTAACAACTTTATATGAGCCCTATGGAGTTGTATAATGGCAGGAAGCTTCAATGCATGGTGCAAATGGGCATCATCTTTTTCTTTCGTTGATGTCTTTTAACAGTTGATGTGAATTTAAATGTGTGGCTAGAAGGATGAGCATGGCTGAATGTTCTTGTTTAAAATGTCACTACTATGTAATGGACAGAATTGAGAAACTACATGTTCAGTGCAGCCAGGCTGAGGGTGTGTTTGTATTCGTGTCTGTCATTCTTCCACTTCACCAAAAACGTAGTTGGGCAGCCTGAAACAGTGGAAAATACTGAAGAAACTGCTGAGTTAAATAACAGAAGTCCTTTACTTCTGATTCTTTTTCATATTCAGGCTTTACAGCAGTATCTTCAACTCAACTAGCAATGGAATATAATAGATGACTTGTGATGATGTAAACTGTACATTTCAGAATAACATGCTTTACATGCATGCTTCAGGCACTTGCATGCAGAGCTCGACTGACTACTTCTACCTACAGATATTTGCAAGTGTGTCTCTGATAAAGCTAGATTTGAAAGATAGCCATATTTTTTTTACAGCTTACAGAATTCAAGACTTGTTTGTGACCTAACTTAAGCTTGTAATTATTTGGAATGGATGAGTAATAAAAATCTCATGGGTGAGTTTTTCCCAAAGCACGTGTGAGTTGATCTCACTAAGGCTGAGAAATATTTTTCTTTACATCACTGGTGGGATTTTGCTCTAGTGGACAAACTTGGTATTCAAAGGCTGCCCACACTTAATTCTTGCTATTTAAGTAAGCAAGCAGTGCAGTGAGCAGACAGAAGCAAGCATTTGTTTTTTAGACCTATTTTACAAGTGACAATCCCAAAGAAGGAATGTTGTCCTAGTAATTGTGAAACTTTTAAGTATATTAATGCATGCAGAGAAAACTTCGTGCCAAAATACTGTTTCATATTTCCCTCTGTTGGAAGCTGAAGTGTTATGCAAAACTACTAGTAAGTTATTCAGAAGTATAAAATGTTTTGTTCACAAATGAAGCACCACTTTAGTCCTGTAAATATTTTGGAATAAAGTTAACTTCAATCGATTTTTGTTTCTGTTTTACTGGCTGTGATCTCCTGCCTGCAGAGGCATGGGTGGGGTATTCTGTGTCTCTTGGCAAGTACCACCCACTGCTCCTAACATCTCACCTTTTGAAATCTTGTTGGCTTATGAAGGGGTAGAGATTTTTGTAAATTAGAACTATGTTTTGTCGGTCCTTGATTTCCAGAGATGGCAAAGGTTTTCCTGTGTAGTCCTGCTTTTCAGTGAATCCTAGGAAGTATAAACTCACAATACAAATGTAGTCAGAATGCCAAATGTGACATTTCATAAACCTGAGACAAATCCATTAGAGAGGTGTTCTGCTACAAGTGAACCTACACATCAACTCCTGTGCTGAATCTCATGCATACTGGCAGGGTCGAGTTCTTCCAACCAGCAGCATCCAGACTGGCTGCAATAATAGCGCTATTAGGGATCATTCTGCTTAGTTCAGGCTGTTATTTCAGGCTTTTCATTATTCAGAACAAAATCTGGCCCATGGACATAAGTCAGATACTTAGACTGATCTTCATGAAACTTTCACAAATGGTAGGCAGCCTAAAAGGCAGACTAACTTTAAATCTTGATTGAGAAGAGGATAATGGCTGTTCAGAAGGGAGACCTCATGTATATTTGAACTACTTTCTTGTTTGCTATGCCGAGAATTCACTTATTACTTCTGGCAGTCAAAGCATCCCTGACCAGTTTGTGTTTAGTTCCTGAACTTCCTTCACTAGAAGAAATTGCGTGCTGGCAAGCTGATTGTTTCCCGTCAAAACAATGGAATTAAAGACAGGGGCAATTTTCTGGCTCCAGGATTTGACAGTGAGTCTTCTGGAATCAGCCCTTTGGAAGTTTTGACCTAAAACAAAAGGGGAAAACATGTTGATTTAACTTTCAGGTGTTCCATCATTGTTTTTTACATTGTAGACAACAATATACCCTTTTCACTTATTTTACTTTGGCATTTGAATACAGGAAGCACTTCTAACTGATCTAGCCCTTAACTTTTATTTCCTTTCCTTGAACGGGAATGGCTTTATTCTTGAGAGAATTCACACGTAAACAAGAAGCTGCTGTTTCCTGTGGTCAAAGAACCCAGTGGATTCAAGGGCATATAACTTGATTTAAGCTTCCCATGGCTTAAGTATTGTGTATTGGTTTCTTTATGTTCTAGGCCTTTCATTAGCAGCTTTAGTGGTCTCCTGCTGAAAGTCCTGTAGCATTAATCTGTGAGCAGGGGCTGTGTATGAAGGATGCTGCTTTTGTAGAGCTTGTATTTTATAGCTAAATATGAAAAAACGGGATTAGAAAATACATTACCATAGGGAGAAGGGCACAAGAGGGGAGGAAGTGATGTGTTGGCAGTGTCATTTGGGTCAGAATGATGCTTCCCTGATGTAACTGTAGCACCATCACTGAATAGAAGTTAGAACAAATTACTATGACAAGAAAACCTTTATGTCCTGGAAATTTAAAAAGTAAAGTAGAACTTGACTCCAGTCATTGCCTGAGATGTTCAGATACACAGAGTACTGAGAGAGATAAAAGATCCATGCAGAAAATACTATCAGCTATAATGACCTATTTTTTAGTACATCTTCATAACTTTTTACTAGGTTCTTTATAATTTTCCTTCTTCACTTGCAACAAAACACCAAACAAGTACAAAAAATTACTGCCATTTCAGATGGAAATGTTTCACCTCTGCGCTTCAGGAAGAGTGAAGGGATGCAGAAGACACTGATCCTGTCGGCCCCTGGTGCTGTTTCTGGTGCAGGTGCTGGTTGTGGCTGCTCAGCAGGTGGCATCCTCTCTCTTCTCTCTGGCACAGAGGTCCCGTCGCCTGAAATATCAAATTCGCTGCCAGAAAATGGTGGCCTTGTTCTACCCCCCAGTGCGACAGCTCTCATGCCCGGCACCTCAAGCAGAGATGCTACTCAAAGGTACGCATCTTAAAGAATCGTAATGTACTTTCTATACAAATTAGCGATCTAAAAAGTTTCCAGATTTCCCCAAGCATTTCCCAGGAATATTTGTGTTAGGAGACGAAGCAGACTGCTTAGAGCTGTTATTGAACACTAGCACTCAGCTCCTGCATTCTGCAGGTTGTTTCACTTGAGTGTGGGGTAAAGAGATGAAGCCATGTTTTAAAGGAATAGATGCATAATTATTTAGATACCTAGAATGCATGTCACTTATTTTACTGAAACTATGTGAGGTGAGGATTCTTTAGCTCTGATGTTGAGATACCTGAAGATGAATACAATTAACAAATTGTATTTGTTATGGATGGTGACGGAAAACTACTAAAAAATTACATTTGTGCAGAAGTTTATTGGTAAATAAATACATCTAAAAAGACATTAAATTTCCACTTTAAAATGGAAGGAACCATATGCTGGGAGCCTCATACTGCTATTATCTTTCCATATTCCAAACTTTTATCAAAGCATCAAAAGAGGGGAAGTGTAAGTTGCAATGAATCTGTGTCCTGAATGCTGAATTGAATTGTAGTTACTTCTGTATCTAGGGAAAGACTGCTGTTTTACTTTGGGTTTTGTTTAACACAAAAGCAAAAGAGAACTTTATCTGAAAGTCCCTCATTTAGCATGAGATGAAACAAGAATAAGTGAATACCAGAGTATGCAGAATACATATTAAACAGAAACAAGCAAAGAACACATTAACAGGATTTAAAAAAAAATTAATCTACTTACAATGAGTAAAAAAAAGTAATTGTAAATAACTGTCAGTCCCACCACTGTCTGCTTTCCGGGTCATTTCCATTTCTTTTAGGTGCCAAATTAGCAAGGAGTGTATGCAAATGTTTGTCTGTGAAGCTCAACAGGATTTAGCACTCTTTAAGTTAAGAATATTATTAAATGCCTTGTAGAGTAGGCACAGATTTAAGAATGTGCCTGAAGTGAGGCATTCTTTGGTGCTCAGCAGCATCAAATACTTAATTACCATGCTAGGTTACCATAGTCATTCAGAGTGAATCTAAATGAAAAGGTTACACTTCATCCCCAGAATAAGCTATTTAAGGCTCTAATGAATCTGTCTTATGGTCAGGAAGAAACCTACATGAAAGTAATTGGCATTCATCAGCTTATAATGCTATTAATAGCATCTACAAAAACCCACAAATATCCCTATTGCTCACGAAGAATTTTTTTTTTCTCACAGTGTAACAAGCTTTAAAAAAAAGTATGACATTACAATATAGAGGGGTTAGGTCAGTCTGAACGGTGTGGCAGCTCCTGCAGTGTGGCTGACTGATAAAGAAAGCAGTCCAGAAAGCAGTAGAACCTCCAGCATTTCTGATTTGTTTCCGTCCTTGACCTTAGTATACCTTTTCCTGACAGTATTGGTTAAAGAGCCCTGGACGTCATTGTGTTTTGTACATTGGGTTTGATCTGTATATGGAATCTGCATACAGGCATGCCAACTGTTCTTTTTAAAGGCAATAGGATTAGAAATGCTTGCAATGCTTCTGTCTGATGTAAAAACAGTGTCAGTGTAAAAGCTTATTGCAGGACTGAGACCTTTGTGTGGCTTGAGGTGAATGACAATTCATGAATTTCTATTTTTTGTCCCCTCACTTCATTCACAATGTCAGCTCCTCTTTCACCTTCCTGCTCTGTTGCTCTAGCATCATGACTCCAGGAAGCCATGTCAGCTGAAGTACCACTGAGCATCTGCTGAGAGATAGCGGCTTTTGTATTCTTCTAAGAAGGGTCTGAAGTATTGTTGGGAGTGGCATCTTTCACTAGTGAAAATATTTGTGAAAACTTAAAAAATACTGAGCCATTTGGATCAAGCGTGTCAATCTCTCTATGCCTTACAGCTTCTGGATTTTTCCCATCTTCCATGTTTCAAACAGTGTTCCTTTTGTTAGTGGGTTCTTCATTTCACCTTTGAATAGTGTAACTTGTTAAGTATTTCCATTTAATGCATATGCTGAAGAGGCTACAAGAAAGCTGGAGAGGGGTTGTTCATGAAGGCCTGTAGTGATAGGACGAGGGGCAATGGGTGTAAAATGGAGAGGGGCAGGTTTAGACTGGACACAAGATAAAATTTCTTCACCATGAGGGTGGTGAGGCCCAGGCCCAGGTTGCCCAGGGAAGCTGTGGCTGCCCCATCCCTGGAGGGATTCAAGGCCAGATGGATGGGCCTTGGGCAGCCTGATCCAGTGGGAGGTGTCCCTGCTCGTGGCAGGGGGGTTGGAACTGGAGAACTGGATGGACTTTCAGGTCCCTTCCAACCCAAACTACTCTATGATTCTATGACTCCTCCGTCAGGCCTATTCCTGGAGGGGGAATGCCTCTAGCAGCATTGGGAGAGCTGCCTGGGGAGTGGGACACTGCAGGGAAACTCTTGATGTTCCTCCAAACCTCAAATTATCCTATGGGTCCTGTCATTTTTGTGGATATGGCAGAGCTTCATATCCAGAACTGGCTGTGGGGAAGGACTCTGAAGTCTAATGATGGGAAGGCGTCTGGGAACAGCCAGTTCAAGAACAGCAAATGGGAGACGTGACAGAACCAGGCAGCTTGAAAGGAAAAATTGAGGATCATGCTGAAAGGGGCAGACAGAAGGAGAAAGCCTATACAGGGGTTTAAAAACAGGAATAGGAAAGGAGTTCTGCATATGAGAAAAATGGATGTCAACTGACCAAAAAGGAGCAAAAGGAAAGAAAAACTGTGAGGATGGTGAAGAAAAGAACAAATACAAAATGAGGAGGCAAATTGATCTTACAATATAAGGAATTAAATAATGAATCACTGCCTGCCCTGTGGATCTTTAAATATTTAGAAATATAAAAAAAGAAAATCGATCATATAATGAGCATGTTTTTGTGTTAAAAATCATTATGTAGCACTACTGAGACCATCTGCAGCTCAGTCCTATGGTTATTTTATAATATGGCACGAAGACTGAGCCACAAGTGCTCTTACCAGAAGGTGGGATTTTAAGGACATCTATTTGTTCAGGTGTTTGCAGGAAAATCTGTGTTAAAATCTGTGTTTGGTAGGAATAGTTGGACTCAATGATCCTGGGGGTCTTTTCCAACCTAGTGATTCTATGATTCTATTCTATGAAAAGTTCAGGGCCTGAAAGAGTCCTAGTCTTGTAGGCTGATATATCTGTTTGTTTGATTTTTTTTCTTTTCCACTGTCGTCTTACTTGGGGCTTTTTTTAGCTTATGTTCTCTCCAGAAGTCTTAAGCCAATCACTTAGAGTCCACAGAGGTGGTTAATGCTTAACTAAAAAAATTGTATGAGAGCTTCATCATATAGTAAGGCAGATTCACAAGGTCATGAACTGAGGTACACTCCTAGAGTTCTATTTTCTTCTTAATAGTGCATCTTCATTTGGATCCCAATACTTAAAAAACAAACCCACAAATCAAAACCCAACCTCAGAGCAACCTTTCCAAGTGTTACATCTCTGTTTAGCAGAATGTGGAAATTATTCACTGATTTTTGTTTGACATAAAATGTCCTTGATACAACCCTGTACAACACACAACTTGCATCTTGCTAGATAAAGACTGCGTATCCTGGTTAGGTGAAGATAATATTTGGTACAGATCATTGATATCATTGTTCTTTAACAGATAACTTCATTTTTGATATATCCTTCAGGTATATTACCTAATTCTGATCTGGCACTTCTCTGAGATGAGACTAAGATATTTTCTCAGGGAAATAAGTGAAGTCTGAGTTAATCATTAATGTGAAATGGTGTGGGAAGGTATTGTTAAAGTATAAAGGTGCTGAACGAATGTATCACGCAAGGCTTACAAACTGTCAGTGTAAATACCATTGTCAGACTCATGTAGTCAGATTTGATTATTAAACTCTCCGGTGATATTCTAATGTAACACCTACAGAGTTCATCAGCTTCAGAAAAGCTGCACGGATACAAATAAGTGTAGAAGCTGACCTTTCCAATTCACATTCTGAGTCACAACTTCATCTCGAAAGCTGATGTAATAGTAATGCACTTTGCCTTTACATCCATTTTATCTTCCTACAATTCTTATTACTAAAAATAAACCTGTTCTGGAAAGTTAAAGTGGACATGTGACAGTGGCCACTTTGGATAAGCCCCGGCACTCAGACACTCCTCCCTATTAACGGTTCCATGGTAGTTCTGCCTAATGCCCCAGTGCAGCATTTGCTTTCTCCTAGATTACCTGGCATCAAGACAATTGATAAATGCAGCAGAAGAAAGCTCCCAGTTCATTGCCTGCATTAGTTTTGCCTTTTGCTTTGTGACTCATTTAAATCTTAACAAAAGAGAGGACCGAACATCTCTGCTCAGTTAGTTGGAAATTCTCAGGCATTAGATGGATTTTAAATGTAGTTTGGCAGGGCAGAAATTTCAGGGTCACTCTGTGCTACATCGGCAGATCGAGAGGCTGTCTTTAAAGTTTTGTATGTCAGCTGGAAGATGCAGAGATGGGTCAAAAAAAAATGTTATTAGGACTAACTTCTATCTTATGACCATGCTATTTAAATCCAGAAAGGCAGAGGAGTATGTAGGAATGAAAACAATGCCCGAGTGCCATTTCCTAAATCTGTCGGCATCAATTGTAATGTAAAACCTTCTGCTTTACTTATCCTATAATAGAGCAACAACGTGTAGCTCTAGAATTTACACCATGGCTGCTCTCTCCCCACCGACGCCTCCAAAATTATCTTGTCATAAAAATACTGTTTTCCAGTCAAAAGATAATAGTTATGTCTTTAAAGGGGCTAGCTCAGTCAGCACTAATAACTTCTTTATCAGCTTTGTTATCAACAGTGTTATTTAGGAAAGAGCCTTGGATAATGCCCGTAGTATAGCACTGCAAATGCACAAACAGACTGGACTTCTAAACTTACATGTTCAAAATTTTTTGAACCAAATTAAGATAGAGAGGGGGTGGTGCATGGATTCATAACGCTGCATACATTAAGCTGTAGTTTCTGTATGTATGTCAATGCTTTGCTCGCTTCTAAGGATTTAAACATTTGCTATGTACAAATATTTACACTGGGCAAAACCAGAAAGAATTTCCCTTTAACAATGGTGTCTGATACTTCCCATTTTGAACCTGCATCACAGTTTCCACATCACTGAAGGATGCAGGCTATTTGAGGGAACATTTGTCTGTAAGTTTGTTAAATTTCAGTGCTCACAACTTTTATTTCCTATGTCTCGATAAAAGTTGTGAGCACTGAAATACATCTGTCTTAAAATCATCAGATGAAGACCAGCCTAGTAAGAAGGATTTCCTCAGAGGTGACAGATGTGGGTAAGAGTCCCCACAGCTTCACCCCTGGCAAGTGAGCAGGAGAGTAAAAAGAAAGCAGCTTGTGCACTTCCCATGGTAGATTCAGCAAAACATGTCGGGAATGTTCAAGATGAAAAAAAGTGAGAAATACCTTTGTTGTGGATCCGGATGAAGTTTACACGGTGACAATGCTCAACAGAGATATGGATGAGGTGCCTGTGTATGTGCCAGAACTTGAGGTGTTGGGGGGAAATTGCAGGCAAAAATTGTTAGCACCTCCAGGATCACCTGGTGAGTTGAAGATTTGATGATTTAAGTCTGTATTTTCAGCTCGGTTAAACTCCATTGCCTACAATCACCAGTGAAGGAAGCAGTTGGGGTTTTTTGTTTTTCTGGGAAATATTACCAAGGTTGTGGGAGAAAAGAAGAGGCCTCAAAAAGCCCAAAAGCAAGAGTGTTACACAAGTTTATGAGAAGAAGAAGTAAGGCAACTAAAATTACCAGAACAGAGAGGGGAAGTCAAACTCCGCAATGGCTATCGTGTAAAGTATTATACTTTACTTTTAGTATTGTGTAAAGTACAGCAGAAGCTAAATTACTCTGAATTTGTGTTCCCCACCAAGATATATCCAAAACTGTCTGAATTTCAAACCAATTTAGTTGATCAGTTCTGATACTTTCACAATAGTTTAAAAATGCAAGGACTTTGCATATTAATGTAAAAAATTCTTACTGTTTACTGGTTTTAAAGTCAAAATAACATCAGCAAACCCAAGTGTTAATGCCTTAGGAAATGTTTGTCGTGACAGAGAGAAATTACCAAAAAAAATTTCAAAATGTATGTAAGGTGTAGCCTTATAGCCTGTTTGAACAACTCTTTGGGTCTGTTCTTTCCAGCGAAGATGAAAACCAAACCTATGTTCATGTTATTTCCCTGAAACACTCATTTTTGGGAGGGAGGCACAGGAAAGAGACCTGTAGTGCACGTTAAAGGACAAGTGAGACAGTTTTACCATCCTGGGCTAATTAATTCAGGTGTAATCCTTTATGTTGTTACTAACTGATTTTTCAAAACCTATCATTATCCTGTGAACATAAAATAATGACATGACAAATCACTGGGAAGCACAATGGGGCCAAATTTAACACTGCTCGGTGTATTATTTCATTCCCTGGTTACGAACTGTCATTAAAAAGATCTAGAACCCGGCAGCAATAGCACAGGAGTTATTTTGAAACTTATTAATGAAGGAATTCATAGAATCATAGAACAAGCAGGTTGGAAGGGACCCATCGGATCTTCTAGTCCAACCATTCCTATCAAACACTAAACTTAAAGCAGATATTTCTAATAAGAAACAATGAGGAGCTTTTCCCTGTGTTCCGCTGAATATTTTTTTTTTTTTTAAGTCTCGGTTCTTATCACATTTACTTGTCCCATTCTTAATCTCATCAGCCGCATTTCCACTGCCCAGACTTTCAAGGGAACAGCAAGTGCTGCAGATAAAATGGTGAAGGTGTAAAACCTCCTGCTCAGAAGCTAAATCAGAATCAGACGTCAACACAGTTCAGGCTCAGGCTCTGGCAGGATGGCCGGATCATTGTTTTTAATGCAATTTACTAATTAAAAATGAGTACCAGATTACGGAAAGTCTGGAATGAAGCGGCTTGCTAAAATAGCGTTCTGCCTGCTTCAACTGCTTGCACCGGAGCCTGCTTTTCATTCAGCTCTAATTCGTCTGAATATCGCTTGGCAGTGATGAATTACTTCTCTGCAAAGCACAGAGATGTTCTGCCCTTCGTCCCTGTTGGGGCCGGAGCTGCTTTTCCCACCGATGGGAACTGCGGCAGGTGGATTTTTTTCAGCAGATGCACTGTAAACGCATTAGAGCGGCTTAGCTGGATTTCTTCCTTTAAATGTACACTGCGAGATCCAACTTGCAAGCCAGCTGTTTCTTACCGGCCCCTTTAATCTGCCGGAGCTCGGCTTTGCTCCTTCCTTCCAGCGGCTATTTCTGGAGCCAGAGCGAGAGCGCCGCTCCCAACGCCAATGCGGGAACCGGGGGAGCCCGGCCGGCCCCGCAACCCACCACACAGCCCGCACACCGCCAGGAGAGGAGCAGCAGGAGGAGGAAAAGAAGGAGGAGGAGGAAAAGGAGGAGGAGGAAGGGGAGAATCATAGAATCATTAGGTTGGCAAGGACCTATCGGATCATCGAGTCCAACCGCTCCCATCAGTCACTAAACCATGTCCCTCAGCACCTCATCCACCCGGCTGGTAAAGAAGGAAAAGGAGGAGTAGGAGAAAAAGGAGGGGGTGGAGAAGAAGAAGAAAAAGGAGGAGAAGGAGGAGGAGGAAGAGGGGGAAAAGGAGAAGAAGGAAAAGGAGGAGAAGGGAAAGGAAGAGAAGGAGAAGGAAGAGGAGGAGAAGGAGAAGGAGGAGAAGGAAAAGGAGAAGGAGGAGAAGGAGAAGGAGAAGGAGGAAAAGGAGAAGGAGAAGGAGGAGAAGAAGGAAAAGGAGAAGAAGGAAAAGGAGGAGAAGGAAAAGGAGAAGGAGAAGAAGGAAAAGGAGAAGGAGGAAAAGGAGAAGAAGGAGGAGGAGAAAGAAAAGGAGGAGAAGGAAAAGGAGAAAGAAAAAGAGGAGAAGGAGGAGAAGAAGGAAAAGGAGAAGGAAAAAGAGGAGAAGAAGGAAAAAGAGGAGGAGGATTTAAAAAAAAAGAGAAGAAGGAGGAGGAGGAGGAGGTGTGGCCGGAGGAGGAGCGGGCCGGCGTCCCTCGGCGGCGGCCGGGGCTGTCGGGGGTCCGTGCGGGGGATGCCCCGGGGCAGCAGCCTCGGCTCCGCCGGCCCCGGGAGCCCGCGGGCATCGGCGGCCCCGCTCTCCGGGCGGCGCTGAGCGGCCCATGGAGCGGGCGGGGCGGCCGCGGGGGTCGCCGCCCGCGCCGCGGCTCTACCTGCCGCGCAACTTCAGCTGCGGCGCCTGCCTGTACGGCAGCGCGGCCGAGCCCGACAAGGGCGCCCCGGACGCCGTCGCCGCCGCCGCCGCCGCCGCCCGCCCCGCGGCCGCTCGGGAGGCGTCGGGCGAGCGGCGGAGCCCCCCCCGCGGCAGGGAGCCCTGCGCGCCCGCCGCCCCGCGCAGCCCCGCTCAGCGCCGCCGAGCCAAGTCGCTGCCCACGCCCTGCGAGCGCGGCCTCCGCCCCGCGCCGCCGCCGCCCAGCCCTGCCCGCCGCAAGACCGTGCGCTTCGCCGACTCGCTGGGCTTGGAGCTCGCCTCCGTGCGCCACTTCTGCGAGGCCGACCTGCCGCGGGTGCCGGCGCTCTTCGAGGCTCGCGGGGAGCCGGAGCCGCCGCCGTCGCCGTCGCCCTTCTTCTCGCCGCCCTTCTTCTCGCCGCCGCTGGAGCCGCTGTTCCCGTCGCGCCCGGGCGCCGCTCCCGGCTTCCTGGAGCGCGTGCGGCGGCACAAGGTGAGGCTGGAGTGGGTGCGCTCCGAGCCCGCGGGGCTGCGCGGGGCCGTGCGCGTCCTCAACGTCGCCTACGAGAAGGCGGTGTCGGTGCGCTACACGCTGGACGCCTGGGCCAGCTGCGCCGAGCTGCCCGCCGCCTACCTGCCCCCCGCGCCCGCCGGCGGCGACACCGACCGCTTCGCCTTCCTCCTGCCGCTCCCCGCCGCCGCCGCCGCCCTCGAGTTCGCCGTCCGCTACCGTGTGGCCGGCGCCGAGTACTGGGACAACAACGGCGGCGGCAACTACCGCCTGCGGGAGCGGCAGCGGTTCCCGCCCGCCCCCCCGCACGACCCCGACGGCTCCGCCTGGATACACTTCATCTGAGCGGCGGAACCGGCGAGTCCTGAGGGAACCCCCCGGGCCGCTCCCGCCGCCGCGGGGTTCGCGTCCAGCTCCTCCTCTGTGAGTTTCCCAAGTGTTTTCATAGCGTTCGAGGATGGTTTGGGTCGGAAGGGACCTCGAGGCCCTCACGGTTCCGTGGGCAGGGACGCCTCCCGCCGGCTCCAGACCCCTCCAGCCTCGGACACCTGCAGGAATGGGGCAGCCGCAGCTTCCCTGGGCAGCAGGACTCGTCTCGAGTTCTCTTTACAGGCGGCTAATTCACCTTTTCTGTGTCACTAGGGATGTCGTGGGGAAGCCACCCTGCACAGAGCTGTGGGCAGGGGGGACGGTGGCATCCGACAGGGGGTCCCTCAGCCTCTCAGTGTCCCAAACCCACCACCCAGCCGGACTCTGAGCCACAGGGTTTATTTTTCACAGGGTTTTCCATCAGGACCGGGATCTGCAGGCGCAGGTGGATGCTCCTGGGTGCCAGAGGGTGGGATCAGCCGCTGTCACCTCTGCAGGGTCAGGGTCAGAGGGCATCATCCAGCCATCCTGCTTGGCTAATCCTGCTCAAGAAAAGCCCAGCTCCCCAGTGGTGCTGGCTGCATACTTGGAGCCCGGCTGACCCACTCGTGTTCATATCCCAGCAGGTTTCAGGGACAGCTCAGAACCCTGTGAGGTGGCAGTACAGGTACCCCCAGGTGTAGCCGTGTTCCAGCACACTGTCAAAACGATCGATCACTTTAAAGCAAAGTTATATATTTTTTTACTTTTGAGCTCTGTTGGGTATGTTGAAGCATATTTAGAAAGAAAAATAGCATCGCATACTAATTGCAATGCAACCCACAAAGAGGTTTTATAAAGTAAAATCCACGTGGAGTGTTGCTGGAAAGGTTTGTTGGGAAGTGATGTTTGTTCCCGTAGGATTGATCCCATAAAGCTGCTTGTGTTCAGGTCAGTGTGAAAGTTTTGGAATTGGACTGAAGCAACTAGGGATGGCAAGGGTCAAAACCATAATTTTAGTCTGCACCCCAAGCAATGCTTCTGTTTTTATTTCTGTTAACAGTTTAATTACATTTCTTATGCTGAGGTATCAATGCACGAACCTGCTTGTTGAGAAAAAAAGTAAAGCTCCAGATTTTCATAATGCTTTCAGTGAGGGACAGATTTCACAAAACTGGCTAAATTTAATCAGACAAAACGAGGGAAGTCACATCTTGCCATATAAAACAGAGGAATATAAATTACAGAGCACGCTGACTTCTGCCTTCAGAGGTATGTTTTAAATTTTATTACCAGTAAATGTAGTATTTTCCGTTTTAAACTTACTTTTTCTGGAGTCCAGCAGAATACAGGTTGTGTTGGTGCCAAATCTAGGTGCTAATTTTTCAGGATTTAGGCATGTGTGTGTTTGCTGGAGAGACACCCCTACAAATACGACTTCTGAGAGTGGTTAAACTGAGGTCAGCATGATCTGATTACCGAGGGCTGTAAGATCAGGCTTTTAATGTTTTGGATCTTCTGTAGATTGTTTAGGAAGTAAATGTGGTTTCTAACCGCATTTTTGTGTTCCTTAAAAGGATTAAGTGTCCCAAATAGCTTGAGTAATGTCAAGTTCTCACAGAACTTTTTGACTTTGGTGGGAATTGAGAGCACTTTTGTCTCCTGAGGATCTGATTGAGTCAGAGTAATTAAACGTATAAATTCTGGATGGGGGCAAGGGTCTGGAAACTTGATGGGAAAAGCGTATTTAATTTCATTTCTTTAGACCATTATGTCTGATTTATTAGACATGATAGCCAGAGTAGCCTTTCTGTAGCATTGGTAACTTGGTTTTAGTTTCACAGTCAGTTTTTTAATCCCGGTGTTTTTAATAAAAACAGAGTATACAATAAATGTACCGTCAGCATCTACTGAGTATTTCACATTTTAGAATACTAAGGTCCTGATCTTGTCGTAAAGTAATCCTGAGTATTGTTAGTACACATTTATAAAGCTAGAATCACAGAACTAGCATCTTAAACTGTTCACGATTAAAGCATATTAAGTGGTGTGTTTGATAAAGAAAGCCCAAGTGTCTTTTAGTTAAACTTATTTTTTTTAGAAGAGCCTTAATACTGGAGAGAAGGAAAAGGACTTGTCTCCATTTCAAAGCACTTTGTTGGAAATATAGCCAAACATCTTTCTCTTTATGTGTAGTAGCTTTCCAAAATGGCTTTTGCTTGGCCTTTTTTACCCAAATAGCGAACCGACAACTGTTTAATTTAGACTTGATGAAAACGCTTGGAGGAAAAAATAGTTCCTATGCATTTTAGAGCAACTGATGCTGCAACTTAGCATATAAATATTTAACAAGATTTCTTGTTTACTGTTCTAATGGCTTTAGAAACATGAAAGGTGCTAAAACCATTTTTAACAGTGAATAACTAATTCTAGACCTTCTAATCTGTTTTGCAGCAAATGGCAGTCTTCATTGTCATTTGACTTATGCAGCGTCTACAAGTGTCTCATTGTTTAGAAATCTCCTTATAGCAACTGTAGGTTAAACTCCTTACATTTGGAATCCCTAAATAGATGTATGTGCAGCGAGTATACTAGCAAGTTTACTTTTCTTTATCATGACTAAGGTGAAATTACTGCTTGCTCTTGGTTGTAGTTTCATAGTCAGAAGGTGTCTTAATAGAAATTTCTCCCTGGCATATGCCAAAGCCGCGTTGTGTGGATGAGACACTTTCACTTCTATCACATTTCTTTATTTCTGAGCAAGATTTATTCAGATTTCCAAACCCACACTCAGTTGCAATGACCACATGTATTTTTGTTATTGGCAGTGTTCATGTACAGTTTTCAGTCCTTTAGATTTCAGTCTGATGTGATCTGTGTGTGGCTTGGCTAGAACCACTGTGATAAACGGAGGTGAAATAGAAATCCCAGAGAAGAATTACGTCAATGATGACTTGGAGGAGGGAAAACCTGTGTTGAAGAGGATTAATTTCAACTTGGTGGGGCATCAATCATTTTAATGGGAACAGGAGCAAAGCAACTTTTAAAAATCATATTTCTAAAGAATATAGTTCCACAAAACGAACTTTCACAGGCAAAGTGAAATATTTGAAATTTTCAAGCCAAGCTTTTTCTGGAAAAAAATGTCAACCATCTGCATTTTTATTTGCATGAATGGAGCCCATCTCGCCTTCCTTTCCAAGTGACACTAGAGTGGTTTAGGCAAGGCAATAATTCTTAGGTTGTGTGCTTCACTTTTACGTGAATTATTCATTGCTTAGGTCTCTGCAGATGTACAAATATCTGTCATTTGTTGTGCTCAGTTGTAGCTTTATGAAATGTGCCATGTTATTTTATGTGCAATATAACGATAATTCATACAGTGAGTCAAATTGTACTGTATGTCTGTTTAAGTGGTAGGTTTTTGCATGTGGTTCTATGCCTTCTCTGGCATTACTTTTGGAATCTACCCTCATTATTAGAAATCCTGTCAGGAATCAGAACAATTAAGTGACTGTAAATGGAATTTCAGCTAGCTAAACATATTACTATTTATTAGCATAAAAGCAGTAACTGAAACTGTCATATTCATTTTCAGTAGTTGTCCATTATTTCAGGTAAATTAACTTTTTTTTTTTTTGTCCTTGCACCATTTGCAAGTAGCTTCCTGATGTGAATGCGTGCATCTCGCTATCTCAGTTAACAATGGAGTAAGTGCACACTCTTTGTTTCAGTGCATGTGAGGGGAAAATTTATCACTCGAATGAGCAAATATCTGCTCATGCATAAGCCTGATCTCTTTACAGATACATGAAACGTTTTTCCATAGCGCCAACAGGCAAACAGCTGCTAATTCTGTATTTTAATGTAAAGTAACCTGCAGTAATACTCAGAATCTGCTTTTGAACATATTACTAAATATATATTGAATTTTTTATGTGCCTTTCAACATTTCCTAGGAAGAAGTCTCGTGTTTCTTTGGTCTCTCACCAAAAGCCCAGTAATGGCTTTGTCATTAAAATGAAAATTTTACTGAGAATATAATTAATCAGTTCTAACTCCTGATACATTTTCAGCTGTGCCAGAAATCCCATATCTGTAGCAGCCACAGGAATTTAGTGTTTTCCCATACTACAGTGAAAGAAATGGCAGTCACGAAGATGTCTTCCTGATGCACCTCTACTGTTACATAGTAAAGTAAAAATAACTGTGACTACAGTTACTATAGCAAAATATATTTATTGTATATATTCACCTCTCTTGCACAGATATTCTAAATATATATTCTATCTGAAGCCAGAAGTTCTAGTTTTTTATGAAATCTATTCATGAAGACATGATCTTTTCAGCTTTAGCTGTTATTTATCTGATACTGCATAATGCACATCATTGAAACTTTTGGATCTGTTTAATCTGTCTGCACAGTTTGTATCATGAGATTGAAGCGCTTACTGTAAGGAACAGCTGAAGAAAATTCTTCTTGCCTTCTAATTATACTGCATGGCTTTTTGGCGAATCATCTATAATTCTGTTTCCTGGATGCGCTTCATGTGTCTGTTATAAATATGTGAAAGAATTACTTGCTGAAATGAAAATACTTTTGAGCACTGAAATGAAGGATTTTCAGAAATATACCTAGTTTAAGGCTGGAAGTAAATGTAGTCAATTCTGCTGTAAAATAAAATCCCCCTAGCCTTATGTAGAGCCAATCAATATATTATTTTTTTAATGAAAGCTGGTGACATTTTACAAAATGAAACAGGTACAGGGAGACTGAACTGTTTCAATGGGAAGGTTTTCTCAGGTTCAGCTTCTGAGAGATTTGCCCTAAAATAGTGAGGTAGTAAGAGCACTTTTTTAAATCAGTGGTCAGGCTTGGATGTAGGTCTTCCATGAAGAAAGTGACTGCTGAGCTATAAACCACTGGCTCTTGGTTGGACTCTATCCAACTTATAAATTCAACTTTTAAATTATTTTACAGAGAGGATTTTTTTACCCTATCTTGTGTGAATAACCTCTTTATGCTGCTATCCTGCCTTTAGTTTGAGCTTTCTGTTGTTGAGAAAGGTCTGATTTTATTTTTAAGCAACATAGGAAGATGATTTTGCATTGTATTTGTTCTGGTGGGGAGGCAGAAAAACTGTTTTCCTTTGAATGCTAGGGGTTTTTAATTGTAAATAATAGGATGCAGAATAAAAACATGCTTGAAATAATACATGCACCAGTGATTCCAAAGAGTATAGCTAAGAAAAAGGTCCAGTGTGAGATGTGCTTTCTTAAAAACATGTGTGCTTTGATTTAGTAAGGTGAGAAGAAAGTCCTAGTCTCCAATGGAGTATATTAATACCAGGGATTTCTTTCTATGCAATATTATGGTGCACCTGGGTTTCTTAGGGGTTAACTTGACTGGTATTGTTGGTGTGTTGTGTGTAGAATATTCTGTCAAAAGTGTTATTAGGGAAACTGTGTGTCTTAAATAGAATTACATCTTTTAGGCTCTTTTTTGTCCGATCTGGCTTCACTAAATCACCGTCAGACTCCTTTGAATGATGGTAACAAGACAATATTTCATGAAATTGCCTAATAAAGTCTTACGTGTTGTACTTCACTCTCTCACTTCTAGGACAAAAACGTTGTGTTACTCTTTTAAGTTGTAAAATTTTTGTATTTCTGTATCTTTAAGAAAAAGCCAAACTGTATTATATTTTTAAACTCAAAGAGCTAATATATCTGTTTTTAAAGCGGATCAAAAGTAGTAAAACTGAAATTGGGTGGGGTTATTCCTAAATCCAGTTCTAAACTGGTATAATGAACGTTTATGCATCCTGTACCTGTCTTCAGGGAAGGGCACCCTGGCATTAAGTTCATGCATTTTGAGGCTGGTACAAAATGAGCTCTACCTGGGTGCAACACCTACCTGCATCTGGCCACGAATCCGTGTTGTACTGCAGGAAAATTGACTGCTCTGACAGAAAATTACTGTGCTTGGAACGGTTTAAACAAACCTCACTCCTCCTGTAGTGTTACACAAATCATTTCTCTCTGTAACGAGGATGCCATCTGTTGAAGACGGTGTTCTTTAATGTGCAAGTTTTTATTACTATTTCTTTCATTTGTCTTGACTCTTTAAAAAAAAAGAAAAGAAAAAGTTGTTTCTTAACTGTGTATTTAACTGGTAAATTACTTCTGGTTGTAGTTTCTTCTGCAATATTTATATTTCACCAAGTAATGTTTGTTTCTAATGTCTGTAAAACTAATGTAATACCACCAAAAGTTCAAAATCACTGTTTTCTAATAATGCCTTGTAATTTACCTGGCCTTACTGTATTTCTGACAGTTTTCCACCAAAACCACATCTAGTCACTGGTTGTCACAAATATGAAAAATATATATTTATAAACCTGTCGCTTCTAGTTGTCATTAAAGATTGATGATATAAATTGTGAGCACACGATGAATATAAACCTCTTTTTTTGAATTGTCAAACTACAATTTCCTTTTTTTTGAGGACTGCTGACAGTTATTTTCCAATTCATCTGTGGTGCAGGTGTGAAGGCATGTTTTGATGGACCTGAATATCTGAAAAATCTATTATCTGGGACAGATTTTCCAGCCAATTTACCTTCAGGCAGAATTCATTAGGAGTGTTTCCTGTGGAAGCTGCAGTGATGTGGGCATATCACAGTGGTAAGCTGGCCTTCTGAAGGGTCTCTCAAGAAGATAGGATGAGATTATCAGCTGGTGTAAATGTGTGAAGGTGTCTTATAATGTCTGGTATTGCTAACACCGTTTTGAACATAGTCTAGCAGTCTGTGGCTCAGAAAGGGCTGCCTGTACTTCAGCTGAAACCTCAAGTCTGCATTTAGCTGCCAAAAACCTGTGCCAGGTGCTAGGAAGTACAGAAACCCTGACCTTTCAGGAAAGGGAAGACATGAGATGTGAAAAAAAATGTGATTTTTATTATTTTAAAAAATGATAATTTTTCAGTGCTGCAGGACTGGGTGTTAGATTTTTAAGCCCCATGTACATTAAGCAGTAGCTGCAGTCAAGCTGTGTTTTCAACCAACATGTGCCTTTTTTCCCAGTGGTGATGCAGAACTTGGGCTATCTAGGTGTTACCTAAATGAATCATAAGAACTTCTGCAAATATTTGTTGTCTATTAATGGCAGAGTTCAAAATATTTGTTTCTGGAATTGTTAAGATGTGAATATTTTCTCAGTCTTTTACTGTAGACAGCATCTTATCTTACAATAGGAAGAAATTTTCAGCTTTTCATTAACCAACCAAGACATCTTCATTATAGTACAGATAAAACCCATATTGCCACAAAGAGGAAAAAATGCTACATATTTATTCTTAGGTAATTAGTACAACTTATTCTTCTACATCCTGTCAGAAACATCTGATTAGCTCTCATTATTGATAGTAATACTAATGAATAATGTTTTTGTATTTTTCTTTGGAAGGGCAAAGTAATTAAAACATAGCCCCAGATTTCATTTTGTTTCCTAGAGGGAATGTGTTCTGATTTAATGTCTTCCTAATCTTTTTGTTCAAGTAAATTGAACTCTTGGCTCACATAAATTACAGAATCCAGAACTGTTTTCTTGAGGTGCCTTTATATAAACATTAGGCTGCAGAACAATAGAATGTAATTTCCCTTTTCATTTTGGTAAGGCAGATGCTTTGAGTTTAAAACTGCTGTTGCGCTTGACTGATCGTGAAGTAATGAGATTACAGTTCTGGGTGAAGATCATGATGAAGTCATGGTGCTCCAAAAGGAGAAACGAAGAATAGTTTTACATTGTTCTTTTGTGTTGGATTAATTTAGCTTTTTGTCAGGTCTTACTTGGGACAAAGTGTGACTATAGTAATTCATGTATGAATGAGAATTCAAGTAGATAGTCTTATTAATAATGAATGTTAGAATGTATGAAGCATTAATAATATAGTCCTACTACTAATGATGATAACAGTCCCTATTTCTTAATGCCTCTTTCTGAGTGCTTCTTGGAATCTAGCGACTATTTTTGGTCTGGCTGATGAGTGGAATTGGCCCAGGGGCTACTGAATGACCTGGCTGCCTCAGATCCGGGAGCCTCTGTCACCAGCAGAGGCAGCAAGAGTGAGAAGGATCAGGTATGGAGAGATGGGAGGAAGCAAAGGGGAGGGAGGAAGCAAAAAGGAGGGAAGAAGGACAAGAATCTGGTCTGTCAGCAGCAGAGAACAGATCAGCTCAGATTCTCATACCTCTTTCTAAGAACTGGTGGTGTAATGATCCAGAGCCATGGTTCCCAGCCCTCTTTGACTTCAGGATGACTGTCTCTTCTTTCTGGCAGAGAAGCAGGTGCAAAGGAGGAATAGAGATTGTCAGTGCTTTCACTGCGGAGTCGTGCTTGGCAAAGCTGTGTTAGATTCCCTATTAGAAATACTACTTCAGATTGCATTGAAGCAGGGGATTCATTAAATGACCGTGTTGTACTTACTCTGTGAACCTGTGGAAGATGCGGGAAGTAGACAAACCAAATCCTGTTGAGGTTTTGAACAGATGAATTTTTCATTTTGTCTTAACACATTTACCAGACCAGCCTGATGTAAGAAATGCCATTTAACAGAAAGCTGCAAAAATGTTGCATTTGTAGATGAGGATGACGTGTTGCAGTGAAAACAGAGCTGTGCAATGGTGACATGACACTGCTTTTATCACTGGCTTTGTCTTTCCGGTTGTGGTGCAAGTCAGGGGTTGTCAGAACAGACAGGAATTGCCAAAAATACTTAATTCTCTGTCATTTTCTCTTGATCCAGACCTATGCAGTGGAGAAGGGATTAGGGTGATGGCTGTAAAAATAGAGGTATTCTTGGGTCCTAAATGCCTGCTCATCCTGCTATCTTGTGGATTGATTTTCATGGTCAGAGAAAAGTACCAGTGCTGTACGTCCACTGAAATACATCTTTAAGCAAAATACATTCAATAGTGTAAATAATTAAACACACTGAACAAGTGACAAAGAAAACAGCCTAATAGCAGAGGCTGTAGGATGCTTGTACTGCATTAAAATAGATCAGGTCTGAAGCGACTGAATTATGCTTTGTCAGGAAGAGAGGGATATCAATATTGTGAGGCAACCTCTAACCAGTCCAGATGCCACAGACTGAATTCTCCTGCCAGGGACCGTTCCTCTAAGGCTGTGTGTCTCAACAACCATGGGGGAAGTGGAGAAAATTACACAGAGGGCACTCCTGAGCTGCTCTCAGCTTCTGTCTGTGCCATCTGCAGAGTATCTGGCTGGTGATTTACACTGATGGGCATTGCTTGGCAGTCTTAGTATTTCCATCCATGAGGTCTTATTCCCTGGAAATGCCAAAGGATGTTCAGATTTCCATCAGTCCAGGCATGTTTCACCACAAGGGAACAGGTTTGTCAGCAGGCATGGTGCTGTTCTGAGTGGATGCTTTTTGCAGTCTCTGACACTGATGCAGCTGCATTAACGTGAAAGCTGCTGATGGGAGAATGTTTTTCCCAGAGCTCCCAGTCAGTCTCCATTCTGTTACTGAAAAACTCCTTTTGGCTTAATGGCTGGCATCACATTGGGATTTTGGGAAGATTTTAGACCATCCACACGTTCCCCCTCCCTGCTCCCTATACCGAGGGCTGCAAGGAGGGGGAAGTGGAGACTGGGAGGGGGGAAGAAAGCTGGTGTTTAGAGCCTGTTAAACATTTTCAATGAAGCGAGAGATGCTTAATGGTTTTGCGATGGGCTGGGAAGCCAGGCTGCCTCTTCTTGCCCCCCTGGGACCATCCCTGTTGCCTTGATGTTACCACTGCCTGACAGCCCATCCCACCCTGCGGTGAACTCACACTGTTCATTAATTATACAGTTCTTCATTTTCTTTTTTTAATCTCCAAAACACGTAGTGTGTGGGTGGTGCGATTTCTTTGCCTCTTGTTGTATCAAGTCTCCTAGCACCCCAACTAAACAGCTTTGCATGCTCCGCTGAGGATTATTGTCAATAGTTAATTGTCATTGTTAATGTGTCAGTTTGGTGTATTAAATGGGAACCATTGCTACAGGAAGATGGTAAATTCCCAACCTATCAGCATGAAGGAAAAGGAAAGAGGGTCCTTGTCTGGAACCCTTGTCAGGACTGGCTGGAGACATCAGTTAAGGGAGCATTACAAACTGATCTGCTGCACCTCTGCTCACCAGAGACACATAAGTCATTGTCTGATGGCTAATTTAATGATGGTGATGCTGACATTGTCCTTATTTTACACTCGTCAAAACACCACCAGCTGTATTTTATGTACCATTGACTTTTTCCCTCTGGTGAGAAGTTACATGATTTGTATTTATATAAACGTGACAGGTCAAGGTTCCCAGGGAGAGGCACCACGTCACTGGTTGAAAAACACAAAAATTCAGGTGTTCAATCTTTTCAGGACTGGTACTAAAATAAAAACCTTGGAACTACTTTTTAAAATCTATATTTAGTTTTCTAAGTTGACCTTTTATTTTTCAATTAGATAATGTGAGAGAAAGAGAGGGGTTGGTACTTGTGGAACAGAAAGGAAGCGGTGGCAAGAATATAGGTGATGATATAATTAACCCCTATGAGATAATTATTGGTTGTGGGTGAATTATGGAAATCATTATTTGCCATAAAAGCAACCTCTCTGTTGAGTCTATAATGTTTAGTATCCAGTAATTACAAGTGTTAAGTTCTTAAGCTCAGAATTAAGATTTACCAGGTCACAGAAAAAGTGGTTATTTTGTAAAATATCATCTCCTTTATTTGTTTTCTGTAGGAGCACACACTAGTGAGGCAAACAAGTTTGATGTTTTCCCCTACAACTGATACAAAAGCATTTAAAACTGTGTCACAGACCAAAGCTAACACACATTCACTCCATCTTTTTATTTTCATGAAAGGCATTCATTATGGATTCCTGTTGGCAAGGTTTGCATTCATGCTCTTGCAGAGTTTGGCTCCAGCCAGCGCACGGTGCTTTGCCTGCGGCTTCTTGGTGCTGCTGAATGTAGTGAAATGATGGGATTGTGTGGAAGCTGGGAGCTCTGCTTGAGTAGTGTCCATCAAACATAGAGAATACATTCTCTTGGCTGCACAGTTCAGGTGGCTGGGTGAAATGTAGAAAGATACAAAAGCCTTTGCTCTGATAGACATCCTTTAGCCTAAACTGTGGAACACCAGAGCCCTCAGCATGAAACACACAAGAGAAGTACCTATATATTATTGCTCACATTTTAGGGGGGATTGGTAAATATGATAAAATCACTTAAAGGTCATATAAGCCCTGAAAGAACACGGAATAGAGAGGTTCCTGCTCTTTAAACAAAAGCACATCCATTCTCCATGTGTACATCGTGAGAGAGAGGCTGGAGTCTGTTTCAGTTGGTTTCTCCAGAAAGTTATCATTTATCCATACCTGTGCAATCTTATAAACACGAGGGCAAAGCTTGAGGAAGACTTGTCAGTTTTTAGGATTCCCTAGATTCCTTAGAGAATTACAGAAACTACTGTTTCAGGCTCCATTGATCAAAAGGGAGGGATACATTTTAAGGGAAAATTTGTATAAAAATGCATTACAGTGCTCTGGACCAGCCTTTAAAAGGACATCTGCAGGGGTCATATAGTCCATGGCAATGAGTGCAGGGCCTATTATTCTGTATTAAAGTTGGTAAAAATAGGGTGGAAGTCAGAAACAGTGTCAAACTGAAAGTTGTCCTGCATTCCTATCTCTATTCCCTGCCCTCATCCAAATTTGAAACAAACTTTCTTTCCTTTTGGAAAGTGCACAGGGAGGTCAAAGATCCAAACTGAAGGGGAAAGTCTGTAAGAAGCCAGGATCAGGCTCCTAGCTCTCTGGGCCCTGAATGTTGTCACAATAAATACTGCATGATACTGTGAATAATGGATAAGTACTGACAGGTTTTAAAGCATTTACACTGGGTTTACTGGAGCCTTTAATTTATCAACCATTGCCAAGCTAAGGTTCCTGTGGAAGTCAAACCCACTGCTTCCTCTTAGTCACTTTGCAGTTTAACTACTAGGGTTTTATCTTAAACACATAGTGGAGTCTCTCTTGGCAGGGCTTTTATCTGCTACTTGTGTAGGAAAGCTTAGTTCCTAGGATTTAAAAAAAAACCAAACCAATTACTTTGATAATCCTTCAGATTGTAAAGGAAAGCCCTACATATTTATACATAAGGAAGATTTCTGTATCCCCTGCAGGGTATTCCTGCATGTTAGAAAACGGGTATGATTTTTGCCTTTGTCATCGTATAAGCATTACACATCCCCCTTCTTCCTCTTAGATCAACGTACAGATACTCAGTTTTTGTTCCTGTTTAGTGTTTAGCTTCTAATCAGCATTTTAAAATTGTGGAAAGAAGTTTTCTGCTTTCATTTACTGGTTTGCAAAGCAGAACTTTTAGTCTTCACCCTGTGCTGTCGTTAGAACAGTGTGTCTACTCGATCTTAAGGACGGACAAAGATGGCTCCATTATACAGCAAACTATTACTGATCACACAATTTTCACAAGTACCTACTCTTCTGAAATCCCCACAACTGCTGGGCACAGGTTGCAGAATGCCTTAATTACCTGTGGCATTGTTAGTAAAAAAAGAAAACATAGCCTAAACAATCCACTTCAGAACCCTGATCAACTACTACTGCACAAGTTTTGCATACTAAGCAAGCATATAAATCAGAAGACAAGGACCATACCTTCTGCCTCAAAGACAGGACTAGTTGATTACACAGTAAAATGAAGAAGGAAAAGAATTAATATTCTGTAAAGAAGTAAAAATCACGCAAAGAGGTAGTTGATATGGCTTCTCCTTTTTTGGTATCGCCTTTGCAACTCTAATTAGGAAAAATATTAGGAGGTTAAGGGGGCAACGGAAAAGTATTTCAGGTAAAGCTGTAGTCCAGGTTACAAGAACAGTCACGTGCCTACCACAGCATTACCACATTAAGGCTGTTATTGCTAAACTTGTCAAATTAATCTTGGGAAGTATATATTTTAGCAAATAAATTGTTTTCCGAAACATTACAGTCAATATCCTGAAGTTGCATTAGTCAGACAACAGAATGAAGAACCCTCGCAGGTATGCAGATGCTAAATGCTTTTATCACTGCAACGATTTATGGCCTTGTATATATCATCAAAAGTGGTATTTTACAGGTTGCCAAAACTGTATATTCTGTACTTCACTGATTGATGACAAACTACTCTGAAATATTTTATACGAATTTATTTCATAATTCCAGCTCAGTCCTCAATGGATTTTATGTATTTCTCATAGGCATCTTCGTTCATCAGTTCATCAAGTTCACCAGTGTTTTCCACAGTCATCTTGATAAGCCAACCTTAAGTTAGGAAATTAAAAAAAGAGTTGTTAATAGCCTGCGAGAAGGATGCATTCACGTTACTGCTTTAGAGAAGTCCTCCTCCCCTGTAGCACTGGTAGAATCAACAGGATTTCTTGTGCTATCAAAACAATGTTTCAATACTTTAAAAAAGGGACAACCAAAAGCCTGCCCTAAAGAAACAGCCTTGTAAGTCAGAGCAGCTGTCTGATGCAGTTCTGTCTGACAGCGCTGTCAAGGTGGTGCTGCCGAGAAAGAGCAGAAGAGCCTGAGCTCTCAATACCATGAGCTACTACAAGATCAAGAAAAGAGAAATGTGATCAAGAGAAAGGAATTTAAATTCAACCACAGTCTATGTCTGAGAAGAACATGTTGTAAAGCAGCCATCAGCACAAACATGACTAAAATAAGACTTTCATGTTAAATTTTATGAGTCTTGAACTAAATTCAATATATTCCATTCAACTCTCCACACCATTAAACTGGATGAACTAGGAAGTGCAGAGCCATTTGTTATAGCAAGAATCCAGGTGCTATTCATTATTAAAATAAAAAATTGACATCTTACCATCTTGATAACAAGATTTATTGACGAGCCCTGGATTATCTGCAAGGGCAGCATTAATCTCAGTCACTTCTCCTGAGAGAGGAGAGTAGAGTTCACTAGCAGCTTTCACACTTTCCAAAGCTCCAAACTCATCTGAAACACAGAATATGATTGACCATTTTTAAGAGGAAAATATGGCACACCTTAGTTTTTTCAGCCAGACATTCTGGTGATACCCTGGCCATTGAAGAATTGTCTTGATCCTGAGGAATGAAACTGTCAAGAGACTGAAGTCACCAACTTTATGACAATAACCAACAGTATTAAGTTTTATATTCATGCCCCTGAGCTATGCTGGGGAGCTTGCAGAATGCTAGCTGGTCACACAGAAGGGACAGAAGTTTCCCTTTGGCTAATTCCTCGGCTGATGCCCTATAGCATATGACATGATATCAGGTTAGAAAACGCCACATTCAGCTTTTGCTGCAAGAGACCTAAGCAAGCCTTTTTATACCTGTTAATGCTCACTCTTCTTTAACATGGAAAATTACATAACTGAATGATTAAGAACATAAGAATTTGTAGTCACTAATAAGCAACCCCCCATGATTACAGCTGATACTTAAAAGTTACTGAGTTTGTATATTCGTAGAAAAATCAGAGCTTGGTATCAATTAAATGTTTCACATCATGTAACTTGTGAAATACGAAATGGCAGAATTACAAATAACGCAGCCTAAACACTAGCAAGTCCAAATCAAAACATAAATGTTAAAACCAGGACATAGATAAAATTATATAGAGAAGACATTTCAAATATTTTAGTTTTAAATAAGTGTCTTCACAGTTTAATAAGCAGGTGTTTTCTGCTACCATGCATAGTTTGGTAATGAGAATTTGAAATCAAAGCTGTCTCTTGTAGAAATACATAAATTTGGTTTGTGGCCAGAAGATTCATACTATCATTAATGAACATAAAGATTACTTCATAAACTTAATATTCGCAAAGGGAGAGGGGGGTGAGTAGAATAGTCAACTCATTAGAAATGAGAGCTGAAACTTACCATTCTTACTCAATTTTGTCCCAACCTCTGGAAGACTACAGTAAACAACATCTCCTAAGGCTTCCTTAAAAAAAAAAAGCAAAAGCATCAAAGCATACACTAAGGAAACTGTACATAGGAGAGATGCAATACAGTAATTCTAGAATCACTCTATATAAGTAATCTCAGTCTCTAAATGTAGCTCTCATTCTTTAAGGACTGCACACTTTAGTTTTCTTTTTAATCACTTAACGCGAAAAACTGTTTTGCTATCATGCCCCAAATGCCAAATTATTGCTTATCTATGACAGTGTTAATAACCCTTAGGCTGAGTTACAAGGTTGTAAACAGATTTCTGCAGGCAGAATGAGAAATAACTATCAGATAACATCTGCTGATGATCTTAGCATCAGCTACAGTAGCAGCCATTTCAAGGGAAACAGTTCCCAATGATTTGAGGGAACTCAGCTTGTTACAAAGCACAGAGGATTTACTTACAGTGCAATTTGAAATAAAGCACCATGATTCCTCCTCAGAGGTATGGACAACTCCAGAGCTGTTGGCATTCACTTTGTCTTTACTGAGTTAATACAGAACCTTATCACTGTATGAAGCAGAACAGGCTTCTGCTCTTCACTGACTAATGCACCTCATCTCACAAACCCCCAGGGATCTTACAGAGCATCAATATTGTTCCCAGAAAACTGAGATTATGGAAAATGCTGCTCGTCCCAAGAAATGTTAATTCCCCTTCATTGATAGCGTCTCACATCAGATTTTAAGTTTCACATGCAGTCGATCTGTATCCTAAAACTGGCTGTAACTATTCCAAATCAAGCACTTGCACAAGAACAAACAAAAATGCAAAGAAATTCCTGTCCTGGAGCAGGAAATACATTGCACATTGTACTTCTATTTGCAATTTTGCTTTAGACAGAGGCATTGCACTGTATTCACGTTCAAGGGAAATTTGGCTTATAAAGTGCATGATATCCTCTTCACATAGCCATGAACTCCTCAGGGCTGTAGGAATCAAAGTAATGAAGATTTTAAATTCTGCTGAACCATTAAGTTTCTCATCAAGTTTGGCTCTTACAGGCCATCTGAAGTCATATGGAATTTATCAGAATGCTGAATCAGCACTCACTTCACAAATAACGTGATAGATCTGAGTCCAAAATTCACGCTTATTGTATAGCATGTGCAATTAGAACAATAAAAAACAGGAACTGTCCAAAGAGCAAGGACAAGAGCAGGTACGCGTAAATAAATGCTGCAGGCTTGGGTAAGGGGGATCAATACCTGTGCAAAATTGCTGATTCCTACTGTTCCAATGCCATTTTCAACTGATACCCATTCATGCTTGTCTGTGAATTTGCGGGCTAAAATGAAACAAACTTGATATTTCAGAAATACGTGACATGTTGCTCGCTTAAATACAGTAACACATTTGCAAGCTTAAGCTCTAGGTTGTTGGTTTTTTTTTTTTTTTTTACTGGAGTTCAATTTTGTTTGTTTTTTCTTGAAAAACATTTTAAACAGTACATACAATTTACAGAAGCATTTTGTTCTGCCCATGACATGCTTAGTCACACTGTGGAAGCTCGCAAGGGGTTCTGCATTTTCAGCCTGCTTTGTTTTCTTACTTCCATGGTTTCCCCATACATACTTTCTCCCTCCTCCTTTTTTTTTTAAAAAAAAATTAATTTATTTTTCATTTTCACTTGTAGCACCTGTCCAACCAGGCAAAGGATGTTGCAGAAGCTGGAGAAGGTAACTTCTTAAACAGAGCTCCCTGGGTGCCAGAGTAGAGCAGGGGAACATTCCTTTTGAGTTCCAAATTCTTCTCCCAGGCTTCTCCTCTAGGCTGGACTCCTTATACTGGCTTCACTTCTGCAAATCCTTCTATATTTGCTAAACTTGAACATGAAGGAATACAGAAGTTCTAACTGTAGACCCGCTAAAATCTTTCCATTGTCAGTCATACTTTAAGGTGTTTCAGTTGTAGTGATCCTCTTAGTTCTGTCTGAACACATGTTAAGAGAAGCAACTCTCAGATAAAACGATTTGTCTTTGAAGACGGCCCAAGTCTTACAGACCTAGGTAGAGCAATGCATGATATTGCAAGTACAGTACACAAAGTTTTGAGCAAAAGGTAAATACGGACTGGTTTTTCCATGAATTATCACTCAAAAACAACAGAGAACTTTCGCTGGCATTATTCGTACCTACATTAACCTCTCGGGATACATTCTAATGTAGAGAAGAAATCAAATGTCTTAAATAATTTTAGATCACGACATTAAACCCATATGTAATAGGAATAACACTGGAAATGAGTAATAAACCGTAACAATGGAGAATTACATAGAATCTCAAATACAAGTTGAATGTTTGTGAAATTACACATACTACAAAGAAGCCAACCGGTATGTTTTTATGTTCAATAGTAATATCGTATACAAATTATTTATAAAGCAAGGTTAAAAAAATTAACCCAATGAAAACAAAAGAGAAAAACCCAAACAATTCCCATGATCAGTTTGGAATACAACAGTGAAGTGTTCTCAACAGTCAGAAGAGCACATTAGCTTCTTATGGAAGAAAAATAAATGAATAATGATAAATTCTAACCATGCAACAAAAACCACCGCAAATAAAGTAAAGGTCAAATTAAAAAGAGTTAATAAGTAATCGCAAAATTTGAACTTTGAGCTTAAGTGATCAGCCCATTAAATAAATCAAATTAAAGGAATATGAAATTTCAAAGCATATCCAATGTCTTCTGAGCATTCTTTTTCAGAAGAGCAGCTAAATTTACTCCAGCTTTGTTCATTTCAACATGACTTTGGTTTTGGCTTAACTAACACATTCTGAATTCAGACCTTCATTTAGTTTAGCCTGCCTCTATTAAATATTTTTGGAAATATACACCTGAAGAATGAAGAAAAACTCATACCTCCACAGAGAGGTATACAATTTTTTTCCTCTCTGCCTAAAACAAAAGCATTTATATCTATATAAAAACAAGGGGTACACTAAACAGAAGAGTGAAAAAAGCTTAGATCTTGACTCACTTACGTGGCAAATACTGACTAATGAATGTTAATTCTTTCTCTTCTGGCAAAGGCAGTTAAACAGATAGTCTTTAAAACTATCTGGAAGGAAACGTGTGACCTCCTCTTACTGGCACTTATTACTTTTATAGAATATTCTTCTCTTCTACATTTTCAACACTTTTGTTTGCTGGAGTAGCGCAGATTCCACTGTTTAGACTTTGGTGGCTAAGTTTCATTCAGAGAGAGCTTTGACAGCAGCAGGTAAGTTCAGAATTAACCATGTGAAGCACAAAATCACACCAAGCTCCACTGTGCAAGTTCACCCCCTGCCTCGGCCCTTCTGTGGCTCTACAAACAAGCTCCCTCAGCACCAAACAGGCCCTGAAAGCCCAGCTGCCCACGCCAACCTCACTGCTGAGGCGCTGCGGGCCCCATTTCAGCACTACCAACAAGCTGCTCCAGCACAAAAAGTTATCCACTATTTCACTGGGGTTATTTTCTCCATGCTTGGCCCACTCAGTGAAGCCTCAGGCTGGGTCCAGAGGGGAGAGAACCACAGGATGGAGACCAGGGTCGAAGCTTTCTGCCCACTGAGGGGGTGAACCTGCTCCTCGTGGGAGAAGGCATTGAGAGCGCCAGCGGGACAGGGGGAGCCCTGAGAGTAGGGAGGCACCAAGCACCCCATGCACCAGCCCACGAGCACCTGCCAGGCTTCAGGCATCTTGGGGGCTTCCCCGGTCCCCACACGGGTCCCATGACGGGAGATGATGCCCAATCTTCGCTCCCCTCAGTCCTACTTGCCCTGTCCCCCTTCCCTCCAACCCTGCTCCCTCCAATCCCCATTTCTCCCACCGCTGCTCCCCCAATCCCACTGCCTCATCCCTGCTTTCCCAATCCCTCCTGCACCATCCCCACTCCTCCAATTCCCATTTCTCCCACCCCTGCTCCCCCAATCCCTCCTGCTCCATTGCCCGCTCCCCCCATTCCCATTTCTCCCACCCCTGCTCCCCCAATTCCTCCTGCACCATTGCCCCATCCCCGCTCCCCCCATTCCCATTTCTCCCACCCCTGCTCCCCCATTCCCTCCTGCACCATCCCTGCTCCCCCATTCCCTCCTGCCCCATTGCCCCATCCCCGCTCCCCCCCGCGCTGCTCTCGCCACTCACCGGCCAGCACGGGCGCGCTGGTGCGCAGCCTGCGGGCCGCGGGCACCCGCAGCAACGGCAGGGGAGGATGAGGATGAAGAGAAGGCGGGGAGAGGCGGGGGCAGCTCGGCGCCAGGACCGGCCCGACGCGCCTCAGCGCCCTCCACGCCATCTTTGCCGCGGGCGGGCGTGAGGGGAGGGGCGGAGGGGGCGGTGCGCGCGTAGCCCCGCCCCTCGCGGGAAGGGCGGGAAGGGAAGGGCTCCACGTCCGTGAGGGAGGGCGGCAGGGGCTGCCCAGGGCATTCTTCGCGCGGTGCTTAGCGCTGCCTCACGGTTCCAACTCCCAGCATAACGGCCAAAGCAGCGGCCTGTGGGTTGAACGCCGCTGTGTTTAGTCATGAGAGAGTAACCAAGTTGGAAAAGAGCTCTTGGATCATCGAGTCAAACCGCTCCTGTCTGCCATTAAACCGCGTGCCTGAGCAGAAGGCGCGATTGATACTGAAAACGCCTGCAAGTCCTCTAAGGCTCCTTTTGGAGTTTTAGAAGGCGAACATCCCTCATCAGCCTGGGCAACGCGAGGAGTGTCCCCATGCAGCGGGACAAGGGCTGGGACACGGTGGATTTCCCACTTAGATGCAGATGGATAAACTTTCCCAGAAATCTTATGCATCTTTATTACTTTTCAAGGACTGATTTTAATGTCATTATGAACTTAACAACAGTCATAACCCTTGCTAACTTAGGCTGGCTCCAGCCCTGCCTGCCCTTGCGTTTGAGATAAACACTGCAGATGGGTGATTACAGAAGATGTGTCTGTTCAGCATGGATCACACAAGACGTTACCATTTCCAAAGGAGCCAGGAGTGTAGCAGTGTCTGGAAAGGCTCTATTAGGAAAAAAAAGGCAAAAGAAAAAATAAATGCCACAGGAAAAACATGCAATTAGAGGGACATTCTGTCTAACTTTCAAAAAGTACAGTTACTTGGATGAAGACTCTTGCTTATTTCAATATATCCTACTTTTTGTCATAGTAACTACTTTTTGTATGATGACAGCCTAGCCTAACCACTGCACCTGATAGTTAAATAGTAAATCTTCCACCCACAAACTGAATATTTGTTGTGGTTATGGTTTAATCACCAACAGGTTGTTCCATTTTATCGTTAGCGACTGGCTGCTCTTCCTTCTTGCATTTAATCCCGAAGAAACTGCAAAGTTTCATTAGCATTAGATCAACAATCTCCTCTTCTTCTGAAGCCTGAAACAACAGCAGGAAGCAAGTTATTTGGATGCACTGACGAGAAGCAATACAGTCTCTGCTGGAGCCAGGAACATTACAAGAGAAAATCATAGAATCATTAAGGTTAGAAAAGAGCTGGGGAGGGGCTGTTTTCAAAGGCATGTGGTGATAGGAAGAGGGGGAATGGATATAAACTGGAGAGGGATGGATTTAGACTGGACATAAGGAGGAATTTCTTCACCGTGAGGCCCTGGCCCAGGTTGCCCAAGGAAGCTGTGGCTGCCCCATCCCTGGAGGTGTCCAAGGGCAGGTTGGATGGGCCTTGGGCAGCCGGATCCAGCAGGAGGTGTCCCTGCCCAGGGCAGGGGGTGGGGCTGGATGGGCTTTGAGGTCCCTTGCAAATCAAACCATCCTATGATTCTGCAATCCATTCTAACCATCAGCTCACCGTTACCATGCCTACTAATTCATATCCCAGACTGCCACTCTTTACTTGAGGTGAAACAAGCAGCTTTCACTCTAAGCAGAGTATGAGTAACTGCCAGAGCAAAATGAGTGAATGTTTTTGTCAAGATACAAGTCCCAGATGGGTGTGGGTGAGCACGAACATTGCAGAAGAAGTTTTGGCTCCATCAGAGCCCATTGAAATCTTGCCTGGAGTTCACTTGCTACTTTACCACACAGCTAGTGGTATGTACAATGAGCCACTTGCCATTTCTAGAGTAAATAAATGTGAAAAACTAAATTCATCTTGTTTCCTATTGACTACATTCTTAGGTTTCATCCCCTTTGGCTTTATTTAAAACAGGAATGTTGGACAGTACTGGAGTTGGATTTCTCACCATGCTGTCAATAGCTTGAGTGGGTCAGGCACTCACGGTGACATTTTTTAAAGAGTTGTAAAATCTTCATGGGCTTTTGTCACTGGTTTCAAGGAGCCAGGCATGTCTTAAGGAATAAATCTAGAAAAATCTGAATTGTGCTTTATGAGTTGACTATGAGTATGGGTTTTATGTTGACTACTTAAGAGTTGGACTGAGTCTGGGGGTTTCATCCTAAATCATGAGTAAGCACGGCACAATAAATCGTAAAAATGGCAGAAGAACTTAGATGAACACACCTGGTAGTGCTTCTGCTCCTCACTAAAAGCAACTAGAATCACTGAAATGAACAGATTCAGTACCACAAACGTCATAAAAATTATGCAGGATCCAATTAAGAAGGAGCCTAAAATTGGATTGTAGTCCAAGACCTGTAGGATTTATAAGGTAAGACATCATATTACGATTGTAAAAGCAAACAAACAAACCAAACATACAAGCAGTTAAGATGCAATAAAAGGACCTTGTCTCTTTGAAAATCCTGGTGGTTAGTAAATTATGCTATATGTATTATACCTATGTATATTTTTTTTTTCCTCTAGTGACTTTGCTATGTTGATTTGATATAGTAGAAAGATGATAAAATATTTTATGAATATGGACAGTCTTTGGGTGAGTTTAATTATTCACATTTGATTGTAAAGGTAAGTAAGTTTCATGTGAAAGTTGACAAGTTTGGAGGTCTCTTTATCCAGTAAAAGTTGAAACTCTATCATGCCTCAGCTTTCAAAGTATGTATAAATCTCTTTGCTTTTATTTTATTATATGGTTTACAAAGAAGCCCAATCAGACTGTCATGATCACATACAAACTAAAGGTTGTGTGAAAACCCTAAAACCTAATTCTTGTGTAAGCTATAACACGGTAATATATTTTAATGATTAACAACATGAATGGGATGTAGAGGTGACAAACTTTGTGCTTGCAAAATTAGATCGATGTCTAGCACTAATTGAAAGTCTTTCTATTTGCTGGGTCAAACTGATAGCCTAGCTGCTAATTATACAGTGACAAACTTTTCAAAATTAGAGATGATACCTCCTCGTAGTTGAAGATTCCCAGCTGAAGACTGACCATGGTTTCTGCTGCATCAAAGAGAGTTTTGTAAGAATAAAGCTTCCATCCAAATATCAGGTTTGTCTGCAGAGGAAAGAAGGCACATCCTTTGTTATGATCAGGGTCAAAATCAGCTCATGACTGCTTTTTTGAGAGAAAGCCCTCCTGTCTTGTTCTCAGAGTGATGCAACTCTTTTTGTGTTTTGGGGTGGTTTTTCTGTTTACAAATGGGGAAAACAGCACACAAGGTCACAGAAGACTAACCTAGAGCTAAGAACTGGATTCACACTTTTTTAACGTGTTTAGCTATAAGACCTTTTATCATTGATATTAATATGTCTTATATCTACGAGCTTGTCACTAGATATGTAAAAGAAATCACAAAATGATCACAAGAGTAATTAAGCCCACCTCCAAGGAACAGATTTTTCCTGGCACAATTGACCAGATTAATCATGGTCACAAACACTTGCCTTTCAATGCACAGATCCTTCCAAACAGACAATCTCCTTGTTTGCCCTCCACAACCAAAATGCTACTTTCTTAATTTATATTTTATGGATCTGATTTTAAAGGCAACTGCTGCAGTTTCACCTTTTTTCTCTATCCCTGTACCTTTTTCTTCCACAGCTGCATCACTTGCATGTGACAGGCTGGGTCACGGAACTGATCTCATCGCTTATTTTACCTGTTAAGTTTGTGGTCAGAGCAGTGGGTACTGAAGAATTGGTCACCAAGCTGGTAACTATAGATTTAGGAAGGCAGCTTTATTCAGTTTTACCTTTCAAAGCTATGTTGATTTCAGCATTCAGAAGTAATTAATTTAACCTGGCAGTACTTGGATGCAGATGGCAAACCACAGAAACCACAGTGGTACTCACAGCGATAGAATAGGCGAGGAACATGATTGCAATTACAGTGATGAATCCGGAGATATCACCCCATGCCCTCCTTAGAGTTGAAGTGATCATATTTAGTTTAGGATTGAGCCTCAAGAGATGCCACAGTTTCACTGTGGAGAGGAGCACTAGGAATGCAATCAGGTAGCCAAGAACTGCATCAGCTCGTGCTGTTTCATTAAAGCTTACACAGCTGTTAGGAAAAAAGAAAGTATATAAGAGACTGCACACAGAAGCATTTGAAGTGCATAAATGAGCATGCTGGAAGAGCAAGTCACTCAGTTCTTATGTTCAGAGTTTTTATATCAGTGTTAGCTAGAGCTGAGTGAGAGTAGAGGCTGCAGCCCAAATGCTCATTTTTTACAGTTTGGTGCTTAAAGGCAGCTAATGTAAACTTAGTATCAAATTCTGACTCTTGTTAAGGAAGACAGGTTCTTTAGTGCATGTAGTTGAGAGGATGGGGTTACTGGTGCTGTGCAGGATGCACTGCTGAGACAGGATTAGCTGTTTTCCATAAAGTTGTGTACTGTAAGGAATGAAGGAAAAGTTTGGAAGTTAGACTTATGATCTGTGTCTGAGGCAAGTCTTAATGTTAGCTGAAAAAAAAGCTTATAAGTAATACTTATATTTACCCTTTATAAAAGGGGTACGTTGCTTATACTTATAATTTTGTTTACAGCAGAGGTGACCACAGAAATAAATTATGTATGCTAATTAGCACATGACATACACCTACTGGTATGACGTGCTTACTGCATGAGCAAGAATGCTAACTTTTGGGTTAAAGAAATTGCTTGTTCTCGCCTCTCATTCAGCCCTTGTGAGGCCTCATCTGGAATACTGAGCCCAGTTTGGGGTTTCCCAGTGCAGGGAGGACATTTTACCACAAAGAGTGAGGCAGGTGATATACCATCTGGATGAGTGAAAGGCTTGTTGATTCAGAAGAGGGTGATGTGGATAGGGAGCTAGCAGGCAGGCTAGGGGACTTGGTGCTCACATCTGCTCCATTTTGTTAGTGCAGTAGCAGGAGAAAATCCTATTGCTGACACACTTCTAAGTCCTGAAAGTACTTAGGTGCTTCATGAATATAGCCATGTAGGACACCGTAATCTAGCACAGAGAAGCTGCTGTCTGGGAAAGAAAAAATAGTTTTGTTTCTGCGTAAGCAGCACCCAAAAAGACTGCACTAGGTAGAATTAGTACTTACTCCTCTTTGTGTTCCTGGTAGTAGCTGATGTCTCGAGTGCCAAGGATTGTCCTCTTCACAAACACTGACAGAGCACTCCAGCTAATCAATATAATGGCTATATCCAGGAGATTCCACTTGCTGTGGAAGTATCTCCATCTCAGACTCTTCATCAGTTTTCCCTGGGAAAAGAGGAGTTTTACTGTTTCAGTCTTGTGCCTTTGTATCATACAATATACCTCAAAGGTTAGGGCTACAACCTGTGCAACAAAGCAAATTACTGCACATCAGTAAAACTAAATCTTACACTAATTTCTTATTTTTCTTAAAAGAAGCATTAGACCCAAATGAAATGTTGTCTTCCTCTTATTTAATACAGATACAATATCTGAGTCAGGTTTCCATTGGTGCAAGTCAGCAGCAGCACTACTGAAATCAAGTGTAATTCTACAATTTTTGTAAGTGAAATCAAAACCAGACAAGGCGATGCTGTCAGCTAGACTTTCCATTGGGCCTCACCTGAACTATCATGTAGTATGCAATGAAAAGGAAATAAATTACTTCTGCTGCAACCACAAAGATGTGGAGACTGTTGGTGTATGGGTACAGCCGGACACTCTGCAGCTCTGCGCTTGTGAAGAAGGCCCCTAAAAAACAAAGTGTTCACCTCAGTTATCTGTTAACTACATCTTTGTGCTTTCATTCAAAGAAATCATTTCACTGGTAAGGCTTCCTTACTGGCATTGACATCAATGTGAGACTGAATCCAGCTATCAAACTAAGATATTGATTATATGAGTAGCCTTGTAAATGTTCTTTGAAATTTTCCTCAAATAGGAATTTCAGGCAGTTGATAGGTTTTAGAGCATTATTGCTCTCCCGCAATAGTATGATACTCATCCCTGCTGGGATGAGTTTGTGTTGGACTACAAAGGCAGAATTGTAGCAGGAGGACCTGGAGATATGAATCTTAATCTCATTCTAAAAAGAAAATGTTTTGGGGTACAGGCATTTTGCAATACTGGGCCAGACCTGTGGGAGGCTGCTTCTCCAATTAGATGTTTTTCTATGGCCTTCAAACCAGAATCTAGTTTCACTATTTCCTTTGTTGTATCCGGATTATGTATTATATGATTACACAGCTATGTATTAGAAGTCTTCGGGAACAAAAATTACAGGCTGTTATTTGTACTTTTTGTCATAAAATTGTATTGATTAGCTGAAATTATTTGGGAACGTGATTTTTATTGTTCCTGTTGTGTAAATTCTGGAGATGAAGTTTCAGTACCATATTTTCAGCAGATGACCACAGCATAAGCAAACATAAGGTATTCCATTATGATCTGTATTACTGTGATGCTACATGTTTCCTAAATGGTTTATACATTTTGCATTGATTTTATGGTGATTAGATTTACTAAAATGTTTCTGTTTACTGAATAAAGAACTAGGTAGGCACTGACAGCATGTGAATCTGCTCTCTTAGGTGTGTTGCTTGCTGTCTGCAGATATGTGTAACTTTAAAAAGATTCTCACCTAAAGCATTGGTTTCAAACATCAGGTTTATAATGCAGAACAGGTTCACATTGGCATTGTAGACTGTAAATTCCACAAACACTGCTCTCGTGAAGGTGTCAAGCCAGACATTGTTGAAAAGGTACTGGAGAATTCTGCCAAAAAAAATATATATAGCCAGTGGTATAACTCATAAAGGAAAAAGACAGTATCGCATGGAGGATAGGGGTGTTTGAATATTATTATAGAGAATAATAGAGGTGATATGTTCAAAAGGTCATCTTGTCTCTCAAGAACAGGTGTAGGGGTTATTTTTACTATTAGTCTAGGTGGTAAGTTTCTTCTTGGCTCTTCTGGAGAAGCAGATGCCAGATTTGGCCAGTGCTAAACCTGAGATGTCTCAGATATCTGGTCATTTACCTCAGAGAGGTTAGAAGAAAAAGGTTCTAATTTTGGATTCTGGTTGTTACCTAGCATGGAGCAAGATGATAGGAATATAAACTACAATGATGGCACCACACTAATACCTACAATATTCAACACAATGCACAGCAGAAAAACTCAGGATGCAATCTGAAATAGACCTTAAATAGGGTAGAGAAAAGAGCATCATTGACGCTACAGCATATACACCAATAATGTACAAGAATACAAGTGGTACCTGGTGGTGTTCTTGGGATCAGTCCCCAGGTGAATCACGTATCCCCCTCCCCTGTAGATGGCAAGTTTGCCCCAGCTGGGTTGCCCTCGCAGTTTGGACTGACTCTGATATTGCCATGCTGAGCTTAAGTCAGAGGAGTTATCAAAGACTGAAGTATTCCAGCGTTCCCCATAAACTGATGTGTCTTCTGTTTGTAGGGAATATGGAGCATGGCATTCCTGAATTACATGCTGGAGCTTGGGAGAAATAGGGCAGGTGTCTCCTTTCACTCTTACTTGGCGAATTCGAGCACTACCCACCAGCAAGGAATTGCCATCTGTAATGAATCCTAAACAGGAGATGGAAAAGAGCAGCAGTAGCAACATAACAAAACTAATAGTATTTTTTAATTTCATTTATGATTCACTGATACATTAATATTTTGCTATGGATTCTTTTCTAAAAAGCAATGTAAGCAAAATAGTCATTAAGCCCTCCCGTTGATGTGAACTGAGTTCTTAGATAACATCCATAGGGAGTAGAGTTCAGTGTTAGTACCTGTCTGTCTCTTATACAGAAGGAAACTGAGGCCTGGAGGAGAAAACTAACTTGCTTCAAGTCACATAGCAGGGTAGCAGTTTGCACTGTTCATTTGTATGCTGTTGGTCAATGTCTGCTATATCCAGTGAACAATTCAACTAATATATTTCAATATTTACTCTTAAAGATGAGCTGGAAAATGGTTCATGTTTTTTACTGGGTATGGCTAGGTAGAAACACAATGATATTGCATAATTAACCTTCACACTGACCTAGGTTATGATGCAAACAAAGCTGTCCTGAGGAAAAGCTTTATAGTGCCACCTATTTGATGTTCTTTGTTTGAATTATGGAAAGGAACTCATGTAAAAACTAAGGCATTTGTCTGAATATCTGGAATAAGGAGTGTAAAATGTAAAGTGCAACATTACAGTGCAGTGCTTTTGATTTGTGTTAAATACAAGGAAAACACCAGAGCACATTGAGCATAAGATCAAACTATGGGGTTTTTGTTATCCACTAATATTCATATTATAAGAGTCTGCATGAGCCTAATAAACTCCCCTTCTCTTTCTCCAGTGAAATATGCATGTGCAGGTTAGAGGCACATGTAATAGATAATGTTTCAGAATCTTGGAAGCAGAAGTCAAAGAATGAGACTGCACCTTTATATGATCCGTAAAGATTTTTGACTAGGGTAGTGTTTGCCCACTTGAAAAAGTCCTTGTAACTGTAGATATCATGAAATCCATCTGTAAAGCTGTTTTCAATGTGTTTGTTTAAGTAGTAGGAATTGGGATCTCTCTGCCCATAGGCAACCAGTAACAGCATCCATAAAAACCCCAGATAGGCTGGAAAAACGCAAGAAGAGAGAGTACATGTGAGCTCAGAATTAACACTGCTGTCCAAAACAGATTGCATGAAAGGTTATTGCTGTCATCATTTATTAGCTTAAGGAGATGTTTTGCTAGACTCTGACTGACCAGTGCTAATGAATTTACCCAAGCTACCTCAGCGTGCTGCAATTTAAGTGTATCACATTTGGAATACGAGTAGCAGTTGAGAAAGGAAGTGGTAAGGCTTTTGGACCCTGATAGTAATTACAGCTCTTTTTTAAATGAGTAGTGTAACTTTGTTCCAAGTGAAGTTGATGTTATTTTTTCCCATTCTTTTTAGAGGAAATAGAAGGGAGTATAAATAATTATCTGTAGATCTGCTCTTGGAAAGATGGCTTCCTTCTGTTCTTTTGGTTTCAAGCTTCATCCTTTTACCCTTTCTAACTTTTCTTTAACCTCTTGTGTCTTTAATGGGTGTCTGTACCAAAACATCAAGTCTTCACCATACTTTTATCTCTAGCTAATATTCCCATCTCCTTTAAGCTCCAACTGCCACTGAACAGCCTTGTCTCTACACTCTAATGGCTGACAGAAAACTAAAGATGTGCTGTAACTTTTTCAGCCAAGAGAATAATATTCTCACTGCTGAAAAAGACTGAATTAAAAGAAGATAATTTGCATATGTACAATACCCAGGATTTCTCTGAGGAGGGCAAATGCTTTCTGCTCCTTCATGCAGCTGATTTTCATTTTCTCAACATCAGCCTTAGGAGGTGGCCGGTAAATATTGCTTCTACTGTCCCTTCGGGCTCCAAAAAGAGGGTTTGAATCTCCTGTGCATAAGAGCAGTAAACCCTGGAATTAGTCAACAGATCATCTAGCATTACAAGGAAACATTTCTGTTTAGTAATTTCCCTTAGGAAGACAGGAGATGTGATTTTAACAATTAGCATTATAAGGCAAACAGCGGGGAGGGAATTTGCTCACAAACACAGTGTATTAAGTTTAGGCCCAGGTATAGTCCAGGTGTCTCTCTCTCTAGGCTGAGCATCTCATAAGGTGATGTATTCAGAGCCTGAGACAGATCAGGAAGGAAGCTGTTAATCAGAATTAATTGCTGTGCCCTTGGGCTCCTATCTGCTGCTATCAGCTTTTTTTAGACATGATTGCAATGTCGGAAGCCGCTATTTGGTTTATGGGAGTAAAAAAGTTAATTGTGATGGTGGAAAACTACGTACATTGAGGATTTAAAAATAATAAGACTTAAAGGAGGTGGAAATTCAGTTATTTAGGTTTGTTTCCACTTTCCCCTTGATATTGGCAGTGTTGACAGTTAGGCACACAGTCACAGTACTTGTGGATTTAGCAATTTCTGCTAACCTTGTTAGCTAAGATTCAGAATATAAAGATAACCAATGAAGTTCTCAGCTGAGCTGAGTCGCATATTTGTGCATAAAGCATTTCAAAAGCTTAGAGAATGCTTCCCTTTCTGTAATAATTTTTTACTTTACACACAGTTACCTGGTGCCGATAAAGGCCCATCAATAGCTGTGTTTTCTTCATCTTCATGTTCCGCCTTCTTCAGAACCAGAGCAAAAAAAGCAGCAAATCCCAGCACCTGGAAGGAATTAGCTATAGACTCACTATATGCTCACTTTATATAAAGAAGCTCAGGCTTTGGTCACTTTGGATCCAGGCAGTGCAGGAGAACAACTGTGCTTTGCTCCAGCTTTGTTGAGCTCCTGCAGCTGAAGCTTATAAAGAAGAGAACAGTGCACAGCACTGATGTCCATCCAGCTAAACTGATTTTGCCATAAGATACCTCCACTGGTCAGAGACCTAAGAAACTCTGACACAACAAGGGAGATGAAACTAATTGAGTTAATGTCAGCAAAAGACAAAAAAACCCCAAAACCCTGCTAGCCTTTGTTTTAAGAACAGCTACTTCTCATTTTACCTGTGAAACCCTGTGAATCTTTAGAACATAAAGAATTTTCTTCCTGAAGTGATGATAGAATGAGTTCTTATTGGCCAGTGGCTGTATTTCTAAGGATCTCACCTTTAAGGGCTGTGTGATGAAAAGACTTTCCAAGAAGGAGATGACCATGGAGATCAGCCACTTGATGGAGTTCTCCTTGCCGTAATGCAGCCCATAGAGCATAGTAAAGAACCCAGATACGCCACTGGTGGCTACAACAAGGAACCAAGCAATGAACACAAACCACCAGGGCAGCCCTTTGGAAGAAGAACTTTTCTTGCTGTCACCAGAGAAGCTTGGAATAAGAGAACACCTTGAAAGTCAACCAGAAAAGAAAAAAATCAGTCTGCAGTGGAACAAATGCCAAAATCCCAGTGTTTGGGTTCAGAGGTGATAGGCAGTATCTTATCATTTAAAATCTCAATCAAAATATTCTAAATTCTTTTAACGAATGCAAAAAGTACAGTGAGCAAAAATATAAGGAAGTGTGCAGAGATCAGCTAAAATCAAAACAAATATGATGGGCTTATTTACTCTTCAGTTCATGCATAGCTAAACACGCTGTAGAAATGTTGACAAATAAAACCATGAGAACATTTTAGCTGCTGGATACATCTCTTGTGATCACTGTAAAGGTTAGAGAGATAATTAGTGCTATTGTCTTCAATACATCTAACTTAATTATCAGATTTCACTGAAATATTTTTGTTTGCTTGTTAATTTTTCTTTGTCCATACACTTTAAGAGACGTCTGATACTTTGGAACTCAGTGATTGTTCCAGTTTACTCTCATGTGGCATTGTATTCCAACATTTAATTTTGGAGGCAATAATGACAGAGAGCAATGATCTGTCATTATGGCTTTTGTGTTCAGCTCGTTGTGCACTGAAATTTTTTTGTTGCTCCTACTACAGTAGAATAGCAATCCTTGTTTTTATAGCTATAATAATGGTTATCTAGCACATAGTAAGCATTAATTATTTGGACTCTCATCCTGACCAGTTTTGAAGTCATGACCTGAATTTGCTTTACACTACAAATGAGATGAGAACTAGGTTACCTCTCGCTCACGAATGCCGATGAGCAGATGTGGCTCTCCAGGAGATTCTTCATGTGCCTAACCTGCCGAACAGCTTGCGTGTAATTCTGAGGCACCTGAAATTTATGGGGCCCAAGTAATTCCAGTTCCATCTCTACATGCTGGAGTTGCATGTACAAGCAGCGGTTGTAATCGTTGCATTTCAGTTGTTCGCTCATTTCCTTCTCTGGAGTTGAGCTTCTCGTTTTTTCTGCAAGGAAAGAATTATTTCATTTTTTTGCAAGAAAATCAGTGTAGTTTTCCCTAGATTAAAATACTGTGCAGTACAAAGGTGAGCAGAACTGGGGATAAAGCTTATGAGTGTGAAAGAGCGAAGAGTAACATTTGAAAAAGCAGATTTAGTATCAGAGTTTTAATGCTTTTCTGCTGGAATAGGCTGGAATTGTTGCCAGAAGGCAACTTAGTAAGACCTCTGTCTGACTTAGTGCACAGTGAAAGGGTAAGAGGCAAAACCTAAAACATAGGAAATTCTATCTGAACATAAGGAAAAAATTCTGGGTTGAGAGGGGCTGGACACTGGAACAGGTTGCTCAGAAAATTTGTGGAGGCTCCATCCAGTAAGCATCTCACTAGAGATGATCCTGGGCAACCTGCTGCAGCTAATCCTGCTCTGAGTTGGGTGGTGGACTAGACAATCTCCAGAGACCCTTTCCAACCTCAGCTATATTGAGTCTGTAATTCCTTTAGATCAGAACGTAAGAAGAGCTTGGGTCATCGTGTCCAGTGTCACTGTCATTTTCACAATGAAGGATTCAGTAGACATGCCACATTGTGTTGTTTACCTTGCATATCCATAGTACCTAATGTGACAATTATAGGGTTGTCCTTCTTTTTGCTCTCATCATAAAACTCTTGTCCAGATCTGTTCTGCTGACAGATAACGTCCTCAACCAGTGCCAAAAGTGTATTGATGTTCGTTGATTTTCCAAGAGCTGATACTGAAGTGACAGCTGGAGTCTTCAGGGCTTTAAAAAGTGAGTTGGCAATTTTTCTTATATCCTGAAAAACACAGCAGCAACACAACAGTTACTCTGGCTGCAGTGACTTAAGTTGATGTGACCTGAAGGCACTGCTGCCTGGGAACTGCACCCATTGCTAAAACCTCCAGAATGGGTATGGATAGCAGAGCCTGCAGGGCTGGATGGAACAGGGTGATTCAAAAGCACAGGTTACCTGCCTGAGGGCCTAAGCTGAGAAAGGTGGGGTCTATGCTACCTTTTATCTTCATTGTCTTGTTTAATGTTTGCTTTTAACCCCTGAACAGTCATGCACATAAAATTGCGCAAGGGCTGGGATGTACGTAGGCAGGTCTTAAGTTGGGGATTCCCTGTAGATGGGTGATCGAGGGCTTTGCACCACTGCGTAATTGTCTTCTCACTTCTGACAAACTTCAGGGCATCTAGCATGGAAGATTTCTGCTGTTGAGCTGGGGATGTCGGATAGTGCACGGCAGCAGAGGGCAGTGCAGGACTCTCTGGGGAGCAGCCCCAGGGACTTGCCTTTATCACCGCCTCTGGAGTGAGCGAGACAGCCTGGGTGACCTGTGGGGTGGGAGGTAGGCTTGGGGACACTCGACCGTTCTTTCCTGGCTTCTTCTCCCTCCCCTTCGTGGCTGGCCAGGCTCGGACATTCCTGAAGATCTGCACAATGAGCAGGTTGATGGGGAACATAAGGAAGGAGCTCTCAAACCCGATCATCACTTCCTGCCACGTGAACTCGATCTTACCTGTCAAGATCAAACAGAGGTGAGGAGTAAAAATAACCCCATGAACAATCAGATCTCTCTTGCTCTCTTGTGGCAAAGCCCATTTGTTTGACTGTCCTGCTTCTAGATTGTGCTGTGTCTCTATTCCCCTGCCTAAGCAACGCTGAAGATTGTTACCCAAATCCATTTTCTGCTCGGCTGGGTCCTTTGGCACTCCCCAGAACATGATGCTGGTCAGCATTGTACAGAGAAGCAGTGAGAAGCAACATGACACGCGCTGGACTCGTGTGAAAGAACTTCGTGGAGAGCGGCTGAAAACTGAGTACCAGATGTGCCCATCCTGGAAATCTTTGGAGGTCTTCATGAAAAACAGATTGCTAGGAAGGAGGAGAGGGGAATCAAATGGATGCTTAGACAGGAGAGGGAAGAACAAAGCTGCAGTTCAGAGTTCTGACCTGTTCCTGCTTCTAGGCACTCTTAGAAGAAATAATAATTATGATAAATTGCCAAATATCACTGCCTAGTTTGCATGGAATGGTCATAGCTTCATATATCCTTCCTTTTCTAGACTGATTGCTATCAAGAGTAAGAAAGTACATTAAACAGGGTACCTGAACTGCTTCATGTCCTGTTCTGTAGCTACTGGGAATACTTTGTCAAGGACACATTCTCCAATATCAACAGCTAGCCAAGAGTTACAGAGGAAGTACCATTTCTTATCCCATGCCAGATCATGGACCAATACTCGATTCACATACCTGTTAGAAAAACACAGAGGGCATGCTCACATGTAACTGAGTAGTATGAAATTCAAAACTCAACAGGATTATGGAAGACAAATTCTGGCCTATAGCTTCTTAGATTGTGTGTAAACTGTAAGGTACTGAACACATCCCATCCTGTATGGGGGACAGGGAATGCTCCTGGTCCTGCAGTTTAGACTATGATTTAATCTATTAATCTGCAAAAATGAGAAACCAAAACTTACTTCCTTTCTAGATTTGTAGAAAGGGTAAATTTCAAGTGCTAGAAAAAGAAATCTGTTATTATAAAAATTTTGATGGTTCTTTACAGGATCTCCAGATCTCCACTTACCACGATGGACTGTCTCCTGAGTTATCATGCCACAGTCTAATACTCTGCAGCTCCCCGAGAGGGAAGAAGGTACAGAGAAGGAAAACATCCACTCCTCCACGTTCAAAGACTGATATATCAGGATCAGCTAGATGGTGTGGTTCGCTCTCTCCTTCCAGTCCATAGAGGGTGAGAGTCACCTGGAAGATAAATTAGCAAAATGAAGACCTGCACACCTCTATCCTATGTACACTGTTCATCTGACACACTCTTTCTCCTTTCATCAAATCTAAGGACTTTCTGTCTTTCTGCATTTGAGCTGTCTTGTTTAATAGCCTCAGATCCTCTGTTATTCATCTCATTCTCTACAAGGAGTGCATTAAGTGTATTACCCCATGCAGTGCCCATGATACCTTAGAGGTTGTGGCTGCCCCGCGACGGTGTCCTGTAAAAACTGTCACAAGATAACGATATTGAGCAAAAGGGTCATTGTCTTCCAGTATTGTGATTTTCACCTGCAGAGTAACATGATACAAGCGGTATGTTAGCTGTTCCCCAAGTGTGGATTCCTTAAAGCTGTGGATAGGAATTTGTAATCTTGTGAGCAATACATATACTTACCAGTAAACACAGAGTTACAGGGAAGGTAGGATTGGTTGAAGACTTCCTACTAAAGCAAGCTAGGCAAAGTGGAAATCGACCTAAACACAGTCTGTCTTTATTAGCTGAAAACTTACTTTGGCATCATCCTGGATGTCTTTCCTTCGAGCCCAAATAACTACAAACACATAGATCAGAAAGATACATCCTACAGTTGTCACCACCACAGGGTTGTCCACAAATGTGCCAAATAGCTCTGCAGTTTTGCTAACATCTATAACATTGGGTAAGACAAAGAAGGAGCTTCCAAAGAAGGTCAGATGATTGCAGAGGCACTGTGTACTTCTAGGATTTGTTTTTGGTCCTACCTGAAAACCAGAAAAATCACCTGATGAAACATTAGGCTTCAAAGTATTGAGTAACTTACCAAGCAAATGAAAAATCAGTGCTGAAACTAGTAATTTAGTGTTGAGAACTGCTATACAGGAAAGAATTGTTGAAGTTCCAATAGTAATATTGAATCTAATAACTAGCCAGAAACAGGTGTTATAATAAAATACAGCCTTGTCAGAATGAATCCATTTCTTCTTCTATAGAAGCCCATCCCAAGGAATTGAAGTGCAAGTGTCATTTGAAGCTTAGTGTGATGTGACTAAACTCTGAAAATTTTCAGTTTATTAAAACATCTCAAAATTATTTTGTTTCGTGGTTTGAGTTCAGTGCTATCATATTACCACAGGATGGTGGCTATAAGGGCTGTCTTTAAAGTAAATCATATAAACATGGTTTTGTTTTGCTTTACTTACATGGCATCCATAGCTGTTCCAGTTCCCCTGGAGCTCATCCCAGAATACACAGCGGGATGCAAAGCAAGTGACAGCTATAGTTACCCTTTCATAAACTGTGGAATCCATGTCCATATCTTGTAAAACTGTGAAATAGTAGGTTCCGTCTCCAAAACCAAGCTCTTCTGGGCTAAGAACCCAGGCATTTGTCTCACCTTGAACATAAATATTTTAGTTTCAATGTAGATATAGAAATTCTAATTCAGAAGTAAGCAGTTGTGTTGTATACAATGAAATCAACAAACTGAACTGACTTATTGTTCAAAGCATCCCACTCTCAGCTCCTGTTGGTGAATGCTGTATGCTAGAGACTGAAACACTGAAGCATGACAGATGGAAACTCCTTTGGCAAGTTTCTTTCCAGTTAGATATCTGAACTCATGGTCCAGGCTCAATCTGTAAATAGACGCATGTGCTGTAAAGCTGTGGATGAGGTCTCCCTATACTAACTGCCCTTAACTTGCTGTGGGTGGTGAAAATCTTTCGGTTACATAAGCCCAGAATGCACAAGTTCGTGAGTCACTAAGAAGTTGTCTTACCTCTACTCGTTTTGTTGTAGAACAGATGATTTTTCATATCATAGTTGGTTTCATTTGGATGATAACCATACCCTAAGTAGAGTATTAGTGGAATGTTGCGTTCACATTCTAAGTGGATTACTATAGATGTGTTTTTGGAGGTAACATTGAATTGGAAAGTGCTAAAATTGCCCAGATGCAACAGAATCCTGTCTTCCCGAGCTGCTGAAAGCCTTGGTAATGTTACCTGGTTTAAGACAGAGAGATTTAGCTTTATATACAGCAAAGTATCTTGCACCATTTATTCTATAAGCACAATACAGCCACATAGTAGATGACGTTTTTTCATTACACAAGGAGAGCATAGCCAGTCAATAATATTAGCTTCAAAGAATTTTCTTGATACTGTTAGCTACTCTGAAGAGTTCGTTTGAAACCTATGTAGACCTATCACAAAGTTTGCAACCCTTGGTCCATTTCTGAAAAAAAGACCTGAGATTATAAGTGAAATACAAAGTGCATATGTGAATGATTTAGATGTGAGCTGATACATGGGCTAGGAAGCCCAAGCAGTCATAATAGGAACGTACAGTTATTTGATGGTTAAGTCAGACATTGCACTGTGTTTTGGGCTGACTGTAATCTGGAGTAATTTTCCATAACAATTAGCATTCTCACATCTGAAGAATAAGATGCTTCTTTTTAAGAAAAGACAAATATTTGCAATTTCATTCTTAAGATCACACAAATCTTTCCATCACAAATGCAGACATCATGATCCCATTATACGCTGTAATGAACACTACCATCATTTGCAGTCACTTCACAGAGGACAACAAAAGTGACGGTTTGTAAACAAAGAAAGGAGAAAAGGAAAACAGAGAGAGGATGGGAAATAGTGGGCTTACCTCAATGTTTTCTTTGAGATTGCTGACCGGTATGATTGAGCCATCTGGACCAGTAAGAGTTAGACCTCCCACTGTTCCACTGATGTCAAAACTAGTGTCGCTGGAGAAAAATGGATTCATGGCAAAGCTCACCATCTATTAGCAAGACATTAGTGAAGAGCTTTGAGCTATTGTTACTATTTCATTATATTCACACTAAATTCCTAAACAGATAAAGTTTAAACTCAGACCCAAACAATTGTCACATTTAAAGAAACCTGCATCCAGATTTGAATAAGAAACTACCTTACCTTCAAGGTAGGCCAAAAACAACCCTCGAAGGTGATTTTGATTCTGAAATGTGATATGTGTATAACAATGTATGTTGCTTTCTATTAATTGTAACCCTTTCCCCTTTTAGATACTAGATACCAAAATGTAATTGCAGAAGACTTTCAAAGCAACTCCACCAAAGATAGACTGTGACACCCCTCTTGGAATCTCTACTGTGACAGCAAGAAGAGTGTGTTAGAGCCTTTGATCCAATGAGAGGCTCTCCTAATGCTCAGGTAAGGCAGTGGATGTGTTTCAATTGGTTTCAGTGGGTTCTGGACATTTTTCAGCAGAGATGGAAAAGACACAATGAAAACATACATACATTTTGCAGGTATTGTAGTGGTTTCCTGAGAATGTCACATGGAGCAGAGTGGCCTTTAGAAAGTTTATTATAAAAATAAGATACTTATGTGCAAACTATTGTTCTGAGGGGAAAACTAACATGTCCTAATTCAGGACTTTCACAGGCTTTTTGTGTCTTGCGGGATCTAGGTTGCTCAAACTTATTTATTTCTAGCTAGGATGAAACAGGGCTGCTGCAGGTTAGTTTTAATGGTGATACGGACTGTGAGCTGTTGCAGACTCCTCAGAACATTAAGTAGATTTATAAATATTGACTCATTCCATTGCCTTCTCTAGCCATGCAAGTATGAATCAGGAGTGTATATGAGGGACTGATGGGGCTCTTCTTAGCTTGCTGAACCAGCCTCATGCAATTTAGATAAGTGAAGGCTTCTTTGACCAAAAATATTTCAAATTATTTTCCGGGTGTGACAGAAGGGATGACTTGTGTGCTTGTGTATTCGTTGTAAAAGGAAAAAGATTTCTAAAACCACTCAACTGGGAATGTAAGTTGTATATCAGATTGAGTCAGATTAAAAGCTGTTTACTTGCCCTTATATCCACTGTTTCATCATCAACTCCTAAAACACTGAGGGAGGAGGCAGGTGGGAGGGTAAAGCTGGCAGAGCTGGAACTGGAGGTATTAATGGATGTGCCGTCTATGTTTTCTGTTTGTAGTCTGTACAGTTAGAGTTAGACACAAGCAAAACAGAATAAAAGATAAATAGGAAAAACCAACCAACCAAACCAAACAACCTCTCCATCAATACTGTGAACTTATATCTAGACAAAAGCCTTCTCACTTCATAGGTACAACTTAAATACTTTGTACACTATCTGTCCTGACGTAGTACTCCACATCAGCATAGAATCATCAAAAAAGGGGAGGAATTGGTGTTTCTGGAAGTTTTACTCAAATAAGTGTACTGATGTGGAAGACATGCCGGGTTTCTCTGAGAACACACTCTTGGTTTGAGTGCATAGTTAAATGTGGATGAAAATCTGGCTCTTGAGAAACAATTTAGGGATGGTTATAGGGAATGGAGAATGCTCATCAATCTCCTCATGATTATATTTGCTTTTCTAAGCTGGTTACTATTTGATATAACATGTCATTATTGGCAACTTGGAAAATAAACCAAACCTCCCTATCTGGCCTGACGTGAGTTTTCCACATAATTTCAAAGATAAAGATATTTGCCACTGTTACCTGTGTATATACAGTGAGGCAGAAGGAGTGGTGAGGACAGTTGGTTCATCATCTGGTTCTTTCCCAAACAGAAGAGCACTCTGTAGATTTTCAACTGTATTCAGGAGCTGGTGTGCCGCTGAACTCTGGGAAAGGATTAGAGGTAGAAATTTGCAATAAAGCTCTTCAGAATCACCAAGTTGCACATTATTTGTCTTTTCTTCCTTTTAGGATCAAATGCTAATTTTCAGTGTCTTATAAAACTGGCAGACTTGGTGATGTGTGCTTGTCATCCATTAGAGATTGCACATGTACACTTATGCTGTGTTCTTCAGTGCTCTGTCCTGTTCTGCTTTAAATGTAACAAATCTAGAGGCTTCTGTCATCTTCCTTAGCAGACCATTCTGTCCAACAGGTTAACTGGGGAGAAGCTTCCTTTGATATTCAAGTCTATCACAGTGTTGCAATGAACTGTACCCAACACCAGTTTTAAAATGTGAATGGTGATAGAAGCCTTAAAATCCTTCAAAGCAAAAATTCATACACTACGAACTGGACCGAAAGAAAATTACCTGTTCTGCCTCTGGCACTGAAGTGTTTGCACTTCTGATTTCTGCAGAAGCTTTAAGAACATTGCTCACTGCATTAAATAGATAGTTAGCTGCATCTCTTAATTTCTGGTCATCTCTGCTGTCCTCTGTGTTTACACTGAGCAAGGAAGCACTGACATCTTTTAGAGCATTGCTAGCTTCCACCTGCATGGGGATAAAGGGGAAAAGTTTATGTGTTGTTACTTCAAATGACAGAAGTGACACCAGTGTCCTTTACTGAATATTGCAACATAAGTAATCTCATGGAAGTAGTTGTGTCTAACGCTGTTTTTACTGTAATTATTTGTGCTGGATTAATAGCACAAATGCCAATAAAGATGATATACTAGATGGTATAGTAACATTTAATATAGACCTGAAAGATGCAGCCTGCTTCTAGAGATTTCATCCATAAAAAAGATTAATAGCATCAAAAGGAAGCTTGTCTGTCAAACACTCGGCAAGGATACAGTTTAAATAAAGGTAGTAAATTAGGTTATATTTTTGAGTGATGTGTACAAAAAATATCATCATATTGTCCAGTGCTTGTGCATTTCAATTTCAGTTTCCACAAACCCTATTGGATTGACAGCAAGTAATACTTTTGGCCTTGTACTGTGCCAAATGCCAAAGAAGAATGAGTTTTACAATTTCTGTTTTTGTGCCGGAATGGAGCCAGTGATTGCTTTGTGATTGTGAAAGCACTGGCCAAGTTTCAGGCTGGGGCGGTGAGGGAGCAAAGCAAATTCATTGCAAGCTTGAACATATCCATTCCCATAGTCTGCAAACAGTTAGCAGCCTTACTGTTGGGTGAGCGCTGAATCTGAGCCATGTTCTTGGCTTGCCAAAGCTAACCATGTACTGCTGAAATGCTCCCAAGCCATTATCTGGCTGCAACTGTGTAATACATCAGAAATCAGGACAGCTCTTTTTGTTGCCAATGTGTTTGGGAAACTTCCCCAGTGACAATTTGTTCTGTCCTCCCATGTGCTCACTCCTTATGCATAAATAGCATTATCTACTAATAATGTCATGTTGCCAGATAAGATTCAATAAATACTTTAGTGAAGTTAATCTGAATGTTTGTGCCCAGTTCCTCAGGGTGCTGTCATGTTCCTGCCTCTCTGACAGCTTGCCTACCAGCATTTTGTGGCACTGCACGGATCAGGGACCCATGGATTTGGGCAATTCTAGATAAACCCTCATGAGCGATTTTTCTTCAGGATTCTAGGAGTGCTTTACAAGGTAAAATATACATCCTAACATACCTCTGAGAAGACGTTACATTTTCCATCTTAAAGATGTGTCAGAAAAAGTAACTGGCTAGACAGTCATAAACTTGATTGTGGTGGATGCTGAGACATTGTCTGAGAGTCCAAATTCACTTGCTCTAAACAGCAAAATGTGCTCCCTTCTGGTCAAAATGCACATGCTGGTTCAGTTGAAAAATTGGGTGAAGAACAGGTAACTGTAAGGCACCAACCCAAGATCAGTGGGATGTGGTAGAGTCTACATTATTCGTGTGAGGTGATATAAGATGAATTGCTTCTTACCTGTGCTGAAACAGACAGCTCTTCAGTCCTGTAAGTGATTTCTTTCAACAGTTCTGACATCGTAAGAGCTGTCTGCATTGATGTGACATTAACAGCAGAGAGAGTTGTCAGCATCTGCCCTCGGAGCTTGGGATAAAAAAAGATAATTAGGCGAAAGAATAAGATGCTATTTGTTGACAGTAGTAGTGCTGATTGTTGACAGGCAGGCTTCTTGTAAATTATGCTTTAGAGGAAGACTCCACAACAAGGATCATTTGAACTGATATTAGGTGTAATGATAAGATGCCACTTGCCTTAGTAACTGTACAATCATGGATTTTATTTTATCTCCCACCACAGAGAATTTATACACTTAGCATCAGTTAATAGCAAGGAGAGTTAATTGTGGCAATTTGTACTAGTGTATGTGAATTACTGTATAAACGCCACTTTCAGAGAAAGTAGAGCCATATGTGATTGATGTTACTCAAATGATGAATCATAATTGAAGGATACATTGCATTTCTCTAGGTGTTTTCATCTTAGGCACTGAAAGCACTGCACAAATATAAGCTTATAACTGAAACATAAACTTGTAGCTGAAATGAGCAATGTAAAATTACCTGCCATCTAGTACTTTTTGGGAGAAATAGATAGGATATTTTTCCCACAGGAGAGGCTATTTTATTTATTCACATTTAAATTGTTTGAGGAAATTCAGGTTTCAAAACAGTGTAGTTTAAGTTAATGCAATAGCTAATAAGAATTGTTTTACTGGTGGATGATAAAACAATTCAGGTGGGCAATTGGTGAGAAATGGCTGAAACCTGTGTGAAGCACTGAGCCAAATGCTAGAAACTTGAAGCCTCCATTGATTTCAGGTGGTGACACATGAGCTTTTTATTACTTAAGAGCCATCAAAGGATATGAAGAATCCATTATTTTGCATTGTACTGCAAGGAAGCAAGTGTCTGGCTGACCTCTTTTCGTGTGTCTGTCGGTAAAGACATAGTAAAGCTTCCCCCTTGAGTATCCTGGTTAAGGACTGAAGTCACTGACTTATATAGCTGGAAAAGGCTTATGCTGTTGTTCGCATCTTTTAGGATGGTGTTTGCTTTCTTAGACACAAAAGCCTGCAGAGTCAGGTTACCATCAATCATGTCTGCGTGTCCAACCTGATGAAGAAATCAGATATACTCTTAACATTGCCAACACTTATAATTAGCTTTGAACAGCTTCCATGATCATCTTATTGACAGCCTAGCTAGAGTGGGACAGAAAAAAAATATGTTCCCGGTTTTTTAATATTTTATTTTGAGTGGCCTGATAAGGAGCCCCTTATTGGGGCACTGGGACACAAGCAGGAGTTTTCATAGTGCCTACACAGAGTAACTCCAGACTCACAAAGTACAGCGTATGCCACCCAGTGTCCAAATAGATCATCATTTGAACATCTGTGCTAGAAAAACGGCAGTCTAAGATTCTTATGATTACCTTGAGTCCACAAAGAACAGTCTCAGTTAGATAGGAAAATGATGATTATGGCACATAGAGAGGGAAGTAATACATATAAAATAGAAAGAAGTTCCAAAGGTCAATCACAGGTCAGGTATTAATTTGAGAGATCTTGAAATAAAGTAATTCTACTGGGTACCTTGACTGAAGCATGAGTTTGAACTGTATCACCAAAGTTGTTGTTAACAGTAATTGTCATATGTAAAATGAAATTATTTTCCTCTTCTCCAAGAGGAAGATAGACTTGGAAGAGTTCAGGATCTGGGCCACAGTGTAGAAGAGAATCTGAAATGGGAAAGAAGGGATCACTGACCAGACACCGCATAGATACCTCCTGTTCTTAAGAACAAGGTATTCTGGGCTTGTTCTGTGACTCATTTTCAGTCTCCTAGGGGAGCAGAGCTGGTTATGCCTTTACTTGTAGAATGATAGGTCATATAATTGTTTGGGTTGGAAAAGACCTTCAAGATGATCAAGTCCAAGCTTTAATGTAGCACTGCCAGTCCACCATTAAGCCATGTCCCTAAGCACCACATCTACACATCTTTTAAGTACCTCCAGGGATGGTGACTCAACCACTTGCCTGGGCAGCCTGCTCCACAATCCTTTCCATGAAGAACTTTATCCTCTTGTTAGCAACAGTAACAGTGCTAGTTAGAAACACAGCGAAGCAGTTAGCCAAACAGTTCACCTTGGGACTTACTTGATTTCAGGTAGAAGCAGTATGTGAGCTGCCTGTTATGAGTGGATTGACATGAATCTGCCAGGCACGGAGTGCTGCAGGAGACTGTGAATGCTGTGAGCACCGATCCCTGCTTGGGAGACACGGAACAACTGGGGATCTCGGGCGGAGGCACAGTGCTGACAAGGTATGTTTCCTCACCGTAGCTACGCTGAGCCATTGCTAGGAGTGGAGGGAGAAAAATGTCAGCACTTGTAGTACCACAGCAGCACTGATCTTCAGACATTAATCTTGCCTAATCTAGCAATGATGCTGTTTGTTCAGGAACCAGAAACATCAGTGTAGGCCTAATCAGAAATCAAATCCCACTAATAAATAAACCATAGGAGGAAAAGTACTGTTAAAACCATGGTAGTGTTTGCATTATAAAGCAAAGCTGTATTATTTGATCAAGTATTTAATGTAAACTCGTTTCCAGGTGAGCTTTAACAAAGTTATTAGCAGCTTAGAGTAAGATAAATGAATGTGTCCTGCTGTGCAACAGCCCAGAACAAACTTAGCTTTTAATTATTGTAAGTAACCCGCATATAAAGTAACAGCTCTGAACTCGTAGAGTAATTCAGCTTCTTATTTGTCAGTGAGGCTCATGTATCTTACATTAGTGTGCTGTCAGGACAGCAGAGACTATCTCAAAGGAGTCTGAAAAACCCTGCTTGCCCCTACCTGTTACTTTAACTTGAAAAGCTTCACCCTGTGTCTGCAAGAAGTAGCTGCTCATTTTCAACAGGGATGTGTTGCTTTGAAGCAAAGTCAAAGAGTTCTGCTGGAAACCAGTCAGGACACAGGCTAAAGGGAGGGGTCTAGACTGGAAAATCAGACAAAAGAGAACATGACACTAGGAGCTCTTTGCTGTTATTTCTGTTGTGATTTGTCATGAGCACGGTGGCAGTTTGGTGCCCTTCATGATAACCATTCCCAAACCACCCCCTTACCTCCGTCCTCACTATTATTTTCAAAGCATCCATTTGACACATTATCACTCTGAGAACCATGTAGCTTTCCCTCAGGGTGGTTGTTTATTTTTGCATGTGCAGTACTTCTGACGAATCTGATGCTCTCACCTTGCTTTGGAACGTGTTATCTAAATACCAGTTATAATGTATGCCCTGGGAGTCCTTCTGTCCAGAGACACTCAAAACAACTTCATCACTAGCATTCACTGGCTTGCAGTTTGCCTCACACCTGTAAAGAAGTAAGATGGTAGTTGTAGGTAGTAACTGTAAGAGATGTCACAGTCCTTGATGTTGATTGTTTTAATCTCATTTGATGAAAACCTGTAAAAGCCCTGCAATATGAGACAGGTGACATATGACTCACAAATAGCGAAATATTTAATCTTAAAGCAAGAGATTTAGGAAACTTCATTTCCATTTTCAACATGACTTAGGCCCAGAACCCACACACTATTTACGTTGCGAAACTGATGCAGGCTCTCAAATTAAGCCTGCCTCTATGTAAGCTCCTAAAAGGATTATATTAACAGATCTTTGAAATGCCACTGCTCTTTAATGAGGCACTAGGCTCTTGAAGAACAGATTCATTAAGGCAGTGATGTGTACCTGGGTGTCTAGTAAAAACTTCAGACATATCTTATGGCATTTATTCCCATTATTTCAATGAAATTTACATATGGAAATCACCAACATTGAAAAAAATATAGTGGGTTCAAAAACCTAAATGGGTTTGCAAAGAATTTTATTCTGTTTATAGAAAGATTACATTCAGAAATGTGGACTGGAAAACACAACAAGACCCATTTTTTTGTAATTCCTATGATGGTAGGGTGTAAATTGATTTACAAGTACCTTATCACCTTATTATCATTATTATTAGTAAATGTGGCCTTACACTACGTTTGTCTAATAGTAATATAAAGTAGGATTTAAAACCAGACCTGATTTCCAGCTGCAGTTCTCGTTTTGCAGTCACATAGAGACATTGCTCATCCTGCCTCTCTTCATTGCTGTGGTTTTGGACTGTAACCCTGACAGTCACTGCTGACTTTGGAGGAGGAAGGCAGGAAGGTGGAATTTGCACCTCCGATTGGTTGGTTAGGATTATCTGTTGTTGCACACATTCATTCCACTTAGGCCAGCAAGCTCCTGCACAAAGATTTCCTTTATAATTAGAGTACTCATAACAACCCATGTCTCTATAAAAGACTTTCCTGCCATAGTTTCAAAGAGCTTTATAAAGGAAATAAGTTTCTTGAACCCAGTTTTAAAGAGTGAGTAATCAGTTCAGAGATGAATATAGGGACAAAACACAGATGTCCTGAATCTCAATCCAGTTTTCAGCCATGAATGTTTTTGCATCATCTTTGATGCTAATTATTGCTGGTTTATTGACATATACATACTTGCAAATTGCCTAACTAAATAAATTGCTTAATTCTTGGCTATAAATGTGAGGGCTTAAGGCAAGGTGATCTTGAAAACCTGAAACCTGGGAGTGGCCACCTTTGGGAAATGCCATGTTATGTATCATAATTTGTTGTTAAAACCAGGGTAAGGTAGAAGGACATTATTCATATACAGTAAGTGGCAAACCTAAAGAGTAAACCATCCTTTAGATTTTCACCGCTTGATCTGACTTGACAGTGAGTTTCTTACTCCTCATATAGAAGCTGGTGGAAAAGTTCAGGAAATGCACATACCACAGGACCAGAGAAAACTGGAATTATTGTTGTTATCTGGCCAACCAAGCACAACAGTTGTGAAAGGATCCACATGGCGACTCGGTTTAATATATATTTTGCTTTTTCTTTTGTGATCCTAAATTGTAAGTAAATATATCTGTTAAGACAGGAGCATGTATAAACAGACACATATCTTGCTTCTTTATAATGAAAAAGGTCTGAAAGTTTAGACCCTAAGCCACTGTATATAGATCTTTAGTTTAAATAGTCTTCTCCTGATGAGTGGTAACATGGAAGTAGAAGCTGTGGCAATAGAAGCAGGTGGCAGAGAAATTGTGTGGCAAAATACTCCCAAATTCATAAACAGCCTAGGAGCCCAGTTCCCATTTTCAAAACTAATTGCAGGTACTTAGGAAACTAATTCTTTGATTTTCCTCTTCTGGACCAAGACTTTTAACCCTTGGACAATTATTTTTCTTCTAATGCATCTTTGAGTACATTCCTTTTTTATCTGAATTAGAGACATTACAGCTATAGACAAAGAGAAAAAAAAGGTTGCTGAATTTATCTTTCTGTGCAACAGGCTGTGAAACACTCAGTTTTGATTTACATTTATATTCCGCTGATGCAATATGTTCTTAGAGGCAATCTGTAAAGTATGATGCCTTGTTGTGAAGCAGCATATCTCCTGCAGCAGACAACTGTCTGCTAGTGTTAGTTAAAAACTAGGCCTAGAATATTATCTCTGGCAATTTTGTTATGATTAGTTTCTCAGTTTGCCATAAACTGGAAATTTCTTCTTTGCAAACCAACTTAAACATTCCAAGAGAGAAACAGGAACACCTAGAAACAATATAAAGACATATTAAACTCTGCTTGAGGGAAAGCCCCTCAAAGAGATGTTTCCATTAGTCAAGTAGTTAATTTAAAAATTCATCTAAATTCATTTCCACTTCCAAAACTGAATTGTTGGGAAAAGTTAATTTTCTCTAGTCTTGTAGTTGCCACTAGCAGGCTTTTACAAATTACGGGTTGCTGCCTGTAAGCACATTTGTCTCAGAGACTTTTGGTGTAGATTTTGTTAAGCCATATGGGACACAGAAAATCCAGTCCATAATAATAATATGCTACAAATACTTATTTTTAATATCTGTGCAGCACTTTTACTGGTAAGAACAATTTGTAAGCATTTCAATTTTAAAGAAAAATCCTTAAATAATACGTACATTTGTCTTTTGGATATTTGTTTTGGAGCCACCTCCTTTCTTAGTAGGATCTGTTGAGTACAAAAAAAGAGCTGAATAATTTAGTTCTACCTGTAAAGCTTTCAGACATCCTCAGTGATTATGACTTAAATACACAAGATTAGACTACCGACAGCCTGAGAGGTGGGAATCTAAGTATCGGACTCTAGAACTGTGGTAAACAGTCTAGTTACAATAGGTAAAACAGTAACAATAAGCTAGTCGCATGCTATACAGATGATCCCGATCCTCATCCTGATTCTTCAAACTTAATGGTGTAAAATAAAATAAATTCACAGAAAGTAAAAGAAAAATTGCAGGAAAGCACGGGAATAGTCTCAGTAGAATTCATACTCACATCACTTTTTGTAAATGCAAGGATGAGCCATCTAGAAGCATTTACTGACAGCAATTTGTGAAACTGCTGTTATGCAAATATTCCCTGGCTTCAGAGCTATGTCCTGAGCCACAACCATCAGTAATTCCTAGGACAAATAGCAAATGTGTGATGTGTGATGTATACAGAGTGGTAATTTATAGGAAATCTGCCTCATCAGGAAAAGGCCTCCATAAAAGTTTTCAGCACTGTTGCTGGAAGGAAAGCAATTACTAGATGCAAACCATAAACACTCCATGGAATGCTCTGATTGCAAAAAGACACTTACGTGGTCAAAACCAGCACTGTCAAATTAGTGCAATTACCTTTTTCATGAGAACTGTTTGACAACACAGTGATGAACCCAAGATCCAGACTCATGTTTGAGAAGGCATTCATGGCCACCACTTTCACTAGGAAAGTGCCTAGAGAAGACAAACAACCAATTAAGAATAGCAGTGGGAACCGTCCATCACATTTGAAATATTAAATCCAATTAGTAAAGAAAACCCTATTCTTTTCTTTTAAGAGGGTGTTTTTTCCTGATGAGCTTCCACTGCTGAAGGCTTCTCAAGGCAAGTTCCTCTCCTTTATTTCATCTTCTTAATAACTCTGCTGTATTGTCCTAGCACTTGCATTACTGTGTTTTGTTGGGTGGCTATGATATTGCAACAGAGGAAACTAGAAGTGTGTTAGTTCTAGAGTCCAAATGAGTTTATGTGTCTTAAGGGAGGAGATGTCTGGTTTGAAAATTTCTGCCTGAAGGGGACAGATGTTCACATGGGTTTAGGGAGACCAAATGAAACTTCGAGCATTGAATACTTTCAAATCATAAAATGAAATCATAGTTAGCTTGAAGCGTTCCAGCTTCGGCATGAGGTTTGAATAGCTCATGGAGGAAACATTTTTATCTTCTGCCACTGAATTAACTCTTAAGGACAATCTTCCTAATCACACATTTTAAAGGCTTTTCTTTATTAAAAATTGAAAGAAATATTATTAAAAGCTTTTCCATAAGTAAATCCAACAAAAGCTATGTGTTGGAGACTAATGTACAGAAAAGCTTCTCTTTTCTTTGTCATCTTTACTGAGAACTCCTCAGATTATTAATTACTGCAGTGTAAAAAGCAGAGAAGTGTAAACTTGAAAAGTTATGCATGTAAACAAACAAGAGGAAAATACTGTGATTCAGTAAAATGTCTTCATTTGTACTTGAATCAGATCATGTAATGAAAAAATAAACCCTAGTTGACTACGGGTTTTTTTACTGCAAATATCAGGTGAAGCTTTGCTTTCACTCTCGGTGTGAGTATCTATTTGCAAGTTCAATTTCTTTTAGCTCACATACAAGCCAATAAGACTGTGCTATTTCTACTGTTCTGCAAACCAAATTTGAGCATTTAGAAAAGCTACTAAATTCAGATGTATATTATTGTCCCCTCCCAGGGTGCTATGACTGTTTGTGTAAACTCCTCAGCTGTGTCTTGGAAGTACAGAAGATGTCAGCATGCTGTACCTTCAGACTCCATGGGAATGATGTACATTCGAGGTTCCACATGAGGACCATCTTCATTGTACGAGTGAGTTATATTAGATCCAGTCACTATGAATATCAGTTTATCTGGGGCACCATGAGACACAGAGACATTTATTTCCAAATTCTCCCTCAGATGCAGAGAGTGAGAACCTAATGTAGCCCGAAGACCAGATATTGGCTCAATTAGGTGAACAGCAATGCTCTCAGAGATCTCTGATGCTGTTGTGTTGCTGGATGCTCGAATTTCCAGTTGATGTATCCCTGGACCTAGCAGCTCTTGAGAGGCACTGTCAAGTGTCAGATTGTGAGGGACAATTCCTTCCTTTGCACTGGATTCAGTGAGTGTTGTGTTGTTTGCTAGTAGAACGTAGGTCACTCTATTGCCTGCAAAAAGACAGTTCAAAATTCCTCACAGCTTGCATATAACAGGCCAATCAATTCTAGCTGCTTTGTGCAGCATTCAGGTATTTATTTATAAAGGAGTCATAATGCTGCAGCAATACAGGCTTTTGTGCCCCTCTAGGCTCCCTATGGGAATCTACCATCACACCTATTTTCTGCTGGGAATGTCTGGGCAATCAAGAGAACTCAAACATGCGCCACTGAATTTTTGTTTTAAGCATATACATGGATCCTAGGAACTTGAAGTGAGCAAGTGTGACCAGGTCAGCTTGGAATCCTCTTATCCTCAATCAGAGAAGCATTTCTGTGGATTCCTAACTTCAAACAGGGAAATAATCCTACTGGCTTCATGTGGATTCATGTGACTTAAGTTATGCCCATGCTTTGTGAGCTTTGTGTAGAGGGGAAAAGGATTTATGCTTCTGTTCAAAGTGGTATAATAGCTCTGAGAAAGAACCCCTCCAGTGGAGCTGAGAGCATTCAGTTGCACGAATGCAACAATTAGAGGGAAAGCATTCACTAAAGAGAAGTATTGTTTTGTATAATGAAAACCCTACTTCCATCCCATGAGTAGCATAATATTTAGTTTGCCATTTAAGTCAGACAGAGTAATTCCCCTCACCTCCATTGAGTTCAACTTGAATCCACAACAAGTCCCCATATAGCGTGCGGCAGCAAGAGCTGTTTCCAGATTCATACTTGCTATAGCACCCGGTGATGCTTAGTTGATCCATCTTATCTTGAACAGTCACCTGCTTCTGTGCCATCACATGCCATTCACTGGTAGAGCATTCCACAAAAACAGTAAACTCTCCAGGAGATGAATATCTGTATGTGACATTGCTGACCAGTCTAGAATAGAAAGAGAACAGCTGCTTGTTGTGGAAGAGCATCTTGAGATGCTCTCTGCCACTGTCTTACTTTAAACATTATCAAAAAACCCTCTTTAAACTTAGAAAAATAATGCTTGCCTGTTTCTTTGGCAATTATTGACATGTTTTCATTAATTTTGTGTCTTAAGATCTGGAATAAATTCTTTTAGTATTAATAGGATTCACTTATAATATACAGAAGAAAGATTGTGTTTGGCTGTTTGATGTAAAATTTTGTATTAATTTCAGAACATGTTTTTGCAGAATCCAAGTGTCTTGTGTATATGGTCTATTACTGATCTATTTAATTTTTAACATCCCATTTGAGACACTTGGAACATTCAATAAGATGCAAGCTGTGAGATTTACTGGATGTCTGATGATACGTGAAGAACATATCTTACGTTAGAGGGTAGTAAGGATCAATAGTGTGGCCATCTCCAGTGCTAATGATGCAGGAAAGGTTGCCAGAGTATGGAGAGAGCAGCCAGTTCAAACTGACCGTGATATTTTCAAAGACATAGCAAGTCTCTGTTACAACCAGCTGCAGACCTGTAAGAAATAATAACAAGTCAATACCACTTTTTTCTTATGAAATTCAAATACTTTTCATGTTTTGAGAGCAGAGCTTCTGCAGAACAGAGCTGATACTACTGCTAGTTTGAGTGCTTTAATGTTGTGACAAGTAGCTGGTTCTTTTCCATGATGGTCAAGATTCTTGTTGGGACAATTTTGTTTGTGTTAGGCCAGGGAAACTACACTTTTTGTGCCTATTTGGCATTATCACCACCCTTCCAGGTTCTTCCATGAGGATGATACAGTGATTTTTAAGATAGCAGTCACAGTGTTACAGCAAAGAGCAGAGCAGGTGTAGACAGCGCCCTCCCGCTTACCTTCCTTGCAGTGGTACTGAATAGACAAATAGCTTCCTGAAGCTGGACAAGGAAAAACACCAAACAAAGTGCCATCTGCTGCCACCTGGCAGGCTTGAAGCCCATGACACTGACCTGGAAAGAAAAACTTTAATATCACCGATTCTAGACAAACGTCCACATCACTTTGACTTTACTGTGTTGCTTATTGCCTGGTATTTCTTAGCACCATTCTACTACATGGGAATACATTTGAGTTAGAGAGGGAGGTGGGGAAAAGAAATTACTTGTTTTGTTTAATTTTGTCTGGAAGCCCAAAGAATCGCCATGGGCACAGGCCATAGTCACTGTTTAGTCTGGCAAGCAGCAGAACCCTGCACTCCCAGCAGGCTGTGTATTCAACACATGGCAGGCAGCAACAGATCCCTCAGGCCCTCAAGTTTCCCTGGATGCCAGCCTTTTCACTCTCCTGCTTTAGAGTTAGGTTTGTGTAGATGTCTTCTCTTCCATCTCTCTCAAAACTTTTGTCTCCCATCGAATTCATCAGGGCATTGCCATGCCCACATATTTTCTTCACATGCTGAGATGAACTGGGTATGCCCTTGTTCTCCATTTGTTCCCCTTCTTCTCTAAATGTTTGGTCTTTGCAAAGTTCCTCCTTTCCATCCAGCCTCCTGTGGGAACATCCTGCATGTCAGAAGTTCTCTGTGATTGCCTTTGTTTTAGGAATAACCCACTTACTCATTCACTAACTCCACTGAAATACAAGAGAAAATATTTTAGGGACCGGGAACAACATAAGACAGTACCTGCTATGTCATCTTTGACACTGATCCAGCTACAGTTTTCATCCACATCATGCTGGAGACGAGTTTCTGATACACAGTAGTAAGGAGTTTTCCGTCCATAGAAACTCTCTCCAATTTGAATAACTTGTCCTGATCCGCACTGTACTGTGGCGTTGTGATTATCACAAGCAATGCTCTGATCATATTCTAATAGGAGAAAAGAAATCAGATTTAACTTTTTGAATCTCTGAGAAATTTTGCTACAATTCTCGTGCCTATCCATGTGGATTTTTTGTTGCTTTTCCTTCCCTTTTCTCCTTTTAAAACCAAACAACTAAGAAAAAGAAAAAAAGAAGAAAATATTTTCCCGTTTTTCAGATCTGAAAGAATAGATATATGGATTTTACTGACTTAAACAAAATTTTGAGAACATTCTTAATAAATCAAAATATTTTAATTTAAAAATAAATCTATTTTTGAGAAAAACACTTCACATTGCTTGACCTGCAATACTAGAAGGTTTAAAGATACTTCTTTCTTCTGAAAGAGCCTTGTGGCAATGTGTGATTTGCATGATATTCAGGTAATTGCTCTGGATTGCATATTAAGTGTGGGACCTGATCCCATTTCTGCTATAGAAACACCTTTGCTCCTCTGTGATATTTGATTGATTTCATTTAGCAGGACTGCACAAATAAGGCCATATCTCTAAATGCATACACCTCGTTCTTTGATTAGCCAGGACAGTTACTTATCTTTCAGAATTCTTAGTATCCTGTAAAAACTGGGATACTTAATGCCCAGAATAGGTGGACACAAAGAAAGACTGCTTTCAAATAGGAGTGTTGCAAAAGATTGTTTTGGTTTCAACTGTCTCAGGTTTAAATACTTTGTCCCCCAGCTGCTGTTTTGAGCATTTCCCTAAGTACTTTGGTTCACAGTGCCAATGTGTGCACACTGCAGTAATTGTGTGCAATTGTTATTTAAAGGCTAAATCTAAGCCTGGCTGTAACTATAGCAACATGATCAGTTTACAGATTAGAGCTCTCTAAATAAGCTTGAAAAGTAATTTGCTGATAAATTCTAACACGGACTATCATCTCATGCATTGTGTTGTTCTTTAGTTTGCACAGAGAGTTCCCATAATATTTGTTCTGTCAGAAGCTTTTGCATGGAAAAATGTACAGACCCTGGTTTGATATGTATAATTTTACTGCAATGAATTGCTGAACTACAAAATATCAAACGGTAGAATAGAAATAATAATAAATAATAATAGATAAAGTTTTTAATTACATTGAGAAACACAAATAATGGTAGAGTGGATGGCCAAAGAAAGGGTGAAGGCAGAACACTTGGCTGGTTGTCAAAAACGTAGTGTACCTATCTCAAGATAAAGTAGGTAAGTTATCAGTTTCATTTGAAGTTTCAAACTCAGTTTTAATGTGAACCAAGCCTCACAGTAGTTGCATGTGAAGGTGTTATGTTATTAGGACCATTTTGCAGAGAGACAAACTTAAGTACTCTCAGGTTGTGGGAATATCCAAACTCTCAATTTCCAGGGAAACTAGTGGAAATATTGCCTCTCTTTCTTTGAGAAATTACTTCTAACTCCTTGCATGCAAAGCTAGTAAAAGAGGAGTCTGTTATTGAAATGTGTATGTGTATCAATGGACATGAGCTGTAGATAGTGTGAACAAGGCTATAATTGCCTCAATCTGTTCTCAGTTTCCTGAGTCATGGAATGGTGGATGCAGTGTAGCATATTGTCATTCAATAATGCAAATACTCTTTCAATTTAATGGGCTTTAAGTCAGATCCTATGGTAACAAATGATAGTTTGCTAAAAACAGACAATTGTCTACTGTGGTTGTAATGGAAAAATAATTTTAGACTGGTTTTGCAAGGAAAATAAGCTTAAGGAATTGTGCTGTTGGCCAGTTTCCTCTCCCTCAATAATTTTTAGTGTTAGTCATCTTCAGGCAAATTTGATGTATAGATATAAACCTCAAAACACCCTAAAATTTCATGAAAATCCATGGCTAGGTAGAAGAGAAAGAGCTATGTTGGTGCCTCTATTAGGAGTAGGGATTATAATTCAATGTTTATCTGTTCCGGGACGTGGGATTCACCTGGTCAGCCCATACAGCTGGAACTTGGAGGCAACTATGTGGAAGAGGAAGGAGAAGGAGCTGAGGGAGGGAAAACTATTTGCTGAGGAGGAACCTGCTGACAATATGGGAGTGAACTGGGCGTGCTGAGGAGAAGGATAGGGAGAGATTGTGGCACAGAAAATCAGGACAGGAAACAGAACTCTATGTGGAACAGTTTGTTAATTATGTCAGAAGTAGTACCAGGGCAGTAGCAATTCTAGGGCTTGTGGTAACCTGTACTTACATACTGTATTTGAAGACTTTTTTTTATATTAATGAGTTTACAGCCAGTCTCTCCTTCCAGTGTTTGTGACCTAAGTTCTAGTTGCAGTTTAAAATGCTTGCATTATGTGCAAAGTGTGAGGAACAAATTCCCCTCATATCTATATGTTGAAAGGGATGACATTGCCGGCATTCCTTTACAGGACTGTTTGTTCCAAGTCACAATTTAAGGAATACGATATCTGTAGATTTTCTGTCTAAGCACTTAAATACCACCAGAAAGCACAGGCTCCTGTCCACTTCCTTTTCTTGGGGAAGCCCTTGAACTTCATGGGATTGAAAGGTCGGAGAAGAAACAAGAAGAACTTGCTCCTACCTTTGCTCACTCCAGGCTGCTAGGAATGGTGTCTCTGGAAGCCTGGCTGGATTTTTAATTCAGTTACAAATTGAAATTATTTTGGACCATATTTACATGACTAAGTATGTTTACAGGGCAGCCATGCAGGTCCCACCTGGCTCAGGTTTTGTGGTATGGTGGGAGTTTATTCTTGCAACCATGCTAATATACACTACTCAAACTGCCTGTAAACTAGGTAGTTTATAGCACTGTAGACATGGACTGCTACATGATTATATTTACTCTGAGATCCATTTTTATTTTGCTAGCCTTCTGTTAGAAAACCTGGAGGTAAATGGCTTGTTACTGAGCACCTACATCACCCACTGACTTCAGGGTTCTTTATTTCTTTGGATCAGATGTTACATCAGTGCACTGGATAAAGAACACTTGCTGGCATTAAACCTTTTTTTCACTTGTTTACTTTTAAGAGGCTTTATAAAGTTATTGTGCAGCCACTTTGAAAGCAACAAGGCAATTTATGCACAGTTGTGGACATAGCATGCTCACTTCTCTGTTCCAGCTGTTGTGTATCTTACCAAACTCACAAATGAAGTCAAACTCCTGGCTGCAGTTTTCAGTCACACCCCACTGGTACTTGGCATTCTTCAGGATGTACCCACATGTGGATGAGAAGGAAGATGGCTGATCCTTGTACCAGTTACTGTAGCTTATGTTGGAAGTGTCCAGCCAAATCATTGATCCTGTGAACACAGTAATCGTGTTCCAAATGTTTATTTTCTGCAGTAACACAATTACAGAGGCAAAGATTGCAGAGCAGGACTGTAACCCTGCTCTTACTGAAGCAGAGGTGGTTTAGTCTGCATAGGGATTTTCAATTACATTTTATATTTAACCTGATATAATCGCTGAAAGAGACACTGCCACTTCCCCTTGTGCTCATGGCCTCAAGATCCCACCATTTCCCTTGCATGACATCTTGCAGAACTTCCTAGTGTGATGAATTTGCTCAGGCTGCTCTACCACTAGAGAAATAACCCAGCTCATTTTTTTCACTGTGTCAGCAAGCTGATCAAATTCACCATCACAAGATCGGATGGAGAGGGTGACAAATGCAACTGGGAGGTGAAGAAGGCAATTAAAACATCTTAATACAAATCTGAAATTACAGCAACAAAAGACAGTGGCTTTTCAGGAGATGTCTACAGAGGGACTGGTTGCATTTGTTGTCATGTTAAGTAAGCATCATGAGCTGACACCGTTTTAAAGAAGACGTGATTTCAAAATCACCTACCATCAGTAGTTTCGTCCATCAAGGAGTTTGAGATCATTCCAATCCACCATTCCTGATCCTCAGTAAGATGTTTTTGTAAGAACTCTTGAGTTTCCTCATTTTTGATAAAGACAAGATGCCCGCCTCCTCTCTCACACCAGCTCTGGGCACTTGTGAAGGTATGATGGAGTCTAACAAACTCATAGCACGAATGGTTGAAAGCCAGCTGGTACTTAGAGCAAGGAGTTTCTTCATCAGTGGTTGCCTCTTCCACAGCCAAACATACAGCAAAAGAAACTAGAAGTGTGATCCCGAGCCACATTCTCAGCTGAGTGCCCTGTGTGGCACTGATCTTGCTTATCACATCACACCTCTTTTTGCTGCCTTTTTCAAAAGCTTGAGCTGTCATCTTTGTCGTGTCATCAGCATTTCTCTTTCCTTTTTGCTGCTTGTGACAATAGCAGCAATAGAACATGGGACAGATTGCTTCAAATACATAATGGTGACTGCGTCAGAGGATACACTTAACAAGTATTGATGCTAAGTCATTGCAGTGGCCATTGTGAGGCCTATTGTATGAATGTCTCATTCCACGTGAAGTCAGTTTGAAGAGAAGACATTTGAGTATTGCTTTCCTCATGAGCAGAGGAGATAAAGTTGATATATGCTGCTATTGGACAAATGGGAAAGTGAGATAAAGCTCCTACATCAAAGGCAAGCTGGAGGTCTTTACAACAACAATAAAGAGATACAATAGTAAGAATGAAAGCAGAATGAGGAAAACAAGACACACAAGGAGTTATGTGGTGGGAAAACACACAGTGCTCCTCGTGATAGGTTTAATAGGTTTGGATTGTTTTATTTTTAATTATTGTTATTATTTGAGTTCCTTCTTTTGGATGCTAATGCACTGTCTGTAATTGTTGTGTTGTATTCATCCTGTCCATCTGATAACACATGCAGGATAATCTCAGCTGTCCTGAGTAAGCTTCCTTTTGAAGTGTATCTGTTTAGAATTCCATACTCCAGGTAAAATGCTCCCATCATCCCTTAAAAGCTAAGCTGCTTGACTATATAGAGCCTATGGTATTCATATCTGCCAGGAGGTAGAAGGCCAGAAGTTAAAAGAGTGATTTAGAAAAGAAGAAAGTATTACCTTAATCATCAGAACTACTTGGGAAGCTTATGTACACACTCCAAAGGCTAATGGTGGATGTTGGGAAGCCAGCCCAGCAACATTTAGGAGCTAAAATCACCAAGCGCTTCTGAACTTCCTTAAGAAAGATACCCATTGGGTTTACCGTGCCACTGGATTATCAGAAACACAGTACAAATAAAGACCTTTAGCTATTGTGATCCTCCTGTCCTTGGCATTAACTCCATTGAATCTGATGCAATTATTATTAATTTATACCACCATCACCATGCAGGATGTCCCCTTACCCACTACATTTGAAAATCAAGATTTATCTCAGCTTGGAGCAGATTCCACATTAATTTCTGGCTGATTAATAGGGAGGTCTGATGGAACCGCTGAGAAGTTCAGGCTGGGTTTCCCAGCTCTGGGGAGGACAATCCACATTCTAATTTGCTGATGGATCTGGCCCAGTCAGTGCCCAGATAGCCATCCTCTTCCTGGAAAAGACCATAAAACTATGATTATCAGCTGCTTCTGTTGAGGACATCTGCAAATTAGGAGTCCCTTTTGAGGGGGAACTTGCATGCAAAACTTCCACAGGCTTCAGTTTGGGAACCCGCAACCCAACTGTTTTATATTCAAACTACTGCAGAGGTTGCAGCTGAGGGCTCTGCTGTTTGCTTAGTTGGCCACTGTATCTTTTTGTGACATTTACTGCAGAGACCTTGTTTCCTCTTGGGGCAAGCTGGCTTGCCAGGCTTTGGAGAAGCTGACATCCAGCCCAATTTGTCCTCTTAGATGCAAGAAACAACCTGTTTCTGGAAACACAGAAGTGTGATGAAGGAGACTGTACTTCTATGTACATCACTCAGTGATACACACTGTACATTTCCAGCTGGTGCCATTGACTCACATTTGTGATGAATGGATTCTGCAGCATTGTCCACCTCTCTCTCTGAAACTGGAAATTTGACTACATGAACTTACTGCTAAAAATTCCAGAGCTGGGGGAGCCACAGGCTGTCCTCTGTGAATCTGTCCCAAAGCCATTGAAATTAATGTAAGTCTTGTCTGTGGCTTTGACAGACTTTGAAACAGGCCCTAAAAAGGAACAAATAATGCTTGTAAATCTACAAATAAACCTAAGCTCTCCAAGTGAGTCTGCTGCTGGCAGTTTCTATAGCAGTGTGAATTTTTTTCCTAATCTACAGTTGCTATAAGTAACTCTTCAACTGCCTGCAGCAGATGGTGAATGGAAGAAAGACAGTTTCCCTCTTTTGCAGTTTGTTGACTTTGTATATTTTAGTGCCAGTAAAGCAGTCTGTCAGTTTATTCTGTTTACCACAAGGAAGAGAAAAGCATTTACAGCAAAGAAAATACAAATTGAAAAGCATCAAAATTAGCAACTAAGGTCCTCAGGAAAGGAGAAAATCACCGAAAGCTCTTTTCCCCCATTACTGAAATATGTCTTGATTTCAAATAAACAGCACTCCTTGAATTTACCCATTTGTAGGAAAATGTGCTTTTTGCATTTTTCCTTAACAGAAAGACATTTTTAAAAATAGCCACAAGTCCACATGGAAGCTTCACACTACAATGGTTTATAAACTTTTGCAATTTTGTTTTGCAAGCTTTGACTAGAAACTAGTGACAAAGCTTTCTCAATATTTTCACACCCTCACTCCAAGCGGCGATAAAGCTATGAATAGCTCCTTTGTTTGTGAAGTCTCTTGTGCCTTTTGGAATAAGTCTTTTCATTTTTCACAGAAATGCTTCAGGGGGCCCTGCAGGTCTCAGAGTCCTAATGTACCCTTATGAGTTACAACAGATGGTGGCCATCAAGAGAAAGTTTCTTCAGAAAAGCATTGTGCTATATAAAACATCACAAAAAATGATAAAGCTTTTATTTCTGGTTTTCAAACTAATCCTTCAAGGTTTATTAATTGCTTTTATTGTTGTTGGAAGCTGCTGAGTGAAAGAAATCTGAACCATATATTGTTTATGATGCTGAAAAAGTTAATAGGTGTTTAAAAAACAGTGGCTTATGCTGAGATTCTGTAAAGGAACTTTCTAGGCAGTGTTCACCAAACAAGCTTATTTTGGTAGCCAAAGCTCAAAGTACTCATAATCAGTATTTAAAAAAAAAAAAATCTAAGCTTATATATGTCAATTATATGCCATTTTGGAAAGTTTATATACTTAAATTCTTATAGAACAGGACATGAGCACAGACAATGCTTATGTGTCATAGGTAGGTGTGGTAGGCTTGCCTTGACACCTTTGGGGAGATTTTGCCTTTCATGCCCCAAATTAGGCACCAAGGACTGGACCACAGTTTTTGGAAAGTACAAGCCTGAATTATTCTTCACATGATAGCTTCAGCTCTATAGCTCAGGACACTTTGAATAAAACTGTAAATTTCTCCATGAGCAACCGCTGCTATTACAAGAACATATAACTCACAAGACTCTTCTATTTCTGAACTTTGGTGTCCTAGACCTGATACAAATTGGTTCCAGAGTTTCACGGGGTTATTGGAGAGCTTGGTGCACAGACAAGGAGGAGAGGTATGGTGCCACCACTGACTTCAGGGTCATCTTGGTTTGTATCCTAGAGCAGATCACAACTGCTATATGACAGCCTAAGAACAACCAGAAAGGGATGGAGAAAAGCCCCTAGATGCACCTTCAGCTTCCATTGCGCCAGCTGGCTTTAGAAAAGCCTGTCTGCTGATTATTTTAAGAAGGCAGGTCACAATCATGCTCCCTTCCTTGCTGCTCTCCTGGGCTGCTTGTCCTGATAGTGAGACCCAATTGTTTGCTGACTCACAAGGGTTTGCTTTTATTATTGCTCTACTAATTTTCCATTTGGCAATACAGTGAACTTAGCAGTGAGCCTTGCCAAGTTGCAGTTTTGATGTTATCTTGTTTAAAAAATCAACGGAAAACAATTCTTATCTTTACAGGGTGCAATAATTAAATTAGACATTCATGCCTGGCATGATGGGGTCAGATAAAGATAAGTAGGTCTACATTCAGGATTTGCTGAGTTGGACATGATTTCTGTTTATAGGATGTGTATGGTTACCTTCTGGTGTAAGCGTCACCTGGATAATCCCCTGAGGACCTTCTCCTACGAGTTGTCCCTTCAGAAGCATCTAGTATCGTCTTTGAGCTTGTAGCTTGACTCTCCTCTCCTGTCATACAGTTGATGCCTCAATAGCTCCCTGTTTCCCAGCTATTTCATATGTTTTATTGCATTCCACAGCAGAACTTCAGCTACTGAGAAGAAGAGGGTAAGTATGCCGTGTAAGAACATTAATCAAGCTAGGGTTATTGATGGCTAAAGTTAGCCTCAAATTCATATAGAAAGCAGCAGAACTATCTGAAACATCTGCTGACACCTTGTGTTTTTATGATCATGACTGGCTAAGTGGCACAATTTAGATATGCCATTACCTTAATATCTTAATAAGAGAACTGTTGTAAGGATTAAAGGTACCCTGTCTGCGTAAAACATTAAGTGGTAGATAAAAACGGACTGAACTTTTAGAGAGGCAAAAATTTGCTTGGATCTAAATCTACAGCCATCACAACTCCACTGGTGTCTCAGCAGTCACTCTAGATTTCTATAAGCGCAAGACTGGCCAGATTTCTAAGGCAGTCCAGGCTTCTTGTTTTATTCAGTTTTGTTACACATTTTCTTTCTGCTTGTTTTGAACTCTTTCTGAGCTTGCACAACATGAAATCAGAAAGCAAAAAGCTGAGTTACAAGTTGTTTTTATTAACAATGTCTCTCATCAGTAGATCCAACACCTTACAGAAGAGATCACCTTCGTAGTCTCCATAATGAGAAGATGGAAGGTACGGCAGCTTCTTTATAGTTTCTTTTTTATGTTATCCCAGAGATGTACAGCAGGCTAAAAAGGTAGCAGCATTCACTGTAAAGATCTGTAACACCATTTCTACACTTTCAGTCATGGAAGTGAACACCAACCTACAAGTTGTCATTCTGCCCACTTGAAAACACATCACTGAACCGTATAACACATTAAGTATTAAAACATGTAAATAGTCACAGGATGTTGAAAGGTGCAGGTAAAATTATAGAAGTGTCGTGGTGAAGAAGTTTATGTGAGTCCTGTGGCTTCTTCTTTGTTTGCAAGTCTAGTGTCTAAATGAGCAATTAAATTCTTTGGTATTATGATCACTGGGCAGGCTCAGTATACTGGTATGGGTGGGCACCGGGTGTGGTATGCCTCAGCAGTTGAAGAGTTTTAATACTAGATCATGTTATCTTTTTATTTAAGTGAACAAATCAGTATTTCTGGTGATATCTATAAAGAATATGACCATAGTAACAGAAAGAAGTATTTTTGTTTAACACGGAAAATATTGAAATCTCATCTCACAAAAAATTGAAATCTCATCAAGAAAATTCAAATATCACAAAAATAGTTATTTTGATCCAAACAGTACTGCTCAAAACAGTATTTCATAGAATCATAGAATAACCAGGTTAGAAGAGACCCACTGGATCATCGAGTCCAACCATTCCTATCAAACACTAAACCATGCCCCTCAGCACCTCGCCCACCCATGCCTTAAACACCTTTGATTCAAACTGTTTTGTTCCAAGCAAACTCTGGTCAGAACAAACCATAGTAGTAGTTTGTATTTGCAGTTATATGTGGACAGTGCAAGAGGAGCATTGCTAGATAATACTGGTGGTATTTCTTTTGAAATGAGCTCATATTAGCAAGATGGTATTTAATAAAGATTAGAGCTTACATCTCCTGGCAAAGTGAGACAGTAATTAGTGCGATTCCAGCAGAAATGACTGTTGCGTTTGTTTTACAGTTGGTGCCTTTATTTGGTTATAGATAAGTTGATAGTTGAAAGTTCTTAGCACAGCATGAATTCACATTCAGATAATTTGACCTTTGTTAATGGGATTAAATTAGAACTCCAATTTTAGAAGATAAAAGTTGAGATTAAACTAAATTAAGTGTTTATTTCAATATAGAGATAAGAAATAATATCATTCTTTCTCCAATTTATAAGGCAGTGATTTGCTTCTTGTGTAAGTGAACCGAAAGTACACACACAGCAATGACTTTATTGTTACATTAGAAATGTAGTTACCCTGCTCCTTTGCCTTGGGAAATTTTGTTTCCATAGGTCACACTCCAAATGTCACCCCTAGTCTTCCGAGGCCATAAGGCATGGCCAGACAAATGCTGGACAGGGTAATGCTTTGCTCCAAAGGCATCTTCATGGCCCTTTTTAAGTATGGGAGAGAAGCTCAAGGCACTCAGAGACTGGAGTGAAGTGAAAGCAAAAAGAACCCACAGGAAACAGCTCATAGCCTTCACCATAACTTTAGAAAGGAGAAAAAAGTTCAGTGAAGAAAATCTGCTTGAGGTGGGGAGCTGGTAACTTCAAAAATATTGTCATGAGAGGTGAACAGAGAGAGGAAATTGTGGGGAGAAAGTCTGGATTTGGTTGGGAGGAAGATTTCTATTCAAAAGTTTCTGCAGCTGAGTAGTGTTTGTAAATAAGGACAAGCATCAGGAGAGGCTATTCAAACCATGTGATTGGGTCATTTGCATCAAGGCTTATGTTTTCAATATTCCTTGCTAGGAAGTGTGACACAGTGCCATTTCCCTGAGTCTATAATGTTCTGACAAACATCACAAAGTGTTTGGTAAGCCCAAGGCCAAAGAGCTGCAGGCAGCCTCTCCAGAGAGGGTTGCATTTCCTCTATGCACTCCAGAACACAAAATTCTATAACCTTCTCCATTCTCTCCCACCAGATGTGGTTTTACAAAGGGAGATTGCGAATTAATAAAACTAGAAAAGTCACTTAATTCATGTCTGCTTCTGCTGATAATTACACATTATTATTATAAATCAATACATTGAAATTTCTCCATTTCAATGTAAAATAGAGAAAATTACACAGTTAGAAAGAAAATTCACCTCTCCACACCTTACTAACTGCTTAACTGTCATTAGCATGATGAAAACAACAAAAATAAGTTGCTTATGGCTGAATGAAGTATTTTTCACTGACAAAAAGTTGTACAAAATATGGGACAAAACTTTCAAGCACAGACACCTGAAATTAGCTACCAAAACACCTTTGGGTTGATTTCAAAAGTTGCTGGGTATCTGCAACTTCTTATTCTTCCATTCAGAGAACTTTTAACAAGATTTCGAATTGTCTCATCCTGGCTGAAGCTTAACTAGGTGAACAGTCATAGTAAAAAAAGGCAAAAGTGGTTCAAATTAATCTTCTTTATTGCTTGCTTGCTCTATGGAAATCTGCTTAGTACTGCTACAGATTAGACCACTCACAGGTTAGATAATTAAAACTGCAGCATTAAGAGCTGTGGGCCTGTCAATAGATGAGGATATGTTGACGAGAACATATTAAAGCAAAGCAGAAGATCATGGACAGAGAAAAAGTCCCCATGGCTTAGTGGATGCAGAGTTAGATGGCTTTGGTTTTTGGTTAGATCCTTTTCAGTCTGTAACACTGTGGAAAAAAATCCCTTACTTGGCTTTGTTTATACAAATAAGTCTACATCTCAATATACACACGCACTCTGTCTCATATATGCCTACACAGTGTTGTGTATGTGTTTATGTGTATATGTATGTATGTGGACTTCGATACCCTTCATCTCCTACAGACCTTTGGTTCAATGTGGCTGTTTATTGATACTACTGGTTCAAACAAAGCCCATCTATTTTCTTTCTTAATCTGGCTTCTTGTTTTGTTATCACCTGTTTCTGCCAGTGCTTTCCAAACAGAGACACAGGCATGATGTCTGGGTGAGCTACCTGGGGGAACACAGGCCATCCAGCAGACAATGGGCTGGGAAGAGAGGAGCAATGGACATGTACAAGTGTGTCAGAACACTCATGTGCAGCACAAATTATGTTTTAAAGAAAATAAAATAAATACATATATTTTAAACAGATCAGTCAGCCTTAAGAACTGATGTTAAAACATTTTGGGATCAACATTGATTTAGCTGAAAAAAATCTGATTTTAGGGTAGCCTCATATGAAATTGCATATTATATAATTGTGTAAAGAATCTTTTTATCCTTCATGTTCAATGAAGGCTATGACTTGCTATGCAATCACATGCTTTATATTGAAATAATTCTCTTCCCAACGGATTTTAAATTAAATTGAACTCAGTTAAGTACCTTATCTAGAAACAAAAGCGTGAAGTTAAAAATCCTTCTTATTTTTAATTATTCCTGCCATACTTTCACTGAGTTGATTCAGGTCACATATGAGAGAATATGTTATAGTCTTTGTTTGTAAAAAAGTGTTTAACTCAAAAATGTGCCTCTCAATTCACTCTGGAACAGCTTGTGTATAAAGAAATACAATACATGCATGTGTAATGATATTGTATTAATTGGTAGAATAGCCTAGTTTAAATTTCAGAGAATGAGGGGAAAAAACAGGATGACACCCTCTTCTGAAATGTCACTCCCAAAGAGCCTAATTCAGAGCAGTGGGCAGAGATTTCTTTTCTACTTCTACCTCTACCTCGACCTCTACCTGCCACTGTGTTTGATGTGCTGAAGGCGATGGTGCAGATTTATTCTACCTGACTCCCTGGGTGTGCCTGGCTGCTTCACAGAGGTTCTAAGGAGAAAGCAGGCAAGTTAATGTTTTTCTTACTTCTCCTTTTAATCAATGAAAGAGTTAATTTTAATGAGAATGTGCAAGAATTATAGTGTATGTGCTAGGGATTAAAGATCAACTGTTATAAATTGTCAACCTATAAACCACCAGCCACTAGCTCACATTGCACTTTGACCTTATCTTTATATGTAACAGGAAGGAGCTGATCTCAGCCCAGACTGGAAGGGACCCACTACAGCTGCAGGCGCAGCAGGACAGAGGACACGGGAACCGCTTATTACACGGGAACTGCTAATTACACGAAAGATGGATGTAGTATTCAATGAAACTAAAGAAGAACATCCAGAGCCCATAAAAGCTGAGGTGCAAGGTGGGTGACAGAAAATCTGTGCTAATACGGGTGTTTACTTTGGTGTTTTCAAATATGTAAACACTGAGATAGTTGTTCACCCAAATCAGCGCCGAAAGGGGAAACTGAGAAAGCGAGAGAAGTCAGTGAATTTTGTTTAAAGGACTGAGCTCAGATAATATTTATGTCCCGACTTGGGGAGAGTAGTTAATTTTTGTGCACTTTATGAGCATTTCTGTGTACTTTTCCGAAAAGCCAAGTTGAACAGAATCCACTGAAGTTGGCAGTGAGGGAGGAAGCCTTGGGATTTAATCTGGTGACACCCCTCCCCCATGGCTCTGCTCAGGCTTTCGGTTTCTCCTCTCTGTAACCCTTCTCTACCCTTCCTCTGGTTGCTTATGCTCTTCCATGTCTCCTGCAGAGTGTCACTGAAATTTGGGACTCTTCAAAAATAGTATTTCTAAACAGAAAAGAAGCAGTAATGGATGCCACTGTGTAGCATTAAAAAGAGGATTCAGAAGTTAATCCAGGAAAAACTGCAAAGTATCCTTCAGAGAGACAGTTTAAAGTGGCTCTCTAGGGATGAACGCTTGATCAATCTTTATGTTTTAGTGCTTTTTTTGCTTTATGTAAGAGTTTTTTTGCTACAGGTACAGGAGAGGTTTGTTGCTGAGACCCCTTGTTTAGTAAATACATGCTGCGGTTTTTGTAATAGGTGGTCTGTGAAATGGTAGGCATCTAATTTTGATTTTAAAGTCACTTCCCAGGTACAACACTTAAAAAGATGACATGGAAAACTTGCATGATCGCATTGTTCAGTTTGGTGGTGGAATTAGAAAAGATGTCGTTTCAAGTCACGCGAAATGTTTTGTTATAATTTGCAGTGGGTTTACACCTTTAATTTTTTTTTCTCAATATGAAAACTTACTATTGAAACATTTCATGTTGCAAAAAAACCCATTTATCTGACTTGATCTGTATTATGGAATGATTTATTTGAACAAAGATTCCATGTTTCACTAAATAAAATAATGTAAACAAAATATTCCATAATTGGTAATGATGACTCAGTATTTACTATTAAGAAATCTAAAGAGAACCTCAGACTCTTTAAATATTTTGTTATCCCTATTTTCTGCCAATATTTTGTCTCCTTGTTACTCAATGCATACACTGTAAATATGACCCTATACTTGTAACATTGGCTGTAATTTAACCCGTGCTGTCCTTAACACTGTACAGCTATGTGATTGTACAATACTCCAGTAAAATTCCAGATATTTGGACATTTTACTGTGTCACTGTTGTGTCCTCACATGGTACAGAAAGGTATCATTATTTCCACTTCAGGCTCACATCTAAACCAAAAAAAAATACAAGGCCCAGGTTTTTAAAAGCTGTTTAAGCACTTTAGGATGCTGATTGGTGCCCAGTGTGATTTAAAGAAATTCTTAATTCCCTCTAGGATGAATTTTCATCTAAAAACCTCGCTAGATGACCCTTTGCTCCATGCTTTTCCTACTGGAATTATGCCAGAAATAACACTGAATTACGGCAGAAGTTTCCGAAGGTGCATCAAAGCTACATTGCCTTAAAAAGAAGATCCCCTTTTTTCCCCTGTTCATGTCTTCCAGTGAAATTACCTTATTGGCCTGTCCTGGAACTTTTCGAACGTTGTTAATCTGATATAGAGGAATAATCTCTGAACAGAATTTTTAGCCCTACGAGCTATAGATAGAAATGTTCACTGAATAGCAGAAATACCTGTTTTTCTTCAATGCTGGCCCCCCAAGCAGATGACAGTGTTACTGGGTCAAAATACTGTCATAAATGGCATTGGTAGAAGGTAGGAGCACAACAGATGGTACTCACTATGCTGCAGCTGCCCACGGTACTGGAGAAACAGGAGGGCCTGCAATCTTCTATTGCCACATAACAGAGAGCTGTAGAAAGGGAAGTGGCAAGAAGAAAATGCTCGTATTTTAGTCATATCAGCACATTAAACTTGTTCCACACTCAATCTTCATTAGTCAGACAAACAAAAACTATGTATCTATTTTGAATATATAGTTTCTTAAGGACATAATCCTGTTCTCTCTAAAGGATCATTTTCTTCTGCTCATTTGTGATTTCCTCACTGTCTTTTCACCAACTATTTTTACTTATTCAAGTTTTGTGCAATTATTTGTATTACAGATTAAACCTTGTTTATCTTATACAAAAAAAAGGGTTATAATTATTGCGTTAGATCTAGGCAAGTAAGGTTTGGTTTTTAAAGCTCTTCCAGAATATAATAATAATAATAATGAATGTCCATCTATTGTGTAAATAATTTTTTATCTTCCTCATCTATTCCAAAACTGTAACCCTAATGAAGCTATATGGGTATTGTGGCATACAATATTAGTTAGTTAGCCTGACTGAGAATATGTATTAGGTAAATTAAACATTTACTATCCTTCCTTTGCATTTGGATGTGGGTTTTTTTCTTGTGTATTTCATGTCATTTGTTTGAAGAAATGGAAAATGTCCTTGTTTCCCTTATGTAAGAAGGTCACCATTTAGGACATATTATCCTAGAAAGCAGCCAAAGTCCCTTTACGATCTGTGGGAATAGAATGGAAGATTGGTGAGGAGAAACTGTAAAACACGCTCCAGTGACCTTGGAGCTGAGATGTAGAAAAACATATAAATCATGCTAATCATTGCTTGGTCCTGTGTGCTTCACAAGTAGAACTTTTGCTTAGGTAGCATAGGCCTGGGATAAACTCAGGGACATCCCAGAAAATATGCTTGAGATTCCTACCCTGCTGCAATAAAGATCCAGGTACAGTGGAAAACTGCTATGCCATTTCCCTAATAAATACGGGCAAAGCAGCAGGTTTGGAACTGGCATTTTCTAGCAAGGACCAAGCTCTGCAGTGCCTATGTTCCCTTTTGTGTTCCCTCTACCCAGGTGCAGTTTCAGAGATCCCCTGGTTTGTGAGGTAATGGAAATAAATTTACTCTTTGCATTTCATCTGTGGCTTTGTGGTTGTTCCTGCATTCTGCCTGGGTTCGGCTCATACAGGATCTCAAAAGGTCTGACAGCAAAACAATTGTTAACTCTCTGCAGCAGTGTCAGCTTTGACAAAGTTGATTTCATGGGAGGACATTTCTGTCTGTTGTAGAGGGAGTATTAATAAGGAAAGGTGTCAACATACTCAGCATGAAGTCACAGACCAAATGATGAGGAGAATTAAAAGTTTTGAAGGTTTTTATGCAGAGGCAATGTTCAGTGGAGGCCTTGTGTGGAAAAGTAGTACAGGATTTTAAATATTCCCCTGGGAGGCATGCACACGAAGAAGTGAGTGAAGCTTCTAATTTAATATCTGATATGCTTTTGTTCAGCATTTTAACCCTAATGACATTCTTTAATTGTTGTTACTCCATGTGTCAAATGGTAGGTAATGTATTTCTTGCAGTGATTTGATAAGAAACATTTTGTATTTGAATCTCAGCAATATTTATGTATTTTCAGGATAATATTCCTACCCTTTATTTGTCTTCAAAGCACCAATATTCTGACTAGTGTCACAAAAGCACTGCCAAAACGGCAATACATTACGTTGTGTCATTTAATTAATGCAATTTTTTTTTACTGGAATTCACTTAGCCTGGAGTTCAAATTGATGTGCTGAAGCCTGATACAAGTCATTTAAGCTATAAAAGGTATTTATTTCTGATAAGCTCTAGCTTTTCCTGGAATGAGTGAAAGAGTTTAAATATATAACTTTAAAATCTGAGTTCAGGAAAGAAAATTTATTTCTTTAACTTTATTTCATTCCTGATCTCTAGCAAATTACATTCCAACAATCTCATCAGCTTCTAGTAATTTCATATAGCATTAGTTCAGAATATTATTAGTGCCAATTTTTTGAGCAAGTAATATTTTCATTAACCAGAAGTCCAACATATTTAAATCTTTACTTACACCCATAGTCTGTCTGTGTGTGCCCTAAGGAAAATTGTCCTGTACTGTACCCCTCACCTAAATGAACAGATACTGTTACCTCCTTTTTGTTTGTAGGTCAGTTGCCCACTTGGTTGCAAGGGATACTTCTCCGAAATGGCCCAGGGATGCACACAGTAGGGGAAACTAAGTATAACCACTGGTTTGATGGCTTGGCTCTGCTGCATAGCTTTACATTTAAAAATGGTAAGTTGTAGCACGTCAGAATAAAAAAGCTCAACAGCTCGCATGTTGGTGCCTTACATTACTGATTCTGTTTTTGAGTTTGATTAGTGTTAGAATGTCACAGGTTTTGTGTGCAGAATGGTGTGTGTGGTGAGGCTTTGGGGAAAGTCTCTCCGAACATGCATTTAGACCTCACTCTCCACAGGATCTCTGTTATCAGAGACAGATTAGGTTGTCCTTTCTGGAGTGCTGAAGTTCAATATTGTGTGTTCTGCAGGACAGCCTGCAGTGAGTTCTGAGCAGGTCACTGCAGGGCAGCCTTTGCCTTCCACTCAGAGCAAGAAAACCTCCATTGTTTCAAACTGGATCAACTACGAGTACTGTAATATCTTGGGAGGGGGCCCCGTTGTGCATGAACATCTTAGTTTCAGGGAAGACTAACATTCTCCTTTGGGGATTTGGTTGCAGCTATAAGAGCTGCCAGGAGAGAAACTCAGACTCACTTACATATACTTGACACCCCTACAAGCAGTTCTGTTATTTATCATTCTTGTGGAGGGAAAATAGGTAGCCCTCTAAAAAAAATAATTTCATGTTTTTTTCTTTTCAATTAAAGCATTTTTTACCAGTTCAGCTATTTTACAGCGTAAGGCAGGATGTTTTGTACCTAGATACTTTCAGCAAAAAGTATACATCTGTAAAAGAACAAGGTTTAACTCATCATCCTCCATTCCTAGTCTGTCTTTTTAGTTTCCACTTCTGTGACCAGAGCCATTTAATGCAACTGCAGGATCTCCTCACCTGTCCAGCTCTTCATCCTTAACAAAGTAACCCAAAGAGATGGCCAGTGTTTTCAAAATTGCCTGTATATTTTACTTGCCTAAAGGAAACAGAGATAAGTTCAAGTTTAGTGATCCATTAAATTGGTTAGGATAGACATTGATTGCTTCAAGCAGTTTCTCTCACAACTAAATTTAGCCAATACAGATTTATCACCACTCATGCATTGATGCATAGTTAATAATTTTTACACAGATTCTTTTGTTTACTGGAAGAGTTTATACAATTCCCTCCTTTCCTTCCCCGGTATCCCAGTATTGTCCAAATGTGTTGGAAATTGAGGAAGCCAGACAAATTGTGACCGATCTCAGCAGCCATAAGAGCAGTCCTGGGTTCCTTAGGGAGCTGAAAAAGTCTTCCAAGCCAGGGATTTAGCAGGACTATAGATTTCATTGGAAACTTTCCTTAGTTAAAGGATGTCTGCTTGAGAAACTCTCTGACTTTACCTATCCTAATTTTCCAAAGAACTCTATGTGAAATGTGAGTGAACCTGTTTGGCCTTTGCCAGGTGAAGTTTACTACAGAAGCAAGTATCTCCGAAGTGACACATACAACTGCAATATAGAAGCAAACCGAATCGTGGTGTCTGAGTTTGGAACTATGGCTTATCCAGATCCATGCAAAAACATATTTGCCAAGTAAGTGATGCTTTTGCAACAAGATTCTTCTGTCTACTTATCTGTCTAGTACAGATGTCTTTCTGTTTACTCTTGACACACATTTACAGATACAAAATCTTTATTGAAAATTCACAAAAGGCTAAGTGATACATCCAGCACTGCACTCATTATTCTGAGGCAAATATTTTAAAGGCTAGACATTAGGAGGAAGTTTTTCACACGAAGGGTCATTGGGCATTGGAACAGGCTGCCCGGGGAGGTGGTTGATTCACGTTCCCTGGAGGTGTTTAAGGCACAGGTAGACGAGGTCCTGAAGGACATGGTTTAGTGTTTGATAGGCATGGTTGGACTCGATTATCCAATGGGTCTCTTCCAACCTGGTGATTCTATGATTCTATGATTCTATGAAATTCATTTTATCAGCAATATTGGCTCGTTTATTCACTATTACAAGTAGATTTTGTTGTAACTTTGAAAAACCAAATATTTTCTTTTCCAAGTGTCTCACAAAAGTTTATAAACTTTGTATTCTGTAAGGGGAAAAGCAGCAAGAAAGTTAAAAATTAAGACATTGGGAAGGAATTTAAGAAAAGTTCATTTAACAAAAAGAAGAAAAGCATCAATAACTGAAATAAACTAGAAAAACTTCTGGATTAAATACCATTTAAAAAAAAAATGAAATTCAATTGTTTCTTGAGTCGTGCAGTGCTTTGAGGGACTGGAGTCATAGGCCTGTGCTTATCTTATGTTCAAAATGAGAACCACTTTGGATCATTGTGACAGCTGCTTTCATACTGTTAGAAAGGATGACAGGCTGTGTATTGGAAGTGAGGTGTAAACCATCATCTTACCACCTGTCTTATAAAATTAGCTGTGGATATTCCCTGACAAATGCAAGTAGCTTTCCCATCTCATCCTCTCTGGACTACCTCTTGCATTTGATATTTGGTGAGAGCACATGCATGGATAGTCATCGCAAAATACTTGTACGTTTTTACCCTGACATAGGATGCTTTTCTTCTCTCTTCCAACAGTAACAGGGTAACAACTGGCATTTTAAGTTCAAAAGGGATATAAGCAACCTTGTCTTGGTTTTAAGTGAGTATAATAAAATTCTGCACTAATAAGGAAAGCTGTCAAGCCCACATGTGAAGTGGGATCTTCTTTGAAATCATAATTGTGATATAGGATAACACTGAGAACAAAAATATTCTATCAGGGGGTATATCAATACATTTATTTTAGGAAGGCATACCCTGAAAAACCTACCAGCTTTTAGGTAGAAACTGTTTGTCCAATTCTCACAAGGCACGCACAGGGGAGTGTGTATTTTGCCCATCCTGATAAACCAGTGGATGCTTCATAGTTGACAGCAGGACTGGACCTGGATGCCCGTTAGCACGTCTCTAACCCTCACCGTGGTCAAGGGCGCTGAAGTTCATCTCTGCTTTTCCAGTCTTCCCACCGAGGTGGTGTAGGAGAAGAGAGGGCAGAGCAGGGAAGAGAGAGCCAGCGCCCTGGCTCCGCTGTTGCTGTGCAGAGCGCCACGGCTCGGGTGCTGCTGCTGTCTGTGGGGTGAGAGCAGGTACAGCCTCTGCTGCTCTCATGAACCGGTGTGAAATTTCCCTCCGTACAGGGCATTCTCCTATTTGTCTCACACCATTCCTGAGTTCACAGACAACTGCCTGATCAACATTATGAGAACTGGGGATGATTTTTATGCAACCAGCGAGACGAACTTCATCAGGAAAATTAATCCACAGACTCTGGAGACATTAGAAAAGGTATAAACAACTGTCTGTGCTTCTGGTTCCTCATCTGCTAATGAATACAGTTTCAGGCTGACTCATAAGATTCCTTTCATGTGCAAGACACAGAGCAGGAAAGATACTTCTCTTCTACTATTCCTTTACTTTTGAAATCATGGTAAAGTGAAATAGTGAAGATATGACATCTTCGAATGAACTAACTCATGAATTCAAATTTAATCCTGAGTAGAGTGGGAAAAGCTGGGTTTTGAGCAATTTTACTTGTGCATAATCTTGCTGGATTGCAGGACTAATGCCACGTATCATGCTTATGAAATAATTATTTTGGATTATTTCCATTCTTATCCATCTGTAGTTATCAAGTGATTTACATAATTAATGATTCAGTAGGTCAGTTATATGACTACTTTTCAAGTACCTTATGCAAGATATTACTTGATTATTAAAATAAAATCTTTACATATTGAAATATAAAATGAGTTTTGTCTAGCATGCAGTACAGTTTGAGTACAATTTCCAAGCTTTGAATTAAACAGAATTCTTTTGCTGCAGAAGATCATTAGACTCGTATCCCTACTGTATAAACTGCCTTCAAGATGAAATGGGCATTTGCAGAGTAACTTTAGTCAATACTCGCATTGTGTTGCGTGGCTGCAGGGGAGAGGCAAATATTGTTCTGATTTTGTAACATGTTTTAGTCTTGAATTAGGAAACCATTTGATTACCTACGTAAGTGATTTGTTTAGATTTCAAGGCCTGTTGAAAATGGGGTACCAATGATAGGCTGACAGTGCTAAAAAAGCTGGTGGATTTGTGGTGTTAGCTGAGCTGAGTTTTAATTCTCTTACATATCACTAAAATCTCCTGTCATATGGTTTTCTAGGTTGATTACAACAAGTACATAGCTGTAAATGTGGCAACTTCTCACCCACACTATGACAGTGCTGGAAATACTCTCAACATGGGTACTTCAATAGTCGATAAAGGGAAGACAAAATACATTATGTTTAAGATTCCTCCCTCTGTGCCAGGTGAGATATGCCTTTTATCAGTATTTTCCATAAACATTTTAGCAATTTCTTTTCTTCTGAGGTTAAGGGGTGTCAATACAGCTCTTAGAGAAACCAATGGCGTTCGTTATCTTAATTTTAACTTATCGTGAAATTGATGTTAACTGGTTAGCTTGTCTGGGAATGTGCTCTTAAAGAAGTTTATCTTAAATATTGCATAAACAGGGTTTTTCAGTAGGAAGAACATTGCTTTTAGAAGAAAGCTACTTTGAATATTGCTAGAGTGGAGTAACTGTTTTAGAGGGAATTCCAGTCCTTGTATTGTGATATGTAGAGGGAGGATAAACAGAAAAAAATTCTAATGTATAGAGCAGTATATATAACTAAGGTTATAAATTTTAGTTCTCTTCATAAATGAAAATACTCTTAAAATGATGATAGTGTGATTATAGGAAAGCATAATGCCAAAAAATGTCTAATATAGAATTAATTCCTCTCTAATCTGGCCTACATTAGGCCCCACTGAAATACTGTCCTTTATTCACAGAGCAAATAATTTGCTCTTTTTCCTTCAAGATAATCTTTTTTTGTGGTGTTGTTTAAAATCAGCTGCTAGTGTGATGTCTGTCCTCCTGATTGAACAATCAAGGGGCCTTTCACAGCTAAAGGTTAGTTTGTAATATCTAGCTGGGGCTCAAACAAAGCCACTACAAATCAAACAGGAACATCTCCTTAGAAGTTCAAAAACATGAGGGTATTTGACCCCTTTATGAAGCTGATGATTTAATTAAACATCTTTTTCCTCTGTGCTGGAACTTCTGCAGACAGGAACCAGTGAAATCAAATTGTAAGACAAATAAATGGGCTCTGTCTGAATGGATCCAGCATTGTGATACTGCAGTGCTGCTTCACTCAGACGCACACTTCTGTCTTAATTCTGCAGGAAGAAACAAACCACTTTCTGAACAGGAAAATGCAAATAGGACTGACAGGAACTGACAAGGTTGGATTGGAATTTATTATAAATATGATTTTCTTTTTTATCATTTATGTTCAGAAAAAGAAAAGAAGAAATCTTGTTTCAAACATATGGAAGTGGTATGCTCCATCCCTTCTCGCTCTCTGCTGCACCCAAGCTACTACCATAGCTTTGGAATCACAGAAAATTACATTGTCTTCATAGAACAGCCATTCAAACTGGATATTGTCAAAATGGCAACTGCTTACATCCGAGGTGTGAACTGGGCGTCCTGCCTCGCCTACCATAAGGAAGAGAAGGTATGTGTTCTAATGTGGAGCAGCAGAGTCAGGCAGGCCAGTGACCTCTTCCCTCTTTTTTTTTTTTTCCGACCCTTGACTGTCAGGTTGCACATTTTTTTAGAAGCTACATTTTTCAATACTATGTCCCATCTCCAGAAATTTCACAAACAAACATCTGATGCTGAAGTACTTGAGAAAGAAGATAATTTGGCATTGTTAAAATGGTAAAATGTTAAAATTGTGTGCTATCAGAGACATTCAAAAGTGCACTAGCATCCCTGACACATGCAGCTGCTCCTGGTCCAAACAAAATACTGTGCATTGTGGATGAGATCTTCTCTAGTTCCATTGCATCAAATAGGAGAGCCAGACTGGTGGAAATCCTGCAGGCAACAAAAGTAGAGTCCCTCAGTGTGGCAAGTGAGGAAAACTTCTGTTTTCTGAGGACCTTCTTTCTGTATGCTTTGGCCATTGAAGAGTGGATCATGCTGAGGTAGAGGACACCAGCACAGAGCATGACAGACACTCTGGACAGAGGCAGATTTATTTAATGTAAAAACAGAGCAGGGGATTTTCCAGGTTTTACTGGAAATCATCATTCCTCAGCCTAACCCAAACAGTAATTTGCAACAGTAAAACGAGTTTAAAGCACTTCTACACTCATTTTACTCTTGTATTTATGATCTTCAGGTTGTAATGTCTTGTGTCCTAGCAGCAAAACCTGAGTTCTTAATACACTTCAATAGAAACAGACAATACATTAGAAAGTTGCTGGCTACCAGTAGAAAACAGTTTTCTTAATAACTATTTGCTGATCATTAACAGTTTTAAATAATGTTTCTTATCTTCCAGACTTGGTTTCACTTTGTAGACCGGAAGACTAAAAAAGAAGTATCCACCAAATTTTATACAGATGCTATGGTGATTTTTCACCATATAAATGCTTATGAACAGGATGGCCACGTTATTTTTGATATTATTGCCTATAAGGACAATAGCTTATATGACATGTTCTATTTAAAAAATCTAACTAAAGACTTTGAAGAGAAGAACAAGCTTACTTCCGTACCAACCTGCAAACGATTTGTTGTTCCTCTGCAGTATGACAAGGTAGAAAGAAAATGGCTTTTTAATTGGTTCTTTCAGCAGTAATTTAAAATACATCGGTGTGCATAATGAGTGAGTTATGAGTTGCTGGCCCCTGTGTGCAGATTTCTGATTCTTTAAACAATAACACATAAAGAAAATGTGCAGGAGTTCTGTTTTCTGGCAATGAGCAGCTGGACATACAGGAACATGGCTCTAGGTTCTGATACCATCTCTTATGGAGAGCTGAGATATTGAGATTGTTTGTAAAATGCTAACAAATATGAGCAGATATATCAACTTGGCTGTTGACTGGAAAGGTGTGCATGAGACACCTTTTTTTTCACAATCCGTTTCTTCCATTTTACTGAAAGCCTATATGTAATACACAAATGCTCCCAACTGGTGCAATGGTTTTATTAAAATTAGAAGATTTCATTTAAGTGGGACATTTACTAGGAAGAGGAAAGATTTTATCTTTGAATATAATTTAAAACATCATTTTATATCATTGTTTGCAGGGAAGATTTTATACTGCCCAGCAATTTGGGCAATTTCCTGCCTGATACATTCGGAACAGATAGTACTTTTTCTTTCTACATACTAGAATCTTGCTGCTTTGTTCATGTCTCAAAACCAGTTATGCAGCAGTGACGAAGGATGCATTGGATCACCTCAGCTGTCCAAACTACCCTGCAATCTTAAGAATTTGACAGTAGTGTATTAAAAGCGGGAATGCATTACACCTGTTTTTGCGCTTGATTTATAGCAGGTGCAAAGAAACTAATCTTGGTGACTTTTAGTGGGTAGTTGATACCTTATTCTTGAAACCCATCTTCATTAATTACATTGACAAACCATGTAATCCATTTATTGTGCTTCTGGAACACAGCCATGTCTATCTCAACCTTTCTAAAGGCTCAGCGTGATTCACAATGATTGCTCCTTGATATATTAAAATCCTCTGAGTATAACAAGATTTCTAATGAAAAGGTCAGGATCTAACACTACCAGATAAATGCTGTAAGAATTAATTTCTTTAAGATGGATTATTTGTTCAATCCCAAAATTGTTTATATTTGTATCAAACCTGATGAAAGATATAGATTATAAGCATATTCTTAGAGACACATTACTTTTTCAGTGTATGTCTCTTTCAGGATGCTGAAGTAGGTTCTAATTTAGTCACACTTCCATCTACCGCCACTGCTGTGAAAGAGAAAGATGGAAACATCTATTGCCAGCCTGAAATATTATGTGAAGGTGAGACAAAGCTAATATACAAATCTCTAATATGTTCTCTTACACCCTGATAGGAGCATTCTAATAATGCTTCATGGCAGTTCATATATGTCAACTCTTTATGAAGCTAAAAGGGTCAAAACTTTTCATTAATATGTTTTGCATAGTTATCGATAGTATGTTTTTCTTCCTTACCTCCCTCCTGTGGCTCTATCCAGTAATATATGACCTGAGCTCCTCATATGTATATATATATATTTATCATGAGTGAAATCCTTTAAATGTTTGAAGTTACAACTTTTATATTAATATAGGATCCCAAGCCTGATCTTGCAACTATTACTATAGCTTGCAAATCTACCTGTTATGAGAGTAGTTCTATTTAAGTAGAATCATAGAATAGTTTGGCTTGGAAAAGACCTTAAAACCCATGCAGCTTCAACCCCTGCCCTAGGTAGGGACACCTCCCACCAGATCAGGCTGCCCAAGCCCCATCCACCCTGGCCTTGAACACCTCCGGGGATGGGGCAGCCACAGCTTCCCTGGGCAACTGTGCCAGGACCTCACCACTCTCATAGTGAAGAAATTCCGATAGGTCTGTTATAAATAGTAACACCAGTTATTGATGTATTTTATAAAGATTGCCTTTGGAAGTGGATTTTTAACATTTTTTTCAGGGGATAGTAACAGAAAGATCTAAAGAGTATATATTTACCTAAAAATTAAAGTAATATCTTAGAATGGTAGCTTCCAATTATATTTCAGATGTTCACATCTCATGTATTTATGAAAAACGAAAAAGAAATTCAAACCAAAAAAAACCTCATAAGTTTCAGTATAATGAATCCATGAGAATGAAAAATTGTCATGTTTGAACAGATAACCCTGGCTTAATTATTTTGTATTAATATCCATCCTCAGCTTTTTAAAAATTCAGATATAAAAAAAATCTATGCAACACTTGTCTTAAATATTGTCAAAGTTTTTCACAGGGCAAAACTTCTTGAAGACTGGCATATGTAAATGTACATTTGAGTTATTTCCCTTCTCTTGTTCCTAAGTCTTGAACTTTCTTTTACCCAGGGATAGAGCTGCCTCGCATCAACTATGACTATAACGGCAAAAAATACAACTACGTCTTTGCAACAGAAGTCCAGTGGAGGCCAGTTCCTACCAAGGTACAATTAACATTTACAGAGTCAAGAACTGTACTGACAGAACACAAATCAAATTTAAGCAGTTATAAGTAGATCATGCTTTACTAGTTTGCCCCAAAATATAACCTAATCTGCATTAACACATGCAAATTCAGTTTGTGATTCTGAGGCCCAAAACCAAACACTTTTCTTCAACATGAAGTTAAAACTTCTAAATGGTGACACTGCAGCTGGGCACTATGTTCATAAACTTCAGCGCTTGAAAGCAGGGAGGTGAAAAGCTGGACACGTTAGCTTACTTGTATGATTAGAAAAGCCTGAAACTATTTAAAAGCTTGGAACATCATCGTCAGCTGTTAAAAACATGTAGTTCCGTAGGCAGCAGAACAAATGCTTTCTTACAGAGACTTGAGATTCATTTCTAGAGATTTAAAAGTTTGTTTCTCTCAAAACTTTTCGTATTTGTAGATCATTCACATGCATATAAACACAAAATGTCTGAATTCTTATAAAGGTGAGCTCACGTTGTACCATTTTATTCATGGTTAGTAAACTCAAGCTTCTTTATCCAGCTTTATATGTCCACAAAGTCTCTTGAACACCATAGTTACCAAGATACTCACTTTTCTGCACAACTAGGCTGAACTTCTGTAATGTGCCAAGAGCTACAAAGGAGAGAGTAAGAAAAAGAAGTACTAGACAGACATAGATCTGTAGTATATTTTCCCTTTAGGAAGCCTAACTAAAAAATATGTTATTACAACAGTATCCAATTAATTAAAAGTATTAAAACAACATCTGATTTTTCAGAAGGTTTTATGTTTTGCTAGCTAGTTCTGTGTTTTGTGTACACATGATGCCAGCTTTTTAGGAGACAGCCTAGAATACAAATACATGAAGACGAGAAGTATTAATGGTTGAAGGTAAGAGCATTGTACAGGAGAACTCTCTCTTTATAGTTCTTGTTCTGTAACTATAAGGCAGCGCAATTTGAGTTCACTGTTGGTTCTTGTCTATAATTACCACAACTGATTACAAAATGAAGCTGGATTTCTGCATGATGCAAGAAAATTCATTGCAGCACCTCTGACAGTAGCTCAAATAAATCTGCAAGTTTGTTATTCCAAGTGTAGATAATTCCTACTTCACTTAAATATAATAAAAAATGCTGGGTTTTTTTCACATCCGTTGCTCTTTATTGAACACAGGCACAACAACCATGTACAATACTTACATAAATTCTGTCAGCAAAATTGATGCCATCTTGTTAGAAGGGAGAATGAATCCAAATTCTTCCGCCAGTAATTTGAATAGTTTCATTTTTGTGTAAACATTTTTTTTTTTTACTAAACGTAAAAAGGGGAAAAAACCCTGCATCTGTATGGGCAGAGGAAAAGCCTTAATAGGATTGAACTGAAAATACTGTGCATCCGCATTGGTGATTGGTTTGATCAGGCACTTGACCCATTAATGAGATGAAAATCTATAGTCTGTTCCTTCAGTAAATACCAGTATCTGTGTGGAATGCTTGCCCCATTGTTTTAATCTTTACACATCACTATTAATAGCTTTTGTTCTGGCATATATGCCCTACTTAACAACAGAAGGCCCTGAGAAATACTGATATCACGACAAAAGCAAAATTATTCACACAATTATAAAATTTTGTTTCCTGCTTTACTGCAGAATTACAGTGGTTTGGCACAAGTCACTTAAATCTTCCAGGCCTTGGACTATTCCTCTGTAAAGTGAAGGCTTTGTTATAGTGGAGATTCTTTCCTGATCTGCTGGTGTTTGTTAAACACTTCAAACCCGTACGTGAAAGGTGCAATTGTAATCTGGAGAAATGAAATTGAAAGAACGCTGTGTGATTATGCAGCCACTAAGTGTGACTCCAGAGTTTAATGTTTTCCAGGTGTCTCCTTCTTTTAATGACATATGCCTTGTTGCTCCATAATTCTTAGTATTGGTCCCCCCTGCCAGCAATCAGTTCATCTCGTACCTTTGGAATAAACCACTGTCTAGGTCACTGATGTTTTTCTTTTCTGGTCACAACAATTTAGATCATAAAATTTAATATCCAGACAAAGGAGATGCTCCACTGGGGAGAGGACCACTGCTGGCCATCTGAGCCTGTTTTCGTTCCCTGCCCTGATGCAAGAGAAGAGGATGATGGTAAAAGAATTCTAAAAGTTGGGGTTACATGAGTTTTACATTAAATCTGACAAGTTCCATTGTTCTTAGTCAAGAAATCTGGTTTGATGCCTCTACTGTGAGATTAAAATTAGCACTAGCCATTTTACTCCTGCAGACAAAAAAACCAAAACAACAATGGACCAAAATCACCTTGTGTAATGTCCCAAGGTAGGCATAAACAACAAACCCAATGCTTAGGACTTCCCAAAGAGCCACTCAGGGCTGGATTTATCAACAGTCTGGGGCAGCTGAAGCTGTGGAAAATCAGTGCTATTACAGATGAGAATGTGAAGTGGCACTGCAAGTATCCCTGTCATCTCAATCCAATTCTGTTCTCAGGTGACTCCTTGCAAAGGCAGAAGGTAGACAGCTGAAAAGATGAGTCAGAAATGCCAGGCACACAATGCAGTGTTGGTTTGGATTATTTCCTTCCCAATGAACAGAAGGCAGACCAGAAAAAAGCACAGAAGAGAAGCATTCATTAGTTTGTTAGCACTCTCAACAGGCCTCTTAATCTAGCAAGCACTTTCAGTTGGTGTCCTAAAATTCTTAGGAAACAAAAATTGCTTCCTGACAGTGTTGTCTTTTCTGCTTGGTATAACTAGTCTGTGCTTCTAATTCTTCATTTGTATGTCACAGGCGTTGTTCTGACGTGTGTTGTGACATCTGATCCAAAGGAAGCACCTTTCCTACTTGTCTTAGATGCTAAAACATTCAAAGAATTGGGCCGAGCCAAAGTCCATGTAGAAATGCATCTGGACCTGCATGGAATGTTTATACCAGAGAAAGATTTGAAGACTGAGACGGAATAAAATGCTATTTATCCTATTACACAGACTGAGACAACCTGCTGCTGAATGTGGGATAATACCATTCAAGAATAACCTTATAGTATGACAAAAAATACTAAATATAGTCTCTTCAATAACTCTATATAATTTCTTATAAGAGATAGCAGTAACTTTTATTACAAATAATTATATGCACAACTAGTACATAACTATTCCAAAAGAAGGATGATCAGTATTCAGTGCTAATGCTATGTACGACTTGTGGGACAGGGAATGAGATAAAGATAACAAAAAATGTTTTATTTGAATACAGTATAGCTTTCTGAGCAAATGAAACACTGTATTTATAGGGTGATGCCCACTATGAGTCACATATGTCTGCAGGTCACATAACTTTCATGGACTGTTTCGAGACTGCAGCTCACAATGAAAATTGTCTCCTGCCAGAAAACCTCAGGTTAAACTGTCTGCTGTGACACTAGCAGTTCATGGCAATGCATTCTCTTGGTGCTTGGTTTCCTAAAGACCACTATAACCAAAGTATTACACAGAGGTGCTACAACTGTCTAATTTAGAACCTAAAAAACCCTGCTTTGCTAATATTTTCATAGTGTGTTTTCCCATTTTATGTTGACAAAATGTAATAACTTTAAATACAATATATGTTTTTGTATAGCATTTAATTATACTTTACTACTCTTCGGTCTTACATATTTTGTATTTAAATCAGTTTTCCTTGAGGAGAGTATCTGACGTGACATTTCATGTAATTAGATGATTACATTGTGTAAAAGATAACCAAAAATATAGTATTTATTAATATTACTAATAAGTCTCTGTTAATAACTGTATGTATATGAATGAGGGCAGCATATTTCTAGCAGAACTCAGAGCTACATGTTCAACAAATTGTGAGGTGAAAGGCCTAAAGTAGACTTCATCTGAACTACATGGTAGCTGAAACTACAAGCTATTGCTAAGCTAAGGATTTGCTTTGTTGTCTGCTTAGGAGCATCCACGTTCTGATATGGCTTTGTCATTGCCTGTAACAGACGCTTCCTAATAAAAGTACACAACTCTCATTTATAGTCACAATTAAAAAGCACATTTCAACATAGAGTTCAAATGCCAAGTATACCATGACTGGTTTTTGTTATAGGACAGCATTTCCTAATGCCCTGAGTGCATTTCTGTTTTCTGATTTGAGGCACTGATTTTTCTTTAAGTGAGAGCTTTTCTTCTTTGAATCATATTTTCATGTTGTAGCTGCCTTTACTGCTGGAGGCATCCTTACTGATCAAGAAAACTAGGTGTACAGTCCACCCATTTTAGATGTTCATCTGGTCTGTATGTATCACTGAACTACTCTGGTATCTCTCAGTGTTACATATGCACTTTCACAATGTCTCTGCTGTTCACTGTGTTTTACAGGTAGGAAACAGAACAAAATCATTGTTATTCACTGTCTCCCCATCACACGAGAATCTGGGCTTTGGTGGCTTGTTTGTGATTACATAAGATGTTTACAGCAGAGCAGGAATTGAAACCACATCATCCACAGATCTTGTTTGCTCTGTAACTCTTGCAGAGGCACCCACAAACCAGACAATCAGTCACTGAAAATAATGAGAGTTTACTTAGCACTCTGACAAACAAAAATAAACCCCAAGTTCAGGCGTCAAGAATATTGCTACATAACTACCACAAGGATTCCTAAGTTTTGTGAAGAATCCTTTAGAAGGATGACCCGGTAACTCACTCACAAAAGCAAATCTCTCACTCAAGGGTGTTCAGGAGATACAAGCACTCATCCAAAGGGGTGAGGCCTCACTCAAGGATTTATCCAGAAAAACTAATTACTCATGAAAAGGAGGGTAAGCACACTCAATTCCAGGGAAGTTACCCTGTGTGGTGTCATAATTCCAACTGCTGACCCACATCTTTGAGGACGGACTGGCTCCAGTTAGCTCTCTGGTGGGACCAAATATGTAATGAGTTGAATCTGATCTGTTGTCACTCTAGTTGGCTGGAGACCACATATTCCAGGGCTCTGTGCCTGGCAACAGTTCTCTACCCCACTCCTCTGGCCCCAGTGGCATCAGGATGGCTATAGTGGTTTCAACAGCTGGGAAGCCCCAGTCTTTATGTCTCTGGCAAGGCTGGTATTTGTTAGGTCCTCAGCAATCCCTGATCTTGTCTGGTCCTTGTCAGGGCAGTTGCACCAGCCACAGTACTTCCAACTGCACTTCCCTCTTTCTGTTCCAGTCTTTATAAGTATAAAGAATATACAGGCCATTTATAATGTAAAAAAACCCACTGTGGTCAGATCTAGAGTGAAAATATGCAGTCTAGGGCATTCCAATGTTTATATATTCCATAAAATGGAAACAAACATTCCAGTAAGCTGTGTCTGCAGAAATAGGCATCTGGCGTTTTTAAGCTATTTTACTATTGCTATATAAGAGAACTTTATCATCTAGAGAAGAAATTGAATTTAATTTTTGTAATAAATATGGGACCAGTACTGGAAGGGAAGACTGACTTCTGAGGTTGGCCAAAAACACCAGCTGTGGGGTTGTTTCTTTCAATCTGAAAATGTTTGAATTTAACAAGTCCTGCAAATCTTTCTGAAATAAGGTAGCAATGAATCAAAAGTATAAACATTATTATACATCTCTCTTTAAGAGTTTATCTCTGAAATTTCTTCTCTAGAACTCATAGTGATATGTTTTTGAATGATCATGAGTTTGGATATAGGAGTTATTTGACTTTAGAGGAGCCAATTCTTACCGGCAGACATGACATGATAGGGGAATATTCACTGTAAAAACAATCTGCAGTCTAAGAAAGAAAATGTATTATTTATTTTCCTGTAGAAATACTGCAGAAAATAAGCCATAAGAACTTGTCTTGGGTATAAAATTTTAAACAGTGTGCTATATTCACTTTGTCAGTATTACACAGCGTTTGATTAGCATCAAGTGTACTCAACCTGACGATGAACACAGTGATGTATATCTGGATTTGCCAGTCTCTCTGGCAGAGACAAGAGGGATAAAAACATAAAGGTAATCACAAATTTGTTCAAGAAAGCTTTTAGCAATTGCACTAGGAATCTGATGAAACATTTACCCTAAATATGGTAATATACCGTATCATTTCCAGACTGACAATTGCAAGGGGAATGTATACGTATTTTGCCAAGTGGCTGCAAGGCTTGTGCGTTTTCTCTGTTGTGGTAAAATGGCACATGCTGAGTCTGTCGTTTGGTTTGCTTCTCTAACATCCTTCACTGTAAATGAAATCTTGAGGGACAGAAAGGTTTCATTCTTCTTTTGCACCTTATCAGTCATCAATCATAAATCTTTTTTTGCACCTAATCAATCATCAATCATAAATCTTCTTTTGCACCAAATCATAAATCATCTCAGTGAAACTAGTGGAGTTATTGTAATGGCATAAAGAAGAATCTAGATTCAGTGACTGCAAATAAAACCAGTAAGGGTAGATAGCTCCATGAAAGTTGAGCAAGGGAATCAGGCCATGGGGATGCATACATGTAATTACTTCAAAGATGTTACAAATAGCCTTCTTATTGGTAGAGTAGTTTGGAGGTGTTTATTTTTCCTTTTTCATCAATGGGTTTCCTTAATGTAAAAAATAACAAAGCATAACAATTAATTTATTCTCTGGAGGTGGATATTATCTGTTACACCTTGTCTCATTGCCACACACACGCGGCAGAAGCAGAAACACTGTTTACTAGGACGAGTTAAAACCCAGATGTACAGCTGTGTTTTCCTGCATCACAACCTATGCAAGAGGTACAGAAACAAACCAGTGTTTTTCTTTTTAAGTAACGAGGCCACTCAATGACAGCTTTTGCAATAATTTAAACCACTATTCCCGTAGGTATGCAATTACCGAAGTATTAATAACAAGGAAAATACATCCTTCACCAGCAAGTGCAAGACGCAGAGAGCTCCCTGCTCTCATTACCCTCAAGGAGAGCTGGGCATGTATCTCTGGATCTCTTCCTCATTCTACACCTGACATCCTGGATAATTATACCCAAGCCAGAAGAAGTAGCCTTCTAATATTTTTAAATGTGTGTGTTACCACAATAAGTAGAGCAAAGTTGCTGGTGTTTCATGCAAATTAGTATGTTTAGAGGCATTCCATCAAACCAGGATGTGAAACATCCTCTGCTTCCAAAACTCTTGTTCAAAGCTGTGCAACACACCTAAGAGAGAGCACGCTACTCCTTTCCATGCCCGAGCAAGTGTTTAAACTGGCTTAAACAGGACTATTCACACTCTCCACAAGCAGGCACTTGGTGCTGTGTTTTGACTGCTGGGGTCTACATGTGCAGATGTCCCAGCCAAAATCTCCCTCTGGAGAACAAAACAACATTGTGTCTATCTCAGAAAGCACAATGTTGGCTTTGTAAAGTCATGTGTTTCTGTTTCCTGTGAGGACATTTCCAGATAACTTTGTTCTTTTTCCTAGTGGTAAAATGATTCAGAGACACCATCAAACTATGAATGATAAAATAAAATTCAAGTTGTCCGCATTTCAAAGATATGCATTTTTGACATCACTGACTTAGAAGAAATGCAAATTATGACTGCTTGTGACCCATAACAGCTTTATCAGGTCAGGGCCTCTGAAAAATCCTCTTCTCTCTATGAAAAAAAGTGGGAAGCATAGTGTCCTTTGGGTGTTCCACAGTCCCAGAAAAACAAGCCTTGAATTGACTGTGAGGGCAGGAGGTTGCTGCGAGTGGCTGTGTTTGCCTGTGTTTGTCAGTGCAGCAGATCACAGCTTTTAAAACACTTCCACTCAGTGAGGAGTTTCACAACTTAAACACTGGATGATGTTAAAGAGAACAGCAGCAGATGGAATCAAGTAATCTCCTAATGTGCAATTAAGCCTGTTAAATATATGGCCTAAAAACTTGTGAAGTGCTGTGAAGAAAATATTTTTTTTTTCCTGAGAGGGGCTTATTTCCAGCTGCCAGCTTGGGAAAGCAAGAGCCTCACTGGATTTATTTTTTTTTTCTTATTTTGTCTCATCCTTCTGCCGACCACTTTCCCCTCCACATCAGGTAGGGGAGGGGGAGAAGAACCATAGAGTAGTTTGTCTTGCTGGGGACCTTAAAGATCATCTAGTTCAACCCCCTGCCCTGGGCAGAGACACCTCCCACCAGATCAGGCTGCCCAAGGCCCATCCAACCTGCCCTTGGACACCTCCAGGGATGGGGCAGCCACAGCTTCCTTGGGCAACCTGTGCCAGGGCCTCCCCAGCCTCACAGTGAAGAAATTCTTCCTTATGTCCAGTCTAAATCTGCCTCCCTGCAGTTTAGACCCATTGCTCCTCATCCTGTCGACACAAGCCTTTATGAACAGCCCCTCCCCAGCTTTCCTGTAGCCCCTACAGGTACTGGAAGGTCACTATTAAGTCTCCCTGGAGCCTTCTCTTCCTCGTCTGAATAACCCCAGCTCTCTCAGCCTCAAGAGAAGGAGCTGTAACTGCTGGAACGGGTCCAGAGGAGGCTACAGAGATGGTTCAAGGGCTGGAGGCTACAGAGATGGTTCAAGGGCTGGAGCACCTCCGTACGGAGGTGCTCCAGCCCTTGAACCATCTCTGTAGCCTCCTCTGGACCCGTTCCAGCACAGCTCCTTCTGTCGAGGGCTCCAGAACACAGACCACGCAAAACTCCCCCAAAACGCGCTGCCCTCGCCCACCTTCCCCCCTCCCACCCGGCGGCCCCAGGGCTCGGCTGGCCCCGCCCCCCGGGAGCGTGGGCGGTGCGGGGGGCGGTGTCGCGGGGCGATGACGTCACGGGCGGGCGGGCGGCCATGGTGTGAGGCGGGCGCAGCGCGGCCGGCCCGGCTCGGCTGGCAAGGATGTCGGGCCCGAGCGCCGTGTCCGATCCGCAGCACCCGGCGCGGCTGCTGCGCGCCCTCAGCTCCTTCCGCGAGGAGAGCCGCTTCTGCGACGCGCACCTCGTGCTGGAGGGCGAGGAGATCCCCGTGCAGAAGAACATCCTGGCGGCCGCCAGCCCCTACATCAGGTACGGACGGGCCCGCGGCCGCCGTTACGTAAGAGGCGAGGCCGCCCGGGGGTCGGGGGGGCGCCGGGCAGCGGCCCCGGAACGATCGGTGCCTCCCGGAGTCGCTGCCCGACTCCTCTGGAGCTGCCCGCTGACCCCCGAGGCTGCCGGTGCACTCCAGCCCTCGGAGCTGCCCCTACCCGGAGGTGCCCGCTGACCCCCGGGGCTGCCGGTGCTCTGCAGTCTCCGGAGCTGCCGCCCCCCTTCTCCAGGAACGCGCCCCCTGTCCGGTTGCCCCGTTGCTCCTCACCACCCCCCCCCCCCCCCCCCCCCGCCATCCAGTGCCGCCGCGTCCTCTGCGTTAAGCTGCGGCTGCTTGCAGGTCGGGAGGCTGAGCGAGCGTCGTCGGGAACAGTTCCAGCGCTACCGACAACCTGGCGTGAGTCCCCGACCCGGTAAAGTGAACCCCGGGCAGGGGCAGCGCCCGGTGCCCCCGGGAGCCGCGCGGTGGGGCCGCCCCAGGTCGCGTCCCCCGAATGTCTCGGGCTCCGGGTGGCCCTCACCCTTTCTGAATGAAGCGCGGCAGCTCATATAATCATAGAACAACCAGGCTGGAAGGGACCCATCGGATCTTCTAGTCCAACCATTCCTACCAAACACTAAACCAAGTCCCTCGAGACCTCATCCACCCGTGCCTTAAACACCTTTTACATTAGAAACCGCAGCACTTCGTCTCCCCGTCCCGCCTCCCCTTGATCCTGTGCGATGGATGTGGCACCACCGGAGGTTTGGCAGCGCCGGGAGAGCTGGATCCTGGCAGCCAGGGCTGGGCAGGACGGGCTGTGTCAGCACAGTCACGGCTCCCGAGCCATCCCAGACTGTGCTCCTGGGGAAGTCTGTTCACAGGATGCCTCGGTGCAGCCTCTGGCAGCTATTCGAGCTTCTCCATAGTGCCAGGGGTGATGAGTCCAATGACATCGAGAAAGAAGGATATGCTCTCCATAAGAAGGTGTTTATAGTGTGTATCTGCGTGTCAGAGAGGGTAAACACAACACAAGTGGTTAATTCCAAAGGGGTTTTACTCTAAAGTCCTGTAGTTTGCAGGTAACAAATATATTAATTTTGCCTTGGCCTGTATAATGGATGCAGACCTTTCAGTATCATTTAAACAAAGGATTGTCCAGGGAGGTTATTCTCCCTCACTGCTCAGCACTGGTGAGACTGCTCCTTGAATCCTGTGTTCAGTTCTGGGCCCTTCACCACAAGAAGGATGTTGAGGCTCTGGAGCAAGTCCAGAGAAGAGCAATGAAGCTGGTGAAGGGGCTGGAGAACAGGCCTTATGAGGAACGGCTGAGAGAGCTGGGGCTGTTTAGCCTGGAGAAGAGGAGGCTGAGAGGAGACCTCATTGCTCTCTACAACTACCTGAAAGGAGGTTGTGGAGAGGAGGCAGCTGGGCTCTTCTCCCAAGTGACAGGGGACAGGACAAGAGGGAATGGCCTCAAGCTCCGCCATGGGAGGTTCAGGCTGAACATTAGGAAAAAAATTTTTCATGGAAAGGGCCATTGGACACTGGCACAGGCTGCCCAGTGAGGGGGTTGATTCACCTTCCCTGGAGGTGTTTAAGGGACGGGTGGACAAGGTTCTGAGGGTCAAGGTTTAGTGTTTGATAGGAATGGTTGGACTTGATGATCCTGTGGGTCTCTTCCAACCTGGTCATTCTATGATTCTTAAGTCTGCAACCATTATGTTTTTTAACGGTTGGGCCTTCCTTACAGATGTAACTTTCTGTGAAGTTGTCCTAAAATCCACATAGTTCCCCTAGACTGGGGTGGGCAGCCTGTGTGCTGCTCTCCAAAAAAGCGCAGCCAGTTTCACTGTCGCGTCGTCATCCACTTTTAGGCAATGTGCTATTTTGGGTGACCATTGTAGTCAACTTCGACATCCTCAAGCACAAAAATAAGCTAAAAATAAATCGAATGTGAAGTTGGTAATTAGCTTTTAAATAGGTGTTGATGGTGGACACGCTTAAAGGAACAGTTCTCTGCGTGGGTTGAGCTGGCAGGGGAGGAATATAAAATGAAATAAAAGTCACAGATAAGGAAGGTCAACAAGAATTTGCGGAAAAGGCACCGCAGAGCCTGTGTACTAATAATAATTTTTCTCACTGCTTGTCTTGGGAAGCAGTTTTGGAAAACCGTGGTGACAGACAAATCAAAGATGTGAAATGGAAATGAGCCATTGATCCAATACTCTTCAAAGCGCCTGGATGTTTTTTAGGTTGTTGATGTTATTTTAGATGACTGTGCCTCACCTGACATTGAAGTCCAGAGTGGTTGCTGTAGGTGGAAAGAGGTCATATTGTTGGAAAAACTTGTTCTACTCTACCAGCAAGTTGACTTCGCAGGAAATGTGCAATTCTTTACTGTAACAAAAAGTGCTTAATTACAAGATATTTTAAATTATTCTGTGGTGAAGTACCTTTTCACAGAATTAATTGAAGTATTGCGTTTTGTTGTTCATCTCTGAAAAATGTACTGGGGGAACATGAGTTAAGCGTGTGTGAGGTGCAAGAGTGCCAGACATAACTACATTAGCAACAAAACTTGTAGTCATTAGAGTTGTGGTTTTTTTAAACTCAGAATCGTTCAGGTTCGAATCCCATGAAGGAACTCATTAGCTATGTGTGAAAGTAGGTTACATGCATTAATATATAAATATGATTAAGTTTGGGGGTTTGGTTTTTTTTAAGCTTACTCCTGTTTTTTTTCCTTAGGCTTGCAAGATGCAAAGGATCAAAAATACATGTATCTAGTTCTTGTATGGCACAGTAAGAAACATATTTCTTTTAGCTACCTTTGGAGAACTTAATTTTTACCTGCTACCTGTCTCCCTTATTTTTGTCACTCCAGGATCTATCTCTCTCTCTCTTAGTCTAGCAGGTAGGATCAGTCAGGTGGGTTACCAACAGTGGAACCATTTCCGGCCAGAAATGTTTCAATGGCTCTCTTTGGAGATAAAAGTAATCTCCAGCCTGTGCCTAGTCTATGCAAGTCCCATTTGTTTTGAGTGTTGGTTTGTTTTTTTTTTTTTTTTTCAAATAAAAGGATCAGTTTAACTTTCTACATAAAGAACTATTGCAGTACACTTGAGTTTTATGTCCTTAGATTTTTAAGGGTAGGCAGTTCCAAAATGTGCTGTGCCACAGCCTCCAAACACCAATTGGTTTGTGTTGCTTTCATTTGAAAAATTCCAATATAAAGCTCAGAAAAATCCACTAATTAATTTCAGAAGTAAAGCTTGGGAGAAAGACAAATGCATATGTGAAACACACATCGCAGTGAAGCAGTGGAAACCTGAGTTTGTGTGGTGTTTTATGTATCTGGCAGTGTCATTATGTATTGTGGCTGTGGGCAAGTTGGTGGGCAAGCTCAGAAGCTGCGTAGGGTTTGCATGAATGCTTAGTTCAGGGTGTGAGTAGGAAAATAAGCAGGCATGGACTTTTTGAGGGGGTGGTTGGGTGTGAGCAGAGTCTGTGTGTGCTGAAGGATTTGTGCAGCCACAGAGGAACGTTACCTGTTTTTTAGTTCTGCATGAAAGCTGTTTGGTTGACTGGTTATGAGTAGGACACTTGTAAAATTAAAGTGATGTGGTTTCCCTCCAGTTATTTGGCAACTGGATTATCCATGGAGCTCAAGAATGCCAGCTTCACTGGGGAGAAGACAAAAGATAAGAAGGGGATGCAGAAACACGTGGAAGTGTTTGTGGTGCCACAGGTCCCATCTGCCATTTTTGTCCATAGGCTAGCATCTGCACATACAGAAAAAAACCCAAAGCCTGTTTTATGAATAAATTTTCAATCTATGGGACCAATAAGAATTAATTTTTGTGGTAGTTTGATTCTTGAGGTCTTGCCTCAAGTTGCCAAGTTGTTTGTAGCTCAGTGAGGTCTAAGTTGGTTGTGTGAGTTCCTACAGAATTGCTTTTTATGTATGAGTTTATCTAATCCTGGCATTTGCAAAACACAGAAGTCTTCCTGCATATCTCCAACATCTTGTGGTATGTTCCCGATCCTGAGAAAAGGAGGATTCCTCAGGAAGAGACTGCTACAGGACTAAATGTGGTTTGGCTCAAAGTGACGTTACTGTGCATTGCAGAGAAGTTAAAGTGGAGCTCAGTTAGCTCCCGATTTTGTCTGCTGTAACAAATTGACCAGGAGCTTGTCTACACTTTCTTAAAGCTTTTTTTGTACTGGCAGTTGCCCTAATGTAGGTACAATTTTATTGTCCTAGTTTAATTTACTTAGTTTGTAAGCCCAGTGTAAATTCTGGCGGTGTAAGAGTGCTTTTACAAGAATAAACCATGCTTGCACTAGTAAGTTTGGCATAAGTTGTAGCATATATCTGCAAACCTTTTATAGGATAGATTTGGTCCAAGTATCCCTGGTATCCTCAGCAGCAGCAGATGTTCTCATCCGAACAGATCTGTCACTGTCTGGTATGAGTCGTTCCTGGCCAGCTGAAACTTGCAGCTCTTCATGTTTTGTGAGTTTACTGTCTGCTTGCCTGTATTGCAGGGAGCATGTGGGAGCTACCTTAACAAAGGCCGTATTTAAGCTCAGATTCTTAGATGAGCTTAATGTTGGTAGCAGGGACCGTGCTGCTGTAGTTGAAATCAAATTAAGATGTTTTTGTTACCTCAGCAGGTTTTGTCTTTGTTTTTCACCCATCAGTGTGAACAGATAGCAGATGACTGTACATATGTTATGCTGCTCCCAAGGCTCTTCTAACTTTGTAGTGGGCCAGAAACCTTATTTTCATTTGTTTCCAGATGAGGATAGTCACACCAAAATAAAAATGCAATATAAAGTTCACATTCTTTTCCATTTACTTGTAAATAGCTGTACTTCTTGTAAATTGATTTTGATCAGAAATAATGTGTCAGCATTTGCATCTCCTCACTTGTGCTGTTCAATCTTCTGACATCCCTAAAGCCTTCCAAGACCCTTGCACAGGCTCAAAATCATGACCTCTCTGCCAGTGCCAAAAAAGACTTCCATGGAGATGTGGTGGGACATATTCCACAATGCTGACCTCCTGTCCTTTCCTCTGTTTGCTGGCACTTGAAGCGTTCTGAGCTGTCATGAAAGCTGTGAGAAGGCAGCCTGCTGAAACATGGTCCTTTTGTGAGTGTGTCAGTGAACATCCCAAGGTGCTGGGGTGAAAAATGGGATGGGACATCTGTCCTGCACCACACTGGAAAGGCGTGACCTGGCAGGTTTTGTCACACTTGTTGGACAACAAATACTGTAGAGCAAGGTGAGGTAGAAACCAACATGTACCAGTAGCTTCTGCTGCTTATTTCCTGGTACTGGTTTGGTTTTATTGACATTTACAAAGTTTTCACAGTGTTTTAAAAACATCTGTTTGGGACCAGTACTGAAGTCACGAATACAGACCTTTACTGCTGAATCTGGGAGGTATTTGATTGTCAGGACACTGTGCCTCCAAGTTCTGGTTTAGCTGAATTGGGCTGCCCTTGTGCCACGGCTTGTGCTTTCTTCACTGGGTGTGCAGGGCAGTGTTGTAGTAACTCCTCTATCAAGAATGGATCTAAAGCCATGCTATCTTCAAGGGTTTTTATGAAAAGTTTGTTTCTGGCAGTCTCCTGGGAGCTTGACGGGCAGTAGGAAGTAAGGAACAAATCAGGCCAGGATTTGCTGCCAGGCTTTTGCATCTGTTTTTTAAATTAGGCATAACCTTGTTTTGGTATTTTTTTTCTCAATGAAACTAAAATGTCATCTGGTAATAACCGAGTTGTGAAGTCTGTGTAAGTTTGAGAAACAGTAAATCAAAATAATTTTCTTGCCCAGAAATTCTCTTTACCTGATGCAACTCAGGAGAAGTGCCTAAACACGTGTTGTGTTTGAATAAGTAGCTGGGGAGCAACAGTGATACAGATATGTTAAAAACTTAAGAGTTTAGAAAGGGATTTAAAAGTCACTATACCAGGCTGAATGAGGAGTTGTTATATTCCTGCTTCAACAAGCCCCTAAATGTGGCCTGAAGGGAGGAAGCAATGAGGCTCCTGCCCAGCTCAAAATAGCAAGAAAGTACAGTTGGGCTGCTTTTGTGCGTCAGGCAGAGGGAGAGCTGGGAATCAGAGCATCTTGTTTACGCAGGAGAACTTGGCCTTTCTTCATATCTCGAGATGCACAGTTCATCCGCATGCCTGATGTAAAAGGCGAGTTGGGGTGGAAGGAGGTGTGGCAGGATGAAGCTGCTTGGCACGCTCGGGTAATTTATACTCTGTAGGTTGTCTTTACACCTGCTTTAATTGCCATATTTGGCAAAACCTTTTTATTATTAAAAGAACCTTTTTATTATTAATTTTTCTTGCGTGCTTTAAAATGTATTTTGTGGCTGAAACAGGGCTGTTCTGAAGGTGCCCATGTGTCTGGAGAAAGATCTAGAGTTGATGAGTGGAATTCTTGATTTGTATTTTGTTTTGTTTTTTTTTTCCTCTCTGAACCTGTTTTGTTTGTATTGATCTCTGCTGCACCTACAAAGGAACTTACTCTTCATGTGGGCCGACAAATATGAAAAGTAACTAATGGTTCTAAAGAACAGTAACCTGTCCTCAGTACCAAGACAGAGAGAAAACTTTGTACAATATATGAAATAATGAGTACCAGCACAGTGTTGCCTATACATAGGGGAGTCTCCTGTATCATATCTATGTCACTGGCTAACATTTCCAAGAAAACAACGAAAAAGAAAATCACTCATTGCCTATAAAGGAAGCGTGTTCTTAATACCACGTAGTTACTCTGGTTTGTGTCCTGAGGCGCATCAGTTTACATCTCCTCTATACTTTAAGCTGCCTGGTACAGCTCTTGTTATTGTTTATGTCTGCAGTTGGTGTTCTGAATTGCAGACTCTTGGCTCTTCCTGCTTGTACGGGTGAAATCCACTCTCCTGGTTCCTTTTTCCTCTTGGCAGTGTCATCACTTTCTGTGATAGTCTTGCAGACCTCTGTTTTCCAGGTTTCACTGTGTGTCTGGAGTTCTGCAGTCTCCCTGTTTAGATTACTAGAGGCACACTCCCTACTCAGCATTGCATTTCTTAAATATATGTATTGTTAATTTTAGCAACATGGGTATAGTGCCGTTCTTGTTCCTTCTGAAAAAAGGATTTTAAACAAGTTTAAAAGCAGAGTTAATTTGAAAGAGGATTCATTTCATTCGTGGTTTAAAGCTGTAGTCAAGAAATGTCTCCCTTTGTATTTCTAGTCCTAGTCCTGACTACTCTCTACTAGGTGTAGCACTGCTGTTCAGTAGAAAGCTAATTTTCAGCGATGTTGAAAATCTTCACTGAAATTTTTCACTGAAAATCACATGAAGCATCTGTTTAGTGAGTGAACTTGTATAGTATGTGGCACAAAACCGGCATACATGTGGTACAGGTTTAGTTTCTTGAGGAGATGCTTTGATGAGCTTTCCATTTGAGCTAACCTGCCGCCCGTTGAGGAATAACGATATTTTTTCCCCACCTTTTAAAAAATAAGAAAGGAATAAGTCAAACCCCACCTTTTTATATCCGATGACAGGTATTTCCAGTACGGGAAGGTACATAGGAGATCTGTGCCTCCCATGAGTAGATCTGAACATCTAGCCACTGGACTGCATCTACTCAGCAGTGTGTGGCACAAACCATCAGAGCCCAGCAGCCAGCTCATCTGCTTTCATTGTGTTTGGCTTGCTGTTAGCTCAGCTGGTACAGCCGCTTGTTTCTTTCCCAAGCTAGCTAAAATAAACAAAAATCAGATGAAATGGCAGGTACCTCTGCTGCTGAGAAACTCTCAGAGTCCATTCTGTGGCCTATGTTTGTCAAGTGTGTGTTCTGTCGTCTTTGGGCTAACTCACATGTTCAGGCAAGATGTGTTGGTTGTGAGTAGATTTCCAGTTGAGATTACAGTCTAGCTTTGGATGAGCTCAGTGCAGTCAGAGTAACTTCAGATTTTCAGAGTAAACAAGCTCTTCATTGAGTGAAGCCCATGAGCCCTGTACTTCTCCCCTGGGGTTACTGCTGAAGGGATTGCTTTCGTCTCTTTTTTTATGGGGAAGGACTTACATTTTTGCCTGACTTAATTTTGTCATCTGTTGGAAAGTTTATTCCTAGTTGCTTCCCTTAGACCAAGCAAAGCAGCTCCTGCAGATTTTTGTGCTGAGCTGTTAGGCGGACTCCTTTGCCTTTAGACCTGAAGTTGCAGTTACAGATAATCTTAAGAGGAGAGACATACGAGAGGCATAGCCAAAATCCTCTGAGAGCTGGCACTCTTTGCAGGGTGTGGTAAGACTGTCTTTCATGTGTGCTGCTAAAGGCCAGGGTGCGACCTCAAAGAAAACCTTCTGATTTGGTTGTAAAATATCTTTTCGGAGGATGGTGATGGGTGGAGTGAACTGCTGCATCATGGTTTTGTGTGTGACCTGTTTAATAATGTGATTATTAAGGTTATTTGCACGCAGAGAGACCAGCCTTCGTGGGAGAAAATGTTGCAGGGATAAAGGCAGACAGATGAAGAAACTTTGCCATTAAAATGGTCAAGCCTAAGTAGGACATAATTAATTTAACATGGAGAGCCTGTACTTGAAAGTCAAGCCTACATAAGGAAGTCCGGGTCAGGAGGAGTCTGAAATGACTTATGTTTACATGAAAAGCAGAATTTTAAAGTTTTCTCCTTACTCAGACAAAATCTCAAAGTACTTGCTTGTCATTTTTGGGACTGACTCATCCTCGTGCGCATGTTTCAGGTTTGCTGCATGTCTTTGCTAGAAACCTCTGTTGGAGGTGTAACTTCATTTTAAAGTGCTAATGCTCTCTGGAGAATGCCCAGGCACAGGCAAAGGATATAGCATCAAACGCAAGTTTTATTACTCTTTGTTTTGGAAGGATGGCTTTACTACTCTTAACACTAAGGTTTGCTGGGGTAGCAATATTGGTAAAGCTTGTGCAGACCAGCCCTTATGGTTAACCTGGAGCAAAATCATTAGTTTAGAAAGACGGCTCCTTTCAAAAAGTGAAGGATTTCCCTCTTGCCTCCTGCAGTGCTGTTCCTGACACTGCTACAGCTGTGGAAGTAGGTCAGCAGAATGCATCGCTTGCAGTGTGGGGATGGGAGTGCAGGTAAGAGTTGTATTGCAGAGCATCAAAATCAAAGCGTCTGTCTTTTGTTTCCCAGATTTTTTTGACTGTTGGTCACTGTTAGTATCGCAAACCTCCTTGAAGTGAATGTGGTTCAGAGCATTCTCACTTACAAAGGCAAAGCCTTCTCAGGCAGATGTTTTCTTTACCATTTAGGTAACCATATACCAGCACTTTAAGGATTAAAGCATTCCAAGAGTTATGCTGTTATCTTTATAACTTACGTCACTGTTGTGGAAATATATGATTTATCTTTTCATAATAGTTTACAATTAAGGCAGAGATTCTAAAGATAAAAGTATTCCCACAGAATTATGTCTGATACAGGAAAGCAGCTGATTTTGGTTTGACTTTCACTTTGTTTTGTTTGGTTGGGGATTTTTAAGTTACTCTTCCCTCTCCTGTGAACTGTTAAGGTTGGGATTATCACTGTTTTCCTTTGGATTTTGAGATTTTTTTTTCCTAATGAGAGGCAAGTTGGGAGATCCATCTTAATTTTAACAAGAACTGTGGACTGTCTTAGATTAGTCTTAGGGGGTTTTTTTTTAATTGAATATGATTTATGTCATTAAATGTGAATTGTGACTTCTAGCAGTACCAGCATTTGTTCTTTATCTCTTGTTTTCATTTTAACAATTTACCTTGCTTGTATTGTTGCTTACTTATACAGAAGAGGTACTGGATTGTTTTCCTCAGTCTACCTTATATAGTGTCATTTGAGATGACTCATTAGGATTGTATCTTTAAGTGATGTGGAAGAGCAGATTCTAAATTTGTCACACAGACACAGGACATCGAAACACAACATAAACCCAGTTGTTCTTGTACCATTTTCCTCAGGGTGCAGCATGTGCCAAGCAGTTTTCCTCACCAGATACCAGAAGTTGGGGTGAATACTATCTATTTATAGAACACTACTTGTGTTGCTGGCAGCAATTTTGGCTTACAATGATGATAGTCTTAATTAAAAAATGGAAAACTTTCTTTTAAAATATGTATGGAGTTAAGCTGTTCAAAATTAAATTACTTAAGAAAACAGGATGAAGAAGTTACCTTGTTTTGTTTCCAACAGCTCCTTATGCATATCAGCTGTGCTCTGCACCCACCTAATGGATGTTCTGGTTGGTGTGTGTGTAGAGGGGGGGGTGTTTCCTCCCAAGTCTTGATATTCTGGTCTTTCATGTGAATTAAGGAAAACTGAGGCAGCCTTTTCTGCTGTTGTTTGGCAACTTAGAATCCTTTTGGAATAATTAGAAATGTTCTCTGGAGTAGGAAGCACTCATATGCATGTGCTGGAAGCAGCCGTGCTGCAGCTGAGGACGTCCATGCACCTTGGGTGCTGATTTGCACTTCCAGCTCTCTGCCACGTAAATCATAGACTGAATAAATCACTGTGAGCTAGAGCATGGTGGAAAGAAAACATCCGCCTTCACGGGATACCAACAGATTGGAAACCCTCTACTTAAGCTTAGCTGGAAACACTTTTCTAAAGTGAAATTTGGTGGAGAACAAGGGCTAAGTATTTCACACCAAGCTATCTGCTGTGTCTTTCTGAACTGGAAACAAAGGTGTTTTGAAACTCTCCTTCTGTCTCATGCATGTGTTATGACAAGAGTGCCCGGACCTAAGTTTGCAAGCGAGGTGTGGGTGCAGGTAAGAGCTGATGCTGGATGATGCAAGATGAGGTATTGCTCCTTGCCCTCTGCTTATGTACCTCCTAGTTTTTTATTCTCCCTCAGTGTTTTTCCACTTTAGGCTCAGAACTTTATCTTAAACTTTTTCAGCCCCAGACTTGGTTATAATATGTCTTAGAATCATTTGCCTCGTCCAAATAGCCAGCAGCCATCGTGCATTACTTGACGTGAGCAATAAAAAGTATTTCCAGCTGTGTGTCTTAGCTCTGAAATCTTTGTACCAAATAACCTAGTAGTTTATTAACTAGCAAATAAAAATTGTGTGACGGATGGATAACTACAGCTTCTCAGAGCAGATGACAGGAGCAAAGCTTTGTCTGCATTAGGGTGCATTTCTGTAAGGTGTATAAGTGTGCATAACTTCAAAATCAATCGATTCATTTTCAGGGTTACTTTTCTGCTTTGAGTTTGTGTTTTGAGCTTGCATCATTGGCTGGTTTGTTCCTTTTCAAGTTAACAACTCTCTATGCCTAAAGTAGTTCACAATAATTAGAACATCTAGCCTGATAAGACCCAACATCTCTGAACCATACTTTCTTGTTACTGGGAGGTGTCAGAATGAAGTCCATGCAAGAGGTGATTTAGCTTGGGTGTGAACAGATGATGCCAAGATGAAAGTTAGTGATAAGTAGCACGAGGCCTTTCCCTAATTTCCCCATTAGTTCTGGTGTGCAATATGTTTATTCCGTGCCTGACATCTGTTTTAAGCCCCACAATGTATTGGACTGCCCAGGTTCCCTGTAGGTATTTGACCATGCCAACTGCTCATAGATACCTGATATATATGAAACATTGATACCATCTGACTGTCTCTCTGTTCTGGTGAAGGAAGCCAGACCTGCAAACCTTGATGTATTTTACCTTAAACTAAAAGAAAACACAGTTTCATCTTGGAGAAACAAGATGTAGCTTTCATTACAAACCAGGAAGCCCAAACTCCTAGTGTAGTCAGCATAATTAAAATTGAGATAGTTTGGACAGGCTTGAAAGTGAGTGTAAAGAAGCCTTGGTACTGGGATAGGGTTGAAAACACATGTTCCTCTGTATATTTTCTCTTTCATTGATTTGGAGTTGTAGGCATGAAAAAGGCACATTCCACGGTGAGGATGGCATGAGTTGGGCTGCACGTTGTACGGGATTGCTTAAGCTATATATATGGTTTAGAAGTTTTCAACTAACAATTTGCAAATCAGTGTCTGCTATTGCAGCCCGTGATTTGTTGGAAGTCACGTAGGCTTATTTTTTCTAATCTCCTTCCAAGTGTTAGGAAGTAAACGATTTCCTAATCCATGTTATATTGTTGTTATTTGTATTATAACTTGTGCTAGGTGCTGCAGCAGCACAGAATGAAGCAACTCAGCTCCAGACCTCATACAGCTGTGTGTATGCATCACAGCAGAATTATCTCCAAGAGTGTTCTGCGCTCTGGTAATGGGTCTCATGGCACAGAAAAACAATGTGAAGATGAAAGCACAAATATGAATAACTTCAGGGCTAAAATCACCATTCTTATTCACCCTTAAAATAACTTCTTATAGGCTGTGATTTTATTTGATGTGAGTTATATCTTATTTTGTGAGGAACTAATATATTCTGATATGAGTATGTGAAGCAGCTCTTAAGCTAAGTCTTATTTGAGTATTTATGTATAATGAGTATGGATAGCAAAACACTGACAAACTGGACACTTTGAGCTGGGCAAAGCCACAACTTGTCACATTGGGAAACTAATTATTTCTGAGAATAAATTCAAATTAATATGAAAACTCCCTTTTGAAGTTGTCTTTCCTGGAAAAAGCATTTGCACTAACAGATGATGAAAAGCGAAGCTGTCTCATCTTTTCCCTCAATCCCCCTCTGTTCTTTTCAAAGGCACATCAAAATGTTCCTGGTATATTTAAAGAAATTGCTCATAAGTGAAGTGTCCACTGATCCAGATGAATATTTAAAGCTCGGCTGAGCAGCACATGGGCTATTTCCTTACAACTGTGAGCACATAGTTTGGTACAGCCAGGCATAGCATTAGGCTGATAACATCATAAACTACACAAAATGATAATGCAGTCCAAATATTTGTGCTGCCAGCATTTGTTCTGATTGCATCTCCTCACTGTATTTTTTTTCTCAGTAAACTGGTTTTTTAGTTTGGATTTTTTTTGCACCTTTATCAAAGCAAATTTTTGTGTTTCATGTGTTAGCAAAGCTGTTGCTCTTTGAAAAACTTCACTCAGAACTTCAGTGCTTGCAATGAATGAGCTGGGAAATGTTAGTTCGACTCTCTGATGCCATGGGTAGTTTGCAAGGATAACATTTGTTCTGTTCGGAAATGTGGTGAGCAGTATTAGAGACCATACAGAAATCCTTCTCGTGCTAATTCAAGAGACAGTTTTCACGTCATATTGTAAGGTTTTAACATCTCTGTTATAACTTAGGTGATCCCTAACTAGCGTTTGTTTCCTCGGAAAACTGAGAGCAAGTGATGCCCAGGTTGTGAGCTTCTTGTTTTGTTTTCTCCTTTCTTAGAACAAAACTGAATTATAATCCTCCAAAGGATGATGGCTCGACATACAAGATTGAACTTGAAGGGATATCTGTTGATATCATGAAAGAGATACTAGATTACATCTTCAGTGGGCAGGTATGGTATTAATAGAAACTAGACATAAATTGGACTATTTAGCAAAATAATCTGGGTTTTAAGACTGCTATCCTGAAAGGTAAACCTGCTGAGGCATAGAGATCTGTGATAAAGCTTCCACAAAGCAATATGCATTGCTCTAGGGCTGTGCATGGGAAGTAGAGTCAGTGGGCTCTGTAGGACTTGTCTCTACTCTTCTTGTGCAGTGAGGGAGGACTCCAGAAGAGTCAGTGTCACATGTTTGTATTAAAATTTGTCATTACTGTCAGTAACTTATTTTAAAACATGCAGTCTTTGACAGAAATATTTTGATAGCAGTAGAAATTGAGACCACATCATTGAATGTTGCAGTAAATTGGGCATCCTCCCTTACTGACCCTCATGCCCAGCTCTCCAGCCTCTTGTAGCTGATAGGAGGCCCCTTTGGATCTTTGTGCCAGTAGCCTCAGCAGGACTTTAAGTTGGTTTGCCTGGTTTGGAACCAGATTGAGACTGTTGAATGAGTTTAAGCAGAAAAAAGAAAAGGTAGACGTGTCTGAAATTCTCTTCTGAGCATGCATTTTAAAAAAAGTGTTTATTTATTACAGCAAAACTCATCTAAGATGTTTCCCAGATTAGATGACCAATTTTATGGTCACTTCAGGCACAAAATTCTGCTTGACACCTTCTGTCAAGCAAAAACCTTTCCATCTGTGTGTTAATTTATAAATGTGTAGTAGTCATATCAGTTTCTCATAGTTTTTACACTGGCATTAGTATTCCGTTTTTGCCTACTGAGAATTACTGTAATGAATGCAGACATGTCACGAAAGAAGTGAATGATAGTAGCTGTAACTTGTAAATTAATTCTTGCAGATCAGGCTAAATGAAGAAACTATCCAAGATGTGGTACAGGCAGCTGATCTCCTGTTGCTTACAGACTTAAAAACTCTCTGCTGTGAGTTTTTAGAAGGTTGTATAGCTGCTGAGAACTGTATCGGTATTCGGGACTTCGCACTGCACTATTGTTTGCATCATGTTCACTACCTTGCTTCAGAGTATCTGGAAACTCACTTTCGAGATGTCAGCAGCACAGAGGAATTCTTGGAACTGACTCCTCAAAAACTGAAAGAAGTGCTGTCGATGGAAAAGCTCAATGTTGGAAATGAAAGATACGTCTTTGAAGCGGTTATTAGGTGGATTTCTCATGATTCAGAGTCAAGAAAGGTCAGGACATCTAAGTGTTTATATTTTGAATGTGTTCCAAGTCGGTGTGTGTTCTAATCAGTGGGAACTTAAATAGATGTATTTCTTTCAAGGCTAATCTTGCATTTCCATAGTTAGTTAAATTTTGCCTGGAAGGCAGACAGTGGGATCCCAGTAAAAGGGTGGAAGTTGCGTTGATGATGTGTCTTCCACTACCTTTATTATTAAATAGGCATTAGGGAAAAAAAAAATCTACCTTTCTGGCATTTGATGATACAATCTTGTCTCTCTACAGAGAAAACAAGTAGCATGTTTATAGTGAAACTTTTAAGACTTCCTGCATTTTCGTAATAACATTGTGTTGCGAATTTTGTTATTCCTTCCAAATACCAAATATACTCTTCTAAGTTTTTGATAAATATGGAAGTATCTGTATGTAAAGTGCCTTAATGCTGCTCTGTAAAGCCTGGGGGATTTTATCATTTATCTCTTTTTGTAGGTTCACATGAAGGATGTCATGTCAGCAGTGTGGGTTTCAGGCTTAGATGCAGCCTATTTACGTGAGCAGATGATGAGCGACCCACTGGTACGGGAAATTGTCAAAGAATGCAACAATATTCCCCTCACGCCGCCCCAGCAGGGTGAGGCGATGCTGGCCTCCTTCAAGCCCAGGGGTTACTCGGAGTGTATAGTGACTGTTGGTGGAGAAGAACGAGTGTAAGTATGAAGCATCATTGCAGCTGCTAAAAACTCAGGGGTCTTGACATTCATGGCACATCTGAAAACAGCGTGGATGGAATGTGTGCACTTCAAATAAGTTTAATGCTTAGATGTTTGCTCTTTATGGAGGTGTAATAAAATATTCAACATTTTGAGCATCAGTTTGTGGATCAGTTTACTCAGACATTAGTACTCTATGTCAGTTCTTTTTAGTTTGTTCCAAGTTCCTTCATTAAAAAATGTTATAGGAAGATACGGTATGAACGAAGTGCATCTGCTTTTGTACAAAAATAAACTTACACACATTTGGTTTGGAGGTCATCTTAACAGAAAAATGCCACACTGTGAATATATATATATAAAATGATGAACAAGCAAGTTTCAGACACAAGTTGTTAACAGTGAACTCTTAAAATTCTGTCTTGTCTTTCTGTTTCTGTTTGTTCCCTCCCCACCCCGTGTTCAGATCACGGAAACCAACCTCAGTGATGCGGTGTATGTGTCCTCTTTATGATCCCAATAGACAGCTCTGGATTGAACTTGCTCCTATGAGTATTCCAAGGATCAATCATGGAGTACTGTCAGCAGGTAAAGGGGAGCTTTGTATTTGTGAAGTCAATATTATGAAAACTTACCAGTGCCTCAAAATCTGACATATGGTTTATAATAAGATTTTTCTTCTTAAAGATTGACTGCACTGGGGTTATTTCATGCTTCCCCTTTGTCTGCCCAAAACTTTACTTTATTCTGTGAAAATTCCTGTCTTCTGAGTTTCTTAGAATCACTATTCCTGCAGTGTTTTGTAAGAGTCTGGTACATCTGTCTCTCTGGGAGTATTTCATGTTTTACCTAAATTCTAGCTACTGCATCACTGATTATGTTAATTATCTACAGTGCTAGAATTGAGTCTAGTATAAATTCACACTTTACTTTCTCCAGTCCAGAGTCTGCCTTGTGACTGGTCTGAATCTCTTAATGAATTCCAGGATACAACTTGCCAGTTGTGTTATCTTGCTCAGTGTACAGGTGTGAGTCCTGTTTTTAAGATCATACCATGTTTTGTTTTACAGAAGGATTTTTATTTGTGCTTGGTGGTCAGGATGAAAACAAGGGAACACTAAGCTCTGGAGAGAAATATGATCCAGATACCAATTCATGGAGTTCCTTACCACCAATGAATGAGGCAAGATTACCATCTAACTTGACAAAACATTCCTCTTGTTCTGCAAAATTTCACTTTGAATCTCTGATCACTTGTATGTTACACATTCAGAATTGTGCTACAGGCTGCCTTCTGTTTATATCCTCTTGTTAGACTTGTGCTCTGACAATGACTTCTGAATTTGGAAAAAACAAAACTATTGGTAAAGAGCTAGATGTAAAGCTGAATTACAAAATTTTACAGTTCAGGGAATCGATCATATACTTAAGATTATCCATGTGTTTATTTTTAGAAGGCCAGTATGTTTTGTTTGTGTTGGATACAAGAAAGCTCTTATATGGACAAAGGGGTTGGACTGTACAGAAAAAAGGGGCAGAGAGGACTGGCTGACACACAGAATGTATCTTGCAGAGACGTATTTGTATTCTAGTTTGATTAAAGTTAATGTTTCCTTCAGATTTGCATTCCATCAAATAACAGTTTATTTGTAAACATACATCTTTAATACACCTGTGTTTTTATCTTCTTGGATCAGTGTAGGGTAATTATTAAGAAACTGTTGTTTCCCACAGGCTTTTCCTCATTAGTCTCTGGTTGGCGAAGGCCTGTAGTTTTGGCCATATTGTGGTTATAGTGCATTACCCTGAATAAGACTGAGGGTAGCTGTGCTCCTACATACAAAATAAAGAGCTGCCTTTTCACAGATACTGGGTCCAAGTTTTGTGACTGTAAAGACCTGAAAGGAGCAGCTTCGTTGTGTAGACCACTGCTATGCAAACTGAAATACAGCCAAGCTCTGTTTTTAGATTTCTTTGAGGTCTCTCTTGGTTTTGCTGCTCTATCTTCTTTGAGTAGCCTTTGTTTTGTTTAGTTGAAGTAGTTTTATTCTGGAGTTTAAGACTTCACAATTTATAAAACAAAAAGAAAAACCAGACAGAATGCCAATATCCCTTTGCAGACGGGTATGCTGAAAAACAGATTGTAGTGATTTATTCACAGTAGCAGTTGTGTTTACAATGTTGACTTTATCAATATTCCTTAGGCACGACATAATTTTGGTGTGGTAGAGATTGATGGAATTCTGTATATTCTGGGAGGTGAGGACGGTGAAAGGGAGCTCATCTCTATGGAGAGCTATGATATTTATAGCCGGACCTGGACCAAGCAGCCAGACTTGACCATGGTTAGAAAGGTAAGAACTACATTGTATGTTATTGCATTGATTATTGTTGAATAGTTAATGCCAACATACATACATATTTCAACCTTTTGTTTCACGTAGAAGTTGCAAGATATTCTCAGAATGAAATGGAGAGCAGCTTCCTTGTTTATATAACAAAACAAAACTCTGAGAATTTGCAACCCAAATACATACATGTGTGTATGTGTATGTAGTTAGTTTTGAGCTTTTGATACTATGCGTTTGTATGTAATTTTAGATGCACTTTTTCTTTTTTCTACAAGATTGGCTGCTATGCAGCTATGAAGAAGAAAATCTATGCAATGGGTGGAGGCTCCTATGGAAAACTCTTTGAATCTGTTGAGTGTTATGACCCTAGGACTCAGCAGTGGACAGCAATCTGTCCTCTGAAAGAGAGAAGGTGAGTGAAAAAGGAAGGGGGGAACTAGATTGCTGTGTATGACCTTTTAACACTCTGGTGAGAGGAAGTTGTCTTTTCTATGATGAATCATTGAAGATGGCTGTTAGAGAGACCTATGGATTTAATGTTGTCTTTCTGAATCATAGTGGCCTGTAGTTACAATGCCAACGTGTGGCTGAATAAAGATAAGCATCCAAGCAATAAATAAGAATTCTCTAGAAATAGACTCTTGATGTTACAACCAATACTTTCCTGATGCAAATGAAAACTAGAAACGGATAGTTTGGATATTTTTTTCAGAGATAAATACTTTGCTTCTTTGTTCTTTCACATGGTCTGAACTAGGTGCGTGTAATTCATAGTCATGACTCATATTGTTGAACATTTAAGGGTTGTGTGCGTGTGTATAAATTAAAAACAAACAAAAAAAGAAACATGGATACAGTTCAGAATGAGCGAAATAGTTCTTATCTATTGTAATTTTTGTCTTATGTTAATTCTCAGGTTTGGGGCAGTGGCCTGTGGAGTTGCTTCTGAGCTTTATGTATTTGGCGGGGTCAGGAGTCGTGATGACAGTCAAGCCAGTGAGATGGTGACATGCAAGTCTGAATTTTATCATGATGAGTTTAAAAGGTAACTAGCTACAGCTATAAATATAGTAAATACGTGCCTTTATACACTCACCTGTGTACTCCACCCCACCTTCTTGCTCCAGCACTTCAAACCATTTTACAACTTTGCCATACATCTGTTACTTGTTTTACCTTTTATGATCCAATATGGCTATTACCAAATATCCGTCTGCTTCAACGGCTAATCCCTCTAAGCTACCAAACCTTAAGCTGGGCCCCCATGTCAGTCTCCAGTGCCCCTGGGCAGTAGGAAGCCCTTGATCATACCAGTAGTTTGCCTGGTTCATCTCCCCCTGTGCTGTGCAGCTTCCTCAGGTGCAGAGTGCTGCTGCTTTCCATCTGCACTCCTGCCCTAGATTCTTCATGAGTGCCTGTGGAGGAGTGCAAATATATACAGGGGTATTTCTCCAGCCCTGTCTTTGCAGTGTAGAGAATTCCTAAGCTAGAGCTAAGATATTTAATGTATTTTTGTTCCAAGTATTTACAGCTGATTGCTTTTGAGTACATGTAGATTTTTGCCATAGGAAAGACACTATGGGTGCTGTGCTTTCCACAGCCGCCTTAACACACTCTGCATGGCTGATCTCATTTTGTTTGTTTTGAATCTACTTCTGATGACTTCATCCGTTATCTCTTGGCTCTGGTATTCAGTTCAGTATCCGCCTTACTACCTGTGGTAACTATGCAGAATGTTACGTTAGTCAGAATTTTGTGCGTTGTCACCTGATTCTTCAGTCATAACTGAAGCTTTGGTATCTCCAGTGTTTGTGTTTTTTTCTTGCTTATAAAATTGGATTGTTCTTTTTATTTTTTTTCTATAAACTAAATTGAAAAAATACTTGTTGACAATGGAGGAAATGAATACATCTCTACTACAAGATCAAGACTGATTTATGACTGTGAACTGTAAAAAAAAAAAGCACACAAAAATAAAATAGTAGGTGTAAGTTCATTATATAATTTCATTGCAAGATGTGGCTATAGAGAGACTTCAGTTACTGTATGGAGAAGTCTTCTGCATTGTTGAATGTTATGTCCAAATGTTTATAAAATTATCCTGGAGAAAAAAAAATCACACTTCAGAGTGGTTACAGGAAGCAGGTCGATAAGAGGCTGTTGTTGTTGATGCTCTCTAGCATCTTCTAGCCCTATGGGGGTGTGGGGAGATGCTAAAAGCTGATTAATTTTTTGGTAAGAGAACTTTGGAAAGGAAAGAATTCTTGAAATAATCACTCCCCTATCTCCTTGCTATTTTCACTTGAATTTGCCTGAAATATTTCCAGGTTGACTGATCTTCAGAAGGGGGTGTATAGTTCATGGTTCCTCACCAGTGACTGTAAACCTGTTTCACTGGTTGCTATGGACTGAGCTTGCATAAATCCGAGTTTGAAACAGCTGGGAGGTTGCAGCACAGGTGCTGCAGGTGAGTGCATGGTGCCACCTGCTGACTGCAGCACAGATGCCTGTCCACCAGTGTTTCTGATAAGTCTTTGCTTGGTGGCTTCTCAGAGCCATTAGTACATGGTTCAAATAAAGTTCTAATAAAAATCCAATTGCTTCAGCCCTTGTTCTAGCACCTTGTATGTTGTGCGAGTGGCACAAGGGCTGTGCTGGTACAGAGGATAGTGAGGCAGCAGCTAATGGTCTGTGCCTAGAGTAGCTGGAGGAGGTGTGCTTGCACAGCAGGTGGTTCACTGGCTGTGTGTACTACTCTGGAAGTGGAGAGCTATGAAAGAGTGGGGTAATCACCATGTCTGCTTCTAGTGCTGCCAGCTGGGGTTCATAGGGTAATAGAATGGTTTGTGTCAGAGGGAACTTAAAGATCATCCAGCTCCACCCCCTGCCATGGGCAGGGATACCTTCCATGAGATTAGGTTGCTCAGAGTCTCACCCAACCTGGCCTTGAACATTTTCAGGGACAGGACATTCATGGCTTCTCTGGGAAACATGTTCCAGTGCCTCACCACCCTCACAGTGAAAAATTTCTTCCTAATATCTAATCTAAATCTTCCCTCTTTCAGCTTAAACCTGTTCCTCGTTGTCCTATTCAGCACTCTTTAAGAGTCTCTCCACAACTTTCCTGTAGGTCCCTTTAAGTATGGGGAGGCTGCTATGAAGTCTCCTCAAGCCGTCTTTTCTCCAGGCTGAAATTAGCCAATTCTCTCAACCCGTGTTTGTGTAGGAGGTGCTCCAGCCCTCTGATCATTTTTGTGGCTTCCTTTGGACTTGCTCATGCACCTGCTGTCTGGTTCGCGGAGGCCCCTGGCCCCAGTTTCAGGAGGCAGAAAGGGTGTTGCTGGCCAGAAGAGGGGGCAGTGCTACTGTTCTGTTCCAGCACTCCAGCTCCTGGGGTCTAGCAGCTGCCAGGCAGTATGAGTGCCTCACAGGGTGGCCGTGGCAGTGAATCTTATACAAATATTGAATAAATAATAAAGGCAAGTTGTCCTTGGAGGAAAACATGAGGGTGTTATTTCCTGGACTGATTCAGAAGTAGTAGGATGCAAATCTAAATCACTTTGTTTTAAGTGAAGTATGAAAACTTAAATAATGTGCTTCTCTTAAATCTGAAAACCTTGTGCTAAATACTGTGTGTATTTGATGAGTTAAGCAGTTCTGCTTTTATGGGCTACTGTATGCCCTGCTGTGCATCATCATTTAAGAGTAAAGCATGTGACCCTGTATATCTTACCACAGGTGGACAGTATCTTTCTTCTAATCCTGCAGTCCCTAGTTAAGGTATTAAATACAAAGGCTGATTCTTCATCTTAAACATTATGCAGTGATAATATGTAATTGAAAAGTGCACTTATTTCCTGAGCAATAGTTTCTGAAACAAAGGTAATTAGTCCCCCTCAAACTAGCAGCTTCAAAATGTTGTCATGAAGGATATAAGTACCTTCAGGCTTCACAGCGCACGTTCTTTTTGTAGTTACAGTGTTGGAAAAATACTGGGGACTGTCAAAGCTCATATATCACATTAGAGAGTGCGTGTGTATATGACTGACAGAAGTCCAAATATGTTGGCTTGAGAGATGTGTGGAAAGGAGAAATATATTTGCAAGATTATTTAGCAGCAGTGGGTCAAAAATGCAATGTATAGATTCTAGTGGTCTCAAACCAAAATTCATAGTGGGTTTTGGTAGTTACATGTCAATATTGCATACCTCACACTGCGCCTACAGGCTTTTCTAGCTGTTATTTTCTTCTTGAATAGAAATAATTCTTTGAATTGTGAGTTGAGCTATCAGATATTGTTGATTTATGGGGATGTGCAGCCATGCACGTGTGTCATCTGCATCTTTTTCGTATGTGCCTCAGTTCATTACTTGAGAATACAGGATCTAGCGTTATCCTGGACATCCAGGGTCCACGAGGATCTAAGTTACAGATGTTACTTAGCGTATATATCTAAGTGTGTACCTGTATCAGTATCCAAATACATTATTCATATAAACCACCATAATTCTAGTTTGAATTGGATTGAAGGACTGAAGCTTAACTTGTTTAATATTGCTTACTTTGACGGTAACTTACTCCAGAATAGCTCACAGTGCAGTCTTTGTAAATTGTTATTCTTAACCATGACACACTTTTCTAAAGAACAGGGATATGCAGAGATCTTCACATTAGCAAAAAAATAAACATTGAAACTCCTGTTAAGCTGTACTGTATAAACAAGTAATAAAACAAATGAAGTGAGACAAAATGCTAGCATACACATGAAATGAGGACAGAATAATGTAGAAAATAATTCTCAGATTTGCAGTCCTTCTGTAATTGAGTTTCAATTAATAAATGTTTTGTCTGCCTGTCTTTCAAGGCATGCATGAATGAATTTGAAAGAAGTGAAGATAGAAAATACTTTTATCAGATTGCAGGGTTTTTCAGGATGCAGATTTCTTTTCAAAGGCTGTAGATTGAGATTCACAAATTGAGATTTGTGTACATTGCATCCTGGTTTTGGAAAAACGTATCAAGCTACAAATAGATTTTTAAAAAATTGTAAGTGGGAAATGTACCTGTAAGGGTATCTTCTGCTCAATGATCCAGTGCTGGTCTACTCCATAAAAAGCAGGAAATCTTAACTATGTATTAAATACCTCGGTGGATCCATCTTTATTTCTACCAGAATTCATAGCTTGTAATATGCCTTTTTGCATCACATAGATGTGTGGAGAACTGGTTTATGTCCATACACATGGATTTGTTTGCTTGTCTCTTTCCTTTTCTGTGTGGGTACTTGGAAATATTTAATAGAACACAAATTTGCTTTAGGATTCTTCGAAAGGGCTGCTGGTGGAGCTCTTGAGCATAGCTGCTGATGCCTTTCACTGGTGGTCTGTAGGAGGGGTAGGCTTTTTTCCTTCTTCTCATGAGCTCCTGGTTCAGAAGCATTATCAAAATCTGCAGGTATGGAGGGGGATAGAAGTGAGATATTTGTTCATAAGTGATACTTGGTAAAACTCCTTGAAAGTATTCATTTTGCTACTGGAACATTGTAAAAATAAGGAAATGCTTTCAGCAGTAAGTAGTACGCTAAATAATCTTGTAACATAGTTTCTGTAATTAGGAAAATTCTCCCATTCAGTGCGCAGGAATTTCATTAAAAGAAAGTGCTTATGCAAATATAATGAGAAAACTAACTGGCTGACTGATACTGCTGTCAGATGAGAGGAATCCAGATGATTTTCACTCATTTGTAGGCTTCATTTCACAGCTTGAGGTGATGTGTCTGGAATATATTGGTTCTATATTACATCTCTATTTACTGCCTACTTGGAAAATAAAGCAGTTACCATCCTGCTTATTACTTACAGCAGTATGGATGGATTAATTTGCTTATATCACTTCAAGACTGAAAACAAAGTCAAGATTCCTTCCCTCTTTTTTTTGTTTTATTTGAGTTGAAATGTATTTCGGTTTCAGAGCAATCCTTTCTGTCTGGTTAGAGGTACATGCCTTGTCTTCTACTCTCTGATTTGGTTTAAGTAGAGCCATCCGAGAGAACTGTGCAAGTGTGTTATGTTCTAAGGAGTGTTTTCAAATTCCTGAAGATGTGATTATTTTTTTTTTGTCGTGGTGTTTTTTCCATACTGTTCAAACAGTAGGCACAACCCAGTTAAGCTGGAGCTTACTCAAATTCTGATGAAACTTGATCCCTTGCCCTTCCTGTCTTTGTTCCTTCCTAATTTTAACTGCTAAAGCTGCTGAAATTGTTCCTGAAAAGTTGCGCCTGTTTTTTAAAGTATATGCACAGTAGTAAAGTGCTCAGGCTTCACACTGTTTTTGTGGGGTTTTTTATTTATTTGAACTCTGCTTAAAGTGAGCATATGAACTTGTAAGATTATAGTAGAAGCTAGAAAGTGATCAAAAAGAGTACCTACTGGACAGGGGATTTTTTTGGTGCTGGTGAAGTACAATTAAAGCAGGTGAGGAATTATGTGGCAGAAAGCACTGCATAATAACAAGGCCCTGCTAGAGCAATTTCTTTCCTGCAGTATGGACTATTAGGACTTGTATGTGTTTATGACTCTACTGATTTTAAGACGAAGCAGCCTAAAATTTTCTCTGTATAAAAGGGTTTCCTATATGCCTGTTCTCTTCCAGAAGGTCACACTGGGTGGCTGCAAGAATTTATTACAGATAGATTACACAGATGAGTGGAGCAATTTTGAAATAAAACAACTTCAGGATAAAGTATCCCAAGCTTCCCAAAAAGCAGTCCCAATTGCTTTTCCTGCTTAGGAAAATCTAGTACTGTCCTCAATTAGACAGTGTTACTAATAGAATTTATGTACCAAATTAACTTGCATGCTCTGCTTTTGAGTTGCAAAAAGAATCTCGGTATTTTTTTATGTGCTCAATAAAAATCACTTACCTTTTTAAAATTATATTTTTACAGGTGGATTTATCTAAATGACCAGAACCTATGTATCCCAACTAGTTCTTCTTTCGTGTATGGAGCCGTGCCCATTGGAGCCAGCATATATGTGATTGGAGATCTCGATACAGGTCAGCATTAGAACTAATAAACTCCTATTGCTTGTCTTCTTCCAGTCTTTTAAACACTTGGTACTAATAAGACTGGATTTTTTTAGAATAAAAGGCTGTGATCATGTTCTGTTATATATTGTGTTCTTCAGGGGAATTTTGCTGGACATAGAAATGTACAGGTTGGTTTTGTTCATTGGAGTTCTTCAGAAATAAGTGCAGCATTATAAGCAGTTGGTTAATTAGCAGTTTGATGATCAGAAGAGATTGAGACTTAAGCATTTTATTTCTTTTTTTTGTTGTATGTGTGTGAATTCAGGTACAAATTATGACTATGTTAGAGAATTTAAAAGGAGCACGGGAACCTGGCAGCGCACTAAACCTCTATTTCCATCGGACCTCCGCCGTACAGGCTGTGCAGCTTTGCGGATTGCAAACTGCAAGCTCTTTCGACTGCAGCTTCAACAAGGATTATTCCGCATTCGCGTACCTTCTCCGTGATCCGTATACTGATAGTGGAGGAGACTGGAAGAATTCTGCGCAGTCCACCATAATATAGCTCTATATAAAGGAAAAGCTGAGAAATTACAACTGAAACTTACACTGTATGCTGTGCTTTGGTATGGTAACTGTTTTTGTTTTAAATGCTTAAAAAGCTTGAGTCTCAGTTCTTGTTTCGGGAACAAATAACTTAAGTATACATTAAAAAGAAGAGAGGGAGGAAAATAAAAGGAGGAGTCAAGGAAATGCCTTCAGTCGTAATCAACTGGGGTTTAAATCGTGTTATTGAAGGAGGTTTTTTGTGTCTGAAACTGATGGGAACTGGTATTCCTTTGGTGAAGTTTATTGAAAAGCAAAAAATAGATTTAAGATGTGTTTCCCCTGAGGGGAACTGATAAGAATAAATGTGCTATCTTGGACTGGATAGCTCTAGTACACAGAAGCTATATGATAACCAACGTCCCTGCTGTACTGCAAAGGCTGCTGTCTGGCTGTAACGCCGTAGGAGATGTTGGTTGTGGCACCTTTTATTCCTAGTCCTTCCTCAGAAGTTAAGGTCTGTGCCTAAAAATGGTGGAGGTGTGTACATACGGTTTTTCATTCATTTGCAATGTTTTCATTCCTACAAATATTTTTAATATATTTAAAATGGACTAATCTGAAATGAATGCAGTATACTACCAAGAAGTAAACTGGTTTTTTTCTATGCTGTCATTTGAAGAGCCTGATGAACTGGTGTACAGGTGGGTGGCATGTGTTTCTGTGTGGGATTTGGAGGCCGTTTCCTTAAAGTAAAAAGGGAAATGGTGTTTGGAACAGTTAATGATGATTGCTGCTTTTGGTAAAAGACAACAAAACTTGACAAATTAAAGGAAATAGCTTGCATTCCTTTATACTTCAGATCACTTGCAAACTAAGAATGGTTTTTAAGACTGAGGATTATTATGAAAGGTGCATTTTGTCTCTATTAGAATAAAGGTAAACTATGACAAGGTTACTTGTTTTGCAGAAAACGTAATTTTTTTGGACTAAAATTTAAGGAAAATTTGTACAGTGACTTTAAATTGGGATCAAAAGTCGGTTTACTAATGATTTCCTTGCTAAGGTACAGAGTCTTATTTACTGCTGTCTGACTTTGCAAGCCGGGTTTTATGGTGCAGTTATAGTGAAGAATTTAGTATCTTGCATTTTATTTCTTACTAAGTCTTATTCACATCAATAGCGATATTTAGTTGACTTTTGTTCAGAGTCAAGATCAGCTGGTAGAACACTTTTACCTCAATTTTTTTAATTTCATTATTGTTGTGATGGGTGGGACGTAAGATGTATTTATTTAGAAGGAATAAGATGAAAGAGATGGAAATAGAAGTAAGACCTTGTGCCCATCAGAAAAAGACTTTGTTTAACCAGTATTATAAATACATATGATTCTTTCCACTCTGCAACTCTGTGGACCTCGGACAAGCCAATCTCTGCCCTTGGTTGTGTTGGTGTAAACCTTCATTTTTATTGAATCATCTTGGATCTGCTGAAATACAATCCCAAACTAATTTCACTAGATAGTCCTTGAAGAGACATTCTGAAAGTTACTTCTGCCCAGTCCTTCCCTAGCACTGATGTGTTTTGAGTCGCTCTAATTCTGAGCAAAGGGTTGAGGGGGAAAAGAAGAGGGCAGCAGCCTATACATTGACTATTATTTATTTATTTTTATTTTTCACAATGCTGAAGTGCTGCAAAACTTGAACTATACACATCAATTTTCTGACCTATTTTATTTGGCATATTAAAACGTTTATATATTTATGCATTGCAGTAAACTTGGTGTGTGTTTGTGTATATATATATATATTTAAATTTAAAATTTATATATAATGCTTTACTATAGAAATGTGAACCACTATTTCCATCCTTGGCTGTCTCGTGAAATAAATCAAGTGCTGTTAGTTTATCTGTAAAACTTCCCTTTTTGAAATCATTGTTCAATTTTTTTTCTTAGACAAAGTGCCAAGATCCCAGATTCAAAAGTGATGAATGTTCCTTGTTGTCCATTTCACTTTTGAGCTCAGTTTTCTAAATGGCTTAGAAAACTTTTGAAAATGTTATTCAGAATATTGCAGGCTGCTACCTCTCGAGTCCCTGTAGCTTCCCAGCACACATGAGGGCATTCAGCATCCAGAAGACCTAAGTAATAAATGCACATAACAAATCTAAACTGTGTTTACTCTAGCAGTGTTTTGCAGTTAAAGTTATTGAACCAAATGTTTACACTTAAACTAGGATTAACAGTAGGCATTCTTACTTTTTTAAAAAAGCATAAATAACGCAAACAAATCTGCTGGTAATTGGAGCATGTTGCAAATGCACTCTGTGAGATTTGGACAAGAAGTTTAAGCCACATCAGCTGAAATAGTTATAAACTTCTTTTCTTAGCAGTCACGCACTCCTGTTGCTTTCTTGCTCTGTTGGCAGGCAGGGACCAAGTCTCTAGGAATGTTGTCTCCCTGAGTTTTGGCTGCATGCTCAAGCTGAAGATTTAAGCACTCCTGAGGTCTCAAAGTTGGCTTCCTTGCTTCAAGGTGGTAGGCATCATTCCTCATCTTTCCTCATCTGCACTGTCTGTGGGGCTGATCCAGATGTCCTAGCCTGTGTGTGTGTATGGGTAGGGGACTTATCTTTTGGCATCTGACATGTGTCTGTCTGTCTGCCCGGTTCTGATCCTCAAGCCCAGTGGGATGTGCAATAACCAGGTTCAGTTGCCTCCCAGTATGGAGCAAGACTGTGAAGCCAAGGCCCTCCTTCCTCCAGGAGGAGCCTGATGTGCTGGTGATGATTGTGTGAGACGGACACTGACCTCTGACTGTTCTTGGCAAAGAGATGGTCCTTTTCAGCAGAGGAGGGAGCCTTTGATACTCGAGGTGCTGAGTGGAGGAAGGTCACCAGTTTCCTAAGTGTATTGAACTTACCAACAGGTACAGATTTAACTGGAGTCACTGGTACCTGCCGCCACCCCAGCTGACCCTGCTTTCTTGGCTGCTGTGTACCCCTGCATACGATGGCTGAACCATATGGAAAGTAACTCATGAGTTTTCTCAGTTTTCAATCCAGGGGGTTTAGGCGTTTTTGCATTTTAGAAACTTGCTTGAGTTGTCCTTGCTTGGCACAGTAGCCTCGACAGCCATCTCGCCTTAATTCCTTCCAGCTTGTGAATTGTCACTCTTTAAATGTAGTCAGTTCCCCCCACAGGTGACTTTTTGAATTTCTTAACCAGCTGTCTGTGAGTCTGCCAGCTTCCAGGCATTGGGTTTTTAAGCACCTTCCTTGATTTACTGAACTGGGTGCCTTGTTGGGGTTGTGAATTTGTCACGGCGCATACATGCTGATTTCAAGACCTACCATACATCAGGGTGGGGCTGCATCCTTGGGTGCAGGTCTTGGGAGCTGCACCTTGAGTCCATCTTAGCACAATCCCAGACGAGGACTGGGTCATGTTGTGAGCCGAGTGACTTGGGTTGCAACTTGTTGTCCTTTCCTCCCTCAGCTGTAGAATTGGACCAACCCTAGCCATTGTAGTCAGAAAATCACCAAATAATGGGGTAGGGGTTGTGGAGGATGGGAATAGTGGTGACTTTTTCTTCTTCCCTCATTCCACCTCTTACCACAATCCTCCCCAAAAAAGTTTCCCTTTCTTTTATCTATGCGCCATGGGTTATTTTTGGAAAAACTATAATTTCTAATTTAAGGGCAACATCAAAGAGAATACCGTAAGCACACGACAGTGTCCTCTGTGTATGTTTCACACATGTAGTTTTGTGGCCTCTCTGCACAGCAGAGTGTTGCAGAAGCAGAGGTGTGAAGTGCTGTTCCTCTCTTAAAATACATCTTTTTAGGAGGCACACACCTGGCCTGTTCTCTCTTTCTTAGCTGGCCTCGTGAGATGCTCGTGTTCCTAAAGAATCAGCACTGGATTTCAAATTTCACCCTTTCTGTTTTTATAACCTGAAAAGAAGCATCCTGAAGAGTCTTCTGGTTTGCTGCACCTCAGCAAGGTCTGATGGTCCTCTGTATTTTATCAGCTGAAGTTTTAGTTATGAGAATGCTGGATCAGCTCAGCTGTTCCTGGCCAAGTGACTTCCTGTAGCTGTGAGGGTGCCTCCTTTTTAAATTGAAAGCAAATTAATATGAGATTACACAAAAAGATAGCAGTCAATCAGAAAACAAAGGTTAGTTTACAAAATCGATTCACTAATAACTTTGGGCAGGCTGTATCCCTTTTACTTTTGACTGCACAAAACTTGCATATCACACAGCCTGTCTCCTTAAGCAGAGTTCTTGCTGAAAAGTTTTTCATTAAAGCTCATGAAGCACCTTGCTTTATGAACTCTTCTTCCAGAAAATACCAGGCAACCTGATTTCTTTTTTGCAGTATTTGCTGTGCCTGCCTCACTTGGTAAATGCACAAGTACAAAAGTGAGTGGCTTAGGAAGCAATTTTTCCTTGTTGCAACCACAGTTTCTCCATTCGGTTCCATAAATACTATGACTGTACAGCCTGCATGGATTTTGTTAATGCACATTTGCCATGCAAAGTGTAGGATGCAATAACAGATGCAGGTTGTTACAAGTGCCAAACTTTTGGTTTCCTCTCTGTGTAACAATAATTCAGCTGTTCTCTTAAAATACAGAGATGCTTAAAATTCACTGTGTTCAAAAAAAGAGCAGTGGTTCTTTTTTTTTTTTTTTTTTTAAATGAATGCTATTTAAAACACTGTAAATCTTTACTTTTTTTTTATTGCAGTTCTGCGAGTTTGTGCTGCTCTTCACAGCTGCCTTGAGATATCACTCCAAGTGATGCACGTGGACACTCTGCTCGTTATTAGAGCACTAGTGCCATGCAAGTATATAGTAAATAGCGGCTGACCGCAGGTTTTCATAGTTTAAATTATAACTGTTTAGCTAAAAGTGCAGTTCATGTGATTTAATCTTATCTGCAGAAGGAAGGCTGTGTCTTGGGAAGTGTGACTACTCAGGGACACGGATATGCTGAAAATCGTAGCTAAGATATGTTTTGGTGCCACTCGCAGTGATGCTTTCCAAGGAGTTGTATTTAATTTGAGATATGGATACTTTCTGCCTCTAATGTTAGCATCAAGGTTTGGAATTTGAGTTCTCTTAACCCTTTGGAGTGTTTAAGTAGGTTCTTCAGGGGAGTGGGAGGACTGTTAATTATACACAAGTTTATTTTTCAATGAGAAGTTACTATTGCCATGTCAACCTGCAGTATTTCCTCTTACTGTTAAGGAATCGAGTACCAGCCTGCATTTCAGTGATCAGTGCTGTAGCCTTCTGACCTTTGCCATCTTCAGTTGCTCTTCCTTGTTTGTTATGGGAGGCGAGAGCTGCGTTGGGAGGGTCTGTGATTTGGTGACATGCTACTCGTGAGAGAAAAACGAGGAGATCAGTCTGATGACTTCAGATGGGGAAGGTGAGCTGGTAAAAGCAGACTTAGAGATATTGCCGTAAGGCTAGTAAGATCTGGGTGAAGCACTGTTTGTTTTCTGTGAAGGTCACATCTCTGCTCCAAAGTTCATTGACAGATTGGGCTTTTTTTTTTAATGGGAAGTTCCTTACTATAGGAAGGGCTGGAGCCAGGCTTTAAGGTGACAGCTCTAATCAGCCATATCCTGTGTGGCTCTTTAGTCTCTCTGCTGTTGTAGTTCAATAATTGCTTCTCTCAAATTTTTTATTAACAGGTAAGCTAAAATAACAGAGTAAAGCTATGCAAATTGCTTACCTTGATGAATACCTGCTAAAGGGATTAAGATGAATAGAAGAATTGAGTTATAAACTGGTACCAGCAGGGAATTGTTTTAAATTTATTTGTGATACAAAATCTTAAAGGTATTTTTAATAGCTGCTTATTCCAGGTAGCTGCTTATTAGTTATAAAAAAAATTATAATGCGTAAAAGATTTATATGGAATAGTATTAGAAGGTTATTTGAAATAATATATTGAAATGTCTTGAAAAGCGAGCTGAAAGATTGGAACTTTTCAATATAAAAGATTAAATCTTGTTGCCCGGTATTTTTGCAGGGTTTCATGTGAATAGTGAACACCTGCCAGAGCACATCAGTACCTGCTCAATGCCATTGCCTACCTGTGCCCTTGAATTTTCATAATGAAATGAGACTGTACTGAGCCCTTGTAAAAGCTGGTGGATCTGATTACAATAATAGGATAGAAAGAAGCATCCCCAGTGCAAGTAACATTATTTTATTGATAAAACATGAAAATGTAATTTTACATTTTTAAATAATGGGTGCTTTTGAATTAGCGCTGAATGCCCTTGATTTATTTTGCTTTGCCTTTCCTCCTTCCTTTCATTTCAGTTAATGCTAGACATTCTCTGCTTTGGTCAGGCTTCTTTAATCTGTAGTTCTAAATCCAGTCAGCACCTGAAAGAAGCTATTTTAGCAGGCTGTACAGTGGCTGCTTTTGAAGGTATAATTCCTGTGCATTCTGTTAGCGTGCGCTGCACCTCTGCTCATTTCAGATTAGAAGAAAAGACGTGGAACAATGTTGCACTTGATGAATGCAAGACCCGTCCTGGAAAGTCTAAATTTCAGTATGTGGTAGGCTTCGTGCTACAAAAACCTTATCTTTGGCTGTTCTTGAGATTCTCACCTAACTGATCTCACACACTAAAGCTTTGGCTAGGCAGCATCTGTTTTATTAATTTACACATGGTAGCAGGAAAGCATTATTAGCCTTGTTGCTCATTTAACTATTTTTAGGTCTTAAAAAACAAAATCCGCTAAATTGTAAGTAAATGAGTGCACTGGGATGTTTGGCAAGGTGAACTTGGAGCTTGTTTCTAAAAGGAAGCCAAGGAGTACCCTCTTAAGAAATACTTTCAAGCTCTTTCAGAACTAGTCTTAAACTAGTCCAAAGAACTCTTCTGGATTGCCTGCAGAAACTGGGATCTGTTCTACCTTTTGTTTTTGTGGGGAAACAGATGCTAAGTCAATTTTACAGTTTTTTTTTCATCTCCCTGACTTCCAAACCCCAATGATTTACTGCTTGTACTTAAGGACCTGAGATTGTATTTTGCAATGTACGGGGACCATTCTATCGTATCTTAGTTAAATCAGTGTAAACAGCAAGCCATGTTCTGGTGGATTCCTGGAAGGTAGCATTACAGTGCTAAGGAAGGGGGAAAAAGTAAAATAAGATCCTCCTTATACTGCATGTGGCCTTGCTGTGTATATCTCATGGGACAAGAGGCCTGTTTTGGCACAGATCTTATGTACTTGCTGCCTCTCGCTGCCCTTGGTGTTTGGGAACGTGGCTGGGACATTGTCTGGCTGCGGAGTTGTCGAATGCCAGAGTACTCGAGGCTGTGGCAGGCTGAGAGTTGCCCCCAAGCCCACACTGAACCAACAGATACGGATTTCTGGGCATAACCTGTGCACAGTGCCACTTCCTGCTCTCAGTTTTTCTGTGTTTTTCTCTTATTAACAAGACTTGGCTTTCACTCTTGTCCCAAATTTACTTCTGAACGCATTGCTTTTGCCGTTGATCACGGAAAGAGTGTGCGTGGGCTGAAGGACAAATACACAAACTTGATTTTTTTTGTGTGCTGTTTTTTTGCACATCTCTACATCTTTTAACTCCACTCTGTGCATGTGGGCGGAGTGCTTAATACACAATGAAATGACTTTTCATTAAAATTGTAAAACTAATATCATTGGGTTAGAGATCACCTCAACATCTGTAAACAATCCTGGAGGTAGAGCATGTGCCGCCCACTTTGTCCGTGGGGAGAAGCCTCTATTCCCTGCTACCTCATTTTTTTTTTCTTTGCACTTTGTCGAATCTTTTGTTTTGTTATAAAGTGTGTTCTGGCCTTCAGTAAAAAACTAAAAGCAGACGAGAAGCAAGGCAGAATGATGCCATTGTCCAAGGACAGTTTAATTTCATTTTAAATGCATCTTTCTGTACAAACAGACCAAGGCTGACCTGCAGCTGCTGTAAAAAGTAAATGAAAATTTATATTACTTTAAAATAACTATTATGCTTGTAAATGAGAGAAGCAATGGAAAGACCGTCCTGATAATTTTTAAATAGAAAAAATCTGTTTAAAAAATAAGGCTCCACCTTTTTAAGGACAGATCAAATAGTTTTCTCTCTGCTTCTACTCTGTGCTGTTTTGCCTGTGAACTTGATTTTTCTGTAATGTCTTAACCTATTTTTTTTTCATAGAGGTTCCCCATTTATTCACCTACAGAGGAAAAAAACTGTCAAATAAATACCCACTATTTGCCCACTTCCTTGGGATCTTCGAGTACGCAGGGTTTTGCTTACCTTGATTTTTTTTGAAAGTGTTTTCTTCTGCTTCTAAAGGTGCTATTTTGACATATTTTTTAATTCCTTACACTGTGCTTGACTTCTTGAAGTACCAATGTAGGCTGATAATCAGCTCGTGTTGGTTCTCTGGCTTTTGTTTGAGCATTCGGTCTTTTTTAGAAAACATCCCTTTTCATAAGACAGTTTCTGAACTGTCAAAGGCCTTAATAATATAAAATCTAATGAGAAAATGCTGCCTTTTTTCTGTCTTTGTAAAGGAAAAAACAAGAAATGCTTCATGGGGAACATTTTTGTCTAAAATTTTAAGTAGCAGTTCCTATTAACTTTGAATTAAATGTAGCAAACATTTTACTGGCCAGGCACAAATAGCAGGGATAAAACAAGGAGTTATTCATGTCTCTGCAGACTGTACCAATTAGCTACTAATTCCAGAGCCTTCTTTTGGCATCATGGTGGCTATTCAGTAAATATTAATCTTGTTGGGCTGGATCCCAGGACCTGGCTGCGTGTTGTTCCCTGCTTCTTTGGGACACACTGACCTCTGTGGATGCTGGAGCATCTGGATGTTGGGCCAGGTATGGGCTGTGCCTCAAACCTCATCTGTTCAGCCCTTGTTTGAGGCACACGTGGACCTGGCCAGGTCTGTTCACCCCAGAGGGTTTAATCACCCTGTGCCACAGGTGGTCAGGAGATAGGAGAAGGGAAGCTACTGCCATCGCTAGAGTGATGTCAGCTTGGTAGGTCTGGGGAAGAGGGTCTTGTAGATGCAGGCCATGGAGCACAGAGCTGAATTTTAGTCCTGTGTAGGAACTTTGTTGTCATCTTTATGCTGTCTTTTTATTTTTTATTTAATCTGTATCATCAGTTTGGATTAGGGAATTTGGTAGCTTCACATTGCCATTCTGTGGCGGACGTAAAAAATGGTACTCCAGCCCTGTCTGAAGCAGCAGGAAGGATGAGGAGATTGATGCTTGAACTTGTCACATCTCCAGACACTGGGTTACTGCCTTCTCGTAGGCTTCACAGTCCTAGTGGGGTAGTGTTTCTCAGCCTTTTTAATTTAAAAGCTATTCAGCCTGTTGAAAGTAGTCCAGGGACTGCCTTGTCATTCTCCTACTTCTTATGTTGGCAGCTGACCTCTAGACCATCTTAACGCATCCACACCGTCCCTGTCCAGGAGCCACAGGCTGGTGTCCTTCATGAGGAGTTACGTGCAGCACTGTTTGAAAAACAGCCAGTAAACGAGGGACTGTAGGGAACACTACTGAGCTTGAAAATCCTTGAGTCTCTTATTTTAGGGCAGGCTAAAGAGCAGCTCTGTTCATTGCCAGGGCTGTGCAGAGCCTGAGCCCCGCAGCTGCAACCTGGCAGCATGGGTAACGGCGAGTCTATCCTGTCCCTTAGGGAAGAGTAAGGTATAAAGGGCTGAGATCTAGTATTTTGTGTTTGTTTTATTTAAATCTGAAAGTGTTGGAAGCCCTAGAACTATTTCTGCAGGGCGGAGCAGCAAGTAGTGGCCTAAATAACCAGGGAGTTCCTGGCCACCTGGTTTTCCCTTACACTTTTGGATTTGTTTCTTTGGGTTTTTTGGGTTTTTTTTTTTTGAGAAAAAAAGAGAAGTATAACTGCTTCTCAGTTTGTAGGCTTACTGTCGAAATTGTTTTAATTTTGCTTTCAAGGGGAAAAAGCAAAATCTATTAATGTTAGATGCTCTACCTTCAGAGTTTTTTGCTCTGTAAACTGTTTATTTAGTATGTGAATCTTGTTTTGGGCTAAGGAATTGAAATACATAGTCTATAAATGATGATTAATATACTTAGAGTCTGACTTTGTACTGTACAAATATTCTATTTTAACGTAAAACAATGAAATAACTGCATTGATTAATCCAATTATGATATCTGTATTCTGTGAGCCAGGTAATAGCAGAGTGATAGAACATAATGCTACATTGCTGCAGCTCTTGTAGAGCTCTCAGCCTTCTGTCAAATTTGAGATCTTGATAATTACCAGGATATTGTTAGAATATATTGCTGCTTTTTCTACCAAAAATACATCAGCGTGATGGGGTAGAAACACTCACCTGGTCTTGTTTACCATCGCTGGCATGGAGTTTAACAATGAGGTTTATTCCCATCATCCAGTTGTTGTGCTTTGACTTATGTATTAAAGGTGTGTTTACTGTTACAGGCTTTTTATGTGCATGTGTTCTCTGTGGGTCTTGATGCTTTATATAAGAATGGAGTTTTTGCCTTTGTTTGTTGATGTGCCCACACCAGAATCTTCCTGTGTTGCTTTAAAATGAATCCATGAATTGCTTGAGGCCAGGCTGTGGAATGCTCTGACCCAAGTATGTTGAGTTACTTCTGTTAAGAAGAGGTAAAAATGAGACATAAATGCTCTTTGGCCTCAATCAATCTATGCAACACCAGAGAGCTGAATTCCTTGTGACACAAGACGCATGGCTCTTGTGTCCTTCCAAATCCAGTCCTTGCTCCAAGGTTAGGAGAACTTGTATTCAGTGGCTGCCCAAGAATCTTGCATCAAAATCAGCTCTTGGTCACTGGTTTCCTCCCTCCCCCTGCCTCGCCTGTGAGTTTTAGGTGCTTGACTCTGAATGACGTGCTGTCAAAGCATGTCCCTCCTGTCTGTCTCATATGGTTGGACTTGATGATCCGATGGGTCTTTTCTATGATTCTATGATATTGCAGATTGGAGCTTGGCGTGTAAAACCACCAGTATGACTACTCATTGGAGTAAGTTAGGGGCAGCTTCATTACTTTTACACCTCTGCTCTAGCGTGTGTCAGGTGTTTAAGTGTAGGTCTTGCTTTTATGTTCTTGTGTTGTTCAGTTGTGGGCCTGGTGCTTACAGTCGACCTGTGACGTCTCAGATCCAGTCCAAGTAAGTTTTTATTTCCTCTGCTTCTCTGTGTGTGTGAGTTTGATTTTGCTGCTTCCATGGCAATTCAGGGATAAATACCCATGTGGTCAGGACTGCTCGTAAAGGTTCTTTGTTCTCCTGTTGCTTCATTTTTCCAGTGAAGTTTGTTCCTTGTGTTCCTCTTCTTCCCTGTATTAAATACCAGTAAACCCAGGACACTTTTTCCCCCTAGTTCAGCGTCCCACAAGTAGCTCTCTACCAGTTGATCATGTCTTCTCGCCTTTACATGTGTTCTTCTGAGTAGTTTGCCTCCATTTGTCCTGTACTTGTCCCACCTTGTACCTCAGACTGCTTCTCCCTCCTGACTCCTTTTAATATATTGTCTTTCTTTAATTCAGGTCAACCTTGATTGGTTTCTCTGATTTCAGAAAGGGATTTTGGTGCATAACACAGGAGACAAACAGAAAATCTCTGTGCAGACGTCTGTGTATATTCATTCCCTCCCCAGCACGTACAGTGTGAGGGGTTCAGCCTATTCTATTCCTAACCCTAGTATTTCTCTAGTTGTAGGCAGAACAAAGTCTGGAGGTATTTCTTATTACTTTTGGCAATCGAGAATATTTGGAGATTCTCTTCTTCAAAGTAGCCACTGCAACTGAGCAGCTGGCAATGCGAGAGGGTTGTTATGCTTCCATATTCAGTATTTTTAATTGAGGAACAAATAATTTATTTTGGGGAAAAATGTAAATTTTTTTGTATTTGTATGTCAAAGTGGCCTTTATAGGAAAAGCACATAAAATATTTAGATTAAAATTGCTTAGTTGTATAATTTTAGTGGGGATTTTTGTATTGACAGGGTTTCTATGCAGTTTTCAAAATATACTTGCTGTTTTGTGTTAGAATTATCGGAAGTATTTTTAAAAACCTGTATTACCACATTTTCCATGGTTGATCCCTTTACTATCATTCCTTTTGAATACTACAAAGATTCTAATTAACCCTGTAAATTAATTTTCCCCCACAGATATTTGCATTAAGTCAATATAACGAGTTATAGCGTGGGTATGTAGCTTTAAGGGAATAAGCCTAGTAGGGTAGCTTAATTATGGAGAGATCCTTTTGGAGAAGGGCCGTACACGGTGTTTCAGTTGCACTTAGAAGACTAAACTAGCAAATAAAGTTTTTGCTGTACCTCGCTGGGAATTTTTGACTGTTTCCATCCTACATTGTTTACACTCGAGCATTATTTTAATATGTACTGTTTGTGCAGTAAGCAATTCTCCTTCTTTCTGTTGGGTTAATGCTAACAGAGAGGACAAGTTTTGGAAAGTGTGTGGTATCCAAATGGATCTGACGTGATTTTTGAGGAGGAAGGAGAGGGAAGTTATATCCGTCAGTGTATTTTTGCGTTTAATTATGTACACATTTTCACATCAGGTGAGACTAAAGTAACCGAACTTAAAATTGACTTGTAAAATCAGCGGTTGAGGGGGAGGAACAGAGAATGGGTTTGCAGAACTGCAGGCAAAAATACCCTTTAGTTGCTGCAGTGCAATTGCCTTGACTGCCTCTGCAAAGTATAACCAGAGGTTCATATATCAGACCCTTCGGTTACTGCTCTGATTTTACTTTCTGTTCTCAAGGTGGTGTTGTGAGGCTTGCTATGTAGAACCTTCCCGGGAACGTTTGTTAGCTGGCACTTCAATTGTATCACTTTATGTTTGTATTTTAATTTTTGTTCCCGTTTCTGTAAGAGATCCTGCATGGTTCATGGGTTGGTGTAAGGACAAGCTTTCAGGTGTAGTAACAGAAGAACACGCTTGCTACCGTGTATTCTCAGAATTGAAGAAAAATGTGCAATTTTAATGGCACTTTGACCTATTGCTGAAACATTGAGTTTTGCAATGGAACAAACTCAACAATTGAAAACACTGTGTCTACATTAGATGTCTTGAAAGCTAAGAAAAAGGCAGTTACTCCATTTGTACCCACAGATAATTTGGTGTTGATTTTTTTTTTTTAATTTCTTTTTTTAAGAGTTTTTGATCTGCTTTTTGAAAAATACACATTTCTTGGTTTACTTTAGTTGCCACAAATTGCCCAGTGCAGAGTCTGGTCCACTTCCATCCATTTATTTTCATGGAGTAGTTGCACCTAAAATTGTAAGAGCAGAGCAGGAAAGCTGTTGGGTTACTTACCAGTAACCTCCCTTGCAGAATTGCTTTGTGGCTCATGTGCGATACGGAAACAGACAAGAGAATTTTCCTGGATTAAGTGGCACTCGCTTCAGTTTACGTGTTTGGTATAATGTTGGGTGACTAAAGGGAGGTTCCCTTTTTAAAGTATTTGACTTGTGCTCTGGGGACTTAGTTGCCACTGTGCAAATTGTGCTGTAATATTGTACCAAGGATCAGTGAAAGTGTTTTATCTTTTTTAATGTCGTTTGTATTTGACCGGGTTTTATAAATGTAAGAAAACAGAGTGTTGTATTTTGATCTGAAATTTGCGTATGGTAAAAGTAACTTTGCTTTATGTATTGGAGGTTTGTTCAGAACTTGAATTATTTTATAGAAGGGTACAGACCAAAATTAATTGTCTTAAAGGTGTTTAATAAACTAACCAAATAAAACATTGATGGTTTGAAAACTTGTTAACTGCTCCTTATGCTTTTTCTTTCCATTTTTAACAGAAAGGAAGAACGTAGTTCAAGATTTTCTCTCAAGGTCTTACAAAAAATTAAAAAAAATAGTAGATTTTATAAATATCATCTCCCATGAGTTATCTGTTTTATTATTAAACATGCCTGCATGCCAGAAGTTTAATTAAAGGGGAAAACCCAAAGGAAATAAAGGAGGTGGGAGCAGTTCTACTCTGGCTCTGTACAGGCAGTAAATGTTTATGGCCACTGGGCCATGGATGCTGGCAGCAGCCACTCCAAGAGACATGGGATTGGGAAGGAGGTGTCCTGCTTACCTGCTCATGGCTGTTTGACAGGCTCTGTTCTCCTCTGCAGCCACCTTCACTCATACTCTTCACAAATGCTGCTGCTTTCATGTGACCTTTAAAAGCAAAGGAGAAAAACAAGTGCAGTGTAACTACTCCCAAGGGCGGGTACAAACAGCTCATTCCAGCGCTACCAGTGACCCTCGCTTGCACCGTGGTCTGCATAAGAAACCTCCAGTTACGGGACATGGACTTCTTAAAGATGCCAAGCAGCTTCAATTAAGCAATACGCTTCCTTCATACTGCGTTTTTCCCTGTTCTGATGAACCAGCTGTTACTTCTGCGAGCGCTGCCTCTGCTGAGACAGAAGAGCCAGAGCAAGAGCTTTTGGCTCTTACTAGGAGGGAGACCATCCTCTGATTGAACGTGTGGTTGCAATGGCAGCAATAAACTCAGCCACTGCAATAGTCCTAGACCTTCTGAACTTCAGGAAAATACATTATTGCATCCAGAACTCCGTCTACCTTTTCTTAAACAGAAGGACATCGAGGCAAGGCCAATTGTGAAGTAGGATTCAAAGAGCTGAGTTTTGGGGTAGCTTGGTCAAGGGGAGAGAAGGGGGTAGGCACCACAGCTTCAAAGCAGAGTGCAAAACTGGATGCTGTAAATATGTATTCTAAAAGAGACTGTGGGTGTTAGGACAGAAAGAGATATTTGCTGCAATAAAAAACTTTTCTTAGTTCACCAGCCATACCTAGAGAAGCACAGGTCCTGAACTGCCAGCCAGTTTGGTGCAGAGAGCTAGAGGCCTCCCATGTAAACATGGACTGATGATAGGGAATCTCGTGTTGATTTACCCTTGTTGCTGGTGTTCCCATGGTTATGGCTGTGTAGATGGGCTCTGCCGTATCTCCCCTGTCTTTATGAGTCTTGGAAACAAAGACAGGAGGGTGAACTTCTTAAACGCAAGGTGCTTGCCAAGAAGGCTGCATACTGAGTTGGTGCCCCAGGGCTGATGTCTGTGCCACAGTTGTCCATGAACTTCTACCCCAACTCGAGAGAAGAGTGCCCCACTGGCTTTTACCTGGCAGAGCGTCCTGGGAGAGGCAATGCAGTTGGCAAAGGCCCCTGCAAGTCGGAGCTGTGCTGGAGGTGTCTCGGGGTGTGAGCAGCTCTGGCTTTGAGGCACCTCCTTGTTAAAAGGTGGTATCTGGGTCCTTTGCAGAGCCCAAGTCTCAGAGCAGAGTTTCACCAGACTGAGCTTTCCAGGTGAAGAAGAGAAAGGAGGTGATGTGGGAAGGACAACAAGCTCTTCAGAGCAGGTAACTGGCTCCTGGCCACCAGAATCTCAACGCAGGCAGTAAGATGCACTTTTTGTTAAGCTCTGTGTTGCTAACTCGGTCCTTTGGCACAACAGTCACTGGAAATAGTAAAATTAACTGAAGAATTAATTACCATTCAGAATTCAATACAACCCTCTACTTTTTCTAGAAGTTGCTGCACAGTCAGTTTCAAAATTGATGCAGAGTCCACAGGGTCCTGAGAAAGGTGCAAGTTATTTGAGATGAATGTTGTTGCCATACAACATATTTTGACTGCTGCTCCAGATGAAGCCGATGGCTTCAGATCTCTTCTTTCTGGTTTTTCTCCAGTGTATTTGGATGTGCGCAGATGAAGCTCTGTGACGTGTAGTCTCTAAGGAATTGTGAACCCCAACACCGTGGGCTGGGCTGAAGGAGTTGGCTAATGGAGAACTTACGGTAAGAGCAAAATGTATTTTTAACCACCAGGATACGCTTATCGTCAGGAAAGGGCAAGCAGCACTCCTATCTCTCCAGGGAAAGGGAAGTGTTGACTGTGACTTTAGTTTTGTCCAACTCCTTTCCAAACTATGAAAGTTTTTTTTTTTCTTACCGAGACTTGTTGTTGGATTAAATCAGGGAGTTAAATAGACATCAGTCCTGGGTCACAGGTGAAAAATATTAAATGCCAGGCATGTGTTGTTTTTCCATTGCAAGTCATGTACGTTCAGGAAAGACCTTTGGAAAGAGCGCTTTGAAATGGCTCTGGTTTGCTTTTTTAAACATACTAAAAGCCCATCCAGAAGCTTTTAATTTTTCACAGTAACTTTGATGTTTTCTGTCTTGAAGAGGAAAACAGATTCCCCTCGCAGTCCTTTTCCCCACCCTGCTGCCTCTGGAACACGCAGCACGTTGTGTCCTGTGATCTTGTGCTGCATTCTGGCTTGGATGCTTAGCTCAGGAGGCTGGATACATACTCCTGCTGCCACAGTGCCCGTTGAACTCTGCCACCCGGGGTGAGTGGCTGCTGGACACAGACGGCCGGTCTCTGCTCCCTTCGTACCTGCACCCAGGGGTGTCCGGCCTTGAGACAAGAGTGCTGGGTTCACCGTACCAGCAACAGGGCCGTGACGTTTTCCACAGCCTTCTCTGCTCTCCTGTTCCTTAATCCTGATTCTGTCCCAGGACTAGAAAAGCCTTTATGTGAGACATGTTTCAGGACAGATGATAAGATGCCTTTCAGGACACCTTGACAGGAGGGATTTTGCTGATCCTGTAAATACAGGCTTCCCTGTTTTAGTCATTGGCAGGATTCACAAAGAACAGAACCGCTTTGAAATGCTAAAAGCTGCCTGACCAAAGAGACAGGGTGTCACTACAGTCCCTGGCAACATCCCCACCTGCAAGCAGCGCTGCTGCCCACCTCCTCAAAACCAGCCTCCCGTCATCTACTGCTGCGAGACTTTCCTTTCCCTCCCTCCCTCCCATCAGGCTCCCTTCTGCGCTTCCCCAGTGGCCTCTTCGCTAAGGATTGTTGAGTCTGTAATACTCACGCTCTTTGCAGTCTCAGATTTAAAAGCTGTAACCCATACACTGAAATAATTGCACAGTGCAGTAGCCCCGGCTGCCCTCTCCTCGCAAAGAGATAGGGCAGCGGGTTCGCTGCAACCCTGTGACCTGCTACCCAGCCTGCTTACGGTTCACCTCAGTTTTTCTTTCATCACTGGATGCGGTGACCCTAGAGGAATGGGGAAGGCTACGCTGTGCTGCTCCTCCCCATGGAGTGGGTTTGTCCTAGATTTATTCTCCTTGATGTTCTTGTGTCTGAGTGTGAGTCAGCCCAGGGACTGCTCGGTCTGGGATCTGAATGTCTCCTTGGGAAGGGCCTCTCTGTTCCCATCAGCTGCCCGGGTTGCTCTCTGTGAAGGGCTTTGACATCAGGTGGGGCGATTCTTCGCTTTTTGCTATCTGTGCTTCAGCAAGTTTCACCGATTTGCAATTAAATCTTCTTTCATGTTGGTTTTAATTGCTCTCTGTTCCCCATGCCACAGAGTAATGCTGAAGAATCCATTTTCAGCCTCTGGTCTCCTCATTTCAGCAGTGTCTGTGCTATTCTCTTTGCTGTCATAGTGTGAAATATTCAGGGAGAAATGTGAAATTCCCTCATCTGAAAGTCACGTACCACATCTTAGAGCTTGCCATGAGGCATGGGAACGTTCCTGGCTCTACCTGCTTTGAAGAGCAAACAAAGGAAAGTTGCAAGCTGTCTGGTCTTGGCAGATGCCTTGGACACCAGCCAATTTTCATGGAAATTAGGTTGTTACTGTTAGTTTATTTTTTGTCAGGACCTGAGCGATTCCTCAATCATTTTTCCATTTTCCTAGAGCAGTTTGTGAATCACACGCAAGTAAAATGAAGGAGTGCTGCTTCCCTTTGATGTACGGTAATCTAGCTTCATTTTTGTTATTGCTCCCTGGAATTTTCCATTTTATTTTGCATATTTCAATGAAAGTTGGAAAAGAACACCCCCACTACCTCGTACTGGTTTAAAGAGAACAGGAAGGTTGTGACAGCTAAAATGAAAACAAAACTGTTTTGCAGCTGAATGGTTGTGTAACTCATGTTAAGAAAGGAGTCAAGGAAAGGGCTGAGGAAGAACATCCTGACATGAACCCTTCAGGTGAGGGGCAGTGGCTAAGGTTAAACAGTCCCTGCCCAGAGAAATGTGCTGGATTCACTGCTTGGTATGGGAACAGCGTTATGGCATCATATTTATTTTCTTAAGTCAGAAAAGTGGCTTTAAAGGCAGGCACGTTCCATTTGTCTCCATTCCAAGATGTAGTGTCAGCATCAGAGCCAAGTGCGCCACTACTCGGTTCAATGCTTACTGCATTTCCCAACTTTGTCTCCATGCTGAATGGCATTTTAGATGCTCCAGGTATTAATCTGGTGATTGACATAACCCAAAATCTTAGAGTTTCCTGCTACCTGCTATTAACTGCCCAGTTCAGCTTTCTAGGCTCCATTTTTTCCTTTACCCTAGCCTGTTCCTAGGAGCTGATGTAATTAAAATGGCGCCACCCTTGGACCTTGCTCTGAGATGACAAATGCTCCTTGGGTTTGCTCTTCATTGTACAAACACATTGTTACAAAGCTCCTAGAGATGAACTTTTTCTTGCCTGTGTGAATGCTGAGAATAATTTAGGGGTAGCATAGCTGTTACTTTATCCTTGCGTTTGAAAAGGGAGTTATATTATTATGATGATTTTTTTTCCATACCTGTAGAAGTTAATCCGATCTAGAAGTCTTTTCTGTTTCCTCTCTTTCATTGTCATAGGCAGTGTGGTGAGAGAACATCTTCTAGAGGGTTTCTCTGGGACATCCAGTTCTGTTTATGTACTTCAGATCTGTGGTGAAATAAACAGAAACGTCCTCTCTTTATGGTTGCATTTAACCATTTGGAAAAGAATATTATCTGGATCAGAGAACACAGGAATACCACAGTTTAATAGAGGAAACAGCCACGATCACAGCCACAGGCATCTATAACACTGTGTGGTTTCTAGAGAAACCTGGAAGGAAGGAATCTTCCATAAAATTACTTGGGCTGGATCAACACCCTGTTTCTAACATGTGATGTCAGCATTACTCTTGGGGTTGACCCTGAGTTATAAGCAGCACTAAGATTGCAAAGTAAGGCCCAAATCTGGCAAATATTTAGAGTTATGCTTGGGTCTTGTATTTGTAAAGTCTCTGGTCTGACTTTGCGAGGCCCTTGTGAACACAGCAGGCTGCTAGACAGGGAGGTGTCACTTGGACCTGGAGTGATACAAGGTTGAAAGCAGAACAGACGGGGAAACCTGAAAATTTGGATGACCAGGGAGTGCTTTCTCAGCAGAGCTTCTCCCAGATTCTTCCACCACTCCCCCACTGTACCAGCTTATTAAAGAGGCCTGAAAAAAGAAAACTAGTTCCTGCCAGCCTGGGTGACTCCTATCACAGCTATGACAGGTTTATTCCATTTGCAAGTCAAAACAAGTTTCTTCTTTCTCTTGAAGATACGTAATTATCAAGATCATCCTTTATTGCTACACCCGTTACCATTGCATGTAATCTTTGGGTATTTGCACTTTCCTGGCACAGTCCTGATTGGCAAAGCAAAGCTTGCGTGTGAGATAAGTTTAGCGTAAGAGACTCTTCTCACTAACGCTGGATGCCATGAATCAGAATGAATAAATTATTTGTCCAAAGCACAAAGTAGATTTAGTGTTTCTGCGCTGCAGTCCTACTAAATCATGAATGTCACCAAATTCACAGATATTGCCTAAAAATATTAAATTCCCATCTCATAAATATGATCTGCTTCTATTTGTATGGCAGGCCTCAAACCTTAACCATGAATTTTTTTCTATAAACGAAAAAACTCCTAGAAAAATTGAGATTATGCTGGTTTAAATTTTTTTTCATGCCAAAAAAATGTCGCAAAGGTTCTGTTGGGACAATATATTGTTTGGAGCCAGAAAAGCATCTACAATTTCGTCTGCTTCCCTCGGTTAATTGTTGTTTTTAATTTGCCCAGTTGCACGTAGCCTACCTGCCGGTTATCAGTGAGTGAACTGCAGGTAGCAGTGAGGACTGATAACACTGGTGAACTGTTACAAGAAACTCAACAGAGATGAAGACAAATGTCCAGCAATGAGGACAAAGGTGTGTCTGGTGGCCCTGGTTCTGGTCCTTGCCCGTCTTTGCACCATCTGTGTGACTGAAAGGCTAGAGAGAGGCAGATCTTTGGATGTGCCAGAAAGTCATTCAGGATCATCCTCTGAGATGTCTTGACTTCAAAGTCAGCTCATACCTTGGAGGAGGCGCTTCCATCTTGTTCCCTGTTCTCTGATGGGAGAAAGAGAACTGACTGGTCTGCAGCACTTTGTTTAGACCTTCTGACAGACAGAAAAGCCTCCTGTCAGCTGACTTCTGAGAGATAAGTGTATTTTTTTGCACTACTGCTCTGAAACTCTCCTGTAGCTTCAGGGGTATCTCCTTTTGCCATAGGGCATAGCAAGATGCAAAGAGATCTTGCCTTTAATGCCTCAGTGCACAGTGAGGCTGCTGGGAGGAGGAAGTATGAACAAGATGAAACTGCTCCAGCACCTTTAGCTCTCCCTGCTCACTCTCTTTGCTTTTCTGGTCATCTTAGTCCTCTTCTACTGCTGAGCGGAAATGTGCAATGCTCTCCAGGGAGATGAGCCTCCTGTGAATGGCCCGTGATGGCTCGAGACAGCTGAGTCCCTTCCCTGAGAAATTTAAACAAGCCTTTTCGATAGATTCACACATTTCAGTTGGCTTTCACAAGGCTAGCTGGTGACAAGTGACATCACAACCTTCCTCTGAGACTTCTCAACCAAAGTATTATGCAAATTGTATGTAAACTTGCTCTCACCATGCGAGATAAGTCATGCCTGAATGCCGTTTTTGTTGATGGATGTCCTGGGGCTCAGAGTGCTATGTGTTACCAGGTGTCCCCTGAGGCACACACCAAACCCTGACCATCCCCCAAGCAGTAGGGAATTCAGGAAAGCTGGCGGCTCACGAAACCTCCAGGGCTCAAGCTTACACTCTGAAAACCCTCCTGCTGTAGCATCCAACCCTCCCACGTGGCAGTGGGGTTCTTGTGCCACATCAGCATCTTTTTAGCTCTGCCCATAAAGGAGCTTCCCTCACTCAGGCCACAGGGAAACCCACAGCAGCCGTTCAGTGGGAGAATCTCTGCATGTGGCCACTGTTACAGGCAGAGATGGCCTCACACTCAAAATGGAGGATTAGAGAGCTGCCTGGGTGGGCCGTGCAGAGCAGCCCGGCGCGTCCTTTCTCTCTGGGGCTGGTGGGTGGTGCTGGCCAAGCCCCAGCCTGCAGCCCACAGCTAACACAGCTAGGGCCAGAGTTTCCTGGGGATGCTGTGATGCTGCAAACACTCGTGGCCTTGGTCCTGTACCATGGACTGACCGCATCCAGCTCCCCACCACTTGCACACGGTGCCAAGTCCCACTTCCTCTGATGCTCTTTCAGTATTAGCACGGCAGGTCATGTGTCTGATGGGTACAGGGACAGGGAAGTCTGATCAGAGCCTTTTGACTTGTTTGCATCTGGCTGGGGTCTGCTCCCTTTCTGTTGCTCCTCTTGAGCCCTCTTCTAGTCTTCCTTTCATTTGTTTTTCTTCCCCTGAAAGGGCTTGGCAAAGCTGTGCTTACAAACTGCCAGCAGTAAGGCCCCCCAGGAGTGCCTCTCTCTTTGCTTCCTCTGAGATCCTGGCTGTTTGGTTTGCCAGCTGGAGAAGGAGACCATGGTATCACCAAGATCTGTGACTTTGGGGTATAAAGCATACTTTATTGTGATTTATAGACGAAGCCCTGAATAACAGGACCTGAATTCATGCCAATTCACAGCCTGGTGGCTTACACTGAGAGTTCCATGAAGGCTACTTTGGTCTTGTTTTTTCATCCTGAATCTGGTGTAGCTTTCACGTTGCTTCATGCAACCCTGCCCTCAGAGAAAGGCTGAAGAGCTCGGACAGTCGAGGAAGGTTTTCTTCTCCAGTTTCTTTTATGGAGGCAGTAACTGTTGCAAGGGGTGAGGCAACAGGCAACAACATCTGCAGTCACTGCTTATGCCAGTGTTAGGCCATGGGGAGAAGTAGGAAGCAGCTGTGCCAGCTCCCCAGCCACTGGGGGCCTCTGCACTCAAGCAGCCAGAAAAGCCACTGGCAATTCTCATCCACTACTCTGAGAACAACTGGGCTGTTTGTGCTACTTGTCTGGAATGGATTTACATACCATGCATTCAAACCTTGGTTTGCTCTGTACCAGCCTCCCTGTGCAAGCAATCCCTAAGTAACCATCGTACCCAAAGTGACTTGCCCACTTGAATTTGGATAAGTATGTGCTTTCCCAATAATTTCCCAGCTGGTTCATTGTTCTGCTGCTAAATATTGCTCTGTTATCCTAGCCATGCCAAGCTGGATTTTTATCTGTGGATTCAGCAAGGCAAGCTGTGGAATGCAAATTATTCCAGTCTATTTGCAGGTCTGTGCTGAGGAGAAGATCAGTGGAGCTTGATCCTTCTGTTCCCCAATGACTCACTGTTGTTACATAGGTTGTATTGCCCCACTACTTTCGGATATGAAGCACTGGGGGTTTGCAGGTTATTCTTCTTTTGTAAAAGAACATAGGGTCACAAAATTGTGTGTGTGTGTGTGTAGAAGGAAACCCACATTGCAGCGGTGATCACAGCTACTCTTGTATGCAAACCTCCCTTCCAAAATCTCACCCCAAATCTGTCTCTAGGCAAAGGTGGTGTCGCCTCAAGCACTTCACGGTGCTCAAGTGCTTAGAGAAGGAACTCTGACTGCAGACACCAACTGTTAGCATAGCAAAGTCTAAATGCAAGGCAGGCAGCTTTCTGTCTCAGGTGGGCAGTGTAATCCTTTGCTTTCACATCATAACCCCACCAGCAAAGAAGAGATGGGGGGGATCATTTGCTAATTAGAGGTTCGTTTGATAAGGTGCACTTAAATGTGACTGCAAGTCCTTGCAAATTTTAATAACTCCTTAAGTTACTCCAGTTACTCTAGTTAGATGTCCTTTCTGCTCTACTGCTGAACAAAGGAAGCATTTTTATCAGCTGCCTCAGTGAGAGAGATTTTGTGGCTTCCTTCTGCAGAACAAGGCAAAGAATAGGCTAAAAAGTCTTGCCTCACTTGGTTTCTCCTTCTCAAACAGCCAGCTATGTCTCTGCAGTCAGGATGGGTGGATTAGCTGCTGTGCCAGGAAAGAATGATGATCCTTCTGCAGCACCCATTGCCCTGTGGGAAGGGATGACCCAGAAGGGAGCTGGGAAGAGGGCAGGAAACCTTGCTGAAAGGAGGCGCCTATGTCTTATGAGCAAATTAGTGTGTTTGATCACTAGATGGATCTGGGGCATCCTCATAAAGCTCAGTCCTGCATGTAAAGTCTTACAGATTAAACAAATGTCTGGATCCAGGGATCTGAAAGCTTACAGCTGCCTCATCCTTGCTTAGTGCAAAGGTTTTGGGACTGTCCTGGAGATCCAAACCAGGAGGTTTAGGTGATTTTAGCAGAACGCAGCACAACATTTGACTTTAGGTACCTTTTCTTGCTGTCATAACTAGTTTAAAAAATAAATGTTGGCAATGAACAGCAAAATGTTGCTCACCTTAGCAAATACAAAACCCACCTTGAATACATGCTCTCTCTTCTCTTTTCTCTATTTGTTGTGCTCTGTGTGACAGTGGTTTCTGACTGACTTCCAGCAAGGCAATATTCAACCTGACTAGTATTTGTCACCTCATGTGCGCTAAAAATAATATGGATTTTATTTGCCTCATATTATTTCTCTAACAAGTTCTCTGCTGTGAGTTCTTCCTGGAAAAAAGAATTCCCCACATTGCTGTCCTTACGCAAAATAAATAAAATCTTTGTCTTCTTGCCACATTTAGGTCTATTTATAACCCTGGTACACAGAGGAGATATCAGCTTGGGAATTGGCACGCTGAGGGTAAATAAATGAATTTACAGTAAAGCCTGCTTATTGTTTGTAAAGACCTATTGAAAGCAGAAGACTGTTCTTAATTTTCTCTCGTAATCTCATTTCAAGATGTTTAGCTTGTAAAGGTTTGTCAGAACGTGGGGCCTGGACTTTTATCTTCGCTCTCCAGTTGAGAACCTGGAGGACGCTCTGGTTTTTCACTTTTGATCATGGTCAGGAGGAGAGACCATGGCCAATATAGGATAGGATCCCGTGGGCCACTGCGGTACAATTCTTGTCCAGAAGTGAAAAGAGCTGTTAATCCTGCCTTGTTTGCTTTGTACGCCGCACCCCTGCTTATTGCCCACGATCTAAATTACAGAGGCAGCTAAACTTGCTTCCTGTTAAAAACAATAGCCCTGGCTGACACATCAGCTTGAAGCACACGGAGTGAAGCGCAGGCTGGAACGGCTGAGTGGGTTTTATGGACAGATAGGCCCCATGGCCAGGGTGCCAGTGCTTCTGGTCCTGCTGGTGGTCCCTGCGGCGGGGTCGCTGCCTGTGTCCTCGCCAGCAGGTTGAAGAAACACGCAGGGGCCGCTGGTAGCATGCAGCGGGAAGAAATTACTTTATGGAGGATATTAATGGAAATGTACCAGAGAACATGGGGAAATCTTCCTGAAAAGAGCAAGCATGAACAGGATCACCAAAGTGTTACGAATTTAGTGGGAATTTCTATAAGGAAGCTAGTTTCTAAGTGTCCAGCTGTTTCAAAATCTGAGTCATGCTTTTCTTTGGAAGAAGGATGATACTGTTTTGTTGCAGAAAATATTTGCATTAAGTAGTCCTCATTTGAAGGATTTTACGCGGGGATATAAGACCTAATTTCCTCAGTTTCTTTTACCTCTTCCAGGAAATGCCTGCAGCAGTCAGAGCTGATGTTGTTTGAGTCTAATAGCACTGTTGGGAAGAGTTGTGCTGCGTAGGAGTTCCTCTGCAAACAGAGGCTTTGTAGAAAATGTCCCAGGTATTTCTCAGGAACTATACTGGATTGCAGCCAAAATGTCATGGAGGACATAGGCAACAGACCCAGCACTTCCATGTACAAACATCTGTGTTCACTGTGTCTGGCTAACTAAAGGCCAACAGAAGGTGGTGAGAGCAGATTTGCTGTCCTGTGAATACCTGGCCACCAATGGCAAAAAATTCTGATTCTGGTATATGAAGAAATATTCAGTGACTGTGCCTGTGGTCTTAGGATGTGTACCAGCTTCCAAAATAGGAATTACCTTTCTTTTGTTTGAAATGGAGAATGTCACTTGCTTACAGGGCCACTACTGCTTCCCCGTGTTTACCCTGGTGAGGTGCCACTGGCTTCAGTTGTTTATGCTACAGCTGACCTGGCCGGATGGTGCAGTGAAGGGGTGGTGAGTCAGGCCCACAATTGTTCAAGTGCAGGAAAACGAGTGGTGTGTGCAAAGCGATCTGGGCACTGGAGCTGGAAAATCCGTCTGAACCCTCTTGCTGTTGGTTTGAGGAGACCTGTGTTATGAAATTGTTCCTGGGCCATTATTAAGAATTATTTTTTAAGGAATGCTGGCGTGTTGGGAAACTTTACTCTTATTTCTATTTTACTGTTCTTTTGTTCTGCATTCTGACTCAAAAGAATATGTTTCCCTGTGAGCCAGAATTACAGCTGGAAGTGGGTAACGGGTTCAAAGTTAGTCCGGTATCCCAGAGATCTACATCAGTGATGGTTGTTAGAAATAATTTTCTCTATCTCTGCCTACAATTTCTATCCTTACAGTTTCTGACAGATTCCTGGGCATACCTTTGCAAGGTTCTCTCTCCCTGTTTTCATCCTTGCTCTGGGATTAGATGACATCTGGCTCCATTGCTTTGTCAGCCTTTAGATAATTTACTTTGTCCGTCTCTCTTCCAACATGATCTATACAATCTTCCCCTGAGACATTGTAATGTCTGGAATGAACTCCCCCAACTTCTCTGGTGAACACTGAGGCAGATGATTAACTGTAGTCAAATCTACCCCTTTTTCTCTGTAAATTATCCCTTACTGTCTCCTCCTTCCTTTCCTTGGTTTTAACTAACAACCTCATGAAATGTCTGACTGCTTGGTTTTTCTAGGAAAAAATTTTAAACAAAACCACATTCAGACACACAGACATACACACACAAAACGCGAACAATGAGCACTCACAGACAACCGACAGCGTGCTCACAGAGGCATGCTTATATAGAGATACAATGACGTAAATCAACACCCAGAAGCATTTATTAAATTACCCAGATATATACACAGAGGGACAGGCAGATGGGTTAGGGCTGCGTTTTTACTGGTGGATAAATGAAAACATCACTTTTGTGCCCACAGGAGAATATTTTGGAAAAGCTGTGGCAGTAACCACACCAGATATTAAAGGTGATAATGTCTCTTTATTCACCCTTTCAGACTAATTGGCTTATCCTAGGAAATGGCAACTACTGTTGCATAGCAAGCATGAATCCATACACTTTCATCATTGACATCAGTGTGAAACAGCACAGCAGTCTTTCCTGAAATCATTCCCCGTTCCTAGGCAAAGAATGGTTCCTGGAACTTGCATCGCTAAACTCCCTCTTTTGATTGCTCTGTGCAGCCCTGTCTTCCTTTTTTCTTTCTAAAAGGTATGAAAGCAAACTGAATTCCCTGCATACAATCACGGGAAGAATTATTCCCAGCTACACAACTCCTAATGTATTAAACAGGCATTTTCCTGAATGCCCACTGTCCACAGAGTGTGGGGCATTAGGAAACACTTTAGTTCATTAGCAGCTGGTAGTTGGCTACTCCCACACCCATTTAAGGAGGCATTTTAACCACAGATATAAGTTAAGTGAAGCAGCTGCATGAAATAAACCAGATGAAGGTTGTTCTTTCCTGGCCCATATGCAGGTTTTCTCATTAAAAATTGCTGCTAAACTAACTATAACCTCCTAAGATGTCGTCAAACCATGGGATTCACTGGTGTCTTCAATACGCTTATATTGAGTTATAAATTATGTGGTATAAGTGTATATAAGCACATTAAACAAACCTCATGATCCCTACTTGCATCTTTCTACCCAGTGCCCCAGTATGGCTAACTTCACCCAACATTTTTTTTATTTCTTGTTTCACTGTTCAAATTTAGATAGTGGTTAGAACTGTAATGATCTTCTTTGCTCTTGATTCCAGGGCCAACAAGAGGCCAAATCCCAGCTGTCTGTACTTACAAGTGAGGCTTGATGCAGACAGAATACCTTTATTCTGCTGGTGTCAATAATGATAACCCAGCCCAACTCCACTCTGCCCCACTCACATCCAGCACTGGTGCAGCTCCTCCCATCACCTGTGTGGATGTGGTAAACAAATGTAAATTGATATCCACACTGGTGCAATTTGCTGATGGAGTTAACCATTTCACAAGTTGTTCTTAACTAACCACTGTACCGTCCCTATCACTCCCAGGGTCTTACTAACAGCTTTAGGAGCTGGTGCCAGATAGGTGGTTTGTTCCTACAATGTTCTGTTCTGCATTTGTGTCTTAAAGCTTTCCATAGCATCAAAGAAAAGCTCAATCAAGATCTGCTCTTTCTAGTTCTTTTGGATATTATATGAAAATAGCCTTTTATACTGAAAGCCAATTGTATATATTGAACAAAATTCCTCCATTTTGCAATACTGTGGTAGCTCAGAAGCTCTGATTTCTGTGGACAGCTATGTCTTAGGCACTGTCAAAGCCATATGCATGATTTTTTTTTCTTTTTTTTTTTTTTTTTTTTTTCCCCTGGTTGTGAGGTGTGATGCGTTTCTTCCAGGTATATGGTACAATCTGTCCATGTGAGTGAAATCTACCATCACTGACAATCTGTTCTTTTCAGAGAGTTCGCTTGAATTTATTATCATCATCTTACTCTGTTGCATGTCAGCCGGGGACTGCCCAAGAGATGCTGCCCTTCTCTTCTCTTCTGTTTCCCTTTGGATTGTAAAGCCTCCAAAGATACTATACTTTCAAGAAATCAGCTATACTTAGCTCATGGACAGGTAAAAATTACAAGGTATGTAATTATCAAAGTACATCCAAACACCTGATTCCCTCAGTTGTACTTGAGTATCTATAAATGGTGAAAGATAACTATGTTAAATTGATGCTTCTGTCTTTTATATTTGTTTCTTAGGCTTAGGTGAGGACTTAAAAGATTGCTTGCTTAGCACAACAAAGCCACAGCATAGGATTATATGCACTGTAGTCAGATGGGAGTTTCTACTTTGCTTTGTTCATATTAAGGTAATGAGAGGAAGGGACGGAGGACAAGTTGGAGAGTTTTAGCTGCCCTTTGTGTAGTATTGTTTTGAAATGATTGCAACACAGTAGTTTAATAACTAAAACAATAATTAAGGAATTTTTTTATCTTCACTTTTTTCTTCTATGACACCTCAATAGAAAATCTGTGGATCCTGCTAATACTTGCTGCTCTTTCCCATTCTGCTTTTTTTCACCCTTGGTCTTTCAAAAAATAACCCAAGTCTTTCAGCACTTCATCCACTTCTGATTTCACTTCCCCATTGTGTTGATTCAGTGGTTGAAGATATACTTCCCTAATCACTGGACTACCTTTTTCTTTCTTAGTTTGCCTTCCTCTGCTTTGGGGAAACTTCACCTTACTGTGATGAGCTCACAGCTCTGTATCACATCCCGCTTTTCTTTGACTTTTAATACTTATTTGTGTTACAGTGATGTTTGATAAACGCTAAGAGCTAATAGAGTATTTCAGACTAAGGAGCAGTTACAACTTAGAATGAGTGATAGGATGTAGCCTACTGATGCAATAGGAAATATTAGCTGGGGGTGGGAACAATAATGCAGAAAAGGAAATGGTGACTTTTCACCACATCCTGCCAAATGACAGTTTTTTACATACGTCTTGATGGCAGTAAGCCCTAAAAGAAAAATAGTGGGCAACCTGATGAAATCTGTTAGAAGTAGTTATTTTTCCAGGTCTTTTTTCCCATTCCTAGGTGTGTGAGTGGCCCTGGAAGAAGGTAGAGGCTTGTAGGGAATAAGTTTATCACTTAGTGTTGTTCTGTGACTTGGAAGGTTGAATGTAGGGGAAGGATAACTGATACCTTAGCTGCACTATCTGATGCAGCAAAGCAGAAAAGACAGTTCAGGCTCTTCCCTCTTTTCTTTGTATTTTCTGCTTATTTCCTTCCTTTCTACTCATTTGTTTATTTTAGTTGCTTCTTTGTTTCTGTTTGTCCAACTCAGATTTAGACCTGAGATTACAGACTTGAGACTTCCTCTTTCCACTTAAATAAATTCCTTCACCACAGCAAATCTGATAATGTTGCTTCTGTTCAGACATATTTTACCTTCTTTGTCTAGTGCGCTATCCTATTAATGTCAGATCAGGTAAAGTTAGACTGGTGTGCTGTTCAGATCAGCAGATGGCAGGCTCCTTCTAGCAATTGATGCCACCAGCTTCATCCTTCATCCCCCACCCCCATCAGAACATCTGATGATGACAGGCAGAAAGAATTGTTTTCTGCATCATGCACTCAAAATTTTGCATTACGTCAGTGAGGAGTCAAAGATGTATTTTTCACCAGAGACTGTTAGCCCAATAGTGCATCACCTGGGAAAACAAGAGCACCGGGAGTGAGTAAACCTGAGAACAGTAGAAATCTGAATGTCAGAGAGTTACAAGTCCACATCAGAGTCTGATTTCCTCCTTGCCACTACACCTGTGAGGTGCCCTCCAAAATTAGTCACTCAGAAGCGGTGAGCAATGAGAAACTCGGGGAAAAGAAAGAGATGCTTGAAATGCAAGCTTTATTTCATGGAGCTGTGATCAGTGGCATCCCCAATCAAGCCCTTCCTTCCCTTAGGGGCAACTATAGAACTGGAAGGAGTTTCTTTAATCTTTATCTAGTTAGGCTTTAAAAGACCATCACTCCTTTTGGGAAACAGTTCTGTTTCCCAAAGTTTTATGACTTGCTGAATCCTTTTAACACCACTATGCTGATTAATTTAAACAAACTTCAAATGCAGGCCTTTTAGCATTACTGATACAGCATCTCTTTTATGTTTTGTGTGTTTGCTTGAATGTGTTGTATTCCCCAGTTTCACTAAAGAATGGTTTAAAAGTATTTTTTAACAATGCAGCATTGTTATGAAAATGAGCTGACTAGTGAGTGTGATAGCAGGAATTTGCTCTGAGTCAACACTGGCAATTTGCAGGCATTGACTAATGAATTCCATAATCCACTAGCACCTCTGTGAGTAAGGGAAGAAAGCTCCATTATCTCTAATATGCATCAGGGTTTCAAACATGAGAGGGACAGCTGCTGTGTAAGAGTCTAAACGGAGACTGAATACAAGTTGGGAATTCCTGGTGCTCCCTTCTCTGCTTGGAAAAACTGTATCTCACAACCCTGTGCAGACAGCTCTCAGGAGTATGTTAGGAGAGGAGTGGAGGGGTTTTTTTTAGAGAAAGCATGAATGTAGTAAAACTTTACAGCCTCTAACAGCAAATTTCAGTGAGGGATAGTAAAGGGAGATTTTATTTTTTTTATTTCTCTGTTTGGCCGGGAAAAGAGTTTGCCAAAACATCTGTTAATACTGTAACATTCTGTAAAATAAATTAGGAGTAATTAAAAGGTGAAGTAAGGGCTTATTTTGTTCCTTTTTCTTCTTTTCCCTTTGAAACTGTACTACAAATTCAGCAAAGCCCCTTTGGGGATTGTGCTTCCCCCCAGGTAAGCACATACCCTGTTGAGGCATCTCACTGTTTACATCTGGCCCTCAGAATCATAGAATCTCTCAAGTTGGAAAGGACCCATAAGGATCATCCAGTCTATGCTCCTCACAGCGCTGCCTAAACCAGCTCCTCATTTACTCCCCTCATACAGCTCGCCACAGAATGCCATTGCACAGATTTACTTTCAAGCAAGGTGCCTTTAGGCAACATTTTTTTCCTGCATAGTTTTGGCATCTCCAGTGTTTTCTCATGGGTTTTCCAAGCCCCCCGCTGCTATGCAACCTGTGTTGTTGGCACTCAACTCTACTTGCAAATTGCAGTCTTCTTTGGCTTCAGAAGATCATATTGGTTTCGTCTTAACATATGGTTACTGAGCTTAAGAAGCTATGTCACAACAGTGCTTCTGTTTTGGCACCCAGGAATGACCTCTGCGGAACACTTGATGGAGTTGAGCATAGACAGGCAAGAAACCAAACGCCTGAAATATATTTCAGGCACTTGTTCTTAAGATTGGAGTCCCACATGGAATTTGCAAATGAATGTACTTATGGGCCTTCCTGGTTTTATGGGCACGTAACTGAGCAGATAAATATTTTGAATAATACAGATCACAACCAAATTACTTTTGAAGAAAGGAAAAAAGTCTGAATTTATCCCTCTGTTGCCTACCCAGAATTCTGTCTGTCTGGTATATCCCAGTTTTCCGCACCACTGTGCTTTTTAGGAAGTGATGCTTCTGTTTACAAAGCCAGTGAATAATAATAATAATAATAATAATAATAATAATAATAATAATAATAATAATAATAATAATAATAATAATTACAAAGAAGTGCAAATGAAAGGGCAGAGCTCAGGAGCAGGGCACAGGACTGGCAGATGGATCCAAATTGTCCTTCTGCCACTGGCCTCTCATCCTTACCTCTGCCTGCTTCTCTGCTAGCTCCATTCTTGTTTTGGCACTGATGTTTCTGCAGAGTAGGCTAAGTCTCTCTAACTTTCTCTTTTCCGCTTCACATTTGATCTGTACCTACTTAGAAGAGCTTCTACTTGGTAGTAATATCAAAGATAATAAATACTCAACTTGCATTTCCAAAGCCTGCATTTCTGTTCTAGCAGAGAAATTAAGTATTTCATAGAAGACCTTGCACATTCTTGAATTATTCAAAACTGGTAGCATACATGTAAGCACCTTGTGAGTAGCTAGAGGTACTTTTTCACTGATGTTCTATTTATTATGAATTATTTGCTTGGTGTTCATTATGTGAATGAATGATTTGTATCTCACTTTTCTGATAAATTTCTAGTTGGATTTGCTCATAAAAAAATTAGATTATGGGTAGAAAAATCAAAACATACAGCAATCCTTGAATGCTACCTTGAAATACTGCCAAGCGTGTATACCTGAGATGTCAGCTGGGCTACATGGAGCCAGAAGAATAAGTCTGGAAAAACACAAAGCTGGGAATGCAATCCATCCAAACTCTGCTCAGTATAATTTAGAAGGGATGTGAGAAGGGGTGTTAGTTTTTTTATATTCAGCCTTGGGTCACATACCAGCCATTTACTGCAGGTTGGATGGCTAATGTATGTTTCGGCAAGCTGCACAGCAAGGAAGCGTGTTTCAATTTCACTTGTCTAGACAGGGTTTTGGGTTGTCCCGTTCTGGCAGGCAATGTGAGATTTCATACCTTGATCTTATCATTCTGTGTTGAATTTACTTCAGAGAGAACACCTGCAGCCTGAGAGCATCGATTCAGTGGGAGCTGCAAATGCGGCGCTTGCCTGATGAATTGTGCTTCTGCAATATCTGAGTGGATTTCAATGGTTTTGAACCGTGGTTTTCCAGCAGAGGCTTGGATCCTTTCAGGTAACTCCTGGGTTGATTGCTAAAGACCAGCCTTGCATTTTTTTTGCTACCTTCTGTGGAACATGAGTGGAAAACATCTGCTCTAATTTGTCAGGAAATTCACTGAAGAACACCATACCCCTTACGCATCACCCTCCTGTTGTCGAGCAGCTCTCAGAGACGACAATTACAGTAGATTTAAAGCAGTGGTTTGAGCAGGTGGCTGGTTTGCACAGACTTTCACCAAAATAGTCACACTGGTTGCAGTTCTCGCTGACTGAAGTGTTGATGAGTGAATGTATGCGAATAGTCTCAGTATCGATACTATTATTGTTTGTACCAGAACAGTGCTTCAGGTCAAACAACAACAGGTCTCCCTTGTACCAGCCCCCAGAAACTCCTAAAGACTGACAGTTCCTGTGCTAAAAGGCTTACATATAAAAAAGTTTCCTTTTAAAATTTTGTTTGCAAGTCATCTTTATATGATTATTATTTTTATTGCAGATTCATGCATACTTACAGGTATGAGTAGATCCGGATCTGGCTTTATTTCAGTGTAAATGCACACATCACTCATCCCTAGCAGTATGTGGTACACAAAGCTCTGTGGGAACTGCCTGTAAAGTTTAGTGCATCTTGACCAGTCAGTGTGTTTAATTTCAGGAGGTCAGTAATTACTAAGGCCATGAGATACTGACAATGTGAACCTCTGTAAAAGAGATTTTTGTCTAGCTGTTGGTTGTATTATCCATGCCATTAAATTAATATCTTTCTTCTAACCTTAGCTAAATTGCATAACTCAGTGCATCATTCTATCAACTAGCACACAGGAGAACCCCAGGGACTTCCTAGCTTTTTATAAATAATTTTGATGCTAACATGCAACAAAAGTATCCCTCAAATTAGCTAGTAATTGATAGGTTACAAAAACCTTCTCTCCTGAAAGCATTCAACAGTAATTCTCCCATCAAATGCAAGCCTATTTCAACACAACAGCTGTATAATAACACACGTGATGGACACGTTCACAGTAATTGTGGTCCGGCCAGTCATATATTGTCTTTGACAGCAGCCACTACAAAAGGCTTTATGGCAAAGCCTCCCAAACCCTTCCAGTTGCAGCTTGCCTCTCCAACAGATAATCTGTGCAACTCGTGATGCGAACATGTCAGATGAAAGAGCTTTCTGCTGGGCGGGCTCCTGATTCTGCTCGTAACTGCTGGCACCTCACTTGGCATGGTGATCTCTCATTTGAGAACTATTGCACTAGGAGATGCCACCAGAAACGCAGCCGCATGTACGTGCTGTGAAATAACTGGCTCATCACAGGGCAGATTGTCCCTTTCCCAACCTCCCTCAACTGAGAGGAGTGTAAACTTTTAAACATCAAAGTTTATACTTTCTCCAAATATTTTGCTAGTGTTAAGTAAAACAACCTTGTAAATTCCTTTTAAGTTCTGGACCTCAGCAATACCCAGGTCAGTTTCACAGTTTAATGGCAGGTGCACACATTATGTGAAATGTAATTATTCTGTTGGTCCTAAACTGGTTGTTCAAATGGGGAAATTGGAAACGAGATCTGCTTTCTACCATTTCTTTTTAAACTGCTGATTAAAAATAGGTATTTATCATGGTACTGTTTCTCTTGACACGGCACCCTTGCTGCAGGCAGCATTACTGAGCTGTTACGCAGGTCTGAGAAGGGAGTTAATTTTTTTCATTAGGGCTTTTTTGAGGGGGCAAACAATTGTTGAGTGATCAGAGGGCCTCGAAACCCTGCTCAGCACCTGCAAGGTGTACACCAACCCCTGCTATTAATGGCTTTAAATTGGAGAAGATTTAGACTGGACACAAGGAGGAATTCCTTCATGACGAGAGCGGTGAGGCCCTGGCCCAGGTTGCCCAGGGAAGCTGTGGCTGCCCCATCCCTGGGGGTGTTCACGGGCAGGTTGGATGGACCTTGAGCAGCCTGGGCTGGTGGGAGGTGTCCCTGCCCAGGGCAGGGGTGGAGCTGGATGGGCTTTATGGACCCTTCCAACCCAAACCATTCTGTGATTCTAGGACTCCCGGCTGATCCCAGGCCCTCCACAAAACCAGGGGAAAAGGAACACAGGTGGTGAAGCTCAGAGCCACCAGGCTTGGAGATTTCTCTCGCCGCTCGATGCCGGAGCGAAGCCGCTCCGAACCCCAACCCGTAACGCGCCGTCCTCCCTTTCCCTTTCCCCTGGGAGCCGCGGCAGAGAAGGGCACCCGCCCGGGGCTGAAGGCGGCGGAGATTCACCGCACCGACCCCCGCATCGGCGGCGCTGAGGGAACCCCTGCGGGCGGGGGGGAGACCGGCTCGTGTGCCTCCCCCACTCCCCCGTCACTCGAGGGCGGGAGGAGCGGCTGAGGCGCCCCTCGCCCGCTGCGGCTCCGCGGCCGCTGACGTCAGGGCGGGGTCACGTGACGGCGCGGGGGCCAATCGGGCGGAGCCGCTCCGGAGAGGGGCCGCTGGGCAGCGCTCGCTGCTCTCGTCGCCGCCTCCTCCTCCTCCTCCTCCTCCTCCTCCTCCTCCCGCGGCGGCGCGCGTGGGGACGCACAGAGAGACACACACTCACACACACACTCACACACACACGCGGCCTCGCACAGACGCGCGCGCGCGCGCGGACCCACGCGCCCACCTCCTCATGCACGCGCGCCGGCGCCGCGCACGCGCCCCGCGGGGGAGAGGCAGGAGCCGCGGCCGGACGCCCCGCAGCCCGCGGAGCCCCCAGCATGGACGCGGCGCTCTGAGAGCCGCGGCGCTCCCGTAGGGGCTTTCCCCCTCCCTCCGCCTTCAACCCCTTCCTCCATCCTCCCTTAGTTTTGTCTCGCCTTATTTTATTTTTTTTTTAACCTCCGCGCGGGGTTGGAATTTTTTTTTTTTTAATTTTATTTTTTTATTTCCTCTTAATTATTCTGTGCGTGGCTCGGTCCCCCCGCCCGGCGCCGCCCCCCAGGCGCGGGGCTGCCATGGATCGCGGGGGCGGCGAGCGGCGGCAGCCCGAGGAGAGCCGAGCGCTGCTGGGCGAGATGTCCGCTCCCGACGGGAATAAAATGGGGGCCGCGCCGTGCCGGAGAGCCCTGCTGCACTGCAACGGCATGAGGTACAAGCTGCTGCAGGAGGGGGACATCCAGGTGTGTGTCATCCGGCACCCCCGGACGTTTCTCAGCAAGATCCTCACCTCCAAGTTCCTGCGGCGGTGGGAGCCGCACCACTTGACGCTGGCGGACAACAGCGTCGCCTCGGCCACGGTGAGAGCCTCGGGGGGGGAACCTGGCAGCGGGGGGTCTGTGCCTCTGTCTGTCTGTACCTGTGTGTCTGTGTATGGATGTCTCTATGTGCGTCTGTCTGTGTGCGTCTCCCCGTGTGTGTGTGTGTGTCTTCCTCTGCCTGTGTCTGTGTGTCTCCCTGTCTCTGTGTCTGTGTCTCTCCCTGTGCGTTTCCCTGTGTCAGTGTCTCTCCCTGTGCGTTTCCCTGTGTCTGTGTGTCTCCCTGTGTCTCTCCCTGTGCCTGTGTCTGTGTGTCTCCCTGTGTCTGTGTGTCTCCCTGTGTCTCTCCCTGTCTCTGTGTGTCTCCCTGTCTCTGTGTGTCTCCCTGTGCCTGTGTCTATGTGTCTCCCTGTGTCTCTCCCTGTGCCTGTGTGTCTCCCTGTGTCTCTCCCTGAGCCTGTGCCTGTGTGTCTGTCTCTCTGTATCTGTCTCCCTCCCTGTGTCTGTGCGAGGGTTTCTGTGCTCGCCTGCATCCCCGACTGCCTTGCTTGGGCTTATTCTTCCCGTCTTTGTAACCCTCGAGGTATTCCGGTGGTTTGTTTTCCAAGCGAGTCCAGTTTTCCTCCAATACTATTGTTAGTATTGCTTGGTTTTTGGTTTTTTTTTATTATTATTTTTTTTTCCCGTTTTATTTGTATTCGCCCCCCTCTCCTCACCCCGACGGTGACTCGGAGTGGCTGCCCCTGCGATCTGCTGGCACGGGAGGCGAGGGAGGTGGAAGATGCTTTTAATTGAGCAGCGAAGGCTCTGGGCTGCACGGGTTCCTCTCGGCTTTGTTTCAGGCCTGGGTTTGGGGATCTGATTTGGTGGCCACATACCCTGCCCAGGCGCGGCCAGTGCGGTTGTAAAACAAGGAGATTTCTTCAGGGTTTTCTTCCTGATGGAAAATGATGCAAGAGAAAAATGCGAGATGGTGGTGTCGAGAGTACGAAAGATGTGTTATAAAGGGATGCGGTCTTTAAATGTACGATTAATAAGTCTGTATTAAATACATGTACAACTTGAAATTTCATGACCGGTGTTATTTCAACGTTCGTATCGTTTGTGATGTGACTACACCTGGATTTTGTCTAATAGCGATTAACACAGCTCGCTTAAACATGCTTTACACTGATTTTTAATCATTCAGTGCTTCCATCGTGCCCTTTTTTGATTTATATAAAAATGCTTCGTTTTTCTCAATGGCTTCGTTCTGGCCTTCCTATAGGACACTGGAGGCGGGAGGGAGTGGATTGGCTTTTGTGTAGATTTCTATTAATGATGTCTTTAAATGGGATTCATCCAGTCTGTGCCGTGCTCGGAGGTTGGATTTTTTCACACTTTGGTGCGCAGACCCAGTGTGTGTGAGTGCCTCTCCTGCATTGTGCTCTGCTGTGGAGTATTCAGAGCAGGTTTTCAGCGGGAGCTGCTTTAACCTTCAGACACGCCAGCTGCCTGTTCTCGCGGAGGTGTTTTTTTTTTTTTGTGTGCCACAGTGACATCTCTGCTTAACATTTCCACCAGGCTGTCGAGGATGTTTCCAATGGAATATTATTTTTTCTTTGATAGAGCTGCTGTGTGGAGGGAGAAGGAAAACTCGGTCCAGCGTGGCTGGAGGAAACCCCTACAAGACAGGAGCACTGGGAGTTCTTGCAGTTCTTCATTTTAGTAAGATAGCATCAGCCTCGAGGGGAAGTTGAATATCAGTGGAGATGAGGCGTTTTCATGACAGTATCCATAGCTGATTATTTCTGAGCAAAGGAGGAGGACTCTGGTAGGGAGAGGCATGGTCATGATTCAGACGTTTCTCCCTGCACTGTGGCGATACAGGGCATGAACTTGTATTTGTTCAGGAGACGTCAAACTCTGCTTGCTGGCAAAGCTGTTGCCAAAGACACCATCTCTGAGAAAAATTAGTCTAAAGTCCTGTGGGATTGTGCTTTAATTAACATTGAGGCGCTCTCATTCCTAATTATTTTAGGTATATTAATAGCAAGAAGATAATACAACATGGTACATGCCATTGCAGGCTCCATTTTGTTAAGCAGTGCTCTTCGTGCTTGGTCTTGCGCCTTATCATTTTTTTCCAGTGCTAACTCACCAAGTAAATAGCATTGCTCATAGAAATATCTGTCCTTTATTATTTCAAGTAGCGTCTTTGGTTTACAGGGAGTAATTAGGGCTCTAGGATAAGATTTGTGTTCACTTGTTGCCTGAATGTACATTTAGCAGGTATTTTTCAGATGATGGTTTTGTGATATCTGGATTTTACTCTTTGATTTGAGCTGAAAAGATGTGATTTATGTGAAAAATGTGGTAGCTTAACCTCTGCCCCCTATGGCAGTGGGGTGCAGGCACAATGCCAAAACCTCCTGAAACTATAGGTAGATATTTAAATACAACTAATTCAGCTTTTGAGAGGTGTAGAAAAATATCCACACCATCCATTGAAAGTAGGCACTGGGAGCACCCAACAGCTTTGATAACAAGGTCGTTTTTACACATATGGTTTTCCACAGGCAGGGTGCTTTATGAATAGCCACTAATTAATCTTCATATCATCTCTTTGCAAATCCTCTGACATGACGAGTTCTACTGCATTCTATATAACATGAATAAAATTGGACAGGAAAATAACATCACTTTGTTCTGCGTTTGAGAGCAAAAGTTGTAATGATAACTAAATCCAGATCTGGTCAGATACATCCTTGAGTAAATACAATAACTTACTTGTTGATTCTAGGCACTTTCTATCCTTTTTATTGACACTTGGACGTACATTTGAATTACAGTGTTCTCAAAATGAGCTCTTATCTGTCAGTGCCTGGGCTGAAAAACAGGAGTCAGCATTGGTTTGTGTATGGATTATTAATTGCATTTTTTTCCATAGATAGACACTGTATGAACCTAGATATAAATCTGGATAATGAGACCCTACTTGCATTTTTTTTGCAAGAGCTGAGTCCTTGCATTATTTAATTAGACAGTTATATGTTTTGTGCTGATGAGATAGCTTTCTTTAGCAGAATCACTATGCAAGAATGTAATGGAACAAGTGTTAGGGCATCTTATTTTCACAAAATTTAGGGAGATAAAGAAAAATGTTCTCTAAAAAGTGCTTTTTCTGATGTTATCACAAGTGGCTCTTTCAATTACCAGTCATGTTCATAGTAATAATTGTATTCTGAATTGGTATGTGCGCTTGGCTCACAAATGGAAAAGGTATTAACTTGTGGAGAGAAAGGACCTGTAGGTCTCTGCAGGTGTTGGGACTTTATTTGATTTACATACTGTTTCCATTGTTTGCTTCATGTTTCTCATTTCTCAAAGAATAAGTTAAACATAGTACAGTTTCACTGTTAGTTTCACTCGCATCATATCCAGGCTTTCAGGCTTTCATTCCGGTTAAGGATTTTTGGGCGAAAGTAATATAGGTCTATAACTTTCTTTTCTTTTTTCTTTTTTTTCCCCCCAAAAATGTAGATGCTAAAGTACCAGTAGGAAATTTTGATACTTACAAACTTTGTTTGGGAAACAAACAGCTTGCCTGGGGATGAATCTGACTTTTTCCCTCTTGGGAGGGATAATGTTTATTTTATAAACACCTATCAAACTCAAATGTAGCGCCCTTTCTAATTTTTTTCCCAGTGAGATCTGTCCTTGCACAGTTTGAAGGGTAGTGATAATAAAAAACAAAGACAACAATAAAATAAAATTTAATATTCCTTGTGTGACTTTTTTTTTTGAGGAGGGTTGATGAATATACCTATGGCTATCTTCAGCAGAAATGTTAAAATTTAATTTTCAGTAGTTTATAGGTAGCCATGATAACTGAACTTGCATGCCTTTAATATCCTTCTGCCTCGTTCCTTTTATATCTCTGACCTGCTTTTCTCTTTCTTGAACTATTAGGGAATAGATGTTTAGGACAATGAGTCTTAAAGTACTGGGTTGCAAGAAAGACTTGTGATGCATATGTATGTGTTGCAGACAAGGAAAGAAGAAATAAGCGATTCATTTTCGCTGACTAGGGATGACCTCTAATTTCCGTCTGGGAAGATAAGGCATTATTGAAACCATGAAGTTACTCATTAATATCCCCCAAGGAGGTGGGAACTTTGGCTTTTCATTCCCATTTCACATTTCTTGGTTTCACCTTGGCAGGTAAGTTGAATGTAATGTATTATATTCAAAGCTGGTGACAATCCTGAAAAGCTTTGAATGCCTCTTAAACTTATTTCTGTACAAGAGTGATGCATGAAGACAATAGTTTATTGACCAGCCAGCTAATCAGAAAGATATTTGCAACAAGAACGTAAGTGGATTAGGGAATTGCATTTATATTTTCTTCTAGAAGACAGAAGCATGCCCAATTAATATTAAATGAGGCAGGGCCTGATGATCTGTTTCAAATAGAAGTGGAGTAGAAAATTGTATTCTGATTGTTTTTTGAAATTCAACAATTATGCCCTGGCATATGTTTCAGCGTGCTATTACATGTCTTTCCTTCCTTCTTTTGGTAAAGGTAGAACAAAAAATTTGTATGAAGCCAGAGTCATTGTTTGCTTTAGCACAGGTTCCCATTAGTTAGAAAAACATGCTTTTAAAAATTAAATTTCCCTTGAAAAACAATAACCTCAAGTTGTAAGTATTATGTAGAGCCTAGAATTTTCAAAACAATCTTACAAGAATGATTTCTGTAAAGCTTTCCTGGAAAACTAATATTATAGCACTAGTCAGATTACAAAGTGAATTATGAATTATTACAGATTAGCTATGATAATAATACAAAGAAAAGTAAACAATCTGTTCACTAAAACAAGTGCTGTCCTTAAGTCCAGCAGCTCTACGAATGGAACATAAAACTAGCTTGATGGACCTGCCATCATTAAGTGTGTAAATAAATAACATATAAATAACGAAGCAGTTTAAGAGATTTTTTTTAAATTGTCGTAGCTAATTTACTATTTGAATTTAATATTTCTCATTGTTTGCTGTTGCAAATGATTGTTTTCATTTGACAAGCAGCAGCGCCTGTGGGTTTTGAGTGGGTTTTTGCATATTCTAGGTTACCTTGTTGCTCTCTAGCAGATATTTTCTTCAGGCATGTCAGAAAAAGCATTGAATCTCATAATTTGCACACAACCCCTGATAATTTTGAATTCTCTGCAAATTGAGAACAAATTGCTCCATGTTATCTATGTTGGTGAAATTGAGATTCTGTTTCAGAAGTGAAGGAAAGCGTGTGCCTGCATTTATGAGATCCAAATTCTTCCAAAGGCTCCGTGATTTAATGAAGTGTTACTCTGTTGTTGCAAACCTATTTTATTGCTGTATTAGTTTGTAGCTTGGCGTAAGAAAAACCTAAAATGATGTTTCTGTAAAACTGTTTAGTGCTTATCAAACATACCTTTGAATATATAGTTCCTACAGTGGTTAAAACCCATATTTATAAGTCTGTAGTGTTAAGGTATGTGTTTATATGTCGCAGAGCTTATATAAAATATGGGAACAGAAACTATATTCATTGACAGAGTGAGAGCTCTTAAGGCTATTAGTGTTAACACCCAGCCAGTAAATTTCACATGTTTAGGATCATAAATATAAAGGATACTCAGAAATACTTCTGCCTCATTTTTCATTTTGGCTGGGGAGTAAAGATGTGGTGCTAGTCACTGTGTGGTGGTAATAGTCCCCCAGAGGAAGCTTGGAAATTGCCTCTGGTCCTCAGTGGGTACCTGATCCTGCATCAGAGCAGGGACTGGAGGTGCTCAGCATCCCTCTTGGGGCATCCCTCTGTGGAGCTGTGAGATCATCTTTATTTTTTTGTAGTGGAACATTGTAACTCATAATGAGAAGACTCTGCTGGATCATGGAAGTTGGGATGTGGTCCTTAGAGAAGAGGACCTACAGCTCAGAGAAACTATGCATGCCCAGTGATTGGAAGTGCTGATGGATGGGACTTTGAGCAACCTTACGTAGTGAAAGATGTCCATGCCTGTGGCAGATGGGTTGGACTAGGTGGTCCTGAAAGGTCCCTTCTGACCCAAACTTTTTTACAATTTTGTGATTCTGTGAAACGCAAGAAAGATGTTTAATTTTTCAGAGGCAAAGGGCTAGATTGCAAGTCCTACTTGCATCACCGTTTGTTCCAGTTTGCAAGCTTAGGTTTGCATTATTAGCAAGAGTTGGAGAACAGAGGCTGAAGCCTTGATTCCACCGAAATCATTGACAGAACTGTCTACACACCGAGGGGTGTTTTTGGAGGAAAAAGATGGTGGGTTTAGTACATAGTGAGGAGTGATTTTTTTTTTTTTTTATTTACTATATGTGATTTCTTCGTACCTTTGAAGTTCCTAAATGACAGGTGAGTTTTAATGTGATAAAATAAAATGGCTTCTCTCATTTCCTCCTATGTTAGTAAGCATGGCTGGGTAGTAGGGTTCTACTCATCTCCCCACATAGGGTTTATGAAAGAAGAGACCTACCTCAAATAGTTCAAGCCTTTTGGATTCTTTAGAAGTAATTAGGTTGTGGGTTGCATGGGTAGATTGTGGCTTGTTTATGAGTGTTTTGAGCAGTGCTAGTTGCATTAGTTTTGTTGTGCATTGGTATGCGTTTGTAGATATGTAGTGCTTAACTCCATAGACAATTGTGTGTTTGAAGATGATTGATACTTTGGCATGTATCATCCCTGCATAGTGCTCGTGCAGTATGTGCACTCAATAAAACACTTGCAGTGTCTGTTTTAGGTAGTCCTGGCCTGTGCCATTCCTTTCTGCATCTGTTCCATACTGCTTTAATCTGTCTTTTCTACGTGCTTATCGGTTTGCAGGGTCAAGTTAAGAAAATGTGTGTGAACTGGCTGGTGAATGTTCTCTCTGTTTGAACCTTTTACAATTTTGTTGTCTTTTAACTGGACCAGGGAACAGATCTGCTTCAGCGTAACAGTTTGCCAGACTGTTGAGGAACAAGAGATAGGGAAACATGGTAGGCTGGAATTGCTGCCAAAAACAATGTATTATTAAATCATTGCGTAAAATTTTCCTGTTTTGCACAATATTTAAGAGTGCAGGAGCAATACCAGGAAAGGGAAAAGACAATTGAAAAGCATACATTGTAACCGAGCACGTCAGTGTGAGCAAAGTTTTAGCTCTTGTGGTTGAGGAGGAAAACATGGAGAAGTCAAAACCAGATGCTAAATTAAAAGGCCTTTGCTTCATGGGCTTAAGTAGGAGAATTAAATACTCTCCATGTTTTGGAGGAGGAGGTCTTATTTCAGGGTCTGTGCACATTTGATGTTAGCAGTACTGGCATTTTTTGGCTTTGCCTCTTGGGTTGTCCCATGACTGATGATACAGGGCCAATAGAGTGGGAAAGAGAAAAGTAGGTAACGTGCCACATTGCAGACTATGGTGCCCAGGGCATGAGTTTATGGGGAAGACTGTTTCTTTCTACTTTAATCTGGTTTTTTCAGCGTCTTTTTAAATAATTTTAAGTATTCATTTTTTTTCTGAGAACTGGGGGGGGGGGGGGGGGAAGGCATCTGTTAATTTCTGGATTTGAGTGTGTCTGCGAGATGTGTGTCCGTTGCTAATTGAGTTATTGAGTTCAAGGAACTTGTCAAGTTTCAGTGACTAAAATCTGAACTGGAAGTACACTTGGTCATGTACATTCTTGGTCTCACTCTGCTGAAATCAGTAGGGTAACTTGAGGAGGGGGATTACCATTCATTGCTTGTAATGTGAATGGCAGGATGTGCTGTTCAGAAACACAGAAAGGTTCAGCAAAAGATCACTGTGCCGCTTTCAGGTTGGTTGCTGTCTGGGAGAGGTGGCTGACTCTGGTCTTAAGCTTGTCCAGCTCTCTACAAAAGAGAGCCCCATTTTTTTTTTTTTTTAAATTTTTTTTTTGTTGGCAGATCTCAAGGTGTTGAGCAGCCTGCGCTAGGAGGAGCGGTTCTTTTACGAGTAAGAGGCTTGCTTGAAAGTTCCCTGTTAGACAGAACCGGTATAGAAGCTGTTGCATTTTATTCCCAATGTTTAGACAGCACTGTGTTGGTGGAAAGTGAGTTTGTGATGTTACTTTCTTTTATGGGGAAAACTAGGGCTAAGGACAGAGAAGCGAAGAAGAGTTGTGCACCACAGTCTGAATACCATGGCACAGGCAGCAGTGAACATCTTAAAGATGTGACAGACCGTGGGACCAAGTTACCATGGGAGGACAGTGAGCTCTACATGTCATACAATAAATATTGCCTGATCAAAGCTGAGATTAAGCTAAATGAGAGGGTAATTTTATTCCCAAATATAATTGTTTCACGTTTATATTTCATATAGCATTTTTCTTAGGCCTAAAGGGAAACTGTTTGGAAGCAATAAGCAGAAATAGTTTTTCTTCTTGTAGAAATAAGCTGTACATATTTTTGAAGTGTACAGATGTCTAGGCATCTTTTATAGGTGAGATTTGTGGTGATGTTAAACCAAAGGTAAGGCAAAAAATTTGTAAACAGAAAGGTCACCTCATTTGTTATTTGCGTATAGACAATTAACATCTAGGTGAGGAAAATTAGGTGATTGTGTGTGCATGTAGACAGTTTGGATAATTTTTAATGGAAATTCTCTTTTCTTGAACCTCCTGAAGATACTAATGGTGTATTCCCAACAGTGTTTTTCAAATAATACAGAGCAGACGTTTCTTGATGGTAGAGTTGCGATATTGCTATTTTTCACATGACAGTGGCCCTCTCTTCCCAGTCTTTGGCTGTTTTGGCTATTTGAATACAAGCTTTTGGAATCGGCAGATGTCTTTTTCCATGTCTGGTTCCTGTTGTAATGGGGTTCTGTTGTGCCACAGAGTTTTTTGTTTGCTACTGTAATGCAATTAGCGTGTATTGTGAGCAGACTATGTTTTTGCTCTCTCTGTGCAAGAACCTAAAATAAGACTGAGTGGCTTTGTTGTCCGTTTTCAGGGATGGACATTATTAATAGTAAAGTAGAAACTGCTTTGAAAAAACACCTTTCCAAATGGAATCCAACTTTTAAATCAAAATACTAAGGATGTGTATGTGTTTTCCACAAATGTGAGTGTCTTTGACTTTCTATGAAAAAAGAGGGATTATTTTTGGCCTTTAAAATTATCAGAAAAAAAGATTTTTGGATGACAGTATAATGACTTAATTCTACAAGTCCTTCAGTTTCAACTTCACTGTGCTTTAACTGTCTCAATGTGCTTTGTGGTTGATGTTCTTATACGTGGGGAAAACAAAAAGATAAAAATGTCGGAAAGTCTGATCTACTTGCCTCCTACTGTTGGTTCATGCTTAATTTGCATTTCCTTCTCAGTTAGTGTATGCATCTGTGCTTCACTGTGGACTGTCGTATGTTGGACACCAAGAATGAGTAGCGTGTTTTGCCCTGCCCTGCCCTCATGTTCATGATAAATCAGTTGTAGGAGATGGAGCAGAAATGGAGTTTCTTTGCTTTGGCTGCCAGGCTGCATCTTCTCTCCTGATTTTGATGGCTATTCATTTTCTTAGTGGTTGTAAATCTCATTAAAAAATCAGTGGAGTGTGGGAGAGTGACAGCAGAATGTGGCCCCGGGTGTTGTGCTCATCTTACTACCCTTCAATCTTCCCACAAAGAAAATATCTGTCAGGGAACCAGGTGCCAATCAGTTCAAGTCTCTTGCTTTCTGTGGTGTGCATGCTTTGTATAGTCTCCTAATCATCCCATCTGACAACCTACCACTTTGCTTTTGCTTTTTGAATTCAGAAGCAGACGGCACTGAAATTTTCAGGATGAGAGTGATCTTGCAAAACTACTATAGAAGCAGGATGTTGTGATTCATTTTTGAAAAAAGAGATCAGCAGTTCTCTCTCCCTTCTCATATGTTGGATTTCCTATACAAATTTTTTGATGTTAAGCTCTTGAATTTTAGGCATCACTTAAGAATGTGATTGCCAAGGCATGTCGAAGTGCCACATTTCTCTCTACTGCAATGCATGTACTAAGAAGGTAGGAAACTGAAAGCAGAGAATTACATGGTCTCTAATAGTGTGTGAGCCATTGGTGTAAGTTGATGCAGCTCTACATGTTTTTTTTTTTTTTCCTGGTAACTATACAGTTCTGCTAGTTGAGGATCTGAGTGTTGAATTGTTCCTGGCAGCTTGAAAAGGCAGGTGAACAAGAGTTGTTTTCTCACTGGCTGTCGCAGTGTTAGACTGGGCATTGGATGTCAGTGATGGAGAGTTGAGTTGAATGCTCTCTGTGATGCTTTGCCTGTAGGTAAGGTGTGTTGCCATCAGAACACTTTGCTTAGTATCTTAGCTCTGGAGGGGACCAGTGAAAGGCCCAGTGATTTTTTTGAAGAACAGCAGTTACTTCTGCCATAGAGGAGAGGTCTGCTTTGATGGACTATGTTGAATGAGATCCGTGTCCTTGTCTTACTTCTCAGTAAGAAAGTTACCACTTTCCCTTTGGAGCCCAGTATTGGTCTGAAGACTGTAGTGTTGTCTTGCTCTCAGGTTTATGGTGAAAAAAATCTTGCCATTGAGAAATATTGCCAACAGCCTGTCTCCTAACACTAATTTATGCTTCTTTTGGTGCTACATCACTGCCTCCCTTGAAAATAATCTATTCTGATTTATTGTAAGTTACTTCCTCAGTGGCTTGGGTTGACTGCTGTACATTAAATCTGGTAAAATCATAGAAAACCCAGGTTGGAAGAGACCCACTGGATCATCGAGTCCAACCATTTCATCAAACACTAAACCATGTCCCTCAGCGCCTCGTCCACCTGTTCCTTAAACACCTCCAGGGAAGGTGACTCAACCCCCTCCCTGGGCAGCCTGTTCCAGTGCCCAGTGACCCTTTCTGTGAATTTTTTTTTCCTAATGTCCAGCCTAAATCTCCCTTGGTGGAGCTTAAGGCCATTCCTCTCCTCCTGTCCCCTGTCACTCGGAAGAAGAGGCCAGCTCCCTCCTCTCTACAACCTCCTTTCAGGTAGTTGTTGAGAGCAATGAGGTCTCTCCTCAGCCTCCTCTTCTCCAGGCTAAATCAAATCTGTCGTGGCAGCTGACCGTGTGTAAAGCTTCTCCCTTGTGGAGGCAGAAAACATGAGAAGGTACTGATACCTCCTTGCTCAAATACAGGACTGATCTTCTGTTGGATTAAGCCTATTTGTTAGTTGGTTGGTTTTAGATCTTGAGTGAGTTGAGAGTGAGGCAGCACTAATTACATTCATTATCTATGTCCTCTGCAGGCTGTCTGCATTGCTGGTGGTACTGTATGCCCTGAGTGGACTTGAAGGGGAACAGGAAAGAAAGGAAGCGATGATATGAAAAATGTAAACAAAGGAGCTTCAAGATAGAGATTGGATCTTTGTGCTGCAGCTGAAAAGGGAAGTCTCTGAGTTAGTGACTGCAGCGTGCTCGTGACTGGAGCTTTTTCACTGATCTTGAAGTGATTTAGTCCACGTTACCGTAGTGTAGCTTCTTACTATGAGGTTGAAGATGGCCTTCTGGAGCAGCCCACAGCATGTGAGGCCTATGCCACTGTATCTTCCCTTTTAAATGCAGTTTAAACATAATGGAAATGTTTAAATTTGGTGGATTGTGTGTTCATCTTCATTTATCATGCTTGCTTTAACTGAGATAGAGATACAGTGCTCTCTGTTACATTGTCAAGCTTTGAGAGGTTGCATCCCTTTACTTGTCAGATTTTCTTAGCAGAAATAGAAAGAAAAAAAATTCTACTATGTGCATCTTCTTGCCTGTACAGTCTGCACCTGGAGATCTTTTTCAGAACTGTGATGTTGATACCCTTGTGTCTAATGTAAGAGTCTTGCTGTGCTTGAATTTTGTGTTACCTGATTTTTTTTTTCTCCTTGAATTTTTAAGAAAAGCTTGTACAAACAATGCTGTGCTGTTTCCAAACACAGTGAAGTTTTCCTCTTTGCTTCCTGTTTTTGTAGTGCGTTTGTGAAAAGACCTTGTCTTCTTTGCACTGGAGTTCGTGTTAATGTAAATGCATTCAGCATTAACTACTATGTGTTCCAGCATGTAGGGACCCAAGTTTCTCTTCAGCAAGCAGTATTACTCTTTATTTATGGTAAGACTAGATTCAAAGACTCTTGTGCATGTAAAAATGAAAGCACAGGCAGTGTTAAATTGTGCAGTCAAGAGCTTGTTATTTCCCCTCCCCCCAAGCATGCAAGCCAGTTAGTAACCTAGTGATCTATACATGAGGCTTTAATTGGATATATGCCCAGAGTGCAGATTAATATGGAAAAACTATAAAGGCACGGGTTCACAAACTTTATTTGACCACAGGAGGACCCTCTGCGTGATCCCATGTGGAATGTGTGAGGGATTCTCAAAACAAAGAAATACCTTCATGTATTTGAGCAGATCTGCATGTGAACCACAGGATACAGAGGTGATGTTTTTGCATTAAAGCCAGTGGACTGTTAATTGAATAGGACTTCCTCAGCCTGGTATACACTGCATGTTTCTTAGGAGTACTTTAGAGAGAGCAGAGCTGTCTCTGTGACTTCTGTGTAATTTATGTGACTTTTTAAGTTTTAGTTTTGAAATTGTTGAAATTTGCTTTTTACAGTTGGATATAATCTTGGCTGCCTTTGGAGGTAAGGGGGGAGCAAGTCTCCCTGTAGTGAAATGAAAACAAGCAGCTGTCTTGACTGCAGCTGGCTCGAGATGAATCATTTCATATAAACTCGCCTGGAGAACACGATCTTATTCCTCTATAAACCTATACTCCAGAGGGAAGGGAGAATCCCCATTAGTCAATGACACTCTCCTGGCCTCAGATTCCAGTGTTTCTGTTTTGCAAATCGCATGAAGAACATACAGACTACTAGCTGTATTCAGCAAAAGCTTTCTCAAGTTAGAAAACACTTTTAACTCAGATTTTGTATCTCTTCTGGGATTTTCTTTTCTCTAAATGAGAATTACGGTATCCTTAAATGTGTAAAACCAGCTACAGTCACACCTCTGTGTCCCCCAGATCAGTTTAATAATGATAAAATATATTTTAAATTGGCGTAGTATTGTAATAAAGGGTTTGGTGGCTTAGGAGGCTTAGCTGACCTTTGTGACCCTTCATATGATGCAGAGTAGTAAGGCATAGTACCACTTATCTCAAAACTCTCTTCTCTCCCCCATGACTTTCTGGAAAGGGCTAGGCTAGTGTGTTCAGAAGTAACAGTGGTGGCCCTGGATCTCACTGTGGAATGGTACTGAGCTTGGTCATGCATCTGTGTCCCAGAGTAATCTACCAACGTTTGCGTCTTCAGCCTCTGATGTCCTATTTCCTCCTGTAACAGAGTCCTATGCCAGGAAAACTTTGCAGTTGATTTGTAATGTAGCTCATCATTGGAAATGTGCTACTTGCAAGCTGCATGGTTGTGTGGCTCTCTTTCGTTGTTCCTTGAAGATGGTGGGATGCAAAAGTGATCTCCTTTAGCATAAGCCCTAATCAGCATGAAGAGTGGGAAGCTGACAGTAACTATGCTTAAATAGTTGCAGAAAAATAAGGTAACCTTAGATAAAGTTCTGTGCAGGTAGTTTCAGCATTGGATTCCAGCTATTTGTCTGACTAACAAAGACTAGGAACAGTCCTTAGCTCTCTGCCTGCAGCAAGAATATGGGAATTCAAGTGACTCATACCCAGGGACATGACAGTGGGAACGAGGCACTGCTGTGGTTGCAGATAATTTCTTGGAAGTCTCCGTTGTGCAGAATGCGTTAATTGAAGAGATTCATGAGCTACCTAATGTCACATCACTTCATTTCCTCATCAGGGAACTGGAAGTCTCATCTGTATAGCAATAATAAAAAAAAAAAAAGTAACTCTCTGGGTTTGAGTAAATTAAGCTTTGTAAAAAGAGATTGCATGTGTTGTCCGGCATGTTGTCCTGTATTGCCATCCACCCTATCAGATGTGGGGACAGAGGCAGCAGTGTAGTGACATGCATCTCAGTGCACACAAGTGAGCAGTGGAGAAGAGAAGGGAACTGTTTGCTGATGGTTTCTTCAGTGGAGTGCAGCAGAAGGATGTTTCTTCCTGTTTCTCACTGATTGCCACCTGCGACTATTGTATTGGTCTCAGAAGTGGTGTATCTTTATATTTCAGAGAGAGGACGTGACATAGGATACCCCCGTGGAGAGCTGGAAATACAGTGTGACACGGAGTGGTCTTTGCCTGTTCGGGGGTGGATGGGAGCATATGGCAGTGTCCAACGTCATGAGGTTTAACACGGCCAAATGCTGGGTCCTGCACTTGGGGCACAACAACCCTATGCAGAACTACAGACTGGGAGAAGCCTGGCTGGAAAACTGCCAGGAGGAGAGGGACCTGGGGGTGCTGGTCGACACCCGACTGAACATAAGCCAGCAGTGTACCCAGGTGGCCAAGAAGGCCAATGGCATCCTGGCTTGTATCAGAAATGGTGTGACCAGCAGGTCCAGGGAGGTGATTCTCCCTCTGTATTCAGTACTGGTGAGGCCACTCCTTGAATATTGTGTCCAGTTCTGGGCCCCTCAGCACAAGAAGGATGTTGAGGCTCTGGAGCAAGTCCAGAGAAGAGCAACAAGGCTGGTGAAGGGGCTGGAGAACAGACCCTATGAGGAGCAGCTGAGAGAGCTGGGGTTGTTTAGCCTGGAGAAGAGGAGGCTGAGAGGAGACCTCATTACTCTCTACAAGTACCTGAAAGGAGGTTGTAGAGAGGAGGGAGCTGGCCTCTTCTCCCAGGTGACAGGGGACAGGACAAGAGGGAATGGCCTCAAGCTCCGCCAGGGTAGATTTAGGCTGGAGATTAGGAGGAGGTTTTTCACACAGAGGGTCATTGGGCATTGGAATAGGCTACCCAGGGAGGTGGTTGATTCCCCTTCCCTGGAGGTGTTTAAGGCACGGGTGGATGAGGTCTTGAGGGACATAGTTTAGTGTTAGATAGGAATGGTTGGACTAGAAGATCCGATGGGTCCCTTCCAACCTGGTTGTTCTGTGATTCTGTGATATGTATCTCTGGGGAACATACTCCTGCAGGTAGTAACATATTCCTAATAGGCAGATCTGATGCATTGTGTAGGGAGCAGAAAATAAACAGTGCAGCCCACCATTTGCAGATTTAAACTGGAGAAGGGAATGTGCTGCACTTACAGAAACTGACCTTGCCATATACGATATTTCAGTTTTCAGAATGAGATGTTTTCTAGTTGTGATTTTCCCAAGTACCTGTGTTTCTGATTGTCTTGCCCATTGCAGGTCCAGGTGAGAGCTAGTACTGAACGAGTCCTATGTCATTTGCCAGTTTATCCCATGGCATCTGAAGACACTGCTTCAGCTTGAGTTTTTATCCCTGTATTAGTTTTGTGACCTGGGAAACATGGCACAGAAAAATACGGTTTAATGCTTTGTAGCCTCTTGTTAAAAAAAAGACATGTGATCTGATACTTGACCAAGGAGAGTTGGTCAGTGAGAGGAGATGCCCTTTCCTGTGGCTTTATGTGCCACTGGTATCCTGAGTTTTGGGAGAATTGATAAGGCTTTAAGTCTGGAATTGAACACCTTTTGCTAGCAGTTAACAGTAGTTTCCGTTGCACTATTCAAGCTCCTGTCTACCAGGATCAGCCATAATGCCCTAGCTGTGCTCTTGTCTGTGGCAAGCTGGTTAAGTGGTAAGAAGTACCTTTTAGATCCACTAATAATTGAGTTTTCCTTCATCTATGCCTTTGGGAATGTTTCTGTACTTTGCCTGGCAGTGTATCACTGCTCCGAGTTGTGTGTGGAAAAATTTCTGAAGCAAATTAAACAAAATGACTTGTGAGTAAACAATCAAGTCAAAACACTGTTGAGATGAGAAGCATTGAGTTGATGAGTGCAACTGGGAAAGCTTTAGTGATGCCAGGAGAGAAAAAAATGACCATTGTAGACAAAGCTGCACTTGAGGTTTCTGTGACTTAAAAAAAACCAAAACCCAAATCTCTTTATTTTGGTGATTTATTATTTCTATGGTCACGTGACATGAGCTATTGTGAACACTGGGAGTCTTAGCAGAAGATCCAACAGATTGCCTATTTCAGCAAAGTGCAGGTTGAAACTAAATCTTAAAAATTACAGTGGAGGGAATAGGAGTGAAAAAGAATGTTATTATTCTGACATTGTATTTGTGGCTTGGCATGTCTAGATCCTGTGAGTCCATTCCATTGTTTTTACTCATAGCATCTTTCTCTCTTGTTGGGAATCGCTACCAGTGATTTGGCATCTGTACCACACTAGTAAAACCAATCTTAACTACTTACAATTAATGAATTGTGTAAGTTGGCAGTTACTTATTTGAGGGGATGGAATAACAAACATAAGAACAGCGTGAATTCTGCAGTGACTGTCAATGTATGTCAGAGAAAGAGCTGCTTTATTTATCTGGTCCTGAATTGCTTTAGTGTGTGGACTTCTAAATAAGCACTGCTTTAAGGGAGCGTGTCAGTTGCTTGAGCTAAAGCCTATATCTTGGCTGAAAGGATGGTATGATTTTATATCATCCTCTGTGTCATGACATAACATCATTGTGAAGAGGAGATGCTGTCATGTTTTCCCTCATGTATTTATCTGGTTTTACTAAGTGGGAAAATAAACCACTGAGCTGAACTGGTTATACTGAAATGATCTTCCACCCTCTCAGTCAAGGGCTAGTTAAGATAGTAATTCCCTTACTTGGAATATTTTGGGTTTTTTAGCATTTCTCCCCACATCAAAACCTTACAAGATGCCTGTTTCCCTATGGAAAGACAACCATTTAGGGGGAGAGTTGATGTTCTGGGCAATACATCCAGGATGACTGTAGATGCTAAATGAAGAGAAAGTAGCCTCAGGAACAATAGGGAGACTCTAAAAACCTGTTTAATTTGTGCCAACCTACCACTTTTTGGGGGGATTTTTTTTGGTTGTCATAGAGATGTGCCAGTCTGTGTCTCTCACAGATGAGCTCACTAAATGAATGGCTGTGCAGGATGAGTCTGGTTTCAATGAAGATATTTATACTTGAACACAGATGGACTTAAACCACAGCCCAGAATCTAAACACCCCTGAGCTCCTGGGGGAGGAGAGTGATAGGAAATGAAATCTGGATTTTATAGCCCATGCCTGCATCTGTCCTCCTTGGTTTGGCTTTCTGAGTTATTATGGGAAAATAGGAGAGGAACAATATCTGCTGTAAGAAGGGTTTGTTTGATGTTGGATTTTGGGGGCGAGGAGGATTTTATATTTGTCCCAATTCCATTGGATTAGAAGAACTTTCCTATCTAGATTTCTTTGCAGGACTGTCACAGCTGAGGTTAATTGGTTTTAGAGGTGTTACTCTAATGTGTAGTCTTTAACAGGTAATTTTTCTGTCATTCCTATACTTCTGTTACTCCGTCTTTTGAAATTAAATATTTTGAATGGGAACTGACAATGTTATCTCCTGCGCTGCATGTAAAGTGCTGTGATACAGGTTTGGTAGAAGCTTACACTTAAATTTTGCTGGTGCAAATGTCTGTGAATGCTAGAAGCAACATCAGACCTATGAAGTACAGAAGAGGTTGCAGACGACGCAACTAATAATATTCGATGAGGTATGTCATTGAACATTGAACAGATGTAATGCAGTCAACAAACACAGTGTACTATGTTGAATGGGGTGGTGTTCAGCACGGGAAAAAATGTCCTTTGCAGGATTTAGTTAGTTTCTGTTTGCTTACGAGCATAATTCTATGAATTCTTTTTGCTTCCAAGAAACCCATTAATTCTTTTTCATCTACACTTGGCACTGTCAGAAAGCCACAAAGGAGCTTAGGTGTAAAATGACAATAACTACAGTAATCTCAAGGATTTTCAGGTATCCAAATGATTTGTTTATCTGACTGTCTTGCTTTCCTTGGTTTTCTATTCCTGGAGCTGGGCTGCTAGAAATGATGCATGTTGCTGAATGCAGAATAGTCCTTGGTGTGCCAAGGCATGTACTTGGAAGAATGGGATACTCTGTCCTATTAACTGGTATAAATAATCAAGAATACGGAGTAAATGAAATACTGTCTCTCTTTTTTTTTTTTTTTAATGGAATTAAAAAAAAAGGGAAGTGTTCCAAACAAGTGGAAGGTAGCATCTTTTTAAATGAAATCCACCCTTACCAGAAGTTTTCACTGTTGGAGGTTGGAGAATACTTTAAGGACTTCCCAGTCAACCTGTTTGAGTGTATTTGAGCCTTGACTTTGATCATAGAGTTGAGTTCAGCTTTGCAGATGCTTCTGTTGATACTTAGTTATTGCTTGTGACTGACTTTTAACTGTCCTGCTTGAACTTGTATTGGAAGACAGGTTGGGCTACAATCTCCTTGCCTTTTAATGGAAAATATTCATTGTGAGGTAGGATGAATTCTTCACATGTAGCAGGCGTTGAGAAGTGCAGTTTCTATGCAAAGAATTTCCTCATCAGTTAACCTGACCAGTGTTTTGTGGGATCTGAGAAGATCCCATTGCTTTAATAAAGACTCATTCTTTGTAGTGGAGGCACAGTTTCATGCAGACGAGGACACTATGTGTGTGTCTTGTGCTGTGCACTTCACTGGTGCTAGCTCTCATGCAACTTCAGCCAGTTGGGAAAGCTGCTGGTGAGGAAAGTTGAATAAAACGGTTGACCTACTTGAGGTAAGTAAAATGCCAGAGTTGGGGTGTCTGTTTCCTACTTCTCACAAAGGGGATGGTCAGCTTGGCAGAGGCCATGGAGCCAGGAATTCCTGTGCTTTTCCAGCTCTACTACTGACTCTCAGGCAAAGTAGAGCTCTGCATGCCTTCCTATTCTAGAGATGGTGTTAATAGGCTTCTTTGGTGTAGATATTTATTTTTAGGCTTAATCAATTAAGTTAAGCATCATCAACTGGAATTGCTGAGACAAATAATTTTTAAAACTACTCAGTTTTCTGATAGAGCTCTCCTGTATTTCTTCTAGTTTTGTAATAAATACCAAAAATTGACAATAGCTTTTTCTTCTCGAAATCCACCTCCTTCATTCAGTTTTGTAAGGTACTTCCTGGAAAGGGAGCTCACAATTGTACATAAGTGATCACACAAAGTGATCAACATGACTGATGCCATAAGCCTGGAATTAAGATGGAAACAATTAAATGACCATTTAAATTTTTTTTTAAGTTATATCCTAGAGCCCAGACGACATGGAAGTCATTCAGTGATGCATGTAGCAAATAAATAATGACTTCAGTGTGGTGCTTGCTCTGTTAGAAGTTACTGGTGTACCATCCGACAGACGCTCCGCCTGATGTTTGTGAAGCCTGGGTAGTGCCCTGCAGCACAGCAACAATTGTGACAGTAAAATAGAAATGGAAAGATGAGGTGGGATATCCATTCACTGGTGAACCTTACCTCCAGCCAGCATCATCTGGCCTGTGTCCAGAAGCACTGCCAGATCAAGGGTAGGATCTGGGCTGGAGGCAGCTTTTAAGGGGTGGAGGAAACCTGGGTGAATTGTTCACTTCTTCAAATCCTGGACTAGAATCCTGTAAAGGAAATGGCAGATAATATTTTTTTTAAGGGCCAGTCAGTTTTTTTTGAATGATAAAATAGGTTGCCATCTTAGGTCTGTTTTAGGTCAACTCTAAGTTTAGTACAAGGAGGGCTTTCAGAGATACCCCAATCCTGCTGGGAATAGCCCTGCTCCTGGTGTGGTGGCTGTGGGCTCTGCGTGATGTGGGGAGCAGTGGCTGTGGGCTGGGGGAGAGGAGAGTAAGGAGAGAAGGGAGAAGGGAAAGGGGAGAAAAGAAAGCTCCTTTTTTTTCTTTTTTTTTTTTTTTTAAGGAAGGAGTAGCAGGGGCCCTATTTGGTAGAAACAGCTAGGAAGATTTACTTGCCTGACTCTGTTGTGTATTATCTGGGCCAGGAGGATATTTATTTTTATTAATCAGTTTCATTCCCTCAGGTCCTCAAACCAGAATGTATCTTTCTGACTGGGTCCTGCATAAACACAAAATAGGTAACTAATAGATCCTTCCTTGGGGCCAGAGAGCACAGAATTTACCTTTCAGAAGTAGCCAGAACACTCACATGCATAAAAATAATTAATGATTTTCATGGTGAATTCTCTAACTTGAACTAAATGTTCACCAGCACGTTCACATTCTAAGTGGGAGCAGTTGGACATGTAATTGCACAGTTGTTATGCAACATTGACATCAGTAAATGAGTTCCCCTACAGAGAAATGCCATAAAAAAGAAAGATTTCAGCACTAGTCATTCTTTCATCACCTAGCAGAGCTTTTGTGTGCACATGACTTCATGTTTCCTGTGACATGGCATGTTTGGTGCTCATCTCTTGGTCGTTCAGGACTGTTTTGATCTCTGTGTGGAACATCAGGCATGGACTGACCAGTCACTCTACGTGTCCTTTGCTTGTGCACTGTGTAGGGATTTTTTGCCTGAATGAGAACCTTGTCTGAACATCATGCCAGAACCTCTTTGCTCTGTGTGTTGGCTCCTTGCACGGGGGCTGGACCTGGTTGTTTTGAAGTGACCTTTCTATCAGGGCCGACATACGGAGCTTGCTGACATGGGATCAGCAAAGTGATTCCTGACTCAGTTCAGTCTTCTGCTGCTGGTAAATTGTTGTAGCACCCTCAGCCAAAACATTTTGATCTACCTGACATATACCCCACCCCAGAAATTACCTGGGTGTGTGAAACCAGGTTTCCTTGTCACATCAGGAAGAACCTAAAGGTGTAAAAAGGTGGGTTTGTGCTCTTCCCTAGAGGAACTGGGAATCAGCCTGCCAAGAGCAGGGGTTATGTATGTTAGAGTCACGGGAGGCTTTCTTTCCTTCAGCGCGGCTCAGAGCTTCTTGCTGCTAACGACTTAGCTGAGATGCTGGGAGAATGGCTGCAGCAGGCACAACCTTCATATGTGTATTTGCAGATAGATAAAAGCTGCTCAGGAGATATTATGGTTGGAAAAAGGGATGGTTGGAGATAAAGCTCTGTCAGGGGACAGTGATAAAAGAACTGAGACTGAAAATGAAAGAGCTTTTGGGTGATAAGAGGAAGCTTCTCTGTTTTGAGAGCTGGACTTCAGCTAGATAAAAAAAATCTTAAAAGCCTAGTTCAGATCAACAGAATAGTGGTCTTACATAGGTTTAGCTAAATTTTCCTCTGCCACCCAGGCTGTAGGAAGCAGTTTTCCTACTTCTCTGGCAGCAAGATTTTTGAATGTGGGAAACCTGATAGTGTGTCTGCTTAACTACCAGATTTTGGCCTGGTGCCCTTCCTGGTTTCCTTATGGAGTAAGTGCAGTGATGGGAAGAATGTGCTTCTTACACGTGTAGTCATCGCGGTGATAGTAAACTGTAACACTGATACCCTGTTTAGCCTACCTCTGCCTGCAGAGACATCGCTGCTGTAACATGGGGAGTCACTGACAGGATAGCAAGAAGTCAGCTTTAGATTTTGAATGCAAAAGAGAATCTAGAAGTGAAGTTAACTTTATTTTCCGTCTGTTTTTTTTGGGGGGGAAACTAGATGGTTGTTCTAAACTGTTGACCTAGTGTGCATTAGTCTACTTTCCTGAATGACTTGCTGTAGATGTATACAAAAAACTCACCATGAATTTTGGAGGGTTCTCTTTACAATTTTACTTTTGTAAAATGTGTTTTGTATCATTTTTCATGATGTTCAGGGCAATAGAAGGGAATATGAATAATACAAGTAAGAACAGCTACCTGCTGGGAAGCCATAGTCTGTATATGTGACTGATGGCTTACCAAATTGAATTTGTAAAGCCTGCCAAACAAAAGCAAAATGTTTTGAATTATAGAAATGTAAACTGAAACTAAAAAGGCCATCAGTTTGTACTAGAGACAAAAGACGCTTATGAAAAGATGATGAAATGGTTTTGCTTTATTTGAATTTTAGTTTTTGTATTTTGTTTGTTTTCATTTGGAGTATGTGTTTAGAACATCAGCTTGCTGAAGATGCGTGACTGTTTTGGACTTTCTGGCTGTTCCAAAAGGAGATGAAACTGTAGGTGTCAAGCATGCTAAAAATGAATTTAAGATCCTGAGGAATCAATAGCTAGGACATGTAGGTCTTGATACTGCAAAACACTGCGTACTCTGAAATCCTTTTGGAGATGGAGTGCTCTGCAATGTGCAGAACTGAAGCCAAGAAGCCATCAAGCCAGGTAGATGTGCACTGGGAAGTGATTTGGCAAACACTTGTTTCATTATGACAGAGCTATTGGTGATGGTAAATGCTTACAGGATCCTTATGGCTGATTTCTGAGCTACAGCCGTGCACAATTGCAATGTAGAAACCTGATGTGAAGCCTCATTAAATTGAGGAATGTTTGAATTGGCTACACTGCCTTTGAATTAAAATTTGAGACTTTAGTTCTCAAGAATACTTTTACTTAACATATAAGAAACATATACACTAATGAGCATAGTTTCTTTCTAACAGTTGTTATTATTGAAGACTTCTTTGATTTTTTGCTGGGAGGTGTAATTTACAAGGAAAAATAGTTCTAAAATATTTTCAAAGCTTTGCATATAACATGTCAAGTGGTGAACTGCTTATTTGTGAGGTGTCATACAAAGGAATGGTTGTCAGTACTCATTAAAGTTGTCTGGTGATGTTCTACAGCTTCTTAAGATACCCGTTGTGGACTGTTAGCCCAGCGAATCTGATAAATCACAGTGTGGTTTCTCATGATATGCTTTGTAATTAGGCACTAATACCTACATGTTTTTGGTGGAGAAGCAGAAACATACATGCTTGTCCAAAAGCAAATCCAAAGTCTGTTTCAGAGCAAGAAGTAGAAGGATTTCCAAGGCTCAAGTTAGACAATGAAACTGAATAAATATTTGGAAAAAAAAAAGCTTGTATGCAGGCATTTCTAACCCTGATACAGTCTTTTTGTAATGTGATAAGCCAGCTGTCATTATTGCAGACACCTCTGGTTATTAAGGTTTTTCAAGTAAAATTGAGTTTTACAAAGAAAAAAAAAGCAGCTGATGAACTCTTCTCGAAAAAGTATTCCCTCCTGGAAACTCTCAAGAAATTGTACAGAATTGTTTCACCACACACCCACTGCCACCACGCCCTTCATAAAGTTTTTTTGAGAAATGATGTTTCTAATAGTTGGTGACAGGTTTATATCTTCAAATACCAGTACAAATGTGAAATAAAGCATTTAACTATGTGCTACTGGAAAATAAGATTCAGTGTTGAGCTGTAGTGCCTCATTCAGCCTTTTCTCTTTCCAGTTTCATTCATCAAAGAATTTCTCATGCAAGGATATTTCTTAGTCCTGGGTGACTTGTTCTGTGGTGGTGAAGGTTTTCTGATCCTCTGCCTTTTTCTTATGTGGCATTATTAGTCTGTTTTCCCAGTCATATGTATGAATGCATAATAAAGGCCAGGAAAGTAAGTCAGCATCAGTGATGCTGACTGTATCTCCAGTACCAGTAGAACACCACACTTGTCAGTTCCTACGTTTTATAACTTTCTTTTTGCTCTTGTTAATTTTTTTCTCTATTCTGGAGACCAGAAATGAATTTTAGAAAGGTTTTCAGCTTATCTTATACATATGGTGTTATTATTAATTTCTATAATGGTAGCAGACAAGTGTTTCTCCCATTTCATTAGCATTGTTGTTGTCTACCCTAAAGAGTTGTACTGGTGAGTCTGCTTTTCTGTCCCCTAGGGAATGAATTGGAAGCCTCTTAGTTTTCCTTTGTGGAAATTTCTATCATATCTTCCCTGTGTTGGAGGGAGAGTCAGAAAGCAAGTGCTGCACATTTACCTGACATCACCTGGTTAGGAGGGACTGCTGCAGGGAATGGAAGTGAAGAGAGTCATTCTGGTTGGAAAAGTTGCTTTAACTTACAGGATGAACGTGATGTCAGACATGATGTTTTCTCCATTTCAGTGAGTCAGATTTTTGTTCTATTTGTCTGGGTCTTTCAAACAGCAGCAGAGGAATGATAAACATTGGGACTAGAACCTTCCAAAAACGAAGCCATTTTTTCCTCAGGAAAAAATTTACTGCATGTGGGAAACTTGCTCTGACCGCAATTGCAGACATTCAACAGCACTGTATTATTTAAAGAATTGAGGGCATTCATTCTCTTGTACCCTAAGCAGGGTTTTGCTGTACTTGTGGTCATTCTGAGCAAATCCTTGTATCTTTATTTGCGTGTTTTTTTACTGCATTAGGCCAGTAGCATTCAGTAAACAATGTTAAATTTATGTAGCTGTTAAATGCACTGACCTTTGGTATTGGTTTGCAGAAGCCATGCACAATGTGAGTACCACTGAAATACCATGTCTGATTTAAGCAAATTGCTGTGCTGCAATCAAAATAATTGTAATTTGTATTACTGAGCAGATGCTTCATCAGTGAGAGTGCCACTGTTTCCCAGAACTGATTCTTTCCATCTTTTGAGCTTTGGTGTTGGAACCATTTCTCTTTCAGTCTCTTGTTTCCTCACCTGAAAAATAGAAATATAAATTCTTTGTCCACGGGAATAACCAAGTTAATATTTGCTGAGTGCTTTGGAGCTGTATGGTCCCATGATACCCTGTATGGGGTCAACGTGACTATTGCTAAATCACACTCCAGTCAGAATTACAGTCATTAATAGCTCTGAGTCTGGGGAAAGAGTCACTGCAAATACTGTAACAGCTACTTCAACTGTTTCCTTTTAAGCAAACAAAACCTCTTGACGTTTCTGCTGAGCAAGTTATAATAGCTTAACTTATTAAAATGCAGCAGAGTATGTTGTTCCGTACTGGCCACAGTAGCCTTTTTTCTTTTCATCGAACCAACTGATGAGTGAAATTCCACCAAAAATGATGGCTGTTCTTCAGCTCAGTGGGTTTGGAGAATGGCTTTCTTGCTGTTACTCAAATTTGTGCCCTGAGAACACGCAAGCTACAGTAATTCAGCAACAGGAGAAAAGGGGAACCTAGAATCAGTGACGCACATAATTCTACTTCCCATTCCCAGTGTCTTGGCCTTGGGTTTTCAGCACATTAATCAGCTTTGTGGAGGGAAATGCTCTGTTTTAATACAATTTAACTCTGTATTTCCTGGTGGGTTGATGCTAATGTACTAGGTATCTTTTGAGAGATCAGGAATAGGGAGAGACTGATTGCTGGTGGGATACAGACAGCTGTACTAGAGGCTCAGTTTCACCGTGACAGGTACCACAGAAGAGGTGTGTTTTCCCTCAGGGCCTTCATGTACAATATGATTTATGCGTATTTGAGCTGAGAAGAGGGGACGCCACATGTGCCTTAGCACTCTGCAAGGTGAATGGGGGGAAAAAAAATGAGAGAGAGGGCAGCCACAAGATCCAAGATGTTCTTTGCTATAAAAATTACTTAACAAACTTCCAATATCTTGGATTTGCCACCTGTAAAATGGAGGCAATTTCTCCATGCTTAATCACCTAATAATAGTGATGGAATACTGGAAAAACAGCCCTGAAAATAGTAGAGCAAATTGAGGTTGGAGAAACTGTTAAGCTTTCTTGGAAGTATGAACTGGGTAGGTAATTGTTCAATCTTTTCCTTTTCTTTTCACAAAATAAAAAGTGTTTCCAGAAGGAAAATGAATGAAGCTATTGCAACAAAAAATGCAGTGCTAGAAAAAAGAACTGAAATATTCTAAGTTAATTAAAATCTGAAAGTGTCGGATTATGTTTGAATTTCTGGACAACTGAGAAAACAAGGCTGGTTGCCAGCTGACTATATGTTTGGGTAAGCATATACTTCGAAGTGAGAGATGTCAGGAGAAAGGAAGTGGCTTTAGTCCTTTCATATCATTCTCATTTTCTAGGTCTGCTTTCTGTTTTATGAACTATTATGTGAGATACGCAAGGTGAAAGGTTTATTAGTTGAAAGATTCAGGAAGTATATTCCAACCAGGAGACTTTGACCATATTCCCATCTCTTTTTCACTAAGAACAAACAAAAAAAAAAAAAAAAAAAAGAACCCCCCCCCCCAATAACTAACCCCCCTTCTTAGTCTTAGCTAGAATGAGCTGTAGTAGGCAGCTCTGTTTTGTTTTACTTTTTCTCTTGACTGGAGCTCTGATTATGTTCAGGCCTTTATTTAGGAGGAATCCTCTCCCAGATTCACATGGGGACTGTGATGAGCTTGGAGGTAAAGGGTAAATTTTATCTGATTTATTAATTTCAGTAGTTAATCATAACCAGGCCCAAATATATTGTTTCTTGGATCGGTGCTGCCTTCTCTTTTATCCTTTTTCATCATATTTTGTCCTGTTATGGTGATTCTGGTTGAATAGAAAACCAAAAATAACCAAAAACATCAAAAGGAGAGTTATTCATACTCATTTAAACATTTGCAGCTAAGGCTCCTTTCAGTGCTGGGTTTTTCTCGTGTGTTGTTTGGGTTCAAGAACTATAAAAGTTTCTGAGGGTGCAATTTCATAGTTTGATTTAAGCCAGACTTAACCTGTACTTGAAATAATAGGGTTGTCTCCTCCAGAATTGCCATGCAGTCACATCTCTCTTGTGTCTCTTGACTTGTGCAGCTGCAAAGTTGGATTAAGGATGAGGCTGACATGCAGATTTTTTATTGTTTTATTTATTGTAGGGCTAACTTTTAGCCCTGAGTTCCAAATTTAAACTGCAAAATTTGTCTTTCAAATTCTCTTGTGAGTGGGTAGGAGTTGAGGGTTCTCGACCCTTACGAGAAACCCTTAGTGTTTTGCAGGATTAGACCACAAAGTGCTGTGGTGATTTGCACAGTGTACGTATTTAGATCGGTCTGAGATATTCTGGGTAAAAGATTATTTGAGGAAAAGTGGGGGAGTTCCTGCTTTTCTGGTACAGAAAAAATTCAAGTAATTTCTCATAACTTAAGGCTGTGAAGGGTCTGGTTTAGCAGTCTGCATGTGATGGGCGTATCCTGCGAGGAAAGAAATGGTGTTTATCTAAGATGCATGGCAGTGAATGACAGGACAAAGGTCAGGTGTGTGTTGAAAAGGCTGGGCATTGACTTCCTAAAGATTTTTTTGAAAGCTGTAGCTGTTAGGGAATGGAGACCTCACTCTACACAATTAGGCATATTTTGATTGAAAGTTATGGAAAAAGATATGTCAGTCTTGCTCTTAATCTCTTACACAGAGATGGTAGGACTGTCAGCTTTCTCGTGCTTTACTGAAATAGCGTGTTGCGTTACAGTCTGGCTCAGTGATTTTGCATGGACTTCACCCCCTATTTAAGATAAGTGCTGCAATATATTTATGCCTGAGAATAAATTGATTTCTGAATGGCATAATTATTTCTTCACTGCTTATCAAACTGGTCTCTCCAGGCTGCTTGTTTAAAGACCAGATCTTTTGCACTCATGGGGGCACTGTGAGAGGGTTTGTTGATGGTTTGATAAACAATTAAAAAATCCAAGATCAAAAAACGCTGGGCTTCATGAAACAGAGCCTGGTAAGCATTTATTTTGGTTTTAGGTTTAACTAAGCTTTGTGTTCCCTTAATTTTTAGACATAATGCATTTTCTTAAGTGGTAACTTAAGAGCATTTTAATATACTTTTAGCAGTTCTGTGCTCAGCACCTGCTTGAGGTAATCACTACTCACTGTGGCTGAAAAACCCCGATCGTTTGTTCTTGCTAAAAAGCTCTGGTATCCCTCCTCTTTGTCTGTACATGTTTCATTCCAGGCTTACTGAACTGCCTTTGATAAAAACAAAAGCAAAGGAGGGCGAACCAAGAAGTGGATCTGTTGACAGCTATGACAGAGATCAAATTCCAAGCCAGGCCATGGGATTCTTGAGAAGGGGCTACTTAAACAGGACTCTCCTTTGATTAATTGGAGATAGAGTGACACCTCAGACGTCAGAACTGTATTTGAGTTCGCAATCAGACCCAGAGGGTCAAAGAGATGAGATGCTTCAGGGCTGAAATGTGATCCCTGCCTCTTCCCTCCCTCCCTTCTCCTCTTTCTGGCTACAGTGCAGACCTGCAGGTCCTACTCATGTGGCTTTGTTTTATGTTCAGCACTAGCTCTGCTAATCGTGAGTTCAGAAACTTGTGGCAGAATTGGTTGCGTTTCTGCACTCTGCAATGTTTCCTGGCATTGCCACCCTAGAAATCAAACTTCTTTACAACCTTGCAGCCAACCCTCTTGGTTCAGAACTAGCCTTACAAGGCTTGGTGGTTTTTTTCCCCCCAAACAAGTCTCTCATCAAAGACAATGTTTTTTGAGCGGTTAATCACTTTTGCTTGTTTTCTCTAACAGCAATTCTTTTACATTTTTTCCCCTCCAAGTGCAAATTGCCAATACTAAAAAAAAAAAAAAAAAAGAGAAAGAAAGGAAGGTCTACAGGAATAAAGATTTATTGTCCTCTGTGCCTTACTAGTGGGTACTGTGGAGACATGCAAGGAAATAACCTACAATGTAAATGCAAATTCAGCTGAAAAAATAAAAATCAGGCATTTATGGAACATGAATGTTTTCAGACAGTGCAGGTTACAGTGAGACTACCATGCTTTAGCCATTTTGTGAGGTCTTTGGGTTAGTCCTGACTGTATGTAATCCATAGACTGAGATGGTACAGGCTTTTGTAACTGGACCTGTATGTTGAGTTCCCTCTGCTCCCAGTGCAGGCTCATCACCTGTGTGGTTACAGGTTTGGAATCACTTTGCTCTCTGTAAATGCTTGGGGATAGCAGGCAGCAACTGCAACTGTCTTGGGAGGCTTGGCTATATTTTTCTTTACAGAAAAATTATCGATCTAGTTCTATGCTTAACTTAGTCAAAAAGGCTGAGAAGTGAATAGTGCTGCTCCTTTAACTTAGTGTCATTAAACAGTGGTGTGCTCTCAGCAAATTCAAGTGACCCTGCTTTTAAAGTGTAGTTCTTAACTGCAGTCAGTGGTCCTGTCTTAAAAAGTGTCAAAGACAAAACATCTCTTTGGAAAAAGGAGACAAGCAGTCTTCGTGTTATGCCAGAAGGGCTCTCTATAGCAGTGCAGTCTTTATGAAAGAAATCATTAAGAAAAAACACACGCTAAGTACAACATGGTTGAGGAATTTGATTCATTACTTGAGCCTAATGACCAAATTTTGAACCCAGCATGCAACCAAGAGCCCATTTAAAACAATTACATTTTTTAAATGGAGAAACTTAAAAGGCAGCAGAAGCGTAACTTTCCTTGTCTTTTACCTATGGCCACAGGCCTTTTTGGCTTTCTGCATGTGATAAAGGAGGTATCATGGAAAGGGCACAGGGTTTTCCCAGTCACAACCAATCTTGAAAAGCCCATTCCAAACTCTAAAAGCTCATTCCAGACTTGTATCAGTCAGTTTACAGCCTTTGTTTTGGTGGGGTTTAAACCTGACCGGAGAAAAGATGAGATCCCACCTGTTATGTGATATGAGTCATCTGCTGCTGCTGCTGTTCTCGGATGTATGGCAGATGTCTAAGGACCTTAGCAGGAGGTTATATTTGTGTGTATTGACCATGAGAACAGATTATTGACTCCATAAGCTTATTAGTTGTTCTGTTTCGGAGGAACCTTACAGTTTTCATTGATGGTGCTGAACAATATGAAGTTGTCTGGTTTTGGACTTTGTTTTATTTTTTTCTTTATTTCCTTTCTTTTTCTTCATGGATTTTGAGACTGGCCTTAGAATAAGCCTCGAGTGGCTGCTCTTTTTGTGGCTGGATCATTATTTGTGAAAATGAGCGGTACTGCAGAGTTACCATGGAAGCCATGCAAATGGAATTTCTGGAGCACAAGTTACAGTGACAGGGAGACAAGACTTTTTAAAATAAAAGCCTGTTTTTAGCTGCTCTTCCTTGTTTGTAAATGATGTTGTTTTGTTTTTATAAATTATTTACATACATAATCCTTTCATCTATATTCTGTACATTGAGCAATCTATTTGACAGGCAGTTAAAAATTTAACTTATTCATTACATGGATTTTTTGGCTGTTGGGAAGACCTCAAAACTGGAGTTTTTTCATAATCCCTCAACCTCCCACAAAATTATTCTACTAAAGCTTTGCCTTTCTATAATGTGTGGTTTTCAGGGTTGGCAGCAGAGTTGTGCTTTTGTTGTTCAACTCATGCAACAATAGATTCATGACCTGCATGCTAGAAATAACTAACTTAGTTGTCTCTGGAGCCTTTGAGATCTTCATGCACTTCTGAGACAGGGTGACTTGTCTTCAGTACTGTAAACAAGACTGTCCCATCATTTTCTGTTTGTATTCTCTGTGCCATGGGGTGTCTGTGAACCCCAGTCCTGGGGCTGGTGGCTGTAAAAGTGCAGAGCACAAGGATGGCTTCTGTCAGGAGCTTTGCAGTCAGAGAGGTAGGTGATACCTCAGGCAGTTCAAGCCAACAGTCATAGGGAAGTTTTTGACCTAATCCCTTGTGAATGATCAGTCTGATACAATGGCCTTGTGGGTTTTATCAACGTTATTTTAATCTTCCTTCTCCTTCTCTGCATTTTTGACAGCACTGAGTAGAGTTTTTCTTTAGATGCGCACTGTAACTTCCAGGGTCTGTTCTGAATGCTCATCGTTTGCTTCAGGTGTTATATTTTTTGAAAGATATGAAAAAACTCTTAAGGATGGTAGTGCTATTGGAAGAGTGTGCTTGCCCATTTCTTCCCTTTATCCTAGGACAACAATAGACCTTGAGTGGGTGTCTTCCCATTTTTAGGTGAACTGGTGTGGTAATTACACAGTATAGGTGTATCCTAGTTGGAAATAAAGTATTACCTAATATAGGCTAGTTCAGGATGCTGACATTGCGTTTTCTCCTCTACTGTTTTGAGACTGGGTGTTTCCTTTTAGAGGGATAGGGTGTTCTTGGATAAAGTTGTTTGTGCCACATAAATGATCGAGTGTTTCAACTTCTGGGATAATTCTCTGATCAGAAAGGTAGGTAATTCAGGTTATTCCTTTTGTACTGGAAAAGCAACACCAACTTACATCACTTTAGTTATAGTTAGGAAGCCACCCTGTGAAATGAAAAGAGACCAATTTTTTTTTTTTTTTTTTTGGTATGAGGAGTAAACACAGGACTGCTAAATCCTTTTAAGGCATATTGTATTCCTGTATTGTATTGATTACTAACCAGGTTTTACCTGACATCACAGAATGTGATTCATATTGATATTGACCTGCCTGGGAACTTGGCAAGAGATTGAAAAACAAACAACATTGCCTGGGGCCCCATCCCTACCATCTCAGATCTGTCCCTCTGCCATCCAAATTCTGACTCCTTGGGGCTGGCCCTCTCTGAGCATTGTGTTTTCCTCTTAAATTAGCCTTTTGTATAAGTGATGCTTACGAAGAGTGCAGTTTGGTCCTGAAAAACTCCAGCCTTGCATTTGCTTTGAACTCCAGCTCATGCTCCTCAGGTACTGAAGGATCTATAACAGACACACATTCCTTATTTTCCTGCTCTATTTAGTTTTAGGTGAACCAGGAATGGAGTATGATTTCAATGAAAAGCAGTGCCAGAGGGGTGAAGAAAGAGTTGTTGAGATGCTTCAGGGAAAACAATGTTGTATTAAGTCCTCAGTACATAAGAAGAATTAGTCACGGTTCCTCAGAAAATAGGCAGTGACTTTGTTCACCTAATTAATTCATTTTAGGTTAATCAGTTATCAATTCTGCTTGAACATGAAACCTTTGAGTAGGAGTTTACTTTTGGTCACTTGCAGTTGATTTCTTAGAATGTAAGTAATGCTCACATGTCTTGTGATAATAACTTTGTTTAGCTGAGTGATTGACTGGGAATTTCTGATCTGCTACTGTCCCTGTATGTACTAGTCAGAATGGTATTTATTTTCTCTTTCCACCATAGTTTCTTTTCCTGTAAAACAGTATCAAACTTTAACTCTTTGCACAGTAGATTGTAAAAGTATTAGTCATCTAGTGTCTTGCAGTGGACTTGTCTTCAATGTAATAGTCACTCCTGTTGAAGTACTTGGATGGTGAAAGGAGTGACTGTGGTGTGAGACATCAGGAGCTGTGTGAGGGAGCTGGCTGAGCAGGAAGTGGTTGATCAGTTACTAGCGTTATGGGGTGAAGATGAAACTTGAGTTACAGTTTGAGCTGGGAATATGATTGAGAAAAGTCTTCACAGGTGGAACTGTAGCATTATTTATTTTTATTCCACAGAACTTGTCTTGTCCCTGTGTTCAGAATCAGTGCTGATGTGAACTGTAATAATGTAGTCAGCTGTTCCTAAGTTAACTGTTAAGGAGGAAAGGCAATTAATAAACCCCAAACAAACAACAAATGCAGAAATTGATAAAAATTTGTATTAAAACCAGCATCTCTTGGTCAGTATTCACATATCATTTGAAACCTGCCACTCCAAGCAAGAAGACCCATGCTGAGAGAGAACTATGAAAGCAAAAAAGGTCACTTTTCATGTGCTGTATAAAATCTTTCAATAGCTGTGGCCTGTTCCTTTGACTGCATGGTACACAATTTCCAGGTTGTGCCAGGATTGTTTTAGTTTTGACCTTGAAGATGGTTTTACTGTGGAAGGAGGAATAAGCACCTTACAACTGGAGTACAATAGAAGTCTGCTTAAGGCTGAAAACTTGCTTTTTGGACCTTGATTTTTACTGCCAACTTATTTGCTTGGATGTTATTTTTATTTTAATCTAGTTCAAGAGATTTCATAGTGGAACTGATCTACGTGGTTCTTTCTTTCCCTTCTGAGGAGCTATTGAGTTGCTAGAAGGTGGAAAAGTATTAGTGAGGACATCACTCTTTCCCTGCTCTTAGATACTGCACTTGAAGTACATTGTTGGACAGAGCTGGAAGTACTCTGTGCGGGAGTAATGAGAGGCAATTCCGGCAGTGTATGCTGAGAAAGATATGATTTAGAAAGAGTACTTAGTTTGGTCAGGGTATTGTTGTGGGCTGAGAGAGGTTTTGAGTCTCTGTTCTGAGAACATTTCTACATAGATAAGTTATTGCAAGGTAAGCAGCAGTGAGGAAGTGCAGTTAATTAGCTCCTACTGCATGATCTCATTTGTGCACTAATAAAAACTTGTATAAAACCCAGTAAATTGGAGAGAAAACAAAGCTTAAACCTGAATCTTCATGTTTTCACCTGAAAATTCTGACATTATAGCTGTGTAGGGCTTGCTTCTGTTCTTTTCACCGGAGTCTGAGAGAGGGAAACCTGGATTTCATGTTCTTTAGCTCTTCTTTTTATCTTGTCTTACTTGTATCTATTTGGAACACGAAAAGTGTACCACAGAATAGTTTGAAAATGAAAAATGGTATTGTTTGCAGTGAAAATAGTATTGCTTGTACCTCTGAATTAAGTACCTCTCAATTAAAATTTCATGGGTGAATCAAAGTTCTCATCGAGGATAAGAACAAGAAACGAACAAACAAAAAATCCTTAGATAAGTACAGGGAGGAAGAAGGCAAAAGGAGAATTACAGGGAGGTACTGGCTCATAACACAAAACTCAGTTTTAACTTGGAGATTCTTCTGCTAGTAAAACAGTTGCCAATCTTTTGATCCAGATGGAGTCCTGACAGTAATTACTTGTACGTATGGTACAATCATTGCTACTGCTCTCGCAGCGATTCTTGAAGAGGGTTGGGTGGTTTTGTGTTAGATATCTATTACTGCTGTCTGCTTTCTAGGCATAGCATAACACTATTTTGTGGGAGTATTGATCTCTACTGGCATTAATACTGCCTGTCTGGCTTCTAGTGTATCTCGGGATCCAGCAAAGTTGGTTGTTAACTTTGGACAACTGAATTACATATTTTGGATTTTTTTTCCATTTTATTTATACTCTCTCTCGGTAACTACCTGGAGGATGTTAAAAGCATGAAAGGTGTAAGTGAATTAACCAATTTTGCAGTAAAACTACCAACATAGTAGTCTGCATTTGTGCATCTCAGGTCACAGCTGATTTAGACTTTGTTCTCTCTCGGAATACCTCTTCCTCCCACAGGCATGTTTTGGTGGGAGAATTGTGCTATGACAGTGTCTTGCACTGGTGCTGTGTACATTTTGTGGGCAAACTATGCACCTTGTATCACCTCTGTCCCTTGGTGAATCTGTCTCCAAGTATTTGTGCCATCTAAATATTCAAACAAGATGTCAGATAACAGTGGTTCCACAGCAACTATCAATATTCTTGCTAAAGGACTTAGATCAGAGGCCAAAGAACAAACTCGTGATGGAGGTTCAAATATTACGGCGTCTTGGATACCAGACTAAGTCCAGACGTAACTGAAGGATGTGAGTTGTATTGCTGTGTTAGTGGCTGCTCTGGGGTGAAACAGGGTGGTGACCTCATCGTGACGCCTTTCACCTGCTCATATCTGTTGTTCAAGTTCACCTTTGAAACCAAGTCACTAGTCTGAATTCTACTGTGACAACTGGAGTGCAAACAGGCTTTGTTAATCTGTATTCAATAGGGATGCCGGATGGCTCTTTGATGTCCATAGGGATTGTTTAACAGCTTCTTTCTTACTTTTTTTTCAAAGTATGGCGCAAGTCAAGTACAGCAAAGTTCATAAGCAGTTCAGCAGCTGAAGAGGCCAGAGGAAGAGCCTACGTGACAAGAGTTTTAGGTACTCTCTCTGTCCAGTATTACCAGTGGAGCTTATCCATGGAGAGAATATCAGCAATTTGCCTTGGGCTGTGTTAGGTGAACAGCTGAGCCAAGACCTGTTTATGCTCTGGGACTGTGTCTAAAAGGTGAGGACGCAGCCATGTAAGCCAGAGGAAGTGAATGAAAAGCTGTAGTTGGGAAAAGATATATTTCAGAAATTGAACTGTGTTGAGAGCTGTCTCTTCTCCTCCCCCTTCCTTGCCCTCGCAGAAGAAATGTAAAAGAAGGGCTGTATAAAACCTTAGGGCAAAATAATTGCATGAAAAGACAGTTTAAAAAAATGTCAGTAATTTTAAGTGTATTTAATTAAATACTATGCCGAGTAATGTGCTGAAATTGAGCCATTTTGAGCAGAAATACAGAACACCGGAATAATGCATGGACCTACAAAAAGTTGGTTGTGTTGTAGATACTCAGAGGATGCCAAAACATGGCAGTCTGTCACTTGTGCCTGCCGTTGAAATTAATTGCAAAACACCCTGAGACATGAAGTTTTATGAGGACTGAACTATCAAAACTGCTGCACTCCATGGTATTACCCATGTAGCGCTTGTTATTCTCTGCCTTTCCTCAGTGTACTCCTGCAGCTTGTGGGCTACAAAGTCTTTCACCACCTTGACCTCAAAAAATTATATTTGAACTAATTTTACAACTGGGGTCAAAAATACAATGAACTCTGCAGCCGCTGTCAGTTTATCGTGATCATCATAAACAGTAAAATGGGTGCAAATTGTGCCCTCTGAGAGCCCCTTATACATGTGACCGAAGTTTATGTATGTAAGTGCTGCCACTGAAGTCAAGAAGAACATCCTTTTAAATAACTTGGGTCCTCATTTCTTTGGTTTGATTTGTCCAACCATGACCAGAGGGAAGTTTCGCTCTAGTTTCTTTACGTTGTAGGCTTGCAGTGTAGCTAGCAATTGATCTTATATTTCCAGTTTAAAATAACAGACCTTAAAATACTCCTGGTATCCCCAACTCTCCTGCTTATATCTCTTTTGGAAAGATACTTCTAAGTGTCAGTATCCGATTTATGCAGTGGAGAGGTTACTTGTTTTAAATCAAAACACTAAAATGAGTTTACAGAGTTATGTGCCAGCAGAAATTGAAATACTGGTTTGCTGCTGTTGTGGTATTTGCAACTGATTGAGTTGTGGATACTAAGAAATAAGTAGCTCAGCTTGACTTCTTGGCACGCAGAATTTTTACCCTGGTTAGTAATTTTGAAAATTTGCTTGCAAACAATAGTTCAGCGCACACACTCACAAAATTCTGTGGGTAGTGATATCAGAAAAATTTACCAGCTGTTTGTTACCCAGAAACCTAAATCTTCTGCCTCAAAAATGCAAAGAGAATGGGAATAAGAAGTTAAGTTTGTAAGAATGCCAGTTAGGAGAAACTGAAGGAGGTAGTAATTTGATTTTTTGCTAACAGAAAGCTAGTGGTAGAAAATGCAGTGATTTGATGTATTTTAGTAGTTCTCTAAGTCTTGACCAGCACATTATATTGTATGAAAGGGACATTTAAAATTATTTGGTTTGCCCTTATGTTCTGTAAATTTGAATAAGTACCCTAGCAGTTAGCTAACACAAATAAAGTAGATAATACAGGAGTAAAATGCTAGTAAAACCATTGCCAAAGGGAAAACAGAAGGAAAACTTAAAATTTGAAGTAAGTTGCTTTAAAGGTACTAGCAGCTATTATCTTCAAATGAACTGCTTTCCTTTCCCCTCTGTTTAGAAGTGTTTTACCTTAAAGGTAATTTGTTTCATGCTCATCCATCTTTAATGGTATTCATTTTTAATTAATTTAACAGTAGCATTGTCCATCTGTTAGGGCAAACCTAATCTGTTAAACAGATAAAATCAACATGTCTGCAAGTTCATTGTAGGTCGGCAAGCAACAGTTGTGTATATGCATTCAGGGTTCTTTGCTAAATAATAGAAAGACTTTTATACAAATACACAAGCGCAGAGTTTTGAAACCGAGTATGCTTGGATGTACTAGTACAGCATGGCAGAAAAAGTGTCCTAACTCATGGTTCAAGCACACCTAAAGCTGGTAATTTCCTGGGCCAAAGTCTGCATTTACTGTCCTATACAAATGCCCAGTTGTACGGTTGAGTGGAACCCTTTGAAGATACTGATGAAGAACTCTTCAAAATACTCTCTCTTAAATTTGGCCTCTAGTTCACCATCCATATTTGGAAACACCATGTGTACTGCTGTCTAAATTTGGATTACAGAAAGTATTTTGAATGGAAACTACTGCTGGATGTGCTTTGTTTTAGCGCTTTTTAAAGCTGGCTGTACAGTTGTGAATAGAGGCGCATGTCTGTGTATCTGTGAGAACACTCAGCTTTTAATGAAAATGTTACTTGAGGTAGTAGAGCTTGAGAACTACTCTCTGTTAAAAGACTTGCAATGCTTCAGAAAAATCTTTTATTCCAGTTTTCTGTTTGAATGCTAAAATGTGCTTTTGAGCAACAGTTAAATTTAACATTGTGTTTTTGGTTTGGGCAGAGATAAGCATCGGCAGTAAGGGAGGGCAGTTTTCTTTGCTACTCTTCAAACTGTGTCTAAATGGTCTGTATGAAATGCCAGGTAGCGAGTCTGTTTTGTACACAGGTACCTGACTGGTGGGAGCCAGAGCAGTGCTGTCTCTAAAAAGCAGGCAGATATGAGCTTTGATTCGGCTGGAATTCTTACTTCAGCAGTAACCTGCTCCAATAGCAGTTTTAAGCAGTCTCTTGCGTCTTGCTACCCTCCTCCAGATTTGAACTGTGTTGATTAACCCAGTGATCCTTGGATAGAGCGTTTACTAATCTTTATCACTTGAGTGGCACAGGCCCTGTGTTCTCAGCTGTTGGACTTGGAAAGGATAAAACTCTTTCACAACCCTAAATGAAAACAACTGTTTTTCCACATGTTGTATGGACTCTCTGCTTGGTTTTGATTTTAACTTGTTTTTCATCATTTACCTAAGCAAAGCATTTGAATGTTAGAACTAGCAGACTGACAGTGCTGAATGGCATGGGATACCCTGATTCTCATTCCTTTTTGTGCCTCTGTGTGTATCTGAGCTTGGTGTGTTTGCATTTCTTCCTAGTCTTTGAATTGGGATTCTGAAGAAAAGAAAACACTGTAGCCAACTGGAGTTGGTAACTGCTCAGCAGTTTTGAATATCTAGTCCTGCAGATAGAGAAATCCAATGTATATGTATTTGTATGTTCATTCTTCTCTAAATCTGTGCTCAGTGGAAAATACTCAGTGTCATTCTTAAACACAGTGCAAGGATGGATGCTGCAGGTCACAGTCCTTCAACCCCTTCTTGGCTAACCACTTGTGTATGTCTTGTGAAGCCAAGTAAAATGCTTGAAAATCAAGTGCTTTATAAAAAAGTACTGGACTATAAATAGAAATGCATTCTCTGCAGTATACATTTGGGTAAAGAAATAAGTTTAAAAATAAAGTAGAATCAAGTTTTAGAAGAGGATATGTGTGATTGTAGGGGGTCTTCTTGTCTCTAGAGGAGGGTGCTATGATAGGAAAGATGTGTTTCTGAACTGGTGGAAAAGGTTGTCACTGCATTGACAAAAGCTGAGAAGTTGTCTCTGTGTAAGTGCTGGCTGAAGCTCCTCAGGCCTCCTGTCTGGTCATTCCCACCCCCAGCGCCATCCTTTCTTGGGTGGTCCAGCTGTTTACAGGCAGCCTGGTGAGTGAGGTCAAGAAATTCATCAGGGCTGGAAAAAAGGAGGGGGGATTATTTTTGGCCTGGATCGGTTCCCTGATCCCATTTACCTTCCAGGCCTCCAAGTGGTTGGACTAGCTCAGTTGAGGGAATAATGGTAATGCAGAAATGGGATGTAGGAGAATGGAAAGTGACTCCGCCCAAGAAAAATAGTCTATTTTCACTGGTTAAATAAAGAACTTTAAGGTTGGCTTCTCAAGCAGTAGTTTATTTGATGTTGTGCTAACTCATGTAGCTGTATAAGTGGCTCAATCACATTCATTTTCCTAGCACTACGTTCTCTTGAAAAATAAAACTGATTTGATCATCCCATTGAATTTCAGTGCTAAGCTTTTTGGAAAGGATAGGGCTTTTGCTAACTAGTATTCACCCAGTTCTGGTTCTGTAAGGACAAATTCAACATCATGAACTTCAGTACAGGTGTATGCTCCTGGCACGCTATTCCTGTAGAGATTATAGGTTAACTACAGTTCTGTGATAGCTATGGGTTTAGTATTGGGGATTGTTAGAACTAAAGTAGGGGATTCTGCTCTGTGCTGTCGCTTCTTCAGCCTTTTGACAAGTGATCCAAATAACAATGAAAGTTGTGGAACTGGCAAGCCACCTCCCAGCATACTCCGAAAATGCATGACTTGTCACTTGCATGCTGAAATGCTGAGTTCATTAAAGTGCAGGTCTCCTCCCGGCACCATACTGCTGGGAAAGGTGTGGTTCATCTGTGTGCGTGTGAGCAAGTTTTTTTTCTTTTCTCTTCATCATGTAATATATTAAATTTTGGAGGCAATGCTGCAATTAGAGAGGATTAACTTGTTGATGTCAGATCAGTTTTCAGGGTTGCTGTTTTGTCAAGCCTTGAGTTATGAAAGTAAAATGTAAAGGTGGGTCGATGACCTTGTATCCCAGGGAACATCTCCCTGAGCTCATGTCAGGTTACACATTCCTCTCTGGACTGCAGAGGACAAAAGCAGATTCTGAGTGCCTCTGTAGCTACAAATCATACTGCCAATTGTAGATTCAACCTAAAGTACTCTACACAATGCCTAAGACCAACTGGCATGCTGTAATAGCCTTCTAGCTAAAAAGCTAAAGTTTTGGTTTTAAAGTCTCTGATTTTCTTAACCAGTATTGCCAGACACTGTTAACTAGCTCTGTTTCTTTTTCCAGTTTCTGGAGTGGTGGTGACTCTAACTTCAGCAGGAGGAGTTGCTTTCCACCATTCATTATTTGGAAACCAGTCATTCATTATTGCGTACTCCACTGAGACTACCTACACTGAGACCAGCAAAGTTTCACTAATATGCAAGTCTGACACAAATAATATATTTGAGCTCATTAACTTGCTAAGATGCAGCCTATATTGCCTTTCCAAGTCTGGTGCCATGTACCACGCAAGGGTTTGCAAATTTTTACCTTCAGTAGGTAAATGGTTGCCCAGTCAAAGCATGCTGAGAAGGGAAATTTTCCATGTTGCTTTTCCACAACTGGCTGTTGTTGCCAGTTGGGAGGGATCTGCAGATAGTTTTGGAATTTGGGTCCCAAACTGGCCCATCTTCTTGATCAGCCAGTATAAATATCTGCGGTTGCGTGAAAGGAGAATATGTGGTGGATCTCCCCCTAGGCCAGTGTATGTGGTGATTTTGAAGTTTAGTCCAAAGAGAAGTGATGTTACTTATTTTCTAAAAGTGCTCTGCTAAGGTGAAATAGTTTGACTGGTGGCAGTAAACCTGTAGTGGGAAGAGTCCTCACACAGGAACATTCTGGGAAAGACAGCTCAATTTATCTAAGGCTTTACTCTTACCATCTTTCAGTGAGCTGAGAAATTGGCATCTGTATTTTTTGCTTTCAGCGCCAGCATCGACTGCCAGGAACTGCTGCCTTGCTGGGTAGGGCTCTCTCATGAGTGGAAAACCAAAGAAACACGGAAGAGTTGTTAATTACTGCAGATAGACAAATCAGCTTCTGAAGGACCACCTGAGGCGTCAGCATTCTAGTAAAGATAGGCTTGGGTAGGGAGTATTTCGCTATGTCTTTGACCCTATCTAGGCACATGAGCAGACTTCTTGGGCGTTCTTGACATGCTAACATGTCTGATTCATCTTCTGGGAACTATGTGGAACCTTTCCCTTGAAATAAGAGCAGAAAATTTGTTTTACGCACTTCAGTATCTGCTGGACTATAGATGTATTCACAATCTCTTCAGCATTGTGTGACGTACTCAGTTTTTGAGACAGAGAGGCAAAGAGAACAGACCTCATGTGAATGCTGCAATGTGGTATGGCATTCTGACATTCGCATAAAATGGCTTTTGATAAAAGTCTGGACTAATGAAGGTCACAACCTGCGTAACGGATCTCCCAGCAAACTCATGTACTATTACACTCCTCCATCGACTACACTGAAAATACCACTCTGCATAGCTGTCAGTCCTGTCCCTTCCTCCTTCTTTGCTCACTTTGCATCCCTCACCATTAATCAGTTCAAGGCAGGTGGAGATGAATTCAGGTATTGTACTCTGGATCTGCCCATGTTAATGGAGGTTCTTGGATCTGCACAAAGTTTGCACGCAAATCACAAGTTAGGATATTTTTCAGAAATGTTACTTGCTGTTCCAGCTTATGAATTATGTTTGACTGCAGTTACTATCTCATGTGAATGACCTGCAAAGTATTAAGCAAAGAGTAGAGAAGATTGAAGAGCATAGGTGGAAATGCAGAGTACTCTCTATTGTTGCTGGAGACATCATTTGCTCAAGTCTGTCAGGAAATTCGATAGTTGTAATTTTTGTCAGTCATTAAGAGACACTGCTAGCATTTTAGGAGTAGGCGTGTTTTCCAGCAAATATGATAGGAAAGTACATTTGCTGCAGGAGAAAGAAGTAGTTTTAAGACAGCTGGGAACATACTGAATTCAGTCTTTTGAAGTACAAGAAATTGTTGTGAGGTGTATTTTACAAAAATAGATCTATTTAATAATTTATTTTCATATCTCTTTCATGTATCACCAGTAGTGACTTTTGTGAATTTCACTTTGCAAAGTACACTTCTGATTAAAAAAAGTCCATATTTATACCATCTCCACTAACCTTTATTCAGTTCTGAACATTGACTCTGGACAAATTATATTTGAAATAAGTTTGGGAAGAATGTTCCAGTATTTTACACACACCTGGGATGCATGGCCTTTATTATGACTTGTTATCAATACAGGAGTTGGGTGGAGACCATAATAATTTTACTGTTTAGTATGTAAATAATAACTACAAATAGAACTTGAACATCTCCTAATTTCTAACAGTATTTGACTGAGAGCAATCTCTGTGTTTATGATTGTAAGGATGGAAACTGTGCTCGGAAGATCCTCTCTCCTTCCAGAATCCTTTGTGCATGTCTGTGTATATATGCATGAATACTTGGTCTGTGCAAGTAGAGAGAAAATTTCTTGCTGAGATCTAATCTTATGTTCTTCGTGTAAATATTCGTGTACTTTCGCTTCCTTCATTGTTTTGCTAACAGCTGCCATCCTCTGAAAAAGGAGCACTGGAGCATGAAGCGAAATAGGAAGGGGAATCTCCCATGCTGCGTGCAAATATACCATAATTGTTTATGTTCATTTTTTGTTCAATTGTGAGTAAAAATCTTGTAACTTCACATCTGCTTTGGGTATTTTCATCCAAGAATGTGACAAAAGTTGAATGAATAGTCCCTTTTATGGTTAAGTTTGTATGACCTGATTTAATTGAGAGGAAACTGATAGGCTGAAAGATAAGCTCTGAAATCAACTGGCTGGTTGGATGAGTCCAGCTTTGGGTGACTGGGTTAAGATAGTTGTGAACCAGTTTTGGAGGAGCTACATTTCTCCTGCTAAAGCTACTTGTGGTAGGGATTTTGGGAGTTTGGATCCTAGATGGCTAGGTCCTGTTGGCTGAAATGAGGATGAATATCTAGTCACCAAGTATCATTGGGAGATTTCATAAATGTTTGGTTGCAACAGACTTGGTCATATCTCAGGTATTCGGTAGATCAGAGAGTGGAACACAGCCCTGCACATTAGATGCAGGTGAGTCTTTCTGCCTTCTGTTTGAGTTTTTAATTTTTTTTTTAAAATTTTTTTAAGATTACACAAACAAGGTAATCAGTTTAACTGGCTGTTTCCCCTGAGGTTTTTCCTTTATTCTTCATATGTATGCATGCTCTACCTACTTTTTATTCCTATTTTCTTCTTTTGCAGGCTAGTGGGAATTTTTCTGCTCAAAGTTAATTTGTGAGTTGTGATGAGGTTTTGGTTAATTGTAACCTAGAAATCTGATGTCCTGAGGTGGCTAATCTGTATGTGTCACATTCATTTCTCATTTGATTGTTCTTCATCAAAACCTTGTAGTTCCTACTTGGATTTTTGATGCAAGGAATTTGAATCCATTTATCTTTCAAACAGAAAACTTAGTTGACATTTTGCTAGAGGCTGATAGCAAGGACAAGAACAGAAATAATCTCCAATCAACAACTTTTACAACCAGTTGGGCAGGAAGCAACACCCATGCTGCGCATTTATGGAATAGCTTTGGGACCGAGTATGCAGCCGTTTCCAATCATGCAGCAATCCATTTTTGTTAGAGGCAGCAGCTGCATGCAGGTGGGAACCCTAATACATGTCTCTGTGTCCTGGTGTAGGTCTCTCTTCCCCTGTGGACTTACAGGCAGAGCTGAGGTGCACATAATTTCTCTCCTCTTGATGCTGACCTCTTAGGACAACAGTGATTCATGATACAGGCATCTAAGAAATGTACAGCTACATGTAAAAGTGTATTGCCCTTCTTTAAGGCCCAAATCTTTTCTGAGGGAAGGGGTGGTTTCTTAGGATGATTGGTGGGATTTGGCCGTTGATCTGTTGACCTCTGCTCCATGCACACCATGGTGCCTAGTCTCGTAGTTGACATGGTGAAGACTTCCTTGGTGAGACTTTCTTTAGGTTTCTGTTTATTTAATATATCTTTGCTGTGGTGCTTCTGCCTCTGGGTACTTTGTACTTTTAAAAACTGAAGCAAACATACCATGTTAGCTACAGTAGGTAAAGCAACTGTGTAAATATACAGTGACCACACTTTTGAGGCCTTTGTTGCAACACCCATGTTTATGAATGATTCCTGTGTTCCTCAGCAACCAGCTGTGGCATGGGAGATCCACTTTTTTGTTCTGCTTGCAGGCCCCGCTCTACCTTTCTGGCTTAGGCTTCCTGACTGTGGAAGGAGGAGAGGTCTGTGCCCTCTGTTTATTTATTTTCCTTTCTCAGATAAAAAGATTTCTTGGTTGATCTTTGTAGATGAGAATTGGGTAGTGGGGAAGTGTGCCATCCTTGTGGAGTGTGCCCTCAAATCTGCTAGTTCAGATGTGTGTGGGAATGGGTCAGAGGTGCTTCCTTGCTGTATCTGTAGGCTCATATGCTGGTCCTTCCCAGTTCTGTAGTTTTGCTTTTCAGACTTTTCAGACTTTTTGGTACACAAGTAAAGGTCTAGCAGAGACAGGAGTCTTGGGTTACAGGCTCGGCTTTGAGGATTTGCGTGGATGCAGGAAGCCCGTTTTTGATGTACTCTTTTTTTTTTTCCCCAATTAAAACAATGTTTATGATGTGAGATAGCTTTCTTAAGTATTAATCAAGGTGAGACATCAATGTTGCTGTAAATTTCCCTGAGAGTGTACTGATGCTGTGCCTCTGTCTGGGTTAGCCAGTCACTGGTGTAAATGGCAGCAAATCAATAAGTCTCGCGCTTTGCTCTGAGTCAGGAGGCATTAAGAGAGAACACTGGTTTGGCTGTGTACGAAGCACAGTGCCACCTTTATTGCCTGCTGACTCCTGGGACCAAGCCGCAGTGAGCTGTACCACAGGCTCCAGCACACAGAGGGAAGCTGCTGAGCTCCCTTGGGATAGTGGAGACTTCTTGATGTTTGAGCTCTTTGGAGTAGCTGGTCTTGCATGTTGCTTTCAGATTGCAGCCTAGTGCCTTTTCATCTCCTCCACAAGGAATGTGTAAGTGCACCACAGCCACACACATGATAATGTGTTGGTTGCCCATGTTTGCAATAGCTGCAAATTTTTTGTTGTTGTTTCTCATATAAATACTAACAGATGTAACCAGTGGACTCCATGAAAGATTGGCATAGGGGAAGGAGCATTTGCATTTAAAGCCCTTCTAAATATATCAACACAAATAAACATTTTAAAGAGAGGCAGGCCATAAACAGCATTGGGAGAGTGCTCTGTCCTTCAAAGCTCTGCTTTTTATTTTCTCTGTTTTGTTCTCTGACAGATGCCAAATGTACAAAAGAAGAATTTCAATGGTGGTTTGTGCAGCTGGTGTACACGACTACATCTCTTAACAGGTTATTTTTCATTTCCCTTGTGCCAGACCCTTAAGGGAAGCCTTGTTCTGTCACCTTCATTTTAGTTTAATGTTCTTTAGAGTTTAATGATATTGAAACAGGGAGTAGAGAAGAGGGAAGTGCAGCCTTACAGTTATATAACTTTTTTGTGGAACAGTAGTTTAAAAGGATGTGATTGTTACCTGTACTTGAGTGAGGGGCCATTTATATACTTAAAGATACCGAGGACAGACACAGATCAGCAGTTGTGACAACCTGCAGTAGACCTGAGCTCTTCTGCAGACGTCACTGGATCCTGCTGTGTCTCAAATGGTACTGGACATCTGGGCTGTTGGAGGAAAAAAGTTTTGGGAAAAGTTCTTGAAGCATCTTGGGCACCCGTGGGCAAGGAATCCTTTCAGCCTTCTTATGGATTTGCTGTGTAAGAAAAGATGACTGTTTTGTGCCTTGTTTTTCCTGTCAAAAAAGCAGAGGTGGTACCACAACTTTTCTACCAGGCAGCTCATGTGGATCAGAAGTGAGACAAACCTTTTTCTGTTTTGTCTGGATTTATGTAGTCTCTGTCTTTCCTGTGAGGGGAAATTAGGTTTGCTCTGATAGTTTAAAGTGGTTGACAGGATTTGCACCTCATTGCAAATCATAAAATAAATTCCCTTGCGGTCATGTTTTTTTTTTTTTTTTTTTTTTTTTTACTTGAATGCTCTTCTGCTACCATTTAACCAATAAATTCCAGTAACAGCCGACATATTTGAGATAGAGGAGAAAAAACCCCTTAGCATTTAGGACTCTGTCAGAGACGTCTGCATAGCCTTTTCATTTTGACTATATAATTTTGATGTCATTGGACATCATCCAAACTAGCGTTAACCCATTGGGTGGCAGGAAAGATTGTGCAGTTATTTGTGTCTATTTTCCTACATTTTCACCGTATTGCTAGCCTGTGAAATGTCTTCACCTATGGTTTTGTCTGTACAACAGATGAGAAAAAGAGCTTTGGGTTAATGTTTCATAACATTTTTTTGGGGGGTGGGTTTTGTGTATCCACCCCCATCCCCACCCCTCCAAAAAGTCAGCCCACTGAAATGAGTAACTTCTGGGAGGATTCACTGAGATTTTCTTTCTTTGTATTTTAAATTGTTGTCTAGAAACATAACTTGTACTGTGCTGCCAGTGCTAAGACCAGCTTTTAAAAAAGAAAGATACTAACATCTCTCTGTTCCAGTTGTTATGTTGTGTCCTTCTGCAATCTGGGGACCCAGGAAGGAAAAACAGATGAGGGGAACCATCTCTTCCACCAAAGCATGGGTGAAGCAACAGTTGCCTTTGCAAATGGCTGCATTTCTTAGTCAGTTCCTGACTAGAAGCTGGCAGCCCCCATCACACCTCTGGCAAGCAACCAGAGACCTCTTTGTAAACGTACTCCATGCAGAGGTATGCAAGTAGAGCAGACTTCCCCAGCCAAGCATTGCTTTGCTCTCTTCTGTCCCCTCATCCAGGAGCCAAGGCTGCCGCTGTTTATCTGCACCCTCCTCACACAGTGAAAAAGCCCTGGGCTTTGGTTTCCACTTCAAAGGCAGTGTTGGCTGCTGGATTGGAGATGGAGCCTGATAATTTTGGTTATGAGTAACTGGTATGTTCCTATGGCTGGAATTACTGCTGGTGAAGGCGCTTTGCAGGCTGCCCTGCCGGGTGATATCATCTGTGTGTAGTGAGGGCAGAGGGCTGGGGAAAAATGTTTCCTTGTGGTGCTCTGCCCTTGTGGTGAGACCACCTCTAAGAGATCCCATGCCAATATTTCTGGGCTTCTCCACAGACACTCTTTGAAAAGATGCCAGCTGCTGCCAACTGTGATGGTGGTTTTTGTGTTGTGACTACTAGTAATTGAAATTGGGGAAGCCTGTGGGATTTGGGTCTTTAGGAAGAGAAAGGAACAAATATGTATGTTGCATTATCAGTGCATGCCACTGTAAAACCAATAGCTTGCATGCGTCTTTCAGGAGAAAGCATTTGGCCCAGTCTAACTGGTACATGCATCCATATTTTTAGATTTACGGTGAGGTACCACTGGAAGAAACCAATAACTTGGGTTTGGGGTTTTGGGTGTTGTAGGCAGTGGCTTGTGCAGTACTGCAGCTACTCGGAGGATCTCTTGAAGTGTAACTGTGCTTGCTCATTTGGTGGTTAGTGTACAGGAAGTTTGTGTTGGGGTGTGTGTGTGTGTGTGTTGTTTTTTTTTAAAGCTTTTGGTAAAGTAATAGATAGGTCATAGGAAATGACGCAGCTGCTAGCTAATCCCTAGTTTTGTCTTCTGTTTCTACTAAACAGCAGTATTTACTTTAAAAAATTGTTATACAATTATACAAATCCAAGTGCAAATGTATGCTTTATATTTTAGAGTCAAAACTACCTTGTCTTATTTTGAACCTTTGAGAAAAGTGATCTAGAATTTTAATTACACTTCCCAGGCACGTAAATTGCAGAGATAATTGTAGACATCAGCATTGTCTGACCTAGTTCTACAGCCATGCCTTTCATCTGTGGATCTCCAAGTGCCTTGCAAAGAAAATTCCTTCCTGTTAGAAGATGAGGAACCTGGGGCACAGAGAAGCAAAATGAATATCCAGCCTGACAGGGACTAAACCCCATGGGGAAGCAAGGTCTTATTAACCCCAGCAGACTAAATGGCATTTTCTCTCTGTACAAGTGCTCACCATTACTTGCTACTTGCATTCCCTTGCACTACACTCTGCGTAACTGCACACCCATCTTTTTCTAGAAGATTTATCTTGCATTACTTCTAACTGAATGAATGCCATATGTAATTTCCTTCTAAGCATCTCAGATTTTGTTGCAGTTTGTGGTTCTGGAGATTGCTGCAAGGTGTGTATTTTCTGTTGGGTTTTATATTTCCTTTGATGCCTGTGACACCTCCCATTTTCTCTAGAGTTGGCAGTAGGATAGCAGGGGAGCAAAGAGAGTCATGTTGCGTTTAGTTTTCTGCAGCGGTAGCTTTTTTCTGATGTCTTTTTTTTTTAAGAAAACAGCTGCTGAAATAGTGGTTTCACTGGCTCACAGATATGTGACGTGAGTAAATAATCCCACATATGGTTAGCCAATGCTTTGCTTGTCTAAGTGGAGAGTGTTTTTTAGTTGCAACTCTATTTTGCAGTGTGTAAGCTGATCTTTTTCTGAATTTTAAATCAAAAGGGGACTTTCTGATAGGGATCAGTGGCAGTTGCACATTGCTCTGAAATGTAGCAGTTTTAGCCCTGATGAAAGATATTTGTTTATCTGCTTCTAGAATCAAATCTTTCTGTTTATCTGTGGAGCTGGAGTATCAACAATGCAGTCTCCCACTACTACGCATCCCATCCCTTGCTCACTGAGGACAGCATGCAAGGTCAGAGGTGCTTCGACACTCCTGACCCAGTTTTTTTTTTGGCTTTCGTTCTGACTTTGGTCATCACTGACAGTCTGTGTCAAGTGCAGTTGTGCTAGATAGTGGTTGTTACTAGTCTCTTTGCTATAGAGGCAAATACATGGTGGCTTTACATTTGCTGTATTCCAAGATTTTAGCACAAGGAAATTAAGTGGGATAGACAAAGAGATTTTGAGGCTGAATGACGTTACTTTCCTTCTGTCTGTTTATAGCCAGCTGTCACTTCGCAAAGCCCTAGTGTTGCATTGGTACTGAGCTTTCAGATCAAGAGCAGGAATGCAAATGTTGTCCTCTTTTCCAGGGGGTACTTTTCTCCCTAATTTCCCCACCACTTTATGTGACTTACAGTGAAACATCCTTTGTGCTCTTGCTGTGTGAAGCACCCATGGTCGGTACTGCCGTGCATGTTGTTATTGGTGTATCTTATGTGGTCCAACAATTTAGTAGCCTGTGCTTTGCCAAAAGCTGGCACCAGACTGTGGACTGATTGCTGTTGAGTTAAATGAACTATTAACATTGTTTGAACTCATTTGCATTTAGGTCTGTTGGTTACTTGGTCAAAACCAGATTGTGTTTGCTGGCATGAGATAGTAAGTGGCCTACAGAACAATAGCAGTAGTGGCATGTGCACGGAGAAGGGGATAAGCTGGGTGCTCTGTGTTCAGGGTATTGCTGGACTCTGTCCCCTAGTAACCAGGCTGTACTCTGACAGTGTGCTGCTCTCCTAGGGAGAGCTGAACCCAGCAGCTTTTGTAACTTTTTCTAAGGAAATGTTCTCTTTGCTGGTAAATGGACGATATTAATTGAGAAGCTGAGGGTCAGCTGCGCCTGTAAGGATGTGGCACTTAAAGGCTGGGCAGTTGCTTTGTAAAAGTGGTACATAGCGTAAACTTGTATGATACCACATTATGAGTGGTGCTGTCCTTGCTTTTGCCAAGTTAGTTTAGGCAGTTTAAGAAAACTAACTAAGCTGAGCTCTTGCGTGCTACTTTGCAATAAGGCATCTTACGTATGAAGTGATTTTATTTTGACAGGCTTTTCAAGTTTAGGGCTGTGCCTTTTTCACTATTTTATACAAAATAAAGACAAAGTGGCTATCTCTCTGTGACAGCAAATGGATTTAGGTTGTTTATTTTTTGTATTTGACAAACTTTTGTTTCCTTTGGATGGGAATAAAAGTAACTCTCTGAAGAGGGAAGGCAGGTTCCGTGTCTGAGATGTTTCAAAATGAGCTAAGCCAGAAAGTCTGTGGGTAGCCCCGTGATACAGCCTAAGGCATGGCCTAAAGGAAGGAACATGAAACCTAAAAACCCTCAGGAGCCTTAAGGGTCAAAGCAACCTGTTAAAATCAGCAGGATAGATTGGTGGAAGCTGAGGCAAAGCTGCCAGAAATGCAATAACGTGCTGATCAGGCTCAGCAGCTGATGGATTCCTCTGCGTTGTCATGCTTCTGATTTTTCAGGTGTGGTAGTTTAAAAGGTCTATCTCTCCCCCTGGGCTGCGTTCAGCTGCAGATGTTTGTGAGATGACAGTAGCACTCTCATACACTCAGTGACTGTGCTTGCTGGAGTAACCCTTGCTGATCCCTGGTCAGGCAGTGCAGCTCACTGTGTGCAAGGTCAGTCTTTATCTTATTTATGTGGCTGGCCAAATATCAGGCTCTTTAACACCAAACCTGAAATCAGAGGCTTGCTCTCTGTGGATTTTTCTCTGCTTTCTCAGGGAATTAGGGAGCAGAAAGTCCAGTTGCTGACGTCTTTAGCTTCTGCTGAAGCAATTAGGGACTGCTAGCTGCAGGGCTTGGCTCTCCCCTTGCTGGTGCGGGAAGACCGTGTGAGGGAGGAAGCTCTTTGGTTGAAAGTGGTTTCATAATCTTCAGTGGGAAGGCAGACCGCGTCACTGCAAAGCAACGTCTTCAAAAGTTGCACATCACACCACTGATACAGAGCAGTAAATATGAAGCCTCCCTGCACCCATGGCCCCTTTGTTGGTGTGGGAGAAGATATTGCTAGAATGCAGACACTTGGTGGGTGTGTAGCATGTACAGGACCTCTCCCTGGAGGGGGCTTTGCCTCTGGGGCTGAGTGCTGGATGGAACATCTGTGTGTCGCTGAGGCTGTCCCTGCTCTGATGCGCAGTGGTACCTGGCAGCCAGGGCCTTGCTGGTGCCCGAGCTCAACAAGGCAGTCAGAAGCTGAAGGCACACAGCCAGCTGCTGTTACACCCCAGAGGAAGCATGAGGCACCTCTTGTCCTGAACCAGATTGTCAACCACACAGGCTTCGTCTGATAATAAGTGGATAGTGAAAAAAATCCACCTTGCTTTCAGAGGGAGATGGATTGCAGGCATATGTGGAAATTGCATGACTGCATTCTCTCCCTCAACACAAGCATAAGTGGTTCTTTTTGTGTTCTTTACCTAAGCTTTTTTTTCCCTTATCATTTCAGTCTCAGACCAAAACCTATGTGTCACCAGAGCTTACTGTCTGAAAATCAACATTATGCTACCTGCTGTTGTTGCTTTTGTGGAACACAGCACAAAGTTGAGGAATAACATGAATGAGAGTTAGGGAACCAAAGCGGTAGAGACAAAATACTACTCCTGAGAATGATTAGTGCCTGTTGTAAAGATTTGTTCTTCCCTCATGTTGAAAAAGAGAAATAGATTTCAGGATTCAGAAAAAAATCTTTTATTTAATGAAAATAAGGCTACTGTTTAAATATTAGTTTTAAATGGGAAGCAAAGCATAAAACCACAGGCCGTTTGTGTGTGCACAGCGTTGGAAAAGACACAAAAGAGACTGCCAAGCACAGCAAACCTGAGATTAAGAAGTGAATGTTCAGAAAGACTGTTCAAAAATGTACAGTGACATCTGAAAAGTACGCTATGCTTTTTTCCTCTTACTATTTTTAAGCATATAGAGAGTGGGTGCTAAACTCTTATTTGTGTTTAAGGTCACTATCTCTAACTCACACTCTTGTGTACAGTCACATTCTGGTTAGAAGTGGAAGCACTTGCTGGAATGCATTCAGAGAGCCCAGATCCCGACTGGGTGTTGCTTAAATTCTTGCTGGTTTTTAAACAGTTGTTCATCTGCACAAATTAAGATCTGTAGTTACTTGTCTTTTGACATTGTAGACATCAAACTTCAAAGGCTTGCTTGACTGCCAGATAAAATATTGGCATCATTTTATTTCTAATAGTCTCTGAAATGAAAGAGTGCTACAGGTTCTCAGCTGGAAGGAGTAAGTCTTGATCACATTGGAGTACAACTGGAATGAGAAGTCTCATTTGCTCTGAGAATAATTTATAAAGAAGTTGAATGGAACAGGAAAGATGACTCTGGTTTTCTGTTTTGCAGTACTCATAATTAGGTTATAATTGAGAAGGGAGCTCGATTCTACAGACACATAATTTGTTATTTAGCATAATACAAACACCGTGTTTCAACAGAAGAGGATTGAAACATCTAGCAAGGAACTATTTTCAGTTCTTCTTGTCACCATATGGTGGTTTTACTCTTCAGTTTCTGTAAATGTGAGTTATGCACATGTGAATGAAGTTACACATTGTAGAACACAGAAGACCTGGCATTATGTTTGCCAGATCAGAGGTTTCAGTTTTTCAGTGTTCTTGCCCTGTTCGGGAATTTAAGGAATATATTTGAGCAATGGCTGTAGAAAATTTTTCTAGATTACCTCTTTCTATTAGGAGAGATATCGTTGTATATTTTTGATGAATTCTTGCCAGCATTGGAGAAGGCTCAATTTCTCATCAGTCCCACTGGATTTGCAAATGTTCTGTTACATTTGCTGGAGATATATGTTGCTGGAAAAGAACAACAACTTGGTAGTGTTTTTATTTGATTGGAGATTTTCTGTCTGGGCTTAGTTTTGGCAAACAGGGTGAAATGCCAGGAGTGGAACATAGTACAGAACCAGGGCATCTGAATTGGGATGTCAGCATCTGATTCACCAGGGGACAAACTTTCCTGGGTTTGATCAGATGGCTTATGGGAACTGGAGAAATGAAGAATCATGTAAACTTATAACAATCTCAGGTTTCTTATATGGTTTAAATGATACCCTTAGATCATTTGGGGCCATTCAGTAGAAAAAGAAAGAGGCAGGGGAGTGTACTATTTATTTTCCATAACACAGTTGTATGTGGCCGTACTAGATTTACTCTACTTTTGTATTTACATAACCCATATGGGCGTCTTTGAGCCTTTTGAATTCTTTCTGTAGTCTGAATTCACATCTTTGATGCTTTACTTATGGAAAACATTAGAATTCGTAACAGCTCAACACGGAAGTGTCAGTCTCTCATTAGTCACATAGAGCATCATTTGAGTCATCTCCATCCTTAGCCTGGTTCAGTCTCAGCCTTTTTGAAGCTATGCTGATAGTTGAACTGGCAATTTCTGTTTCCAGATAATGTCAATCCATATTAAAGAATATCATTAATTGATTAAGATGGTTCAGAGACGACTAAGATTTCGAGGGATACAAACTTAGAATATAGTGATATAGAAATTGCTGATCATCTGTGTCTGACTTTGGTATTGGCTGGAGTAATATCTGGGAATGGTCTGACAACTTGTATCCAAGATTCCTGTAGAACTGTAATTTCAAAGGCGTTTTGATTAGGTCTTGTGGAGAGCAATTGCGTGATGTAGATTATTAGGGGAAAAAATAAATTCATAGAATCATAGAACAACCAGGTTGGAAGGGACCCATCGGATCTTCTAGTCCAACCATTCCTATCAAAAATATCCATATAGCTTCAGTCACTGTGGGTTTCCTGTTTTCCCTTAGACCTTCAGCATTTGTTATCTGGATCAGGATACTCAAAACAAGTTTGAATGCTATGAAGAGAAGAAACAAAGTCAAGGGTAGCATTTGTCCTGCAGAGACTAGTGAAACATATTTTTGTGTGTGTGCACACCTTAAACACAAATTTTTTGGCAGTGGAAGTGTCATCTTTAGCTTTTCTCATCCAACATTTTGATGGTCTGACATGACTATGCTTTTGTGTCTAGTAAGACTGATGGACAGCTCTCCTAACGTGCTTGTCAATAGCTTTGCATATTTGTCCTGGCAGTGTTGAGGGCCTGTGTTACTTAGTGCTCTGGAAGGACAATACAGTTGCCATTCTTCTTTGTCCTAGTATTGTTTTTTACTGCTAGGAAAATAGAGCGCATGCAGCATTCGTCAAGGACCATAGTTTTTAACGCCTGAGAAGAAACATTGTGATGTTCTAGTCTGACGTCTTCAAAACGTCATTCAGCAAGTTTTGCATCGAGTTGTAATTTGCAGTTCACTAGCTATTCATTCTCTTCATCAAAGTGTGAGGGAGTAGGTGGCAAGTTTAGGGTTCTCAGTTCTTTACTGATGAAGGTTGTTGCAACCACTGGTTGCTTGTCTCAAAATGTGTGTGTAGGACCTGGACTGCTAAATGAAGGGCATGTACAGATTCCTAATGACTTGCTCAGGCTGCTCTTAGTTACTGAAGGATAGAGTTATGTCTCGCTTTGTTCATGAGTAAAGCCTAGTGTAGTCACTGAAATAACTGATTTGGTGCTTCATGATAACACCTCTAGTTCTTGAAAATACTAAGGCCTCATATTCATCCCAAGTGATGAATACGGCTTCATGCAGTGCTGTTGAATATCGTGTGTATCTGCAGCTGTACATTTAGAGGATGGTAGCATACTTCTGGTCTGATATATTTAGTCTAATGCTAGATTACTGCCAGGATTACGCATGCAGGCTGTGTTTTAAGAAATGCTGTTAGAATTCAGTGACATCTACAGTACATCTGCTGCCATTGAGGCATTACTGCTGCATCCTTGCCCCTTGCAGGGGTCACAGAAGCAGGCTGGAACATTGTGTTTCCAGATGCGTGTAATAACCTCCCAAATGAATAATATACAGGGTAGTAACTGAAAATATTTATGAAAATATTATTAAAAATAAAATAATAGAGGGAGAAGTGACTACGTATATCTTCCTTGTAACTGGGCGTGTGGAGACAGCATGCTTAGATGAGATAAAAAAGAAAATTTGAGACAAGAATTTCAGAGGTGTGGTTTGTCTGGCACTGGCATTTGTGACTGTGCTTGTAATAGTCTGATATGCACAAGGTACACTTATAGGCAGTTGCACCCTTGAAAATATTGTGCTCTTTCTTCATACCTAATCCTTGCATCACAGGAATCACCTTGGATGTACAGGAAAGTCTTTGATCTTTACTTGGAGAGAAGTATTGGCAGAAACTTAGTAGAACAGACTGCAGAGGTGTTGGGATGTGGGTCAAGCTGGAACTTTGTATTGTTGCTTGGGATCCCAATCTGAATTTTTTTTTTATTTTGCAAAGAACGGGATTTGAGATTAAAAGTCTGAACTTAAAACTGCAGCAGACAAGCATATTCCTTGGTTGTTCTCTGAACTTTTGAGTAGGGTTTAGTGATTCAAAATCTTGCTAAATATAGTAGTATTTGGAAATAATCTGCTACAGTGTTTTATAGTGTGGAATTTGGTTTTGGTTTCTGTTTTATTAATTTCCAGTAAGAGCTGGTAATGTGTTGGAAGGAAACAAGAAGAGAGTCTGATTTGGAATTCAAAGATGCATATTTTTAAATTCTGTGTTTTCAGAAACAAAGGTCTTTCTCAGCAGGATGAAAGCTAGAGAAGAAGGCAGAGGTTACTTTATTATGCAGGCTTTATAATTCCTTTCTAATCATAATACTTCCCTAAAATGCCTTGATAACTTGTAATTGAAGCTGGCTAATCACTTAGGACTTTTTCTGAGGTTAATATCAATGTTGTTCTACCTTATTTTAAGATGCTTTGCATTTAATGTGTTTCTTTGTCGATATGATTGATAAACAATCTTTCTATTAAGCATTCATCTGTAAATGTTACCTGGGAAGAAGTAGGAAAATGGAGTTATTACATTCTTGGTGCTTAACCCTTCCTACTCATTGTGCTCTGGTTGTTTCTCTGATAAGCTAGGTTTTTCTCTATTGTTGCAAACATGGTGGTGCCATAAGATTGGGTTAATGCTGTAGTAATAGCATGTAGTTAAAGTAAAGAGAAGGAAGACAGCTGGTATCAACATTAAGGTCATTTATACCTTCTGTTCAGCCATGTTTAGTGAGAGTTTGGTTTATTAAAAAAAAATACTAAGAAACTAAAAGCTGAGAGACAAAGCCACGCACAGTTCAGTGCGGGTGACTGGTTCTGCTTCATGGCTGGCCTGTTGTGTTGTTCATCCTCTGCTGTTAGGGGAGGCAGGATAGGTAGGTGTGTAATGCAAGGCTGTCCTCAGCTGGAGGGAGACTGATGTGTTGGGTTAGAGGGAGCAGGACTTTTCCTTGGTCATCGTTAGGATTCTGTGCTGTGCAGCAGCGGTGTCACACAGTGACGTGGTAGTATTTGTGGATTTTAATTACATAGAGCAGGGCAGGAACGGTTATCCTTTTTTTCCGTTCCTGCCTTGGGTAAGGCTGATGCAACCAGAAGTGGGCAAACCCTGTGGTATTTGTTCAGGTATATAGTTCAAACATACCTCTAATTTGGGAGCATTTTTATTCTGCTAAACAAAACTGCCATAAAGGGGAAGCAAGTCGTGTTTTCATCAATGTTTGGAGTCCACGTCACAACACTGAGCGGTAGTTCTAAGTCCATGGTTGTTTGGATTCAGATTTGCCATTAAATGTTAACGTACTTTGGTAGTATTGACTTTCTGTTGGAAGGCCTGTGGCTAAACTAATGTTGGGCAAATAGCTCACTACAGACCATTCAGCTTTCCTTGGTAGAAATTTCTTGGTCTAATAGTAATAACTCTTCTGGTTGCTTGGCTTAAAATTCTGAAACAGTACGCCCTCTTGCTCTTCCCTTCCCGGGTGGAAAATACAGTCTACAAAGTTGTGTTTGCAGCATTTAAGGTTTTGTAAAAATGAGCTGTTTCCTGTAAACAGTGAATAAATCAATAAAGAAATCTTGACAGAGGGCAAGATGTGCACAGGAAAGCTGATTTGAACTTGAAATTTGAAACATGGTTGCCAAGGATGAGAGTGAAACCTGCAGCCATTGTGCTAATGCAGCCTGAAAGGTCTGGCCTTTCTAAAAGTCCAGGATTATTTTAAAGCAGATTTTGATTTGAAACTAGAAGGGAGGAGGTGTGAGTCAACCTAGTCTAGTATGCAAAGCTGCTTTGTTGGGAGAGTATTTTCACTGAACATGTGACTCTCAAGTGATACTGTATAAGCCATCTCTGTGCTGGGAGTGTGCCACATAATTTTTCCCTTTAAGTGCATTGTGGTCATCTTTATGGTCCAAGAAGATAAGTAAGGCCAAGTAAATAGGCAGAGGAAGTCCATAAAGGTGTGATTTTTCCCCGCACTAGCTGCTGGCTGGGGAAGTAGCTGTTTTCTTCCAAGATTGCACCACCCAGAGAAACACCTGCGTGTTCTGGTTTGTTGTGTTGTGTGAGCACCTGCCTGGACTCTTGAAACAGTAGCAGGGAGGGCATGTTTCTTTGCCCACGTGTGATCTCTGTATTGGAGGATACAGGGGAATTATCTTAAGTGTGTCATCTTGAGCCTTGAATCATCCAGTTGGAACAGAAAATGTATACTATTGGAGAATTGGGGTGGTTTACTTTTTGGGAAAAAAAAAAAAAGAGTGAGAGGGAAGAGTGGTGCATGATGCACTACTTTCTGATAAACAAGGCTTCTCTGGAAACTGCATGGTCTCGATCCCTGGAGCTGCCCAGATAAAAGGGATTGCCAGTTCACAGCATCTGATGATGGGGTTGCTCTTTGTTCTTCTTTTCAAAGTGTGTCTGTTGAGATGATGATAATGACAGCTGTCATAAGCAGGTGCTCCTGCTTCACTTTAGGCACTCTTATTCAGCTATTTTGAAAAATAACTTGCAAGGCTAATAAATGTTGTATTGAAACAAAAAGTTTGCTAGTTGGGCATACCAGTTTCATACAGCTTCATTCTCTGTCAGCACAATGCCTTTGTGGTTTTAGCTAAATACCTATTTATTTTTTTAAGTCAAAGAGAAAGCATCACTTTAAATACTTCAGTGTGACCTTTTGCATAGTAAGGGAGCTTATGAAGGTAATTCATGTTCTAACTGGTGCTCTGTGTCCTCTCCATTATGCATCTACCGTTCAACTGACACTCTTCTCAAATATTTACTCTGATATTTCACTGCAGTTGCCCTCTCCTCCTCCGTTCCCTCACCATCTCCCTTCCACAGAGGTATCGCACATATTTCAGTTACCCTCTATTTAAATAGCAACACTCCCTTCCAGTACAAACAGTCAGTCAGTCATTAAACAATGAGGAAGACCAACAGTGGAGGAGGTTATAGGTGGGGCCAGGAGTGTGCAAGCGTGATTTTATGTAGGACTTCCTGCTGAGGAGAAGAGAAGGACGCTTTCCGTTAGTGTTGCGGTGTCATTCTGTAGTGCTGAGAGATACAAAATCAAGAGATCACTGCTGCAGATGTGAGAGTGGGTTCTTACTTAAAATTGTGTAGAAATATCCAAATTATTGTTGAAGGAAAGTTAGGTGAAACAAAATACTGGTGCTTTAACCGTATTTTCCCACCTCCTCCTGTAGCAGAACATGGTTCCAAGTGGCTGTGACTCATGCTCAGGAGGTCCCTGGCAAGAGTTTAGTGAGACTGTCCTTAAGACAGTATCTACAGCTTTTCTGAAGGTTCTTCTACACATTGTTTCTTTTATGTAATGTACAGCAGAGAGCAGTATTAGTATTTTGCTCAGAACTCAAGAGCTGATCATGTTTTCTCCAAAAAGAAGACAGAATAGGGCATTCCCTGTTGGGAATTCAAGAGTGTAGTTAGGTTACTGAACTCCAGCTTGTGGTTGTTCATTAGATAGAGATTAGATGTCACATCCTGGAAACTGCAGGGTTAAAAATGCATTAAAGACAAGGGAAAAAAAGGTTAATGGAAACTGTTTGACTGCTGCTGTGTCTAAGGGTTTCATGACTGTACAGGTAAAAGGCATCGGTGTGATAAATAGTGTTGGAGAATGCTTGTTAAAATGAAGAACAGAAAGTTAGTATATGTATATATAGCACATTTATGCTGTGTTTAGCTTTGCATCAATTTAATTTCTAGTTCTTGTAAATAAATAGTAGTAAGAAATGAGCTGGAATGTGAAGGTGGTAAGAATTGTTGGGATTGTGGAGTCTATGTGTATAACTGTACATTTATAATGGAACATGGGATCCTGAATAGTTCAGTTTCTTACCACTTCAGCATTTTATGCTTGGATCACCTTTCAAATGGGACTTTGCATGCACAGGCAACAGGGCTGAATGTATTGCATCCCTTGCAACCACCTCAGCCTTCTCAGTTTCTAAACCCCTAAAATTTTCCATGGGAGGTGTGGATCCTTGCACAGTGGATATGACCCTACTGATAACAAATGCAGTTTCCTTTGCCTTTTGTTGACCTACTAGGCATCTGGAGATCTGCAAACCAGAAGCAAAAACCACTCTAAGTGCAAGGACAACATGCATTAGAAACATGCTATTGCTGTTACCTAAGCCAATTCTGAAAAACACAACTGAACAGTGATCCCCTGTTTGTAGTACATGTCAGTTTGGCCACATTCCTAGTTACTTTACATACATTGTTTTCCAGGTGCCAACTCTGTATTTGAAATCAGCTGATGATCTTTCATTTCCAGCTCTCAGGGCTGCCCCTGGTTAAAGAGGCATTGAAGGGCAAGATTTTAGTGTAACGTGCATTATGCCTAGCTTTGTGCAACCCTTTTCTTCTCTCTCTGGTTTATCAGCATTTGATGCATTTCATGCTGTGTAAAGTAGCTAATTTATTGAAAGAGACTTGAAAATAGAGAGCAGCCTTGACTCAAGATGTGGATGTAGTTTTGTTTTCTTTCACATCATCGTTGCTATGGTGATTTAGCAAGAACCAGTTTAGCAGTTGCTAGATGTTTCATGTTCTGGGCAAGTTAGGGATTTTCCAGTATTCCTCAGACAGTTGTTTCACAGAAGTAGATGTGGAGAGTGTGTTCTGCACTAAGTTCCTACTGCTCTTGTTACGTATTGCTGCTTCTTTGAAAAGTTGTACACCTGCTGTGTTTTGGCTGTTAGTGTCCCTGCCTTTCCTGAAGCAACTTCAGGGAAGGTGAATAAGCAACCTGCCTGTCCTCTCATGGTTGTCAAGTATTTCCTTCCCAGGAGGGGTGTCATGGGCTGCAGTGGGAAATGCAGAGGGCTGGAAAACAGGAATGCTGCTAAGGAATTGTCCTTCTTAGGACTCAGTTACGCAGTTTTGAGGAGGAGGTCGTGTTTGGAATCAGTTGGAGTCAGGAAGTCTGAGCTCTGTTCTCTCTCAGGCTTTTCAAGTCACCTGCAGCATGATCAGGAGTGTCACACAGTCACAACCATAACTGAGATTTTCGTCTTCATGGTTGGTATGTGGGGATAGTAATTTCTCTGTTCAGGTTCCCCATGTCCATTGGGAGGGGTTTAATGAAGCTGCAGCGCATACATGGAGAATTACTGGTCCAAGTAGAGGCTCTCCAACTGGAAGGCGAGTTAGGCCAGTGTTTGTGAAATTCCTGCTGTGTCTGGCAGATTGCATCAAACACAGCTCTCTCCTCTCTCCTTTTCCTGCTTCCCATCCCTGACCTGGGAGCAGTCTTTCTGACCTGGCGGATTTGATCACATCTTGGTGGTAAAATAAGCGGAGCACAAATTTCACTGACTTAGTAGCTCGTGTGTCTTAATGTCAAGACAAGTGTTTTTCCATTGTGAGCTCTTTAATGAACAGTTTTGTCCCATCCATTTTCTGTAGCTCCACAGAGTTGATACTTCAGCCCCACTGCAGAATGGGGCTGAAGGGTTTTTTTTTTCTGAGCAGTCTGGGGTAATCTTTTTCCTACTGGCAACCCTTAGATTTTTATTAGTTTTGTAAGGTTAATGAATGTGACAATCTCCAGTCCCAGTTGTCTTAAATATTTAAAAGAAAGAAAGAGATTTATGCACATTTTTTTGCTGCAAAGCTAGATTTAGTTGAATTTCCATTGAATTTCTGAGTTAGATTCCCAGCTGGTATAAATCAGTGAAGTTTTGCTGAAGTCTTTGAGATGATCAGCTCAGCTAAGGATCTGTCCTTTCTCAGTTAAATCATGTCACTTACTGAGGTTGAGATACTTTGCACTGAGCATATGACAGTTGCTGCTGTATTTTTGTGCAGGGAAATACAGAATATAGGTCTACTACCTTTTATCTCTGTGTAGCTATAGTGACAGACAGGAGTGTATGCGAATGGTTATACACATGCATACACACATAGATGTTTATACACCCATTCCACACAGACAAATAAACATGGTAGGAAAATCTCTCTCTCTTTTTCCTGTCATTAATTATGTTCTAGTACATTCTAGGCTTTTGCTGACATGGATGAGTAGAGCCTCACTGAAGATTGGGACCACTGTGTCCAAATTTATTGCCATGCATCAAAAAGCTCCAAGCCAAAAACCTCACCAAGCATCCCTAGCAAACTTGGAGACACTTGGGAACAAAGTAACTCCAAGCAGAAATAGTTTAGATTCACCCCATGGAGAGTTCCCTCCCCAAGGGTCCTTGGACTAAGCACCCATTTCACCCAGTGTGGGTCTACTCCCAATGCACAGAGCAAGTGAAGCTCTTCTTATGAGCCAATACATGATACCTCATACACATCCAGAGGAGTGGGAAGAGAATGGTGATGATGGAGTCTGGGAGTTATGATGGATTAGATGACAATATTTTTCCCAGGATGCTCAGAAATTCCTTTGTGCAGCTTTGGGGCAGAATTGGATGTCTCCCTGCTGTTAAGTCTTTCTGTCTGTTTTCTTATCACGTTCATCTTTGTGAGATTAACATTGACTTTAAACTCTTTCAAGTCATTATGACAAGTGAGCATGGCAGTAAATTCTTCCATGTCAAGAGTGAGACAAATTGTACTGCACTGCATATTATGGCATCGTACCACTAATTGCTTAACTTGATAAATGTCTTTTGATAGGTTATATAGTTAATGAACAAAGATGTTAATTGCTCTTATCTGAAATAGCTGCATTTGCAGGGGCGTTCTCTGGAGCCATGGATGTCTCCTAACAAAGATTTATTTTAAATTATCCATTGTTTTCAGCAGTTTCAGAGTCCATTACCCTTCAGTTTTCCAACTGAATAGTCTCCACCCCTGTCAGAGTTTCAAGAGCAATCAGCTTCCTACATGTTACTCAGCAGGGCTGAATCTTGCTAGGGTATAGCAGACTTATATGTAATACGTCATGGGCCACAGCAGCTTGGCTCATTCATAAGAGCAACCAAGAGAGAAAGGAGCACCTGACAGTGAACGAACAAGGGTCTGGAATAGCCCTGTTCCCCCAGCATCATCTGAAGTATTTGATTGGAAAAATCATTCTTCATTGTTGTTGTGGTGGGAGTTGTCAAGTCTAAATATGTTTTTAATGCAAATAACCATCTCTATTTGTAGAATTCCTCTTCTCTAGACATTTTCTTTTGAAAATATGCAGCTGAAGGTCTAGTACGTTATTATATGAGTAAGTGCATGCAAGCCTCATATTAACAACGGACGTCATGTTTATTCTTTCCCTTTAAGAATTTCCCATAAAAACAAGCGGGCAGATTTTTGCATTATTGAGTAGTCATCTGCTGCTGCCTTTTCTCAGAAACAATGAGAGAAAAGTGGCCTTACTTGGGAGCCTACATGTTCTTCCAGTTTTGGGAGCACTGGATTCCCCTAAGATATGATTTATAATAGATTTTGGTTTGTGACTATTCTGGTACAAAGTTATTTCAAAGCTGTATGTTTAATAAATCTTTATGGAACAGAAAAAAAGACAAAGTTCTCACTGAAGTTAAAACATACCTGATTTCCCAGTGGAGAAGTTGCATGTTTCAATAGGAGGCTAAAGGCTAATGTGAAGATAAAAATGTTTCCTTGACTTAGGATTTTTGTTTGTTGTAATAAATTACTTTTTCATTTGTGAGTCTCTTAGTCTTTCAGAATTGTTCAGCAGCAAACAGCCAGAAGTTAAAAACTATAACTGTAAATCTGTAAGCTGACATATGTAGATTCTCTGGCCAAAGTTTCCTAAGTCAGGATTAATTTTGTAGAGTGAATGAGAAAAGTGCATTATCTTACTAAGTTTGATAGATTTCAGGCTTTGCCAAGAAGTATAAATCTCTTTTCAAAAATGACAGCTATAAAAATAAGAGTTATTATTTTCTTAAATGAAAGCATTTTCAAGTGAACTTGATGTATTACTTACTGCTCAAAGATACTGTGGCTTTAGACAGTCTCATGCCAGTAAATAGACTGAAATAGCGAGGTCTTCGCCGCTCACTCCGGTCCCCACGATATGCTGCCCCCTAAGTTATGTTAACACAGTAGTTTCTGTTTCATGTTAGAAATGGGGCCAGAGTAGCTAGAAAGTAATCTGGCTGGGTTCTTTAATCTTCTTGACATCACTTCCAGACAAATACTTGTAGGGGCAGAGACACAGGGGGTGTGTAGAGGTGGGGACGCTGCGCAAGACTAGTGTTGAGGCCAGATGCTTCGTGGTGACCCACTGAAGATCAATCTCACTTCAGATGTGCTTGAATCTCTCACGCCACATTTCTGGTCCTGGATGTTAATTTGAATTTACCATGGAGTGACCTGAGGGTACAGATGCAGCTTCTGGGGTTGTGTACAAGCAAGACCAACTGAAACATGAGAATGTGTAACACTTGCACTGCTTATTTATCAACCACAACGATTCACCGATTCACAGTCAGTGACGCTGGCATACCTGAATGTCAAAATAGCCTGTGTTTTAAGAGGAACCAGTGACTCAGGCTGTGGTTTTGCCTCAAACCAGTTCCTGATAAACGACTGAACTGTGCTTGGGCTTCTAAACACACAACCAAGGAGCACTACTCTATCGTCACATCTGCATGTGTGCAGGGATTAGGGAAGGGACTGCTTTGTGTGGGGCTGACCTTCACCTCATTCATGCCCTGGTCTCTCTGTGAGGAGCACTTTAGCCTTGTGAGGTCCTTGTCTGACCTTGGGTCAGAGGAGAAGTCCCTTTCAGTGCTGCTTTAGAGCATTTCTGCACAGACCTAACGTGTGAGTGTGTGCAGTGTTAGCGTCTGCAAGCACACTTTCAAGGAGCTCTGCACAGTGATAAATCACTTTGCTTTACACTCTTCCCATTGCAAAACAGACACGAAGCTGCCTATAGCTGGTGTTTTCAGAGCTGAAAATGTGTCACTTACTAGAACACGGTATTTTTAATGAAAACGGAAACAGTGCTAATGACATTGCTTTATAGGGATTGAAGTAGATTTGGGTTATTCTTTTTTGAGTAAGATAGCAGACAACTATAGTAAAGCTTTGTCTGTGATTTGGCTAGATAGGAGGTATGAAGTGGGATCATGTGAGAGCTATATAGACCATCTTATTGGCATAACACTTTCATTTGGCGAGATTAACTATCTGTGTAATTGCACATTATAGTTTAGGTAGTCTTTCCATCCTTTGCACACCACAGAACTTTGTGTTCCTCCATTCTCCATAACGAAGGGGACTGTCCTATGAGAAAAGGTTTATGCCTTGGCATGAAATCACTCGTGCGTGACTCTAGAGCTGTGACTGAACTGGATCATTTGTCTTTAATGCTGTTTAAATGGATGGTTTAAGGTATAGAAGAGGTTTCTCTTGGGAACAGATTCTGTGAGAATTCTACAAATCCTCTTTGAAGTTAATGGAGGGTATTAAGGGCAGTCAGCACCTTCTTAAGAGAGAAATTTAAATTGCTTTGATTCATTTTTTTTTATTTGCATCAGCTAGTTCTGGATTTCTCTCTCCTCTAGTCTTTCAGAGCTTGTTTTCGATAACTTTGCCTCCTGAGCATACTAGATTTTATGCTGGCTGTTTTCATATTTTTCCCTGAGTGTTGTAATGCTGATTACTGAAGGATCTTGGGCCTTTGGCTTCCTGTGAGAACGAGATAATTACTCTCGAATCGGCAACGCATGACGTATAGTATCAGCGTTAAGCCACTGGGATTCCAGTCACTAGTGTAGAACAATATTGTGGGTAAATGAATAAGCAGAAGTTTATCATACTTCCTGCATAACAAGGTTTTTGTTAAAGAGACAGGAAAATTGTTTTGAGTGACGGCTCATGTAAAATGAACACTGCTGCAACAAACGTTACTGAGAAATAGGTTGCAGTTCAGTTCCCTGGCTTGCTAGGGTTTTCTTGCTGAAAAGACAATTGACTTTTCATAGCAGCAAAGGTGGATGGCAGGGCTATCAGCTGCATTTTGACAGGTGATGCTTATGGCCTCATGAACATGTATGAAGTGTGTAACTTCAAAGTTTGACTTCCAGATGTGCTGCCTACTTAACATATGGGAGGAAGTTGTACCAATAAGAAGCAGAGACCTTCCAAATGCAGTCAGCTTATTTCACACTCACTCCCAGGAATCCTCTGTTGTGATTTTAAGAATTGGTCCAGTTTGACCATGAAATAGATGTGGTTTCTCCCTTGCCTTCTTTATTTCAAGACTGTTGGTTAAAAATAACTTCCACAGAATACAGTTGGAATTAATTGGAGAAGTTTAAGTTAGATGTAAACCAGTAATAGTGAGAAAATAATTCATAAATGTAATGAATTCTCTTCTCTTGCATGATGACGCCAACCAAAGGATTTATTCACATGGTGGGATTAATCAGTAGTTGTGTATCAAAATAGTTACACTGTCATAGCAATACTGACCAGTTTGCTTACACTACAGCAAAGCAAAATAACTGACATCTATAAATACCTCTGCTAAACACACAAATTAATTAGACAACATAAAGAGTTGCATAAAGTATGCTGTATGTATGCATACTCAATAGATACACAGCTGTATCTCTGTATATTTACATGCAGGACATCATTTTACTTGTTCTTACAGATATACATTCATATTTTGGCTTATCTCAGATAATTGTACTTCTGTGATGCTTAAGAATTATGTGTATGCTAATAAGAACCTTCATGTTTGACTTTGTTTGCTTGCTCCTGTCAATTTACATTGTATGTGTAATTGCAAAGTGCATTTAATTTATTTATGTTTTAATTGTGTCTTTCACTTTAAACTGGTCACTAGTAGTTTGTGCAGGAAACCAGTACTTAGGTATAAACTGAGATAAGTAGGTTGGTTGCTTTGCTTCCGCTTGAGTCTAAAAGCTGAGGGCTGAGTCTCTGAAGCCCCAGGAACCATTGTCCAATGTCTAGGGTTTGATGTGCTTCATCAGCCATATAGCCAGTGAGGAGAACAAGAGTGCATGGAGTAAAACTACCTTAATATAGTAGACTGCTGTTTTGCCTACGACTGAGATGCTTCTTCCTACATTTATAGCATGTGTATGGCCAAATGCCTCCATACCTCAGTTCAACTTGAGATTAGATTCCATTGAATTTTGGGCCTGAACAAGTGCAGTTTGACATATTCATATGTCAAGTACCTAGGTCTAGCCTGGTTTTGGTTTTATGTGGGTGTTCTTAATGCTTGAGCATATTGGATGAAGGAGGCTGGATAGATCTCTCCGTTGAAAGGCATGTGTAGGAATTTTGCTTTCTAATTAGATGTTTTGTGGATATTTTCAACAGCAAGATTAATTTTGATAGTGTGGTTGCTACTTTGAAATTGTGAAATTTCTGATGACTAAGTAAACATTTTTTCCTTTCCTTTGTTTTCTTGCAGCCGACTGGGTACATGGAAAACTCCATTTCCTACAGTGCTATTGAAGATGTTCAACTGCTCTCCTGGGAGAATGCCCCTAAGTACTGTTTACAGCTCACAATCCCGGGGGGTACTGTCTTACTGCAGGTACCGTGAACACAGAAGCACAGTTTTCTTTCTCTTTTACTATGAATCTTTAAATTTCTGTTTGCTATGCTTGAAGTCTTAATTAGATGGACTTGGAAAAGACAGAGAACTTGGTGCTGTTCAATTGTCTTAACACCAGAAAATTTGCTTCAGATGAAAGCTCTGAAACAGAGGCATGCCTCTGCTCAGTGCCTAGCCAATTTCTGTAGCTCAGAATGACTTACTGATTTAGGTGTTACTGAGGAGGCTAGAGAGTCTAAATTTCAGCCAGGCTGCTGCAAGTCCACTTAAGTTCTGTGTTTTGGAAGGCCGCTGTGATGCGTGACATTTGGGAAGGCAGGAAGATGAGCCAGGGTTTCCCAAGAGCTAGATTAGGGTCCTGATTATTGGTGAAATCTTCCTTGCCTAATCCATTAATTGACTTAATTAGAAAGAAACTCATTTGTCAAGTTGGATGGTTTTGATTTTTTTCTTGTGACAATTTTGACTCTGTTTTTTTTCTGTGAGTTTCCTTAATGGTGCTAGCATTTATGTTTATAGGTAGAATAGTTATATCTTTCTTTAAAAATTCTGTTTCTAAGTCTTTGGTTCATGGCAGATGCCTTTACCGGTCTGCTTAGTAGGAAGCAAGACAATGTCTGAATCTGCAGCTCCCTGCTGCGCTTAAAGGAAATTGGTGGAGCATGCAGACTTTAATCTGGAGCGGCCTGCCATTTGGTACTTTAAAAAAAATCCCAGTAATCCAAACATACAAATAATTACATTTATAAGAAAGTAACATCTTAATGTGGATGCTTTGGTATTTTCTTCCAAAAGATCAGTGTCTTTATGTGACCTCATAGGAACTGATAAAGAAGTGGAGCGAGCTGAGCTTCTGTTATGTTTACTGCTGACTGGCTGAGCAGGCTGGATCGGATTTCATTATAACTCTATGGGAATTTCAACATAATTGAAAATACAAACTTTAAAAATGTTTTTGGTATTCCTTGGCCCTTGGTGGTGTCTCGCTTCATCCAATGCGGCCAGATCGGAGTGAGTGTAAAAATAGATTTCCCTTATACAGTTGTACAGTGTATTCACAAATGCTAAACAGTCAGTAAGAAAAATTATGTTTAGTTAACTTAAAAATCAAGAAGCAAAACCTGGTTTTATGTATAGCAGTCGAGTTCAGCAGAAACTCTTAGGTGTATGTCACAAAGAATCTTGAGTATCCAAAATACACATTCACTGAGGTGCTGGGAAACAGAAGTGTTGAAAAATTAGTCCTTGCGTACTTAGTTGTTTCCACATTTCCGGGAGAGTTCCATACATTTGTGGGGAATCGGGACTTCCGATCTTTTATAAAATCATTCTGCCCTGGTAGTCAGAGCAGCGACATGCTCTGATGTAATTTCCAACTCTGGTATCAGGAAGTGTATGATATTGGAGCAAGTAAAACTAGTCCAAAACACGTTCCCGGTACTGTTTTGGCATTTTTTTTTTCTGAAGTACACTTTTTGCGAAAGCTGTTTTTGTTTTGTTTTTCTTTTCTTTCCCGAAGACTGTAGAAAAGTGATTAAATGAACTGTTTTGATTACTCCCCCCATTTACTCAGTATTTCTGATTAATTTCAGTTTTATGTTTTGACCTGTTCTTACACATACTGTATTTTAAATTCTTTAATACTATGAGATACTATGACGTATTTTGACGTAAAATCAAGCGTTTTCTAGTTCTGAATCAGAGACTTCCCTGATTTTTCATAAAGCTTTAAAATTCCAACCTCTGTTTCTCTGATTTGAAGCAGAAGCGAATTTTGGATGACGGGCATTTCCCACTGATGGAAATGAGTTTCCAGCAATCCTTGTGTCAGCGTGTGGTGTTAGAGTATCCCTTATGTATTTGTCTGTTAGGCATGACGAATGCCATGAGAGAGTCCAAGTCTCTGTTCAAGTTCTCATTCTCCCTGTCTGCTGTCACCAAGGTCTATTTTTGGCTTTTTACTGCACAGTAATGAGTCAGAGAAGGAAGAGTGCCATTACCTTTCCTTACATCATCCTGATGTCCTCCCATAGCAATACTGACCCATCCCAACCTGTATTAACACAGGAAATCTGACAAAGCAGTGCCAGAGGTGATGCAGCTGCTCTCATGAAATCGGATCGTGGTAACAGGACATGTCTACCTGAGTTTCAGAGGAGGATTTGCTTCTCAGGCAGTAAACAGCTTAAGTATGGGCTGAGATCACATTGAAAAGTTGTCTTTGTGTGTGTGCTTCCCACTCAGCGTTTGTTGTATAAGCACAACTGTGTGCAGGCATGTTTCACCCCCCGGCTTTTGGGAATTCTCATCATCCCTTATGGATCCCTGGACAGATAGTTTTCTGGAAGTTACAGACAGTCAGTTTTCTAGACAGTGCTGGTGGCTTGTGTTTCCTTTGTTCCTGACAAACAGTGTGGTCCCTGGTCCTTCTGATGAGCAGCAATCAACTCTTGCACAGTTTTTTTTTCTTTCCTGCTCTTGGGATTGCAGATGTGCAACAAGGTGTTGTTGATGCTGGCTCATAGGCCACAAACACTTAAGGCCAGGAAATGAGAGCTAAATTTAGCCTTTAGAGAAGTGTGAACTTTTTAGTATCAAGGCCTTCTTCTGCTGGTCTAAACTGCTGCTCCTCAGCTGTCTGACTGTAAAGCAGAATTGGCAGTTACGGTATCATGCAGATAATTGTGATAAGTGTTCTGCTATTGATAGTGAAATAACAGGAATAGTTTTTTGAGAGAGACTGTTAAAAAACTTAAAGAGTATATTTTCACTAACTGCTTAGCACCAAATGTTAGAGGAGACCCAGAAAAAAGGCTTTGGTGTGTCAGTCATGACAGCATTACCTGCTTTCTCATGGTGGCCTTTCTTTTTGATGGATCCTAAATGCTTAAAGGCACCCCTTCCATCCCTACACCAGTGGTGTTTTACTCATGCCTTGGCAATCAAGCGTGGTCAGAAGGGAGACCAAACAGAATGGGAAGCCCTGACAAGCCCAACAGTCACACGTTGTTCAGCTCAGTGCATGAACATGCTCTTTTTGCCAGCAAGTCCCCATGGTAAATGTTTTTGCTGGGTTTTTTAGTAACATTTTATTTTAGCCTCCTCAGAGAACCTGGCTTTTGTTTGAAGTGCAAGTCCAGCTGATACTTGCTGGTGTGGAGAGGTCATGCCAGGACTAGAATCCAGTGGAGACAGGAAAATTTTCAGGAGGAAAACAGCATTTCTAGCAATTGGCAGCAGCTCTGTCTGTCCCCTGCATTAATCCAGGAAAGTAGCAGATTTCACTTACCTGCCTGCCCACATTGTGGAGTTGCAAGGCTTGGGATATGCATTGGCAGCATAAAGGTTTTGTACAATCTGCGTGAGGCAGCAGTGTGTGCTGTGGGGGCTCCATGTCCTGAGCTGCTCTGCTCCACTGTTCCTCTGGATGATGATAAATTGGTGCAGAGAAGCCTGCAATGTTTTATGAATCTAAGTAATGAGAATCAGCTGGAGGAAAGCATAACAAAACCCCATCCTGCTGACCAGGGAGCAAGCTAGGGAGAGAAAGAAACAAAATAGTTCCCTCCACTGCTTTGCACTTTTGATGCTCCTTTGCATTTTCCTTGCTCCAAACTTTAGGCACTTTATTCACAATAACTTGTACGCTGGAGTAAGTCAATGTGTGATGAGGTGGCCATTGGATATGTGGATGAGCACTAACTAGCTTGATGGCTCTTCTGTCATCCTGGCATACTATGAAGCTCTTGGTTCTTTTGGAAAGAAATAAATATTCTTTGTAGTAGTCCCTTTCTCCACATAAGCCTGAAAAAGGAGGGAGGAACAAAGGTTGCTGGTTAAGAGTGAGCTCTTCATTGTCCTCTGCAAAAGATCCAGCATTTCCTGCGCATCAATGTGGTTTTGCAGCTTGCTGAAGTCATGCAGGCGGAAGGGTGTGCTGGAAGGATTAGTCTGTGCTGCCTGGGAGAGGTGGGAAACGCTGGCGTCAGGCAGCTCTGTTCCGATAACAGGGTTCAGTTAAATGCATTCAGTCTATCTGTGTTGAACACTGTGGAAAAGCACTGGTGAAATGACTACTGACTTTTCAAATGACTCTTACCATCAAGTCTTGATCGTTAATAGAAGTGTGGGGATTCCCTACAGGTTTGGTTTTCCACTTTCGCCGCCTTCTTTGCTTTCTTCTTTGCCTTCCTTGCCTTCTTCTTTGTCTTCTTCTTTGCCTTCATTTTTGTTGGAGGTGGTCTTGAATGACAGCTGGAACTCTCAGGATCAAACTGTGATCCTGAATGGTTCAAACTCCTCACCTAGATCCCATTTTTAGGGCTTTAGCACTTGCCTTTACTGTAGACTTGAGTGTATTTTCGGTTCAAGTCGTGTAATGGTCAGACCATATCTGAATCAGGTTGGCATTTTGCCTGTTTGAAAGAAGTACTTAATTTCCCTAGAATATTTTGGATTTTATCAGTTTAAGTAGTAGTATCATAGCTTGCATTGCTAGTTTGCCTTGCTCCTATATACTCGGTGCATGTTTTTTATGAAGTAATGGATGTGTAACCTACAGTATTACTAGTGCCGTTGCTTAGCATGCATGCTCAAGCCTATAAAAACCTACGATTTTGCTTAGTCTTTAAAGGGCTTTGATGCTAATGTTTGAAATGAAGGTTTTTCATTCTCCTCCATGAAACAGTTTTCTCCTTAAAAAGAAAAAGAATAAAGGTTTTATTTCAAATTGAACCTTTCAAAGAAATCTGGCGAGTTGTGAAAGCGTTTGTCTGGACAAAGATAAGAAGACCAAGCATATGAGCATATGTACTTCATGCTTTTAATTATGTTAAAAATGTTCTTCAGACTTTTTTTGTGGCCAGTTATTTTTGACTACTTTGTTATATTAAAGTAGAGTAGAAATTATATCAACTTGAAATTCAATATAGGTAAAATGCCTATCTTATCATATGTTACAATGCATATATATAAAATACTGTGTAAATAACAGAAAGAAAATTATTATGTATTGGCAAACTAAAATGTCCTGAAGACCTGCGTTCTACATGTTTTTACAATTTTTCATTGCATGCAAAGACTAAAAATAAAAGAAATAAAGGAAATGGTGCTTTTTGTTTCCTATTGTTCTAATATGTCAACATTCTTCATGAAATGGAAGATTTGGTTTTGATAAACTCTGTGGTCAGCCAGGATTACTTATGATAGATTTGTTCTGCTTTATTGCTTATAGAAATCTATTGGAGAAGCAATCAATTCTCATTAATATATAAATAAATAATATGTAATACATAGAACAACATTACTCCATTAATTCCCAGAAATCCATCCAAATTTAATGTCACTGTGACAGCAGCACCTGACCTTGAGATTAAGTGCTATTTTGGTAACTGTGCATAATTTTTACTTCCAGTATTCTTGCTATTATCAGTGGACTGAACCAGTGTCAAGAAATTAAATTCATTCTGTGGTGTGAATTTTGCATAATTACCTGGAAAGGTGTTGAGGAGTGAAATTTTTTGAATGTTGCTTTAATTTGCAAGTAATATGCGGTTTTTAGCCTCTGAAGAATCTCACCTCTTTTGTTTTTTTTTTAAACATGGATTTGTAGGCTATTCTGTAATTTTCTATGATTGTGTAAAACATTTTGAATTGTATGTAAAAATTGCCTATTAGCAGTGATGAGAGAGAGCTGGAAAAGCCAAAGGGCATCTCTACGTGTTCAAATATTTCAAACGTATGTCACCTTGTTAAGGCATGCATATTTACGTCAGTGTAGATGCTTTTACAATTTTTGATACTGAGCCTTTTGACCTTTGGGGGTGTTGAACAGTTCCTCCGTTGGCTACAAACCTGGCTTCACACTGAGGATTTCTGGCAGCTCTGCTTAATACGAACGAAAACGAGTGATCACTGGGAGCGATTATTGCAGTATTTGTGCTGTTCCTGCTAACATTCTGTGCATGTGTCTGTACGTCTGTGTGTGTTATGCTTTTCACTCTGATTTAATATTGTTGAAAGAGCTAACATGTTATTTGAATTGCTTTGGGGCCAGCTGAGAAAGAGGACAAAAAGGGAAACTGGAATATGGAAAAACCCCTCCCCTCCTTGTAAAATGTCAACCTGGCTTCTTACTCTGCTCCTGATGATTAATGGCAAAGGCAAATGTCCTACAGACATTAAAGATAGGACCAAAACCTGATTGTAACTAGAGAGGACTTTTCACTGTCTTTGGGTTGGGCAATGTTTCACAGGACGTTAGTATATTGTATGGTTTTGGTTCAATATTTTACATTTTCATCAAGGTCTTCGCATCACTTCTTTTTTTTTGAAAATAAACTGGTTATAATGTAAAGCTGTAGCTTTGAGCACAGTTTCCCTTGCTCTGACGAGGCTGGGGGTGAACTTAGCCGGGGTCATAAAGTTCAGAACAATATGGTGAGTGCAGCCTTGCTAGTTTTAGGGTACACATACGTTATGTGCATAGTTTTGGATGAAACACTGGTAGAAACTAACGATTCTGTTCGTAACTTTTGTTTATTGCAGGCTGCAAACAGTTACCTGAGGGATCAGTGGTTCCATTCTTTGCAGTGGAAGGTAAGTTCTGCACTTCACTGTTTGTCTTGTCTGCCTCTAAGAATCCTTTTTAGCATTCCCTATTTCTTCATTGTAAGAACCCTGAACGGATGAAGTCTTTTTCTTAAAGAAAACCTAAATCAGAACATGTATGCAGTTTCAACTTGTGCATACAGTGTATGAAGTGGAAAATGAACTTGTTACATGGTCCAGCTTTATTAATATGTGATTGGGTTAAAAAAGTAGATAGTTGACGCTTAAGCAGTATAGAAACTGGTTTTGGTTTTGTACTGTAAAACGTACTCCGTTACAGAATGACTAGAGCTTAATTGGACGCTCTGTGATCTTGAATTACTTGGAGATTTTTTTTATTCCTTTCTTTGTCTCAGAAACTAGGGAGAAGGGGTGTCTTTTAAAGTTGCTTATTGTAAGTAGTATTAATTTATTATGCATCAGTCTATGTTTATGCTTTAGGATGGTTTGGATTGAAAGGCAGTTTCCATTTCAGAGATCTTGAGCTGTTTCTCATTTTCAGTGAGAACAATTGTCTGATTGCCCAGAGTAGGGGAAGTGGATCACAGTGAGAACATTGTCTCTCAAAAGCAGCACATTCCTCATCGAAAACTGTAGCTGGTGACCTTTGGATGGAATCTATATGGATCTTTGGTGCAGCTAGAAACAAGTTGTGGCCAGATGCTGAGTATGGTTGTCCTCTCTTTTCTTGCAGTGGGAAAAACAAGCGGTAGCTTTTCAGCTCAGGACTTGTCTTTGGCAGGGTTTCAGTGAAGTCAGCCAGGTTGGCTGTGTAGCTTATCAAGATTTCAGCCTGCTGACAGCAACCACATGTGAAAATATAAGGAAGTCCCTCCCACCAAACTGGTTTTGTTGTAGTTGTGTTTGGTATTTGCAAAATAGTTGTGTGGCAAAACTGCAGCATTAGTGCGCTTTGTATAGCAATCAGCATCTGGCAGAATCATATACTTAGTGGATCCAGGTTCTTATTAGAAAGATCTGAGTGTTGAGATCTCCTTTTCCAGACCACTGGCATATCCTCCAGCCTGTTACCCTGATTACCTAAATGGGTGTGGGACGGTAGTGCTGATAGCAGAAAGCTGGGGTGTGGTGTGGCGCTTCATTTCAGCCTCTTGATAGTATCATCAATACAGTGCCTAGCCAGTCTCATTTTCCTTGCAACTCCTGGATAACATAGAGCTTGAAGTGTGCAGAGACAGTATCTCCATGTGGCCATTATTTTCCCTCCTGCTTTGGCCAGCTGGGATGATCAGAGAAAGCATGGACTGAGATGATGATGGAGTTACTTTTTGTACCTTCCCCACAGCCAGGATGGCTCTGGTACTAATGTGCTGGTGGCATATGCCCACTTTGCTCACAGAGAGGAGAAAAATTGGGGTCGGAGGTGCAACTCTGAAAACCAAGAAAGGAATGGTAAAGATGCAACCTGGCTCCACCGCCCTCCATGTTGTCAATTAAATTATAGCGGGGTGGGGGAAGTGCCTAGCCCCTAGACAGAATGACCTGGCTTGCTCACATGCCTTTCAGTCATGGAGAGGGAGCTTTGCTCTGTGGGAGTTGTTTTTAAAGGAGTATTTCTTAAACTTTCCGATGCTTCTGACCAAGCATCTCATTTTGGGAAACTCTGAGTAATTTAACTTGTTGCAAAGTAGAATTTATTTTTGCTTCCTTGCTTCCCTCCCTACCCCTATTAAGTTCATTTCTGAAATACAAGTGAAACATTATCTTGATTTGAAAGACCTTCCCGTTACCAAGAATAGCAAGTAACTTTTTCCCATAAGAACAGTTTAGTCACTGCCCAGGTACTGATGACTAGTAAAGTCCTCTTTGCTAAAATGGAGATAGTTTGATGAGTTTTGTTGCTTAATAAGTTGGAGGAAGAGCACCTGGTAACTTTCTGCTCTTTACTTTTGTTGATATTTGACAGATTTAAGCAAGGTCAGAACAGAACTAAGAGGAAAGACAAATGGTGTTACCTAGAACAGGAGCGGAACGAGCTGCTTTGGTGAAGTTTATCAGTTTACTTGCACTGTATCCTATGGCTTTAAGAGCTTGGTGCCAAGGTTCATCTTGCTCCATATTTTGTATGGTTTGATGATTAAGCAGGTAGCGAGGGAACCCACAAAAAAACAGGAAGCCTGTTCTTCTGGAATGGGTCATTTACACAAAGCACCAACTGGCAGAGAGATCGCCGCAGCTGTATTATAATTGGATGATTGTGCTGATGAATGATATATTTGTCCAGTGGTCTTACAAATAATAGGTCAAAACATTTCTTTGGGCATGTAGAACACAGATGCAAACTGGTGCAGATAGCTGAAGCAGTTATTTTGGGGAAGATGTTCAACAGAGTTGAGATTGCTGTTATTTGTACTCGTGTGGTAGAAGCATTTAGGTGGTCCAGCTGAACCCAGACCCCACTATGCTAGGAAATAGATACAGGTGGAGCAGAATACCTTCTCTTTGCCTGCCCTGCCCAATCATGGCTGAAGGAACCCATTTTACAAATGGCAAATTGATATTCCGAGAGTTTCCAGCAATGGGAATTACCTACCTTGTTCTTAAAACGGGAATGACTTGAATTACAATTATGGGAGCAGTTTCATATTCTGTCAGTGTTCTTGATCCTTTTCCTGTGCATCAAGCCTTGGGAGTTAGGTCTTGCATGTGATCTGAGCTGCCTGGATAATAGTTAAGTCCAGTGAACAACTGTGGTATTAAATTTGGGGAAGCTTTTTAAGTTCAGTCATACAAGGTCCAAAAAAAAAAAAAAAAAAAAGAAAAAGAGACTAACCCTCTATCTTGGGAACCAAGAGTGGGAAGGGAGAGACAAAGAGGTGATTATAGAACATACTCTAACCTGTCACAGTAAGATAAGGCTCACGTCAATCACTTCACTCAGTACAAGTGGACATGTGTTCAAATATAAATGTTTTCTTACCCTCGGTCAGAAAATGTTGGTGTGTGCCAGCCCACAACGCTTTGTCTGTAAAGCAGTTTTTAGCCAATAGAAACATTGCTGTGCTTGTGCATCCACCCTGTTCACTAGACCTGGGCTCTCTCTTCCCAAAGAACCCTTTTTATTTCAGTAGAAGATGTGAAAGCAAAAATGATGGAGATCCTTAATGCCCTTTCAGAAAATGGCCTGCAGAGTTGCTTTGCAGCGTTGTATGCAGCTGTGTTTCAGTTCAGAAGGGAACTCTTTTGAAGGTGATCATAGTTAATTTTCATAACTTGTTAAAAAGAGTTACAGGCATAGTGTCTATTTTTTTTTCCAGACTTCATATACTGGTTATCCTTTGGTATTGCACGAAGGTGCTAAGTCTGTGAGAGAGCTTTTATGTGGTGCAGTTTTAAGGATTATCACACTTAAGGAATTCAATTTGCCAAACACCACCCTGGAAATAATTTTGGTTCTAGAGACAAACATTGAAATAAAAATCAAGAGTAATTTCTTCCTGCAGCCTTGAGAATAATAAAAGAGATGCTACAGATATACAGAAATAAAAGAAGACCAAACACATAATTATCCTTGTTTTAGATCCAGCTCCAAGAGGTTTTATGTGTCATCCAACTAACTAGCTGTCAAGATGCTTACACAGCTTTTTAGATGTGACTTTCTCCTTGAATACTGTGCTCATTGAAGAGAACATGGGTGTAGGGACAGACTGTTCCTTATGTAGTCATTTTCTTTTCGGGTTTTCCAGTTCACAAGCTCCCTCTAAGAGCTGCTCATAATTCCTCATTTAATCTGGATATCAGTGTATCAGAATTCCAAAAGGATTATTGGCCACCTCAGTGTATTAGAAATCATGATTTCCCTCGGGTTGTAGCTAAGCCAAACTATCTTTGTCCAGAGAATAAACAGAACATGTTAACAAATGTCCAGATCCTCAAACATAAACAAATCATTAATCCATTGTGTAAGGAATGTTCCTTTCAACCAAGGAGGTTGGATTGAAACCATGATATGTAATCTTTTGTGTTTGGAAGCTGATAAGTCATAACAGTGTATCAATAAAGATAACAACACTTTCTGTGAATATACAGAAGAAAATAACACATAACCCTTTCTGGATGTGGGCTAGGTCCAGAGGTAACCAACCACATCTGTAAGGGATGGATACATCTAAGCTTGGCTTTGAAAGGGTACTAGTAGGCTGGTAGTTTTGACACACACAGAAATAAGCAAGTATGTACCCTTGGCATGTTCCCACACAGCATCCATCTACTTTCTTGCATGTTTATATCTTACTGTCTTTAGGCTAAGGACTTCTGTATATTTGTGTAGTGCTGAGCACATAGAGGTACCACCCTCTGTAGAAAAAGTTGACCCCTACATGCTTAAAGTATTAGTCATTAAATACCTGCTTAACTAATTTAGTACCATGTTGTACTTGAATTAAAAAAAAAGGCATCAGTGAGGTCTTTTCAGGGATCATTAGGTCTTCTCTTGCAAATCTGTACCTGTACTCTGTATCACATTTGTTGGGGGGTTGGGTTACACCTAAAGGTTATACAGGGCATGTTGCATTTTTTAGCAAGCTTGTTAGTAATGTCTGAACACTGCCCTCATTGTGGGATGTGCATTGCTTGTGTTTTCTCGTTATGTGAATGACGCAGTGATGAAACATGTCAGTTGAGGGCCTTTGGGGGAATGTCCTGAATTGACACAATACGGAAAGAACAGGCCTAGCTCTGCAGTAAAGCGTGAAGCATGACTCAAGCTGAGTTTTGTGCACCTCTGACTTGGGTCTTCTGGAAAGACTTTGCCCATACCATGTTTTTCCTACTAATGCTAGTGACCAGTCTTTGACTGTCCCCTAATAATGGGGCTACTTCGTTGGGGGGGTTTACCCTTCTGTTTGCACAGGCAGTGCAAATGTGTTAATTGTAAGCCCTGCACCAGGCACAGTGTTGATGTGTGGTCTCAGAAGTGGGGGAGCAGTCGCCTCCTTTATCCTGCTCTCTGTGCTTGTCCATGTGCAGCCCACTGTGTGTGTGAGGCCCTGGCTTGCAGTCAACAGTCACGTTACCTTTGTTTTAAAATGCGTCTTTTACACAGACACCATGTTTTGATTCCCATGAATTGGGAAACTGGAACGATGCTGTCATTTGGGATTTGCAAACATTATGCATCGAATGCTAAACTAAGTAATGTTGGCCTTCATTCAAAAACTTTAATTTTGGATTAATATTTGCCTGGTTCTCATAGGGATAGTTGTATCTGTGTCTTCAGGAAATAGATATTTCCATGCACAAGCACTCCTATTAGTCACGAAAGGATTGACTGTCTTACAAAGTCATACTTGACCTGAATGGTGGTATGCTCTCAGGTCTTTACGGTGTCCAGGTTATGAATTCGTTGTCCATTAGAAGTGAATTAAAAGAAGTTTAATCAAAAATATGGGTGAGTATCAGGTTTATTAGCTAACGGTGAAAGTTCAAAGGGAGTTATTTTTCTGTGCTTTCAAACTACAAAAAATTTAAGTTGGGAGAAACTGTTCTCAAAGAGGGGTAAAACCTTACTTGTGTAAAGCACCCTTACAGTTTTGTCACCATGGTAATGATTAAAAATAGTGCTGATACAGGAGTGGGGTTTATATAGAATTTAAATGATGACTTTAAAGAAATGCATAGCCTTAAATTTTGGTAAATCATGCCTTAAAACTGAGATCAGGGAAAAAAATCACATTGGTTATGGCTTTAAAAGGCCTATGTTTGTCATTTGTATTTAATCAATTTATGATTCTGGAGAGAGGATGCGTTGGTGCCCTGTGACGATTCAATAGCCCCGTGCTGTACTGTATAGTAAAAGTATTGCTTAGAGCTCAGTAGTTCTTTGGAGTGGTCGTTCCTGGATTTCAACTCTTAGTGGTGGTTACACAGTGCACGCAACTGTAATTGTCTTGGCTGTTTCTTTGCTTTCTTTAACTGAATATGTGAGGTATTTTCAGAGAACACAGAAGTTTACATTTTCTGTTATTTTAAGTTGAAACAGTAAACAGTTATCATACAATTAGGCCAATGACAGCTCATTTTCATTTTATATCTGCATACGAGTCAATAATACATTGATGGGAACTTAAGCTGTGGAATTAAGTTTTGCCTTTCAAAGCCTCAGGGCTTTGAAAAGTTTGTGGGCTTTGATGACACAGACGTTGTGGAAGAGTGAGTTTCTTGCTTTGATAGATAAAAGGCAAGCCACAAGGTTTGGCTAGTGGTTTTATTCTTCCCATGGAATGCACGGGTGCAAGTTGTGGGAGACCATGAACGTATTTTTAAGATAGCCAAAGCCTCTCCACTGCAGGACTTTGAGCATCCTGATGGAGTTTCAGACTGGACTTAAACTCCTTAGGGAACAGATGCAAGGTCCAAGTTGTGTGTTGATGTATCTGTGCTGCCAAGAAGAGAAGCTGCTAATAATTAGAGCTTTCTGGGGAACATAGTGGGACTAAAACCACGTCTTGACATTTTTCAGTTCCTCATGCACCCTCTCATGGTTAGGTTGATGTTTACTGCCAAAATTTGTTCTTTTGTATTTGGAAAGTTTATAGTCTGGACTACCTCCTTGCAAATTCAGGAGCTACATCATGGAAATCTTGTCATACTTACAGTCTTTTATTTCTATAATGTTTTCTTCTTGTAGTTAAGTATTCTCCCCTACAGATCTATTGCCTTTTTTTTTTTTTTGCTCTTTTTATTTAAGACATCCTCATAAGCCTGTGAAGTCCATTGGTTCCCTCATTTCCCTGTGTGAGTTTGATCAGTCTTAGGCCATCTGTTATCAGAAGTCACTTGAAAACTCTTGGCCTTGTTTTCTGTTTCTGAGATCTCGGTTTGCTAGAGGTAACTGTCTTCTGTCACAGCAGAAGGACATTAATCTCACTTTGAGAAGTGGAAATGAATAGAGGAAAACCATACAAGATGTTGACAGAACTGGATCTAGATAGAGATTTTTATTTTATTTTTTTATGTTTCACTGGTGTTGTTTTAAGAACTGGAACAGGTAGAATGGTTAGGGGGCATTTTAAACTTTCACTGCCTTTGGCTTGGGAAAATACCTGTGTTTTGGGGGGACATTGGAGCAGGGTCCTCCTGTAAGGTATGTCTGCAGCAGCAGTAGCTGATCTGTGTTCTAAGCTGGCTTAGCACGAATCAGTTTAAACCTCGGAGCTGCATATCTATGTCAGCACAGCACTTTGTCCAACCAAAAGAGGCTCTCGGCAACATGCTGAGATACCTGACTGGATCTGAGCTGCTGCTTGAGCTGTTCTGCCCTCATCCAGCCACACACACACATAGTTTGTATATCCATAGCTGCCTCTTTCATTACCGAAACAGGCTTTTTTAAGGAGACAGAACTCAAGCGAGTTAATGGCCCAGTGGTGAAATCTGAGTAGAAACTAGATAGTTATTTTCTATCTTGCTTTAGCTAAGTCAGGACCAGCACTAAATTTTCCCCTCTAGACTTGGATGCTATCCTATTCAAACTAATATTAGGTCTGAAGATAGAGGGGTGTCAAAAACAGCTGAATAAACAGGTCAGCTTGTTATTGTGTACTTAGGTCTCGGCTCTAAAGAGGAGTAAATACAATTGCTGGCGTATGTTACTTCTCAGGAATGCTGAGCTGCTGGCCAAGAGGGATCCTCAGTTTTTGTCCTGGCAGATTGCTCCTCCACATTATTCCAGGGCTGACCTTATTACTAATTCTTTGCAATTCAGGACTTCCAGGTCATGGTGACCACTGGTTTCACCAAATTACTACTTTTCCTCTATAGCTGTTACAATATAGAGATGCACCAAAATTAGTGCCTCGTTCAGGCTCTTAGATGTAGAAAAATCTGGTTTTAGGAGATCTCTTATGAAGACTGGGCAAGACTGGTAGCTTAGGAGTGTAATTATCCTCCCTCATGATGCATTGAGTGTTAAAGCCTAACTCTGGGAGTTGACACACACCAAATACCTTGTTAAGCTGGTATCCTGGGGCCTAATTCTGCATTATGGATGTTATGAGGAGTTAGTGTCAGAAGACCTTTGTGAGCCTGAAGAAGCAAAGTGGATCTAGGTGTGGTTCTATATTTCTCTTTCCTTTCTTGATTGGTTTTCTCCTTGTGTTTATTTCTTCCAATATCATTAGTGTGTTGAGTGCATCATACTAAATGCCTTAGAGAATTATAAAACTACTGCTCATATCTACACAAAACCTCAAATAGTTTGTTCCAAGTGTCGCACCCTGGATCATGCCCTAGCTTTTGCTATAACTCATGCTTACCTTGTCTATAATACCTCCTTGTCTTCTTTTTCCCCTACAATAGTGATTGTTTCAAAATTAGAAAAAAGTATCAGAAAACAGTGCTAGTAACAGTATGCCCTTCATTCACTTGTCTTCATTCAGAAGTCATTGCATCACAGCTATTTATTGTAGCCTAGTCTCTTGTCCTATTTACTGTGGTATTTAAGTTGGGAATGCTAGATCGGGCTGTGTGACCAGAGGCAAGATCCATCAAGGACAATGGGGCTAATGCGGATGACTTATTTGCATCAATCCATCTCTGAACATGAGATAGGCAGTGGTTTCAGTAGCACCTCAGTGATCTCTGATCCTCTATGAGGAAGCTAGCTCTGGGATGAGAAAACTCAACACTGTGAGACTTGATTCAGTCTTGCATGTCATGCAGCATATCATAGAATACTTTGGGTTGGAAGGGACCTTAAAGATCATCTAATTCCAACCCCCCTGCCCTGGGCAGGGACATCTCCCACTGGATCAGGCTGCCCAAGACATATCCAACCTGGCCTTGAACACCTCCAGGGATGGGGCAGCCAGAACTTCTCTTGGCAACCTGTTTCGGTGTCTCTCCACTCTCATGGTGAAGAAATTCTTCCTTATATCAAACCTAAATCTATCCCTCTCTGGTTTGTACCCATTGCCCCTCATCCTGTCACCACAAACCTTTATGAATAGTCCCTCTACAACTTTCGTGTAGGCCCCTTTCAGGTACTGGAAGGTCACCGTAAGATCTCCTTGGAGCCTTATCTTCTCCAGGCTGAACAACCCCAACTCTCTCAGCCTATCCTTGTATAGGAGGTGCTCCAACCCTCAGATCATCTTTGTAGCCCTCTTCTGGACCCGTTCCAACAGCAAACTGCAGAAATTCAGTGGTATTTTGGTAGGCTAAAGAGTTGCAGGAGGTTTGGAGTTTTGTACTGATGTGGTGTAATAAGATGCGATATAAAAACATGGAACAAAGTGATGAGGCTGTTTCAGATGCAGATGCTGCTCTGAAATCTGGTATCTCCCTGTGAAAAACTGGCAATTTCAGAGCTCCAAAGCTCTATAGTCTGAAGACAGAAATACCCTGCTTTTCTCAAGTCCCTTTTAAGATGCTTGCAAGTATCACATCAGTATCCAATATCCGTGCTCTCCCTAAGGCTCTGCAGCAGATTTCTGACACAAACACGTTCCTCTAGCTGTGCACATGTCTCTTGCTGACGACATTGATGATGCAGGTGCACAAGAGAGAAGCCAATTTCAAAGCCATTTATGGTGTTGAAGTGCTAGAAACCCAGCTAAATAATACATTTGCCATGGAGGAGAAAGTGAAACAGGTGGGTAAACCTCCATTTGGAAGGTTTTGCTGACAGGTGAGAGGGGAGGACTGCAGTAAAAGCCAACGGTGCCCACTGCTAGCAGCGGAGAGTAGTAAGGAAAAGGGATGATGTGGCTTTTTATTCCAATTTGTATATCTGAGAAGAAATAATTGCTTAGTGTGCTACTCAGTGCTACCTAATCTTACTGGCATTTCCCACAAAATAGAAGAGGATGAATCTTTCAGAGATTATCTTTTGTTAGCAGTTACTGCAATGTGTAGTGTTAGTAACTGCATAATCCCAATTTGAGGTGGTTTCTCAGGTGGCAAGTTCTTCCAATCAGAATTCTTGCGTGTCTGAGATTACTGATGTATGTTTTGCAGCCTTGCAGACGAGGCAGCATCGTGTTTTCCCAGTGATGACCAGCTCTCTTATGCCTTAGTGAGCTTTGAAGAATGTAGTGTCAGAGTGGGGGCAGTTCTGCACAGCAGGCATGCTGTCTGGCTATTCTCCATGGTGGCCTTGCACACAGCTTTTCCTTTGGCAGACCTGGGCAAAGTGCAATGATGATAAGATTGTGCATGTTCTTTTTTTCCTACACACTATCTCCTCTCTGCAGTGGCAAAGTAATTTATTCCCACTGCAGGCTGAGAACTGGTGATTGTCAAGGACTAGGCTCTGCAAGACCCCACCATCACGTGTGGAATATAAAACGCCTGTATGTAAAGGTATTAAGAACCTGGATCAGCCCAGCTTAGTGTCAGAGGCATTCTGTAATGCAGCCAGTAATATTAGGTCTGTACACAGACAATCGCATAGTACAGACCACATCTAGGTGGTAGTTAATGTGACAGTGTTTTGTATCTTCTGCTTTCTGCTTGATGCATGCTAAACTCCACAGTCATACAGTGACTGCTATAGCTTCTTTAATGCTATTCCTTCTTCCACCCTGCTGTGCACTGCAATGCAGTTAGTCCGCTGAAGGTTTTGGAACGTGTGGGGTGCATATGGTACACGTATCCCTGCTTTTCATCTAATAGTCTGCTCTTTATTTTTCTTTTCTTTTTTTTTTGTAATGGAACATGATTTTGCTGACTCCAGCTCATACTGCATAATCTCAAATACATGAGCACGTCAGACTCACACCCCTCTGGAAACTGTGGATTGCACCAGAACACCGAGATCCTGATGTCCAGACAGTGTTTGTGTGGCGCATTTTCTGCTCTGGGGAAAAGTACCAAAAATGCTGCAGCAGGCAGCAGTGAAGTCCTGCAACAGGAGGAGGTTGTTGTGCCTAAACATGTTTGAAACCTTCCCTCTGATGATGAGTCAGAGGCTGAGTGCTGTGGATGAAGCAGGGTGTCTGGCTCCTGTCCTAATTGTGTGAGCCCAGCAACCTCTGTGTGAAGGTTTTTCTCACTCATTCTGCATAAGAGTTTCAAGTGGCTCAGGAGGGTTTGTAAACCCTTCCAGCCTGCAGTTAGGGCAGATCTTTTCCTGTACGTGTTGTTCAGCTGTATTGAAGTTGTTGGAAATTTTTCTCTTGCCCAGGATCAGAAGGAAAAGGTGTTGTGTGACTTCTGTTTTTTTAAAAAAAAACCCACAAAACCCAAACCCCCCAAATCCCACTGAAACACCCATGACCAACATATTTTAGAATATTTCTTTCATGGAGATGTTACATGGGATTTGCAACCCAAGATCGCAGCCGTGTCTCTGCTGACGCTTTTTGCAAGTAAGGAGTGGCTTGTGCTTCTGCTAGAAACGTATCTGCAGTCATAGTGAAATTCCGCATAGCCAAAGCAACATTAAAAACAAACCCCAGCTTGGCTCTGGTACGAAAAATACGAAACAGCAGTTGCTGTGTGCAAGATGAAAGCTGATGTTTTGCCAACCTGAAGTGTAAAGCTGGTGCTGGAACTGGGGCCTGAAGAATGGGAGAGGTTGCCAAAAGGAAATGGAAGCAGGGATGGAGGGTTTCAGAGAATGCATCAAAGTCAGCTGTGCCAAACAAGGTCTCCCCTGTGGACAGGTCTGATTACGACAGTAACCGCATTATCCCATGCAAAGTGCAGCTGGAGCCGCAGTTGGCCTTCTGTGTTTTCTAGCTGGGGAAATGGCATCTTGAATGCATGGCCAAGGGAGAGAGAGGTTTGGATCAACCGACCAGCTGTATTCCTGCTTCGTAGTGACCGAAGGGCTGTATGCAGGGATTTGAGAGAAAGACAAGATGCCAACAAAAACAAAGCCAGTTTCTCTGCTTGGTAATGGGAATGTCTACCAAAGACAACCTCTTCCCTCCCTACTTATGGGGCCAGAAGGAAGCTACAATTTTTGTGTTGCTTTCAGTTTTTGAAGACACACGCTGTATCTGCATGCCGGTTTGTCTTCAGTGGAGCCCATAAATTTAAGATCTACTTGCCCAGCACTTTCAGTTTGCATTATTACATTGGTTAGAATATACTTCTGTTCCAGTCCTTTCATCCCCCCTTGTTGCAGAAGGGTATCTCTGCAATAGTCTTGAGCGCATGAGAGAGCAGGAGCCCGGAGAGGTGGTCAGTCATGTGACAGCTATGTGTGAAGGAGGTGGAGCTAGCTAGCTACATACATACATACATACATACATACATACATACTACACTTTGGGAGCAAGTTCTTCATTCCAGTAATTTCACAGCTGCTTAGTGTCATACTGGGAGGTGAGCAAGGAGATTGCCCTGTGAGCCCTCTGGTCCCGCTTTCTCTTTGCACTTTTCTTGGTCCAAGCTGGTGTGTTTCATCCTTTTAAATTTTTATTTCATCATTCTTTTACTTTGCAGTTGTACTGTCCAAGTGGTATCTGAGCAAAGGACAAACTCTGTGCCTGTGGGAAGTGCCTGAGTGGTTGTTCCAGCTTGTGCATTAGTAACAGCTGAACCCATGTCACCACTTACTGAACCCATTGAACTTTGTTGGCTGGATTTGAAGGTTTTGGAGTTTTTGCCTGGATTAGCTGAGATCTGGAGCAAGGTGGTACACTGGTGGGAAAAAAAACAGGTGAACAAGTGTAGACTGAACAAGGAGTGGGGGAAGATGTGTTCGGGAGCACAGTAACAGCATATCAACTTGCACCTTGCTTGCAGCTCCTGTGCACACCAGTGATGCTTTTACTTGGAGGTGCCGTGATCTAGCAATTGGTGTTGAGGGCTGAGGATCATAGGACCACAGTTCTGCTCTGGTCCTGGCTTGATATATGAACTCAAGGAAATCACCTTGGTTTTCTTGCTCAGTTTCTACTTCTTCCCTTTAAGCAAGACCATGAGCTGCTCAGAATAGAGACTGTCTTTTGATGTATTTATTCAGAGTATTGATTCATGGGTGCCAATCTCAGTGCAATAAATGTTGGTGATTGCATCAGGATCTTTTTTGTATGAATTGGCAAAAATGAGGTGCTACTTATTCCTTAACTGAGTGATAATCAGTAAGTGTCTAATAAATTATAACACCTTCCTCCAGTTCTCTGGCCTATGGCAAGGAGTTTGTGGTCAAGTGAGCATTCAGAGAAGCAGTCGAAGCAGAGGAGTTGATGCACTGCAGCATTTAGCACTAAGTCGAGTGAAAAATGAAGAAAATGTCTTAACCTGAGAGCACAGTAAAGTGCAAAAGTTTGCTGCTGCTATTTTGCAGCTATTTTAGAGAACAAGCACATTAGTCTTTCTGTATAAAAACCTTCAGAAGGTCATGAAGAGTTTGCAGCGTGAGTACTCTGAAGTCCCCAATTTGCAAAAATTCCTGTAATGTCATCCCAGCCCCAGCTGTTTGCCTGGAATGGGACTTTTTATAGGCATAGTCTTTTCAGATAAGTTGCTTTTTTCCTTTATATTGATAAATGTAGCTTGTAGGAAGTTAGTTCAGAAGGCTTTCAGTGGATCTACCTGTTGATTTAAGCCCCTCTCTGGCTACCAGGGAAATTTCTGTTAGCAATAAGTTATTCTTGTGCATTTTCCAGAATAACACGAAGTGATGCCTGCTAGTATTAAAAGCAGCATGTGGATCTAGCTGAGTTCTGGGGGTGCCATGCCATCGTTGTTATCGTGAAGGTAACAAGTTAGTAGACAAAATGCCAGCAGGTGGTGCCCAAGAATACGGTACTGCTCCTGGGCTTTGTGGGACAAGCTAAGCGTGTGTTGAACATCTCAAGCAACTCTTCCTGTTTGTTGTTATGCAGCTTTTTAACAAAATGTTCTGCTGCAGTGGAGAAAAGCGTTCCGGTGTCTGCTCTTTGCATTTCTTTTTCTTAGCAAGACACCTCCATTTTATACAAGCGCTGTCAACATTAAACTGTAACACTAGCTTGGCTCAGCCATCCCCACAATGGGCAGGGGAGGACCTCTGTGCGGGAGGTTGACCTTTTCCCTTTTGCTGGAACTACCCTTGTTGCTCAGCAAGAAATAAACAATTGCTGGCACATGCAACCCTCAAAATCTGTGTATGTTACTGCAGTAGCTCTAGCCTCTCCAGTAAAGAAGTGGTTAGTTGCATACTGGTGTGCAGTAAAGGGCTGAAGAGCAGAGAGCTAGAATTTAACAAGCTATTCTGGATTAGGGTTGGCAATTAATTTTTTTAATGTAAGGAAGATGGTATTAGCTAATGGGAAGACAAGTTCCCAAGAGTACAGAACATTTCCTGGCCACTAATAAGAAAGCCGGGATGAACTTCAGTCGTCAAGAAGGCTAACTTCATGTTGAACTCTTTTAGGTCAGGTGTGCCTGCTGCTTTAAGATGTTCTGAACATGAAAGGCTGAAAAAGGCAGTTGTTGCATGCTCTCCAATTTGCGCACTAGAGTCCATTTTTCTTGGATGTCAGCTACATCGGTATTATCATTCTTGTCCAAGGAAATGGTGTATGAGCAAGGGCTACAGGATGAGGCTATTATGGGATAAAAAACCACATCAAGATGTTACTTAAAAAAGCTGAAAGTTTCCTAGGCTCTTCTGAACTTTTTGTTCGCATTAATGCTTAGGAGCTTTTGAGCACTGATAGTAAAACCTGCTGCTTAACATATTTCTGTCACATTTTGTGGCTTAATAACACTGGAAAAGTAATTTTTCACATGTGGACTTCAATCCCTTCTCCTCCTCAAAAAGAGGATTGAGACTTAGATCTTTGGATTTCTGCAAGACTATAATTAGAGTGATTTGAGCATGACAGATGCCCTGCCACTGTCACTTATTCCCCATGCTGCTGCCTCTGGGTACTTATTAAAATCAGTGGTTTTGCCTTTAAAGTCATCATAGCAAGATTTTCGAATGACACGAGCTGCATAGTTCTGGCTGGTCAGTAACTAGAGGGTCAAATTCCAAGTTGGCATATGTTATTTTCACTCATAAATTGTTGTAGGAGCTGCTGCTTTTAGTGAAATCTCAGTGAAACTGGATTCCCACCCCAGTATTTATCTTGCACATGCTATTAATGATGAGTATTGCTTGAGTATTTTCAGCAACTGAAGGCATCTTTTACACCTACATCTAGAGGGAACAAACTCCTTGCATGTGTTGACGTGCCTGTTCTCCAGGATGGGTCTTTACCAGATAGCTTTGTTTTTAAGCTCATGAGTGATTGTTTCTCCTTGCTTTAAAGTCAGCACAGGTAGAACAGAGCAGATGGCTCGGTGTTGGCTAAGTGCTTGCTGATACACAGCAAATTGCTTCTGTAACTGAGTGATAGGTTTCAAGCTTTAATTGAGGCTTTCAACAAGGCGCTCAACAGTGAAAAGCATTCTGCTGAGAAAAACAGCAGTGTAGCCATGGGCAAAGGTTCAGGGTAGCAGAGTTCAGCCCTCTTGGGGATGGCTCTTCAATTTATTTATTTCTCCTGCTTTCCCACCATCATTCAAGACTTCTGTAATGTTGCTTGCAGACTACAACTCAGTGTACCCGTACAGTAAACCCTTTGTGCTGAAAACATGAAGCAGACACTGACAAGTTTGGGGTTTCTGCTTGCAGTGGGCTCAGAATGTCTGCAAAGGTAGCTGTCCCCTGCTGCTCCCTTTGAGTCATTGTCTGCCTGATCTGAGCTGCAGCTTTTGTAGGTCTCCCTTGTGTAGCAGGGAGTACAGCTCCTGCTGCCTTTTGTCTTATGTATGTCAGCGTCATTAGAATTTCAGTTTTTAATGGACATCTCTAAAAGGGAAAAGAAACCTCCCTTTCTCCTCCCTCCCCGCCAGCAAGAGTGGATTTGACAGCAGAAGAAAGATATTTGTGGTGGGGTTGTCTGAGCAGCGTCCTGTTGGGCAAGAGGATTTCTTTCAGCAGCTGTTTCTTAGGCTGAAGGAGCTGCTGTCTGACATCCCCTTGTAACCTGACAAGTAATGGGCAGCCCAGAGCAGGCAGGGATACAGTAACCCTATGGTCTAGGTCTTGTGCTCTCCTCACCCTCACTTTTTATCCTGCTTTGAATTCTGCTTTGAATTTGATTTCTTCATAGTCCAGGACCAGGAATAAGTTCCAGCACGGAAGATGTATATGTTGAACTAGGTTTGTTTAGTGTCCACAGTAAGGCAGAAAGGAGTTGCTTCAAGTTATGAGACTGGCTGGTGGGCTTTGAAGTTTAGATTTTATTTAGTGCTGGAGTGGATCTAACAAAAAGTCCATTAAAAAAGGCAGTACATGAATAAGAGAACTTAAATTATCATTCAAGTTTCCAACAGTCCAAGTAATCTGTGATGATGGTAGAAGTAGTGCTGGTAGCTTAAAAGCACTGGTGGACCTTCTATGCCCCAAGGAGCTTAGAAGTACAAAGATTTTTACTGAGTTCTGAAATCCCAAACTCATTTGATAGTGCCCACAGCTTGTGTTTCTATGTTCCTTTAGCTTTTCAGTGGCTTAAAATGCACTGAAAGTGTGAACTGCTGCCAATGTACTTGCATGAATTTAATTAAAAAGGTAATTGGATTGCTTTATCAGCCTTCACGTGTCTGCCCAGTGCCACCTTCTTCTCCCCTGTCTAACAACGTTGACAAACCTAAGGCATCTGAAATCTGTATTTTCCTGTGTTCTCTTCTGTTGTATTTCAGGTAGGGTACAGAGGTGACTGTGTTTTCTGTTGAGCACTAGATCTGCTGCCACAGTGAGAAGGAAGCGACTTTTAAGCTGAGAGCCACCCTCTTCAGATGGTTCCTGCAGGGGCTGCCCTGTGTGAGTGGAGGGGGAAATGCCGTGTAGTGGCAGAACTCCAAACCAGAACAAAACAAAGCTGTCTGACTCTTTGTGAAGTCCTCTCTCTTTATTACACTGACCGTGTATAGCCCAAAACAGGCAGCTGAATCTGAGAGCTGCACGATGTGAACAGTTCTTGTAATTTCTTTGGAAGTGCTGCCGAGGAACGCAAGATCCATTTTTAGTGCAGAGCACTGATGTTTTCATGTAAACAAAGAAGTGCTCAGCCTATGCTGTTTAATAAACCTGAGGATATATCCAGACATCCTAACATCCCTCTGACAAGTGGACCAAATTCGCACACAGAGAGGAGCGGAAGGGCATATGACCTGAACAAAACTCTGTGGTCCTGGCAGTTGCTTTCCATCAACCATTAGAGCTCCTTCCCAGCCAGCTCCAGGGCTGTGCAGTGCCTCCAGCGCTGCCTGCTTTGGCAAGCCTTGCCTGGCTCTGGTGCATGCTTCGTGCTGTCGTTGGGAGTGGCATTTTAATGCTCCTCGTTGTTTCCTTCAACTTCTAGAGTTTCATCAAGCCACCTCTGGGAATTTGGGAGGGTGGGTTTTCTCTAAAGAATACTATTTATAATATGAAACAACCTTAGTTCCAGTCATTTGTGGCAACATGGCTGCTGAGGAGGTAAGAAAGGTCTCTTGCTTATCTAGCTGATCTGCGAATTGAGTGGTTGGTGAAATAGGTTGGGCACGGCCAGAAGTAACAGACAGGCATGCAGAGGACTGGGGCAGATGGGATTAAGCAGTCAGGAATGTTTTTCTTGAGAGTGGAAATGCTGTTGTGTGGAAGGTTTGGAAACTTCATGAGTTAATTTCTGTTACTTTTCAGAAGCCTTCAAGACAGAAGGAAAAGCCTGTGGGTCTACTGGAATTTTTCACTTTAATGAAATTGATTTAGCTCATACTGAATGTGAATTCACCTATTAACAATGTAGAATGAAGTATCTGTAGAATGATGTTTTGATGGCCTCTCTCCCCCATTCTTAATGACTAACTCCCTTTAAAAGCCTCTATAGCTTTGGAAACTGTGTAATAGCAGTTATCTGTTATTAGCCTGAGGAAAAAAGTGTTTACAAGAGCAGATGATGGAAAAAAAAAGATGCTCTGGAATTCAAAACCTTATTTTATAATTAAAAGAGTCAGTTTTTCATTGCTTCCACAGAAGAAATTGATTTAGATATGTGAGATCTGCAAACAGAAAAGGCAAAAGTCTTAACTACGAAGCGGCGTATTTGAAGATGCATGTAGGAGTCACAGATCCGGTCAGTTTTTTCAAGGGATTTATGATGGTGTCAGTGTGACCCTTTCATTTTTCCTACAGAAAAAGATTTACAAGTACAAGAAGGTGCTCAGTAACCCCAGCCGCTGGGAGGTGGTGTTGAAGGAGATCAGGACGCTGGTGGACATGGCACTGACCTCTCCACTTCAGGATGACTCTATTCACCAAGCACCACTGGAGATTGTCTCAAAGCTGCTCTCAGAGGTATGACCTCAGTAGTGATTCTGCAAGACTCACATTGTCATATTTAGACAAGAGACAAACTGTTAAAGTTTGTGGGTGGGTTTTATTTTAACTTGGGCAATCAAAATTCTGCTTTTGAGTCTCCTTATGATTTCTGCTGACTTGAGTGGAATTTGTACTTGCTGGGGAGAAAGAGAGTTTGACCCATGTTAGCTAGATTTCTAGAAAAAACCCACATTTCTCTTTAGTTTTTTTGATTATTTATGGCAAATTTGTTATGGGTCTGATACATGTCTTATTTCAAGTTAGTGGGAAAACTCTTGACTTCTATCCCATTCGCTTTCTTTACATGACTGATAATTCTTGTAGCAATATGTATATACCAGTAAATTGATTGTACAGTTCCTGTATTATTGCCAATTCTGTCAAAGAAAAGTATTCTATTTCTTCAGAGGTATCTGTCCTCCTTTGGCGGCACCTGTTTCAAATAGCGAACTGTTCATGGACCAGAAATGTAACACCAAGCAGGTTTTTCCTGTCTTAGTTCTGATCTGCAAAGATTTATCATATGCAAAAAAAAAAAAAAAAATCCTAGCTATTTTTTCATGCAGTAGGCAAAGGTCTTAGCAACTCACAACTTCGTAAGCTCTGAATGGATCATGCTGCTGAGAAAGCTAAAAGCAAACTCTTTTTGCATAGGTGGTAGATTACAAGACTTCCAGTAAGTGTGCTGGCTCTTACTGGTTCCATGTGTGAAGGAAGAATTTCAGGAAAACTGCAGCAGTTAGTTTACTGACAAACAAATGATATACAACACCACAACAATCCTTTTATTAATTTTCATAGAAACATAAAACCTGTCTTAAGAAAGCATTTTTAAGAAATTTATTGCTGGCTTTAGTTTTCCCACTGATTGAGACCTACTCTGTCATTCTGGTTGTGTCCTCAGCTTTCATGGCTGGAGTGCTTAAATCTGAAGGTGCTGAGGGAGACGTAGAAACTTGCACAACCCCTTGTAGCAGATTTTAATTTGTTTAATTTTATTCTAAAAATAAGCAATTGCATTCTTGACCCTTTCTGCTTTTGTCTGGTGGTAGCTATGAGTACACTCTGTGCTGGTGTGCCAACTCCAAGTACTCATTCATGTCTTCTATTCGACTCTTTCAGAACAACAACTTAACCACTCAAGACCATGAGAGCATTATTGTGGTGAGTAGCTTTCTGTCAAAATCTGATGACAAAGATGTATTGTTTGATAACACTTCTGTTAATGCTTGCCTCTACCCCAGTGCAGTAGGATAAATATGAAAGAATTTCCACTAATGCTGGTGAACCTAGGCAGGACCAAACTCATTTATTCTACTGGGTTTTATGTGATTGTGTCATTCCTCTTTTCTTGTTTCATAGATGAGCAACAATAGTTTCCTTATCAACTTATGTGAAACAGCACAGGATGTTGAGGGTTAATCATCTCCCCAAATGACCTCCTTACTACGTTGTACAGTGCCATGTTCATTTCTATAGATGTACTTTAAATAATCAAAAAAACATTATTTCCAGATGTGTCCTATAAAACCCTTAGGCTTAGTAGCTTCCTGAGGGACTAATGCTACCATATACAGAATATCTTCATTGCTGATGGCATATGAGCAAGTGATGGGTTTTGTGAGTGTCTGTATGGATATGTGTCGCTACAGTTTAACCCCGTGCTTGCTTGATTTGTAAAAATATCTTCTTCAGCTCTTTTCTTTTCTGTAGGTTGTATCTATTTAGACATAGAAATAAGTGAATCAAGTGGCAATCTTTCCTTGTGCAACAAAATACAAAATGTCAACAGTTTATCAGAGAGGTAAACTTGGTTCCCCATCAGTGTGATTTAGTTTCAGTCAGTAGCAATTTCCAGATTTTCCCAGTAATCCAGTTTGAACCTCACCACCACCCAATTATGTCAGGCCTTGATGACTCTTTCTGCAAAATGACAAGGTGGCATGTAGCTGCCAGTTAGGTGTGAATTGTGTTTAACTACTGCTTAAGGTACTATTTTACCTGGAATCAGCCACGAAGGTTTCTGAAGTGGTATTTATTTGTTTTTTGAGGTCTTCTATAACCTTCATTTTTCTGTAGGGGCAAGGGTAAGTCAGCCCTGCAGTTACAACTGGTTGTTTAGGGGAAAGGATTTTAAAATCAAAGATGTAAGGTGACCCTGCTGTGAGCTTGAAAGTTGGACCAGGTGGCCTCCAAAGGTCCTTTTACTTGACATTCAGCACTTCTGGGTGGTGGCTTCTTCAGTTCAAGTTGTGCCCTTCTGCAGGTTGTGCCTGAACCATCAAAGACCTGACAGTTTCTGGGCATTCAGAGCTCACTGCTGTTACGGGGCTAACCTGCACTATTCTTAAGAAGTATTGCTACTGCTGTGCAATTTATGTGGTGTCTTAAAGGCACTTAGTGATTTGCTGTGCGGGTGGAACTGGCTTTCTTTCTGTAGCTGGTGCTGGAACAGATGAATATTACAACTGACTCCTTGACCAGAAAGGAAGGGGAAGCACAACTTGCCACAACGCAGCAACGTGAGATAGAACATTAATGCTTTTCACCACAGCACATGTAAGGAAAATACAGCCTGTTTTCATGCTGACCGTGCAGGCAGGGCTGTGACCAGCTTGATAGAGTCAGTTGTGGTTATTCCATACATTTAAGGAAGGACTGGCCTGAAATGATAAAGCTGATATTTCTTAGGCTAACGAAGTCTCTGATGCAGGATCCTCTGACACTTGCAGCACAGGTATAAATACTTGCTGATTTTGCAATATGAGACTCCTGTGATTTGGCGGGTCCTATAGCAGACACTCCAAAAGATGGGTTCAAGGAAGATCTTTAGCTCAGGTGTTGGATGGTTAGCAAATATATTCTAGTCTCACTGTGTAGTGTCGCATTCTCCATCAGTCTGCTGTTGCTGCAGCAGCAGAGGAAGAGTGGACAGTTGCAGAAGGGTGGCACACCATAATCAACAGAAACTTCATAAATGTTACGTGTACCCAAAACCAGATCTTTGCACATGTACTTGTGTTTCACTGTTGGAACTCACATTAATCTTGACCTGCTAGTGTGTGCAAGCAAACTGACTGGGGCCGGAATCCTTAAGGAGATGAGAGGGAGAATAAAAACCAAAGCAGGCTGCTATAATAGAGCTCTAGATGCCATCTGGATAAAATATCTGGTGTTCAGTTGCTTAATACAAAATGTCCTAGCTGCTCTTTTTAGGGTACTTTTAAATGGGTACTGGGAATCCCTTTAGCTCAAGACTGGAAAAGCCCGAGGGCACCATTGCATAGAGAGAATGCCTTGTTCTAGTACCATTTCCTAATTTACAAAAAAGTAACAGCAACATAAGCTCATTACACCCTCAGTGACAGGTATGACCTCTAATGTATTTACCAAGCATAAGCACATTGGTTTGCATAGCAACAAAGGAGGAATGGTTGATCTCTACTTTCACAAATTTAGATACCTGATTTCAATGAACAGGATCCTTCAATGGAAGAATAATGCTATGTTACTTTTAGTGAGTTATTTCTCACAAAAAGAGCTTGAGCCCACCTATAAAGGGTTTGTGCGTGTTTGTGGCGCTTTTCACATTTTTCTTTTAGGGAGACATTCTAACTGAAACAATGAGCCAGATTCATTGTTGCTGTTTTACATCCTAAAAAACTTGGTCCGCTTCTGTTTTCATTTAAACCATTATAAAAATTATGCTCCTTCGCTGTATTTTATGTATTTACACTGTTGTAGTTAAAAGCAAGATTTTACAGAAGATTCATAGCAAAAGATACATAGCCCACCGCTAATTTCTCTGTTGATGCTTTTGTGATGCTTTATTCTTTTTTAAAAGTGAGTTTCCCCCCTCGCACCCGAAAAATATTCCCTTGCAAGATGCTTACTCCATTTGCAATCCTTTAAGTAAATTCCTCTCTCTCTTTTTGAAGGCAATTGCACCTTTGCTGGAAAACAACCATCCTCCTCCTGACCTCTGTGAATTCTTCTGCAAGGTATCAGAACAACTTTGCTTTCTGCAATGTCATAGTTGCATATGACTGGAGTTCTTCAAGGGGATTGTTGTTTTTTTGTCTCCTTGCCTTATGTCCAAATTGTTTTCAGTTTTTGTTCAACAAGCAATGGTATTGGAATAGTTAACAGCACCATTATGATAAATAGATCCATGTCTTCAGTACATCATATTGCATAGTCCCGATACTCCATGAGAGTTAAAATCTTCAGACTCCCACAGCCCAGTCTGGGTCCAAGAGATATCCTGCTGGATGTTCTATGTAGCTAATGCAAAAATCATTGGAGTTGCTGTGTTCAGATGAGTTGGTAATGTGGTGCACAACTCAACCGTAATGGTATTATATAATTGCTAATGGCAGCAGGAAGATCATAAGGACCCATCCTCTTTCCTTAAAAGTCCATGCTTGTGCTACATTTTGCATCTTTTCCATAAACCTCTGGGTATTTTGGATTGCAGAGCTTCTGGATTTGAGAATACTACTTTTCCTCTAGGCCCGTTTGTGTTTCAGATTCAAGTCTGCTTAAATTTGCTTATTGATGAGTGGGTCTGCGTTTGTCAAAGGTTCTGGATGCTGCTTATAATTCTCATCCAGAGTTATTCATTAGCACCTTTTCCTACAGAAATTAAGTCAAGTTTCAGAAACTTCTTTGACCGTTTTGTTTTTATAAGCCTGTCACTTTTATTCCTGTGGGTTCTTGCCTTTGGTCTGAATCAAGAGGTGGGCACCTGGTTGTCTTCAGATGTGTGGGATGGGCTGTGTATAATTGCAGGAAAGACAATGGAGTTTTCCTCCTTAGAGATACTCAGAACTGAAATGGACAAGGCTGATGAGAAGGCTAATGTATCTTCAAAACTGACCCTGCCTAGAATGGTGGCATTGGTCCAGATGACCTCCAAAGGTCCTTCACAACCTATATTATCTGGCTGATACATTATGATTAGATATTTTAGCTTGTGATGGGAGAGTGGCTTGTTGATACCCTTCAAGATCCACTGCAGGCTTTCAGCCTGGATCCCTAAGAAAGGAAGTCTGTGCCATTACACTGCCCGTGTCTACGTATCTTTTTTTATCTGCAATGCCTTTACTTTTAAAACTGTTGGCAAGTTTCAACTGATTTTTTAAAAAGGGATAGAAGTCTCAAAATTACTACATTCCAGTGATTTTTGTGAAGAACAGGCGGTAGGTAAAGGAACTTGTATAATACATGAGCTCCCATGGTTATCTGCTATTAAATGACAGCAAATACATAGGAGAAAGCAACGTTATCAGTACTCTCTCTAATCCTGGGAAAGATTAATTTAGGCCTTGGATCTTGTTAATCTTGGGGTAATCCGTGCATGGGGTGTGAAGCCAGAGAAGACCTGTCTTCATAATTTCTGCAGCTCACAAAATGACTTGTTGCTCGTTACAGCACTGCCGAGAGCGCCCGCGGTCCATGGTTGTGATAGAAGTGTTCACACCGGTGGTGCAGAGGATTCTCAAACACAACATGGTGAGTGCACATTGTGGAACTTGGTCAGTGGGGAAGTTTTACTGAGATACCTTTCATAATTAGCAGTTGCTTTATTGCCTGTAGTGCAGAAAGCACTGCAATATCTAAATATAATCCCCTGAACTGTGGATGCTGTGTGTAACCATGTGGTTTTTTTATGAATGCAAAGTAATAAGTACCCAGTGGGATCTAAATGCATCTAAGCAAACCCATGATTTGAGAAACGTATCTTTTGACAGCAGTGCCAGCAGTTCCAGTTCTCTCCCACCTGGCTCTTGGTTCCTTATTTGCTCCCTGCGTGCCCTTGTTGTAGTTATAGTAGTTTAAAATCAATTAAATAACAAAGTCAGAATAGAGACTTTGTTGATTTTGAGCTGAGGCCCTCAACATTTTTTTCTTTAAGAAATCCCTGGCTCTTTGGATTTCCATTTTTCTTTAAACTCATGTCTAGTGAGTTCTTACCTAGGTTTCCTGAATTTCCTTAAGCTTTTCTGCTATTTGTTTTCCTTTTCATTCCAGGAATTGTGTACTCTGTCATTTTATGATTGTTCTTTCGCAGGCACTCTCTCTTCTTATTGCCGATCAGTTCCTTGCTAGTGATTGAAATAAATGCTAGGAGGCTGCCCTGCCAACTCTGCTCTCTCCATCCCATATACCAGTTTCTCCCTTCCGACTCTTAAGATATTCTTACATGGTCCATACTCCTTTCTGAAGGGAGGTCTGAGTGAGATTACCAGCCTGCTATTCTTTGTGGCATATTAAGTTTCCTGACACAGTTTTTAAGTTAGACAAAGAAATTTTACTTTACAATGCTGTGGCAGAGTAACAAATACATAAAATATTTAAGACAGTTGGCTGTGATTTCAAGGATGGGTTTTATACCTCTGTAACTACAGAATCAACTTCTTTTCACTAGCTAGTATAATTTTAAAGACCATACGCTGTCCTGTGTACAACGTGAACCCAGTTCATATTTCTTATTTTTACAACAGTATTATTATTTAACTTGAGCTTACAGAACTAGGTAGAAAGCCCAAGATGGTGAAAAGGTCGTATTCCTGGCTCTGTGCCTGCACTCTGCAGACATGTAAACATTTTTGAATATTCTGTAGTGTTCAATGAAATATTCTGTAAATGTTATTCTTGGATCCCAGACTCATTTTTTTAAAGCATCCAGAGCTCTTGAGGAGTCTCAAATGAAATCTAACTGCATAGTGTAATGCTTGTATTTGGTTAGCTTCAGAGAATTGGGTATATTTACCATACTTAACATTTGCAGATTGAAAATCAACATGTCTGTACCACAGTGTGTAGTCAGAGAATTTATGGTGTCATATATTAATTGGAGTGGATTTGGGCACTTTACTACTCTCCAGGGACTTTTGTACTGAATAGTCTTTTAGAGAATGTATGTGTGTGCCCGTAAATAAAGTTATCCTTTAGGGGGACTGTGTTGTTGGCAGTAAACCTCATAACCTTAGGAGGCCCCATGTAATTCAGCATACTTAACAGCAGGAGACCTAGCTCTGTTCCCTCCTTTGCTGCTAATTCACTCTGGTCTTTGATAAGTTCATGACTGATTTTGTTCCACAGTTACCCACCTATAAAATGGGGAAAGAGTGCCTCATTTATCTACCATATTGAATTCTCAAAAAAAATGACAGTAGCTTTTTCTCTTTCTGATGCTAAGTTATGTGCAGGACTGGAGACTATTGTATGCTGAGTTGTTTGGGAAGTGCTCAGCAACCTCTCAGTACCTTTGGATTTCAGCTGTTTGTAGGCTCAGCCAGAATGTTTGTATATAAGTGCTATTGTTTGTTTTTAGGGGGAGAGCAAACAGTATTGATTGTGTATAGTCCTGTACCTGGAATGGTGACAGGGCCTTATATTGTGTTTAGAGAGGTATTTTATTTTAGAGCAGTCAGCGATGACATCCTCTTTATGAACTCTTGGACTTTCATTCTAACTTCAGTTAGGACACCTACACAGGTTGAAAAATTCTCATCAACAAATCAGAACTGCAAAAGCTGTCTTGCAAGGAATGTTCATGAAATTAAAAGAACACCAAATAATAGATAGAGTACACACGGTTTCATGCCCTTGAATCAAGTATATGTGCACCTGCCGGAAGGAGTTGTTCAAAGTTTAATGATTTTAATTATAATACCAACTGTGGAATTGCCCACAGTCCCTTTGCCACGTGAAGTTACGAAGTGCCCATTCAATACTAATGAAGAGTGCCACTAACAATTAGGCTTGAAGGAGACGTTCCATTATTTTGTGAACCCATGAGATGTTAACATCAGTTGGGCTATAGAAGTGCCTGAAACCAAAATAAGTAGCAGGAGGTTTCAGTGCTTTGGGAGTGTATCTTCCTTTTTACAGACCACCACTTCTTTACCACTTGTTGTATTTCTTTAACATTTCAGTTGCCATTTATTTTTGCAGGATTACTCTTCTTCCACAGCCATCTGCTTGAGGGATTAGTAAGAGGGCTTGTTTCCCCTCAGTGGGCCTTGTTCGCTGCATGGAAATTTAGCTTTGTAGTTCTGTAACACCTGTGTAATAAGGTTACACCTGTGTAAATGTGAAGAAATGTCCTGTGGAATAACACTCACTAGACAGCAAATTTTACTCCTTTCACATCTAAAAATAGCAGGTGATGTGAGGGGATGCAGGATTTCAGTTAGCAGGTGCCTTTCTGACTGCAGGATTTGAAGAAGGTGACTGTTGAGCTCACTTCTCAAATTCACATTGTAGCTAGAGTAAAATCCCTAGAGTAAAAGCTGATCTCTGGTTTTATACTTTATCACTTATTGATTGCATGTCAAAAGGATTTACTTTAAAACCAGAATAGCTATGATGTCAAACATGGAAGTAAAAAATTGTGTTGCATTTCTAAAAGAACTACAGTTATGAGTGGAAGCAAAAATGCAAAACAACAAAAATTAAAGGTATAAAGTGAAGTGTATGAAAAAATCTAAGTGCAGGGAGATTTGTTGGGTTTTTTTATTTTTTATTAAATACACCTATTATTTCAAAATGGGTATGGCAAAAGAGGAGAATTAGAAAGCATGCCCTTATTAGTGGGAAGCATGCAGTGATAATATGCTCTTGAAGCTGTCAGCGTTGAAGAGAAATTGATTGTGTTTGAGTTGTTTTCTTTTGAACACCTACCATTGCAATGTATGTTTCAGATGTGTTTGACTGTCTTCACTGGATCTCTCCTTTTTGGACAGGACTTTGGGAAGTGCCCTCGGTTGCGGCTGTTTACTCAGGAGTACATTCTGGCTTTGAATGAGCTGAATGCTGGAATGGAGGTGGTGAAGAAGTTTATTCATAGGTTAGTTATATTTAATTTATGGTGTGTTTCCAGTGCTGTGTTATTTCTCCCAGCCCTGCTTATCTGTCTCCTGGCTGTTAAGAGTAGCTGGCGCTTTCTGGTACTGGAAAATGGCAAATAAATTAGAAAAGACCATGAGGCAGTGTTGCTGAAGTCTCTTTTTTAAATAAAACAAACTCATTCTCAAATATGGCTGTGGTTTTCTGCCTAGTTACACAATGGAAGCAAATGGGCTTTGTTATGCTTACATTGTTTTTACACATTTGCACTGGAAGCCTCTACAGAGAGATTCCTTTAGATCATGTAATGCTTGAGGAACTGTAGAGATACCATACCAAATAAACTAAGGATGCAACATAGCCTTATTCATAAATAAGGACCATTGTGTATGGATTTACTGGGTTGAAATAGTTCTCTGCTATGGCTCTCCTGAAAATTTCCCAAAGCTGTCTGTCCAGTTCTGGCACCCTCTTCTGCCTGACTGCTTATGCTCACAGAGATCTTCCTCACAGTGATGTTATTTTGGTTTTTGTTTTTCAGCATGCATGGTCCAACTGGACAATGCCCCCATCCCAGGGTCCTGCCAAATCTTGTAGCTGTCTGCTTAGCAGCCATTTATTCGTGTTATGAGGAGTTTATCAACAGGTCAGTATTATGAACCCCCAGCTGACTGCATGTTACTCCCTTCCAAATGTGTGGTGTCTGTAAACGAGATAGGCATGAGCATGGGTATGTGGCAGCGTGTCTTCATTCTCACTCTGCTTTTTGCTAGAGTTACGTGTGGGAGTTCTGGTCAATCACATCCATGTTTTTGTGGATAAATGACTGTATTTATTACTGCTTACGTGCTTGGAAACCTAAAAGATGCTGACCCTTCATTCGCTTGTACTCACTGTTGCATGTTTTGAGGCAGTGGGCATGGCAATCTGGCATTGCACATCTTTGTCTCCAATGCTTAACAGTGGAGGCGGTGCTGGTGGTGCAAGGAGCTTGGCAGTTCCCAGTACAGAAGTGCTGCAAGCTACAGTAACTTCCAAGTTAGCTTCCAAGAAGCTCAACAGCCAGCTGCATGCTGATCATGGCCACTGTTGGGATATTCCTCTAAGGCAGATTGAAGCTGTAACCAGCCTCTCTGGACCAGCAAAAGATCAGCAGTCCACAAGAATCTCTGGAAATTAAGCACTACCCAGAGCAGTGCCACTTGTGATCCCTTTCTGGCACATAAAATGTATGTTACACCTACAGCAAAGGGAAGGATGAGATCTTGAAGAAGGGGCTCTGTGTAAATCGCTGTGTATCTACAGCTTTGAACCTGAACTGGTTTCACAGTTCTGTCTCCATTATAGTGGAAAATTTTTATTCCTGCTTACTGCAAAATGGATACCATGGTTCTTGACACGTGAGCCAGTTTCCAGTAGGCACTGAGGGTTCCCTTCTGCTGTGTTTCCTGTTTGTTGATGCCCATCTGACTTTCCTCGAGGTAGAGCACAGACAGGGGCTCTTGTGTCCAACAAAAATTCCAGACGCAAGGGCTGCAGACAAATGTCTGGGCATGCACTGTAGCCAGAAACATACTTGGGCATGGATTCTGTTACAGCTTTGCACAACTTGGATGGGAAAGTTTACCTTTATACTAAACTGGCATGTCAAACGTAGTAAAGAAAAGCTTGAATTTTTGTAGAACAGAGGCTACGGGACAGTCCTGTTGGAACCTTTAAATGTTTTTAATTGATTTCAGTAATCTGATTACACAGGAGAAAGCAATCTGCTGGGCTGGGGTGAAATGCAGTAGGAAATTGCAAAAGATCTTGGCTTTTCAGTATTACAGTCTTTCTCCTGCTCTCTGCTGTTATGTCTGCTGAAATTACTTTTTTATTTTTAAAATTCAGTCGAGACAATTCGCCAAGCCTGAAGGAAATTCGGAACGGCTGCCAGCAGCAGTGTGACCGAAAGCCTAATCTCCCCCTCCGCCTTCTTCACACAAGTCCTGACCTGGTCTCTCAAGAGGCCACCTTGACTGAATCCCGTCTCAAACCAGTCATTGTCACTGCAAGTGAGATCCACGTGGAGGTGGAACGCAACAACACAGCTAATCAGAAGATGACAGCCAATGTTGGCAATGACAGCGAGCCCAACCTGATTGACTGCTTGATGGTCAGTCCGACCTGCAGCACCATGAGCATTGAACTGAGTGCCCAGGCAGACAGGATCCTTGGCTGTTATGTTGAAATACTCAAGATGCTGTAAGTAACTATTTTAAACAAATTTGTGAACATTATCATCTTAACAGTTGGGGGCTTTTCGCACAGGCCGGTCATCTTCAACATCTGTGTGCAGCAAGCACGTGGTTATAAATCTACCTCCAGCTCTAGAGCCCAGCCTCTGAAAGAGACATCTGGCACTGCCAATTTGTTCTAAAAATAGCAATAGGAAAATGAAAACGGAAAGCTTATTTGCACAGTGAGCCTTGGGCATATTAGAGAAGATGGGATGTTGTTGCCAGTGGTTTCTGTTTTGTTCTTGCCCACCAGAAAAGAAATAATTCCATTTGCATCCTCTGGGGCTCTTGGGATGTCCCAGACAGAGCTAGAGAAGACAAGTCTATGCTAGGCTCAGTGCTTGCACAGTGATAGGCAGCGCTGCTCCCCTGGCTTCAGCAGGTTGTTGGATGAGATGAGTGCCTTTCACTTAGATGTTTTTCCCTCATGTGTTTGTAGGCATTTTATGACTTGTTCAGATTTACTTTTATTAGAGTGGAACCAGTTGTCAACCAGTTGCTTTGGTACACTGAACCTATGTTAGAACGAATGCTCACATAACCTTTACAAAATGATGGCTCCATGGTTTCCAGGGAGACAAATCCTCTGAATATCTTCAAGAGGAATATAAAAACAGAAGTTATTTAGGAAAAGCTTATTTTTCTCCTGGATAAATAAATAAATGGAGTAACACAAAAGATGGACTATGGAATATAAATTTATAGAAGTATAGTAAAACAAGGCTTAATGTAGCAATCTTTGAGTTTTTTAGAATACAAGAGGCCGTGGGTGAAGTTTGGGCTCTGCTGTAAACTGTGAGCATGTGGCTACACTGAAGTCAGATGTAAATCAGGGTGTGCACTCTTGTTGAATTAAAGGAAGTCCAACTGCTGTGATGGAGGATTTTGCGAAAGTTTCATCCCAGATTTTAATTTTTTTCAAAATGCGTAGTACCAGTTTTCAATGTAATTCCTTCATTCACTGCAGACATGGCTTGCAAATATTTACATAAGCATACACTCAGAACTAGAGACAGGACAGATGAATCCAAGATACTGTTCCAATATGCCTTTGCTTCATCTGGTGGCTTCTAAGTGTTCACGCACCCAGGTGCTACTTTAAATACATTTTGTATTTATTCCCGTCCCCTTGACTCTAGATGTTTCCCATAAACACTACGCACTCTTTCTTGGTCCTTATGCTGGCTTGGATGCTGACTCACTAAGCATTGACGGGTTTTGTTTCATCATGCAGCTGACACACACCTATAAACAAATTCACGAATGGGCATGTTGTTCTTTACTCTCTCCACATTTTAAATATTTGATATGCCAGGTCTCAATTCCCATATTGTTTCTTAAAGGACTCTCTATTTCAGTCCATACCTTGAAATAATGTATTTTTTTGCTGTCTTTTAAAAATCTTAAAAACCTTTTGCTGTCTTTTTAGTGAAAACTTAGCAACAGTGAAAAAGAGAGCCTGTTACTGCTGTTGCACAGGTTGTGGGGCGTGCGACAGCTTTGTGCCCTTTTTCAGCTTGAACAGTGGCAATTCTGAAGGGTGAAACCCACAGGATGTGTGTATAGTAAAGAGCCAGCGACACAACAAAACTAGAACAACTCTGCTCAGATTGCCTTGCCAGAGTCCACATTCTGCTTGAGAAATCACAACCTGTGAGACTTATAAGTCTGTTTCTAAGCAGAACCATGGCTCTAATTTGGGTTCTCTTCTATTCCTGTTCATCCTTTAATTTTTTTTTTCTGGACCTGAAAGTGTTAATACAGAAATTAGTTTTGTTCCTGATTCTGCCACTATCTAACTGTGTAGTTTTAGACAAGTTGCTTCTTTTTGCACTTCCGTTTGTTTATTTGTAAAATACAGGCAAAGATTTTGAATGTTGTTTTTTGAACTGAAACCAGGGATGGAAAGCATTGTAGAAGGGCTAGTAGTTATTAATGAAAATGAGGGATAATGCTGTTGTGATGCTGATTCCTTGCATGCTCAAGCTTTTCTTGAACAGAGGCTTTATGATGCACAAAAAACTATTACTGTACTTTGGAAAACAAAGAATATGAAGAAAGAGAGTTGAAGAACATGCCGGTAGGAAGCAAACATTAATTACAAAACAACTGCTATCCGGGAGCTGAGCTCTCAGTGGGCAGTCAATAAAATAATGTTCTTATTAATAAAGTGGTAAGCCAGACATAAATAAGTTGCTTAGCACTGAATTTAATTGTTCTTTTAGGTGTCTGACTCAATATCATCATCAAAAGAAGAGAGTCTCCAACAATGATATCTTTTTTACATAATTAATTTAGGGAAGCAGGGAGTGATTTATCTAGGCAGATTTTAATTATTGAAAGTCTAGCAAATAAAAGTTCTTAACAGCATCTTCAGCAGAGGACATTTTATTGTTCACCTAATTCCTAGACACTATTTACTTTTTTTGGGAAAAAACACTTCTAATATTGATAGAAATGTAACAGAAATTATTTAATAATCTCTGTAATACTTCACTTTTTGCACTGAAGGCTAACTGTGCCAGTTAGAAAGTTAATCTCTGGGGCTATCATAGCACCAAGAACATCTTTGACCCTTTTTCTAATGTGGTTGAGTAACAGAACACAACTATTGCGTACTAATGGAAAACAGAAAATAATGGTTTTAAAGATGTTGCCCAGAGCCTGGGCAGATAATAAAGGAGAGAAAGTCTCCAGTGGAACGTGGTATTTTTGTCCTGCACTCAAAAGTGGATCAAACTTCTGTGTCAACATTCTCTAATGCATTCTGGACTCTGATAGTGTTACTGATGCCAGTCAGTGCCTCCTGAATGCTACAAGTCTTAAACTGGTGCGTAGAAAATACACTAAATTAATTGAAACCTTTCTGTGCATATTAAATTAGATGCTTAGAGAGCTGCTTAGTGTTGTCCAGCTCCAACTTGCATGTTAATGTTTCCATACATTCTAGTATTTCTTGTACAGCCAAACGAATGCTTGAACAGAACAACTGTGGTTAGAGAAATTTGCAGTGAAAGGGTCTACATGTCCTCTTCCTAGGACTGGAGAACTTCCAAGTCTGTGTGTCACCTGAAGGAGCCTACTGATTCCTCTGGCAACAAGCAGTTGGGGGAACACTTAAACTGTGCTTCTACTGAAATACAGATCAACAAATAGCAAACAAAACTGGCTGCAAGAGTAGACACATCTTAGTGAGGCTGTGGCTGTGATGTTGAATTGTAAGCTGTCCCCCTTCACTTGTGTTATTTTCTATTTCCATGGTTGCGCGCGGTGGCAAGGGTCCTTCCAGATGCCCAGACATTTGCAGCCCCCTCTGGGACCAGGGTAGAGTTTGCTCCTTCGGACAAACATCCTTTGCTGTTTCCTTAAGTTACCATGCCAGCTGAGAGCAGTGTAGGCCTTTTCTGTTCTCACCAGCCAGGAGAGAACCTTTCTAGGGCCTTTCAGAGGTATCAGATGTTCTTTTGAAAAAAAAAATAAAACAAGTCCAACTCAAAAGAAATCTGAACGTGAAAAGATACCTCATTGTTTCACGAATAGATTTGTTCATTATGTCATAAGGGGATGTTGGGGAGACTTTTTCTCAGCCTGTGTGGAGCCCAGAGCTAAACTTTGTGTCATACAATTGAGAGGAGTTGGATTTCTGATCTTGTCATCTGCTCAGTCTGGAGAAATGAGCTGCTCACAAGTAGTTGCTCCTGTCTCTTTATTATCCCCTAAAAACAGAAGGCTCAGGGGTGCAGTCTCTCACTGATAAGACTGAGAGCTTTCCAGACGCAAGCACCCACTGGAACTTCCCCTGCCTTCTCTGCATTCCCCAATAGGTCAGTGACATGCTTTGAATATCCCAAGTGGATTCTCTTATGTCATGTTTATCAGGGTTGCCCTGGGCTGCTAATATGTTTTGGATTGTTTGTGCCGCACATGACATATGGGCAGGTTTTCATTTTGGTGAAAGGTGATCCTGGGGAAAGAAAATGTATTATGTTGGCAGGCCAGTAGTGACAATGGCCCAAAGGCAAAGTCCCTGCAGTCAGTGATTATTTAATTCTGTGGTTGGCCAATGATCTGGCCAATCCCCTCAAAAAGTTTCTGGTTAAGTAAAGCTGCGTGCAATAGCAGTCAGCTGCTCTGACAGACTTCACCTGCTTGGCACCCTGACCTAAAGACTAGCACACACTTCCCAGGGCCAGAGGTCGGGCTGCAGGCTGACTGCTGTGCTGCTTGCCTGCACTTGCAAATCAGAGCCTGTGGATGCATCAGGGAGTCCTTCTGCCCCTCTACTTTTATAAGGCCCATCCTGAGATTTAAGCTGTTTGATGAGGATGAGCTAGAGCACAGCACCTTTTGAAGAGCTCCAAAGGGAGTTTGTCACAGGTGCTCTCTTGAGATCTCCCTGTAGCTCTTGGCTCCCTCCTCCTCCTGCCATGGCCTCTTTGTCTGGCTCATTGCAGTGGTTGTTAACTGCAGCCAGAGCTAATCTATCTCCCTTTCTTTCCCCACTTCAAACATTTCTGCCTTGTGTTAGAGCTTTGAATTGGACCAAAAGGAAAAAAAAAACCGAAAGCAACTGTTGGAAATGAAAGCAGAGTGCAGATGAGATGAGCACAGACAGAAGGAAAATGTTTTTGAAAAGGAAATAGGTGGGAGGAGGAGAAACACTGTAGGCTTTTAATAAGTAGTTTAGTTTTATTCTTGTGCTATGTTTGTTTCGTGTTTCCTAGCACAGATTGAAGGGATTACAGGTTGTATAGATTTTATGTTCAGGTCCCACTCATGACCAAATTCTATATATTTCACAGGAGGCAGTTTTCTCTCTTTCTTCTCATCCTAGGGAGTCAGGCTGTGGTGTATTTTCAGTGCCCTCTCACAGACCTGCTCTGCAAGTGGATACAGTACGTAGCCTGCAACTTGAAGAAAAGTCAGTGATACTGTGCTAGTCTGTCTGCAGTGTATCACTTGGTGTTATTCTGCTACAAAGCAGCTTTTTTCTTCCTCTTGCTTCCTTCGAATATCAGCCATTAAAAATGGATTGGTCCACATTATTACTAATCGCAACTCTCCAGATTGCTCGTGGAGGAATTTTAGTGGTGTAACACCTAGCTTGAGGTGTCATGGGAACTAAGCTTCCAAGTGGGTGTCAGCTTTTAGGCTTCTGTTAGGAAAGATTTGTAGTTGCTTTATCTCATGTGATGTGAAACATCTTTTAACACCTTTGAATTTCCTAACTCAGCCTGTTGACTTTCAGGTCTCTTCAACTCAAAAATCTGCTCCTAAAGTTGGTTGCATCTACCACTAAAAATGTGCTGGTTTAGTAGGTTTAGTAGAAATTTCCAGAGGGTATGTATATTTAAACAAAGAAACAAACAAACCAGAAGAAATATGGCTCATTAGACTTGTCAGTTCTTTGAGGACCCAGGCGCAGGCACTGAGTTGTATGAGCTCTCCAGAGCCAGTGTTGTTGCTTGTGAGAAGCAGGGCTGTGATGTGGAGGGTGAGTTGAGTCTTGGCCCAAGCATACAGCACTGCAGGACTTTACTGCAGGGGATGTCACTAGTAACAGGAGGAGCACACAACATCCTGAGTGCGGAGGTTGATGTTTGTGTGGAAGTATGGTGTTAGCTCCAAGTCAGACTACTTCTTGCGGTCTGGACTATTTTCTCACACCTAACATAGTGACACTCAGGCCGTGTGTATCAGAAACCTCTGACACGTCTCATGGCTACAGCTGTAGATACGTTGCATCATCTATCTCTACAGAGACCTGGTCGGTAAACAAGAGACATTCAGATGAATCTGAACACAGGTCAGAGTTCTGTGTCACTGACCCATTCAATTTGTCGTAGGTCAGAAACAACAAGTAGTCTTGTAGACAGCCTTGACTTACTTCAGTTTATATGACAAAGCCGTGTCCTCGGGTGTTTCACCATATTCGCTTTACAGAGACAAAGTAGAAAGACAACCCCTTGTAGTGAAGTCCTGCTTCATGACTTGCTCTTCTGAGGCAGTAAACAAAGTTGGTTGTCTTCCTTATTTGTGTAGTGTGTAAGTAGGTAAGAAGTTTTTGTCTCTGGAAAGAACCTTGTGAAAGGGTGATCACAAAATGCGCTGTCTGCAAGGGACTCATGCTTGCTTTAGATTAATGTAACACCCTTTATCTCAGAGTTGCTCCTAATTTAGAGTAGAGAACAGAATTCTAGATGGAGGAGAAAATTTCACTCAATGGCTTCTAGTACAACTGGCATGGGCATTTCCTTTTGGATTTCTGTAACTTCACACACTCTATGCTTTATGCCTCAAGTACTAACGATAACAAGAGGAAAATAAACAAACTGTTTATTAGGGGTCATAGCCAAGACTCAAGTGTTACATTTGGTGTTTTGAAGAGAACCAGCACTGAGGTTTTTGCCTGACCAGTGCCACCTTGGTTGCTGAACTACCTGCCCTAAAGCCCCAGCCTTATACCTAAGTGCTTTCATGGCTGTTTAACAGCTGTAGGTAGGAGAGGAGTCATCTCCCTGAACTCAACACAATGTTATGATTCTTGGTCTCGTGGCAGAGGAACTTCAGGAAATGACTGGGAAATACATGCTAGGATTATCTGGTAATGCACCCATGAAAAGGGCAGGACTGCTTGCTGAAGTTACCTACTGAAGTTAGGGACACATAGTTTTGTGTGCTAGGTTGTATCTGGCATGGGAAAGACAAATATCTGTATTGAACTTGAACCTTTTGCTCGGTAATATGGAAGAAGGGCTACTAACTGCTCCCACAGTGCTTTTGTAAGGCGTTCGTCAGGTTTTTTTAATATGTTAAGTCACTATCAGATCACAGTTGTGGATTGGTTACTTACATGAGATATTATATTCTATATATTTGTACCCTGAACTTCTACTACTCTTGGTCAAGTGGTAACTGCCTTGGTTGATTTGTACATCATGGTTATCCCTTCAATTAAAATTTCTATGCGTGCTGCTTCTTAACAAATACACTGCATATGCACATAAGTTTTCTTCATGTTCATGAACATGCCTTTGTGGACTGCCACTTGTATTATTAAAATACAGATATCTCTGGTTTATCTAGTTAAAATAAGTGGATGAGACTTTTGGAAATGCATCCACCTTTGATTTCTCTGGCCTAGAACTTCTTCTTTGCAAAAAAGTGCATTATTTTGGAATGCCTCCTGTGCATATGCTGTCTCTTTCTAATGCTGTCAGTAGGTACTGTCCACTTGAGAACATTACGCTTCGTTCCTTCCTGAAGAAACATCGTACTTTTGTGCCAAGTTTGTATTAAGCTGCAGCCAATAATCTGCCTTCTAAACCTGAAGTTCAGAGGGTAACAGCACTCTTCTCCATTGTCTTCTACAGGCATCCCAAGGTGTTTAACCCTGTATGGGGTTTACTATGCTTACTCATGTGTGTACTTATTGGTATTAATTGGAGTAAGAGTGGCCTAGCAGGCAGGCAGTGCCAGGATCTGGGCTCTAGCTGGTGGTTTCTGTGCCCTGTTTTGATGCTGACTTGCCAAATTCTCTCATCTTCTGTGTACTTCATCCATCTTATAGTTGCTCTATCTTTTGTGCAGTCCATTGCTATGGCAATTGATTCATGCTAACTAACCACTAAGTGTTTAAGATCATGTGAAGGAGAGGGGTGGCAGTGTGCAAAATGCCATTTCTACGTGAGGAACCGTACCTGCTTCACCACATGTGCTTGAGCAGCTGGCATTTTGCAGGTAGATTGAGATGTGCTGCCAGATTGGTTTGTACAGACCAGTGCATGCTGTAAGGCTAAGTGTTCTCTTTGTCTTAGTTGGCGTGAGCATGGATGGCTCCTCATAAAAGGACAGTTTTGTATAATTACAGCAGAGACGAAAACAATCTGGGAGCTGTGGTGCTAACACAACAGAGAGGAGGCACTTCAGCTCTCAGTTCAGATTATACTCATCTGTCCTCTTTCACTCCTAATAATTTTGACAGAACTTCCTTCTTTATTCTCTTTCCTCATAAGCTAAGAGCTTTGTGCTATTTAAACTGACCCGTTCCTTTGTGCCCAGCTCAAAAGTGGTGGTGGGGGTGTCTGTTTCTACAAATGGACTTATGTCTTACAGGAAAAAAATAATTCCAATTAACTGCTGAGCAGAGCTGTAAATAGCAATGGCCTGGTAATTGCTGTACCAACTTAGATGAAAGTATTACTTAGTGATTAAATGTCAACAAGTTTAATAAACAGCAAATGTCTTTGAGTTGACATAAAGAAGGCCTCTCTGGGGATCATTGTAAATGCCAGATTTATTGTGCCTCAGTGGAGAATGCTGAATATGGAAAGGGAAATGTCACTGTAGGTCTTTGGAGTGTCTCAGTAAAACAGAAGGGTTGTTGGTGCCTGCAGTAAAAAGCTTTTGACTCGAACTAACTGTTGACAAACCATATTCAATATTTCATGACCTATTAATAAAATGTTCATTTTTCAGGTCAGACTATGATGACTGGAGACCAGCACTGGCCAGCTTGCTTCAACCTATCCCATTTCCCAAGGAGTAAGTTTGCACTTAGTATTTACTGGGTTATTGGTGTTACCTTTATTTTATGGGGAAATACAGTGTCAGCTGAAAACTGATGGTAATAGAAGCCTTGTGCCTCTAGTATTGATTTAGAATTTAGAGTTGATTTTGACTGGTGCAGAGGAATGTAAAGACTTCCCTAATCTTCATCTTCCTGAATATGAAGAGAAAAAATGGTTAACTAGAGACAGGTAGACAAGAAAGGAAAGCTGCTAAGAAGGAGAGTAAAATAACAAATTTAGTGGAGGAGAATGCTTTACTGGCATCACAGTGACTCACATAATTTATATTTTGTATTAAATGAAGAAGCTAACCTGTAGATCAGCCAAGTCTCCCTTGGAAACCTGTTAATGAACAGTTGTGTTTATAAAATGCAGACCTCCACAGACAAACATTACAACCTATAATTGTACAATTTGCTAGCTTATCACATCCCCTAATGACTTGACATCTTGAATCAGAGAGGTCTAATCCTCCATGCCACGTTACCTGGGCTACAGTGAAAGCTTGGAGATGGACAACAGAAACATCATTTACCCAAGTCAAACTTGAGTCCTGGAAGAGGTGTAAACCATTCCTTGTTGCAAGGCTTTTCTCAGAATGACTGTTAATTGCTTTACTGATGTATGATGTTAATTAGTTGCTACTGTACCTAAATTACATTGCAGTTAAAGAATTTACCTGGCTCTTAGATGTAGCCAAAATTCTGGTTTTAATTATATAACAGTATTATAGGTATTTTACTTACTGTCTTCTGACCCTAAATTCCCACTGATGTTAGTCAGACCCTTGTCTAAGGCTGGACTCAGAAAAGCTACAAGATTCCTTCCAAGTGATTTTTTTCTTCCTCCTTCATTTCTGCTCCTCTCTAGATTAATTTACCTGACCTTTTTTTTTTAAATATTATTCTTTTTGTCTTGTGGGCTGCAGTTGGCTAGCAAATACTTAGAACTGGCTTTTGATGTGTTCTGTCCCCATTCCCCCGTCCTCGTCTCCCTTCTCTCAGATCCTCATACTCTTCTGTTTTAAATTTCAGGGCTCTTGCACATGAGAAGTTCACAAAGTAAGTTTGTGGGGCTTGTTTGTTTCATTAAAATGGGTAATTACTTAAAATACTTGTACTAGTCAACAATAGCAATGATGTATTATTCAGTATTGTGCCTCTAATGTTTTTTGTATCTGTGAGAAGCTGTGAGCATGTTCTGTTAGGAATAAAAAGATGTAGTTTTCTTTCTAATTTACTGTGACGGCAGGAAACCAAGGACTAAAGACACTGGATGCTGATAGAATTTACAAACTAGTTCATCACTGTGCATCTCTGAAAACTTTTCTAGACTGCTGTGAATAGGCACTGTCCTTGGCAATCACTTTTAGACTTTGCATTTCCTTCCTGTGGAAACAATTCAACTTGTTTCTCTTTAAAGTGCATGAATATATATAATTTAAAGTGTAATCCAAGAAAAAATGTGACAGTTGTGTGAATATTGCAACCAGCAACTGCTTATTCTTATCCTTTTAACTTTTTTTTTCAGGGAGCTGAAATATGTGATTCAGAGATTTGCAGAAGACCCAAGGCAAGAAGTGAGTTTATTGCCAGTTTACAGAGTATTAATTGAAGAGGTGGCAAGTGTAGTTGTTCAGAAGATGTCTCCTTAAGAAGTTTGTTTCAAAATATGGTGTCATTTTGCTGTGCTCAAGTCACTTAGGGAGTAATAGCCACTCAGGACACATAGTCTTAGTATGGATTATTTCTTGCAAATGTATAAACATGTGTTGTGACCCCTTTGTCTGGCATCAGTTGATGTCCTTACTTTGCAGTAAGCTGCAACCAGTAAGATTTTCCACTCTGAATCTCTCAGAGCTTTTAATCTTTTATACAAAAATAGGGAAGCAAAATCAATGGATCCATACGGCTTAAAAAATAGCAGGTTTTATTTAGCTGCATTTCAGTTACATTGTGTGCAAATGACCATAATTCTCATGAATTAGCAAGAGAAAGGAGGTGGGAGGTGTGTTACTGGAATGAATGCATAGCCGTAGCCTCATGGTGGCTGACTGCTTCATAGCTGCACGTGGAGCTTGTTCAACATCATCAGCTTTGGCTGAGTCAGAGGGAACTTCTCATCCCTGTTCATTTTTGATATTGGCATAAAGGGAAGAAAGCTCCCCCAGACTCTGGGTGAGGAGGCTGTGTTGTCATCGCTGTTGCTCAGAACTCCTGATTTTCATGGTTTTAGCCTTTGTAAGCACTTATCGCCCTTGAAAGGTGAGAGATATTTTGTCTTCATGTGGAACCAGGATTTCACCTGTCACTAGTGCTAAATGCCCAAAGGAAAGAATGTGGATTTTACCTCCCTCCACCTTGAAATTTGAAATAGAACATCTGTCTCTTCAGGGAAAAACAAAAAAAATGGGAAAAAAGAAGCTTAATTATTACTGTTCTATTAAACTGTGGGACTAGATATAGTAATCTCTACAGTGAGCAAAATTTAGGCTAATGGTTGCTCACTGGTGCCGGTTATTCTGTGCAACTTCTGTCTTACACATCCCTGTTGAATTTTCCTTGCAGTCTTCCTTCACTCTGACTGGAATTTTATTATAGCAGGTTTAGTAAGAATTTGTGATGGTTGGAATGATCAAGCCACCAGCCACTGCATTTGATATGCAGATCACATCAGAAGCATAGACACACATGCTGGGAGGATAGAGGGGAAATGGCAGAAGCTCAGGAAGTTGTTTCTCCTTTATGTTGTTTTCTGGAGGGAGGGGTTTGGGGGATGGTTTTCGGGTGTTTTTTTTTTTTTTTGGGGGTGGGTGTTATTTGGCTTTTTCTTTCCTAAATGAAAGGAACTGTTCTAGATTACAGCCATTTTGGGTTTAATTTGTGTAAAGGGAATGAAAAAGGCCATGCGATTAGTGATGATACAGCTTCCCTCCTCATTTATACTGAAAAGTGGGTTCTGTGAGTGGAGATTTGCCTGCAGCTCTGTAGATGGGAATCTCAGCTGTGAAATTTCCAGCAGTCCCCAGTTTTGCACTTACTTCTTTTGGCCCTGCGTGGGAAACTGTGGTGATTATTGGCAGGAACTGTAACCTTCACAATGTCTTCACTTTTTGGCAGGTCCACTCATGTTTACTGAGTGTGAGGGCTGGCAAAGACGGCTGGTTCCAGCTCTACAGCCCTGGAGGTGTGGCGTGTGATGATGATGGAGAGCTGTTTGCCAGTATGGTACGTGTCTGCAATAATGTGAGTTTAGTAACTTCTTTGTAGTAAGTAGCTAATGTGTAGTTGGCAGTAATGAGATTTACTTGCTTTTGTCAAAAAAATACCAAAATCGTGGTTATGTAAATCACGGGAAAGCTAAACCTTTTTATCACCAAATCCACTAAACATGCTTGCTGTTGCAGTTTGGTTAACATGTTAGCTTTCTCTTTTTGAACTTTAACATGCTTTTTCACTGGGAGTGTAATGCACAGACCCACACGTGTATATACGTATTTGCACATGTATGTATGTATTTTGTGTCTATAAACGTGTGTTTGTGTGTCTGTATAAAAAACTCACAGATAATATGAAGTACTGGGAGGCGGGTAGACAGACTGTTCTGTGCGTGGTTTTCGTTTATAGGCTACCCTGGAATTTAAAAACACCAGTAGCATTCAGTTAATCAAAGGATAGATAGATAGGTATCAAAATACATTAGGAGTTCTCTACCCAATTACATTGTTGTGGGGACATATAATTAGAAACCAGCATTCCCTTTCCTGCAGTTATTTCTTTTGTAACTCTTAGAAGGACTAGACAGAAAATAACAGGTTTTAGTCACTGATGCTGGCACTATCTTCCTCTGCAACCTGGATCAAGTCACGTAGGCCTCACTGTGTATTAATTATCCGTGTAGCGAGTAAAGTGGAAATTATATTACTTCCTTTCCCTCATAAAGGGGAAAACATCTGTTGAAATTGGCTATTGGCTATAGAGTGAAGTGACTTTCAGGAGGATCTACACTTTTATGCTTCTCCCACACGCTGAATGTTTTGGATCTTAAAGAACATGTATGTTTGTCTATACTCTTAACTTAAATTCAGATGGATCAGATGCCTTTGAAATAGATAATGTGACAGTGACTGCTCACAAAGGGTTTCATCCCTCTTCACTGATTCTGTCTTTTATGTTGGAAAATTTCCTCAGAATTATATAATTTCTCCTGAGAGCTTTTGTGGTCCAGGATATCTATGAGCATCAGGAGATGGCGTGCATGAGAAAGCACTATGCTAACATGCATTATGTGCAGTACTCTGTGCCCTTTGAAAGATGTTGATAAATACTTAAAGAGCTGTTAACGACTAACCATAAAGTTTGAAAAACATCCTGTTCTAAGATGGACTTACATTAATGTTAACATCAGTATTTTCTGTTCCGTAAGAAAACTCCCTCAAAAAGCTTAATGATAACAGCATGAAGTGAAGTCCTTTTTGACTTGAAGCTTACTATTTTTAAAAGTCACCTGAGGTGATGCATACTTTAGAAAAAAAGGTTTTCTGTTTTTCTAAAGGCCTTGCTGGTAATGAAAACATGAAGAATTGCATGGTAGCACGGGATCTGCATAGAATTGGCCTCATCATAGCGTGGTTGCAATATTTTTGACAGTATTGAATGTAATCCTGGTGATACCATGAACTAGAGGGACCACAGGACATATTTACAAGCTTATTGTACAGTAGTGCTTGTGTTGAGTCTACGTAATGGAGCTCTTACTGCCCAGGTTATTGGAAAAGACAAATTCTCACATGGTGTTCTGCTAGTGGGCTGGTGAATCAGCTGTCTGGACCATAGAAGAAAGCTTTTAGCTGGGAAACCAAAATTCTCTGCAGCTAACCTCTAAGGCTTTTAAATGGGAAAGAACATTGCTAACGTTTTTTGTGAGAACATGCTCTTAGATTTGATTTGTACAAGTGGCTTTGCATTTCTTCCATTGGTGTTATTGTGGGACGTCATTTGATGCTTTCTGGAGCTAGGAGAGAGTCTGCAGAACACTTCTAGTGGACTCAAAGGAGTCTTACTCTCAGGCAATGTTCTCAGCATTCCTTTTCCTTTCAGGGAAAACTGAGTAAAAGGGAAAGCAAGATAAAGACCCAAAAGCATGAAAGTATATGAAGTCATCTCAGATTTAGGGCTCAGGACTGCTGGATTTACTTGAGACACTCCTCTTCCCAACAGCTCTGTCTGTTCATTCTAAACAGGTGATTTTGTCAGTCACCACAACTTAACCAGGGCTTGTGTTCAGTCCGCAGATTGCCAGTACCAGTACCTTTTACCTAGACATCCAGCCCACACAACCCTTGCTCACCAGCTGGCATTTCCAGAGAAACTGAAATGCAAACAGATGTGAAAGCAAAATTTCCTGTGGTTCCCCTGAGGCTGGGTTCATTGTGTTACTGGGGATGGGGGCAATTGTACAGCTGCTCTGGTGTTTCCTGGGGAGCCTATATCAGGCCTCTGGGCTGTCAGCTGACATCTTTGTTGGAGGAAAACTGTGCACTCCCTCAGATCTCACTAGGCATCACCTTTTTCAAGAGGTCGCTTAGAGTGAGCAATAAAGCTGTTGAAACTGCAACTGTAATTATAATGAGGGCCTCCTTTTCTTTAGGTTTGTTGCTAATACTTCCATTTGTTTGTGTAACAATGTCCCTTCCAGAGGTATTTGTGTTTCTTAGGCTTACGTCTCTAATTTTAGCTCTGTTTCTCAAATAGGTTCATATTTTAATGGGATCCTGCTATAAAACAAAGAAGTTCCTGCTTTCACTTGCTGAAAATAAATTAGGACCTTGCATGCTACTGGCTTTGAGGGGTAACCAGACAATGGTAGAGGTAAGCCCTAAACATATGTAATCATGTAGGTTTCTGAGCAGTATTGAAATTTGATTTCACATTGCCTTGCCCAGAATTAGATCTCGTAGAACAAGAGAAGCTGAGTTCAGGTTTGTGTCATATCAAACACTAGCAGCGGGCAGCTGTGTTTCTCTTGATTAAGTGGAACAGAATGTTGTTGTTCTGCAGGTGTGAGTGTGAATTATCTGACAAGTGTGTGCAAGAACTTTTGGAGAGAGATTGTTCCTTCTGCTTCAGTCAGAGAGGCTAAGATGGAAAATAAATGGCTGTGGTGAGGGGTCAGAATTCAGAACCACACTGTTTTTCCATGATTAAGTGCCTGATGTTTGTCTTGCCACCTGCAAAACGAGCAGTGCACAAGAAGTGCATTTTCAGAAGCTTATTTAGTTGCATTAATACACATTTTTTGTATTTATGACTGATTATTTTTGTTGCACTGATCATTTATACATATTTTTCTGGGTAACTTTAGAGAATTTTCTTGATAAATGTCATCATGTATTTTAAATGGAAATAGGAGGTGGTTAAATTGGTGGAAGTAGCAACAATTTTTCGTTGACCTAGATCTGTGCATGCTAATTTGATCCAGTAAATATGTGTGCTGCACAAATTTGAATATAATATTGTGGGTTTTTTCCTTAAAAATAATTAAAATTATAGAGGGAATAAAAACTTTGCATTTTAATTGCAATGACATGATGTGTAGCCGAAAATAAAAGGCAACTTGGAGGGGGTAGCTTGTGTGCTAAGCCCATGTGATCCACCGGAATCAACCCCTGGCAGCCCCTTGCCCAGGAGTGAGTCAGGTGTCTTCCAGATGAGGTGTCCTGGCCACAGCAGCGAGCTCACAGAATTATCTTCTCTAAGAGCCTTTCTGGCCTTTCCCCATCCTGCCTCATAGACTGGATACACTTAACTTGCATTCTGCTTGCACAGAAGCCCCGACACTTAGGGACAGAGAATCCAGCACTTAGGGGACTGCTTGTTTCTACTGTTCATGTGCAATGTCCCAAGTCTACCCATCTGCAATCTAGCCAGCGTACCTGGGAATTACTAGATCGATTGTACCTGTTCTGAAGAGGGCTGTGGCATGAATCCATCTTCCAGGACTGACACAAAGTAATTGCACCTCTCAGTCAGAAAGAATATGCACTAGTACAAGATGGAGTAGGTAGACTGACTTCTAGAGATCAGAGTTCATTCCTTACGAATAAAGAATTGTTTTCCTGTTTTGGAAGGCCAGTAAATGCTGCTGTGGTTCTCTAATCTAGGCTACAAAATCCATGGTGTAAAACTGTACCCAGTAATTTAAACTAGCACGTCCAGTATAATTCGGGTATTTGTAAGAAATTGAATGTAAGCACTGCAATGACCACTCTTCTTTCATTCTACTGCTAGATTTTGTGTTTAATGCTGGAGTACAACATCATCGATAATAATGACACCCAGCTCCAGATCATCTCTACCCTGGAGAGCACAGACGTGGGAAAGAGAATGTATGAACAGCTGTGTGACAGGCAGAGAGAGTTAAAAGAGCTGGTATGTCACCCTGCATGCAGTATTGCCATAGCACACTGTGGTCTGTACTCTCCAGAAATGGAGATACAAAAGAAAGACAAGCAGGGTGTGAAATTCCAGGTTAACAACAGGATGGGAACAGTATTTGGAGGGTTGTACTGTGAATATATATCCTGTGTGATATTTACTGAAGTGTCTAATCCCATACTATGTTTATGAATGATATTCAATAACCTGCATAGAATCCGTGAGAAGGAATAAAGGTGAAATCTTGCTGTCTTAAGATCTTACAAGTCAGCTTGTCGAATTCTGCCACCTTTTGACATATGAGTAGCAAATGGCTCTAGTACTGGCCAGCATTTCTTAATGCTTTTGCATTCACAGCATTTCACTGAGGTGGTCTAGTTCTCAGAGCTACAGCTGTGAGGAATAGATTTTTTTCCTTCTTTTAAAGACAGGATCTACAGATTGAAGGTAGATCCACACTCATTAGCACTTTTCACCTATGCAAACATACCCACAGTCTTCCTTTTCCCCCTCTTTGTTTGTGTTCCTTAACCCCCACTCCCAGCCTGAAAAGTACATACTTTTTTTTGAAGTCACACACTCACTCCTTGCTATCTTAGTCCAGCATTTCAAGGCTTTTTCCTTTAAATTGAAAGTAACCAAATAGTGGCAGGCTGAATCAGACGACATGCTGACCCATGGCATGAAGACCACTGGCTGTGGTTCATGCACGTCCCCTGGGTAGCAACAGGCCTGCATCTAGCACACTCAGAAAAAAACTGTCAGTGCAGAAAAAGCAGGGAAGAGGTAGAAGGGCTGGCAGGGAGCTTTGAAACTGGAGCAGGGTTGACTCTAGTGAAGAGTTTGCTGTTCTGAAATGTAGAATGGAAGCTTGTTTGACAAAAATATCTTCTCTATTACAGCAAAGAAAAGGTGGTCCCACAAGGTTAACACTGCCGTCCAAGTCCACAGTAAGTTAATCATGTTGATAGAAAAACAAGCTTTGTCTTTCCATATTTAAACATTTGATTTATGTTTGCCATGTGGCACAGTGGTTTTGGTCAGTCGAGAGGCAAGCCATTCCACTTGCTCTGTCAACACAACTGGAGTTTACACAAGTAAGGGCACATTTCTGCTCTTGGGTCTCTGCAGCAGTTACCAATGCCACTACAGGCACCAGACTGTCAGATTTATACTGGTGCACAGATTTGGAATTTACAGTGGGATCTAATGGTAGGTTTAAGGACAGAATATTGCATTAAAAATGCAATATCTGGTTCAGACATGAAAGTCTGAAAGAGACCTGCCACTGTTGCAGTTAAGTGTGCTACAAACACAGAATAACTTCACTGATGACAGGATAACAGTCTTGAACACAGTTTGGATCTAGAACTTGCAGTGAAATCTTCATTAAGTTAAAAGATCAGTCTTCACTGTGTGTTCTAACACTGAAGCCTTCGTGTCTCGTAAGGATACACACGCAAAGCAAATTTTTGTCCTAGTGTCTGGATACATTTTTCCCAGGGTATGTGAAGCAATACTGCCACAAGAGCCCAACTGCTTGCCAAACAAACAGAAACTTCTCTGTGTGGTTCTCTGTTACTGTAAACAAGTGGTATAATTGTGCAACCATTGCTGGTTAACAGTATCAGTGACAATACTGCTGATGATTGCAGGCTGAGCAGTCAATACCCTTGCTTATCAATCTGTTGTTTGCTTTCAGGATGCAGACCTGGCCCGCCTGCTAAGCTCAGGATCTTTTGGAAATTTGGAAAACCTCAGCCTGGCCTTTACAAATGTGACAAGTGCTTGTGCTGAGCACCTCATTAAACTGCCTTCGCTCAAGCAGCTGAACCTGTGGTCAACTCAGGTAAGTGCTTTGCAGACTGAAACTCGGAGCTGACTAATTCTGAAAGTTCGCATTACGTCAGCACAAGAAGAGTGTGTGAAGAGCTTGCTTAGAATAAATTTGTCCATATGCTATTTTTATAGGGCCTCTCTATGGTCTAGCTCATCTTGGAGGCTGATTTTTCTTTTTCCTTCCTTTTTTCCTTCCTTTTTTCCTTCCTTTTTTCCTTCCTTTTTTCCTTCCTTTTTTCCTTCCTTTTTTCCTTCCTTTTTTCCTTCCTTTTTTCCTTCCTTTTTTCCTTCCTTTTTTCCTTCCTTTTTTCCTTCCTTTTTTCCTTCCTTTTTTCCTTCCTTTTTTCCTTCCTTTTTTCCTTCCTTTTTTCCTTCCTTTTTTCCTTCCTTTTTTCCTTCCTTTTTTCCTTCCTTTTTTCCTTCCTTTTTTCCTTCCTTTTTTCCTTCCTTTTTTCCTTCCTTTTTTCCTTCCTTTTCTTTTCCTTTTAATTTTTTTATTTGTTGCTTTTCCTTTTTTCTTCCTTTTCTTTTCCTTTTTATTTTTTTATTTGTTGCTTTTCCTTTTTTCTTCCTTTTTTTAAAGTTCTGGACATTGTTAATACTGTATACTTTGCAGTACATGTGCTGCTGTTCATCTGAGAAGCACTCGTATTTTCAGCAATTTAGGGTGTACAAAACGGTGCTGTGCAGCTCATCTGGTTAAGCAAAACCTAAAGTCTGTGCACAGTAAGCAGAGAATTTCTCTGAATGCTGATCATCCAGAATTTCTTTAAAAGCAACAGCAACAAAAAGAAACTCAAATAATGAAAAAGTAGGAGGAAACTATAATGAGAAAGTGGTTATTTTGTAAGCAAAAAGAGGTCAAGTTAACTGAATAAATTACTCAGCTGTTAATTGAAAGAGCTTTTAAAATTAAGTTTTTCTTCTACATTTCCGTGCTGGATTTGGTCTCTGAGGTTCTCCACTGAATACTTTTTCCCTATTTTCTGTTAGCACCTGTTTGTAGTGCTTGCTGAAAATATGATTATTCTCAGTGTAACCACAAAAAGCAGTGTGATTTTCCTTCAAGTATCATGTAAATATCTTGTTTTGTTTTCCTAACTACTTTTGTATCCAAGAAATTTCCTCTTTTTGTGTGGCAAATATAAATCTTGATTGCTTACTTGTTTTAAGACTGCCTTGCATCTCCTCCAAATTTGTCCTAACAATGTAACTTTTGGATTTGAAAACTCTGATGCTTCTTGCTCAAAATGAGTTTGATTTCACTGGACAAAAAGCCCGCTTTTTATATGTTTGGGGTTTTTTTAATTAAACAAAAAATTAGTTTAGATTCCATTTTATTTTGTGATATCTTGGGTTCCACTAATCTAGAATTTAGAAACAGTAGAAATGAAGTGGGTCAATAGAACAATTACCAATCAATAGTACATTGTTCATCAGACCGAAATAGCTAATTAATACCACTTGCATTATGCTTATTTTCTTTTGTGATGTGGTTCAGAACTGGCTGAGACTGCCATAACCATCTTGTATAGCCTGGGTGGGAGATTTCTCATACAAAGTCCGTATTTCAGATGAACCATTTTAATTAAGTGATGGCTTGTGGTTAATTGCGCACAAGTCACTTTAGTTTTTCTGTTCCCCATCTGCAAAATAGGGATAAAACTACTTGCTTTCTCTCCTGTCATTTGAGATCATGGTGAACAATGTGAGTGTGGATTTGAGGGCTCATCTGCAAACCTCCTTTTAATGTGCCCTGTTTGTGCTGAGGCGTTTGCACATGGTGCTGATGCAACAAGCTGAAAACAATTTGCTTGTGCCCCACAGTTCGGAGATGCAGGGTTGCGGCTTCTGTCCGAACACCTCACGATGCTGCAAGTGCTCAACCTGTGCGAGACCCCTGTCACGGATGCTGGACTGCTGGCACTGAGTTGTAAGTGACAAAATAAGCTACAGAGCGAAACTATGTGGGTTCGGAGGAATTCACGTGGGTTCAGACAGAAGATTGATTTCTTGGCTGCCACAGTGCTGCTTCCGCGGGGATTTAGGACAGGCTGTGGTTGTGTTTGGGTTTAAACTTGCCTCTCCCCTGCCCACTCAAGCGGCTGTTCAGCTTCAGGCCAGGGAAGCGGGATATGATCTGAACCAAGGCCTACACTTGCTGGCCTCATGTGGGCTTTGTTGTCCCAGACCATACTCTTACTCTTGGCTCTGGCTTTACTGATAGCACTTGTCTGGATCTCGCGTGGTGACCCATTGCCCTGGGACTTCCCAGCTTTTGTCACACACCCTCCTGTGGGTGTCCGCTCTGGGTGGGAATCTGACCTTGTACTGCAGGAGAGGAAGAGTGCAAAGCCATGTAGTAACTTATTAGTGAGTTTAGCAACCGTGCACAGTTTTCATACTCTCTGTGACATTTTTTGTTCCTTCTTTTTTGAGGAGGTGAAACTCTCGCTGTTCTTATTTAAGTAGGGCAAGGCAGAGTGGTGGGGCCTCTAAGCAGCATTCGAGATTCCCCTGTGCACTGGGAGCTGCTTGACGTGCCAGAATGAGACCCTTTCCTACCCTCAAGAGTGTATTATAAACCTTGCCCATTGGGTTTAAAGGGTTCCTTTAATAGGCTTGATCCTACACAGACATGCCAGGCAGGCCAGTAGTTATGGATCATCTTAGGAAACTATTTTGCTAAGTACTGGAGCCTAAAATGGAAATGGAGAGGAGAGGGAGGACTGCTGGATCAGCGTGGCCCCTGAGTGCACCATGCAGAGCACTGAGAACGGGTACTGTCCAGAATAATGTGCAGGAAACTGATTATGAGAAGTTGCCTTTGAAGTCAGCGGATTTAAGCATACGCTTAATGGCCCTTCCTTAATAGGGACTTTTTCCTGGATGGGGGCCCAAACAGCTGTTTATCCGTTCGTACTTCCACATTTTATGCTATTCAGCTTTTTCCTGAGAGTACTGCACATAGACATGCCTTGTTTATGCTTTGGGCTGCTGCAAACTTGGTATTTTAAGAAGATGTAGCATGATTGTAAATACCTGTTTTCTGTCTTAGCCATGAAGAGCCTGTGTAGTTTAAATATGAACAGCACCAAACTTTCAGCAGACACCTACGAAGATCTCAAGGTATTTCTTATTTCCATTTGCTAAAGATGAGAAGTAGCTGGCCCTGGAGGACTTTTAGATTTAGCAAACGCTTGTTGATAGTGCCTAGTGCAGGGTGAACTAGCCCCATGGAGTGGGTAGCATGAAATTCATCTGGAGTGGGTGAAGTGGATTATTTTGGGGAGATAATGACCAAAACCAGCATTCTTGGGTTGCTGGCTTTGATGGACTCATGGAAACATTTAATATACTGAACGGGCAAGTATGAGATGGGATCAGAACCCGAATCTTTTCGCCAGCTTTATCGGTAGTAAAGGTTCCATAAACAGGTCAATATTGATTGTTTCCAGTGGTGATACATAGAGAGGTAAAATCAAGCGTACACTGCCAAAGCTGTGTCCTGTGCTGTTGTCAGGACCGAAACTAATGTGGGTGAACAGCATTATGGAGCTTTGATTCAGAATGCAAAGGGAAAATTAAAAGCATAGAGAAGGGTCAAGTTTATCTTGATACCTCCTGGACTAGTGCTGGGCTTTAAACAGAAATGCCTGCACTGATGCCTGATTCCCGAGTTTGACATGCGAGATGTCTGGGGTTACCACTTCTACTGTGAATTTACAACCACTTCAGCAAAACGATGTAAAGAACTGGAATGTAGCTGTGGGAGGGGAACTGCCCCAGGTTGTTTCAGACAAAGACTGCCTGAGATGTGTTGGCTTTCATGACTTCACGTGGACTTAACTTTCAGTCTGCTGTTGCGTGAATCACATTTCCCAAAGTCTTACCTTATAAACCCAAGTGCTCAAGGTGAAACTCAACATCATGTTGTCTTGTGTGTTGAAACCTTAGATTGTGCCAGATTCACTCAAAAAGGTTACAACCTTGGGTTGAGTTTCGAACTTCAGGCAAGTCGTGAAACTCCTCTGCTTTCAAAACTCACTGCCAGCTGTATATCTTCAGTTCTGATTGTGGAGCCAGGGCTCCCCCAGGGACTCAGTTGCAATGCTGCTAGCATGGATTTTTCAAGATCGAGTTTTCAAAACTTGTGTCACAATTGTATATGCAAAGAAGTTGTCCTTGGAATTAACAGCTGGCTTGCAGATGGGTTCATACAATGGAGCTTGTTTCAGGCCCCAAGCTTTTACAGACAATCAAGGTCAATGCTATGTTTGGCCCAGGGCTCTGAAATACAGTCTATTGAAAGGCTTCTCCGGTCCAACCACTGTTTTTGAGCCTCTTTGCCACTACATACCAAAACTTGTATTTTCCTAACCATTTCCCTCTGCTCTGGTATTGCAATAACAGTCCTTAGCAGCAGCAGAAGAAAGTGACTTGCCAGGGCAAACAGCAAAACTGGCTGTGGGCAAAGTCCCGATGACTGCAGAAAATTAAAAACACCAAGAACACAGGCATGCGTCACTTTTTCCCCTCTCACCTCTTTCATTGAGATTTATCTTGGTGGCCATTATTTTACGCGTGTGTGTGTGTGTGTGTGTGTGTTCAAAGGGAAGGTAATAGTTTCTTTCTCTGGAGCACATGGTTGTAGGTCTGTTGAGAACAACTTAGACTTCAAAGAATGTATTTTTGATAGCAATCTTTCCTTCTTTTCCCCTTGGTCTGCAAGAGCGTTTGGGGCACAAGCCAGTGATGACGTTTCCTCTCTCTCTGCTCCATCCCCCACCCCACTAAACACGCTTGCACACACACAGACGCCCACATATGTACCAGGCAGGCTGAACCAGACAATAAATAAACACCCACCACTGAAGTCATTATTGCCTAACTGAAAAATTATTTGCTGGCAATGTCTGTAGGATTATGACTAGTTCTTATCAAAATATGCGTGCACATAAATCAAGGAGTGAGGTAATAATGACTCCTAGAAACTTCCAGCTCCTCAATTATGCTGTAGCCTAATTAAATGTGTTTATTTGTTTTGAGAGAATTAGCCATACAATTATGGTCAGAGAGAATGGAAACGAGATCAAGAAGTAGGAACAGTGCAAACAGCCGATGCCCATTTGACTCGTGCTGGGTAATTCAGGAACAGTATATCCAAGTGCAGTGGAGTTACGGAAGGGAGACCACAAAGACACCAAAAACTGCTAACAGTCTCCACATTTTTTTAATACATGAAGGGAAACATCAAGTAATCACTTAGTGTGGAGGCCAAAGAAGGAATGTGTGTCTGGTTGCTGCAGTTTGTCTGCTGCCTTCACAACTAGAGTTTTACAAATTTTGCTAAGCATTCGTGTAAAAAGAACCTAACAAAGAAACAAAAAACCTGAGGTCTGATGTGGACCTGATAGCTGGTGCATGGGTTTTCCTAGAGCCACACGTTTGTGCTGCAGGTGGGACTTAGTCTTTAAAGGCTCAGCATCTTGTTCCTTCATTAACACCTGTAATGCTTCAGCTCACTGCTGAACTCAGCACTGGTACTCGACAGCAGAGGTGAGGTCGTAGTACATCGTCCTGCAGTTTGTGGCCGATAGATTGATCCTTCCAACTTGCTGATGGCACAGATTTGATGAGAACTTTTTTCTTGAGTCCTGAACGTGTGTCATTAATTCTGAAATTTTCCTACCCTCCCCACAGGCTAAACTACCCAATCTGAAGGAAGTGGATGTCCGCTACACTGAAGCATGGTGAACTCTCCCTGCCTCTGACTCTTCTCTTTTGCTTCTCATGAGAAGGAAAAGATTTTTAAAAGAAACCGAGAAAAACAAACCGGAAAATAACTTTTGGCTAATTCCTGTAGAGCAGTGAGTCCTGGGACTTGTTGGTAGGAGTCGTGGTTGTGGGGTAAAGGAGTGACGTGTGCGTTGGGGGGTTACGTGGCAAGCCTGGACCTGGCCGGATTCTTTCAACTTTGTGATTTTGGAATCAATATAATTTAAATTGAAAAGGAGAAAGAAAACAAAAACAAAAGGACAAAAAGACTTTGTAGCAGCAAGAGGATTATAAAGAGGAAAAAAACAACCTTTGTGGATTTTATTTGCCTTTGTGTTCTATGCCGTGTGGAGAAAAAAACCAATATATTCATTTGTCATTATTTACCTGGGTTTCCTTGGCTGGCACCCATCCAGTCTGAACTCCTCTTTCACCAGTTTTGCTCCAGAAAATCAAACTTACAAAAATTTCAAGAGAAGAAAACCAAAACCAATATGATTTTCACCTCCCCCTGTGTCCTTGCAGTTGTTATGCAAAATAATTTTGTTGTACATAAGATTTACATAATGCACCTATTTAAGAAAATGGTTCACAAATATCAGGTCTGGGACCTGTCTTTTATTTATGAATTGTTAATTCTTTTACCCTTTTTTTTTTGCGTATAGTACTGTATAAACTAGTTTGCTGTCTTGTTGTTATTATTTTTTTTAAAGGAAATGTCCTCCTTGAAGAATTGCCTTTTAGTAATCCATATTGTATTATAGTCCCTCTCTGTCACAACACATCGTGTTGTCTTTTTGATTTCAAAATGCCTCAAACGTTATCAAATAGGAAGGAAAATCTCTCCAAGGGGGGTCTGGTAATGAGGGAGGGGGTGCAGGGATTAATAAAAGCCACATTTCCTTCTGAAGTCTGAAAGCTTTTCCTTAGTCTTTCAAACCATGTCAGGTTTAAACGGGGGAGATGGGGAAAAGTTGTTGTTTATTCTGCCAATGGGGTATTTGCAAAGCTCTGTAGATTTTACAAGTTGCCTCGGTTGCTTTCTGTTTACGTCCAATATTTCAAAAAGAGAAAAAAAGCTCTCCCTACATTTTGTGCATCAGCTTTTTCTAATTTCGCCCCCCCCCTCTTCTTTCCCACCCTCCCCTCCCTCCCCCACCTGCTCTGTGCACGCATTGTTCTGCATGTTCCTCTGGGGAGACTGAAAAATACCGTCGTTGCTGATCCGATAGCTCTGACCTGTCTGTAAATGTGACTGCTACATTTTTCAAATTCCACAATTGCTTAGAAGATGATTTTTTAAAAATCGTGGTTTCTTTTATAACTATGCTGTTGACCTTTTTTTCATAATGAGCCTTCATTGTACAGAGCTGCTTATTTTAAAAAAAAACAACAAAAAAAAGAAAAATAATTCTTCCTCTGTTTAACACCTTTATTTTATTCTTCAGCACCTCAAGGTTTCACATACAGCCAATGTAATTTTTTATATATAAATATATATATATTTAATCTTATTCAATGGAAGCCAAGCTTTTGGTTTTTGTTTTGTTGGATTTTTTTTGTTTGTTTTTTTTTTTTCTTTTTTAAACTTTGTTGCTATGTAGACAGCCCCCTCCCCAAATCATGTTTTTTGGTTTTTTTTTTTTTTTTTTTAATAAATGAAACAGAAATTGAGTCTTAACTCATGTAGTGTGCCGGGTTTTTTTTCCTCTTCAAATCCCAAACTGTATGCGGATGCAGTATGGGAAGAAAGAAGAAAAAAAAAAAAGAAAAATTATGCCAACATTTTCCTTAGCACTGTTGCTTTTACCAATGGTTTACTACTGTTCTGTAGCTGTGTACAAAGAGATGTGAAATAATTTCAGGCAAAAATAAACTGTAAGTGAATATCTTTTAGCTGCCTGCTTTGTGTTTTCTTTGAAGGAAGCTTTCACTGGCCTGATGACGCAGGGTTGCTGTGGGAGGTGCCGAGCTGCCGGAGGATGAAGGTTTACTGAGGACGGTGTCTCAAAGAGCTGAGCCCTCACAGCTTGCTCTGTGCCACTGCTCCACTTGGCGCTCTGTGCCTGGTGCTGCCCCTTTCCTGTGATCGCAAAGTGAAGGGACCTGCTGGCGGCCGTCACACGTGTTTTCCACCAGCCACCAGGTTTTGAGGCACCATCACCCAGAAGGGATGAGGAGGAGGAAGGCAGCTGAGTCTTTGTGTATCTGGTTCTTGGATCTATCCCCAAGACTCTTAATTTCTGCACCGTTCCTAACCCTATACAGGCACAAGAAATTCTTGCACTGCACAAGAGGTGGACGAGGTGCTAAGGGACATGTTTTAGCGTCTGATAGGATAGTTGAACTCAATGATCCGGTGGGTCTCTTCCAATCTGGTTATTCTATGATTCTATGGTTCAGGGCAGCGTTCAAGTGGAGGGATCTGCTGCATTTGTGTTTTGCTCACTGTCCTTGATAAAGCGTGATGGTTTGTGGGCTGGAGGCCAGCAGAAAATCCAGCTGGAGCTTCACAACTCCGCTTTGATCATAGAGACAATTACTGAACTTTTCTAGCTTTTAGACAAATGGACCCCACTCGAAGCCAATTCTTGCAGATGTCCTGAGAGTTGCTTTTATCACCTATATTACCTGCCTTCTATATTCTCATTTTCAACTGTATTTTTGGCCGATTCTACAAAGCAGATGATAGGACATGAAGAAACGCAAGTGTTTATACTGTGTTTCCAGCCACAGCAAGAAGTGACCCCTTGATAAAGAACTATATAGAATCATAGAATCATATCATAGAATAACCAGGTTGGAAAAGACCCACCAGATCATCGATGTTGCATGATGTTGCATGAGAGACTGAGAAATTACCCAGGAAAGCTTTAGGTTTTAGGCCTTGGCAAAACACAGGTACGTGTTGGACAAGCTTCTCTTCCTCTCGTGGGCAGTGACCTGCTCCCCTGCTGCTCCTCAGGCTTTGCCTTCTGGGGAATCAGTGGCAGCAGCTGAGTTTCTGCAACCTCAACTGGATCCTCAGCAGTGGAAGAAGCTCGAACATCCATGGTGCACCAGTTTTGTTCTAATGCCATGCAGGTGAGTGAGCGAGGGAAGAGTGTCTGTGAGATCCTCCTCCAACACTTACCCCAGTCCTGCCTTCTGCAACGACCTCCAGCAAATCTCTGCTTTGTGCTTCCTTCCCTCTCCTGAACCAGCAAATACTCGTCACTGTGATGGCAGCAAGCTGAACAAAATATGAGTGAGCTCAGAGGTGATCAGTGTGTTAAAAACGGTACTTGCAGTCTGTCCCACCTTGCAGGACCCGTCTCTGTTGGGCCAGGTGCCTGTGGCATCCTGCCTGCAGCAATTACAGAGTGGCATTGTTAGAAATTTCGAAGGATTGCATTGGATTTTCAGTAACAAAAGGGGAGGGTTAGACATGGCATAATAAGAGATGCTTTATCTCAGTTTGCTCTTAGAAAGGGGTTTCTGAGTTCTTTACTGCAGCACTGGGGTTTGTAGAGGGCCCTGGTGGTTTCACCTGGATAATGATGCCTTTCTGCCTGCCTTTCAGCTGCTGCGTCTGATAATACGAGCCATTAAAAAGCTACCTGATTTCATTTGGGAGGTTACTGCAGCCCATCTTCCCAGGGACTCTGAATACCAGGGGTTTGTCTAACCTACAGCTTTTGGCTTTCAAGCCAAACTAGAGTGATGGCTTTGATGCAAGTCCAAAAAGCAAAAAGCCACAGTGCTGCCTTGTTTCAGCAGCAATTTTTCTCATGTTCTTGTTAAAACCCTTTGGTTGTCCTACCTTGCTATTGCTTCTTCCACTGCTCACAGCTACGTTTTGAGTTTCAGAAGACCAATTGCAGAGATGAATCTCACGAAGTACTAGTTTCCCAGCTACACAGATACAGCTTGTTCGTTGCCTGGAGAGTAAAATGTATGCCTAAAATCCCAAAGCTTGGATTTGCTTAGAGGGGAGTGCTGGAACAGCTGCTGACCTGAAGAGTTCTCTGGTGGTATTTTTACCAGGTAAGAGTTTGATATGTCGTATCTGTGGAATTGTAGAATGGTTTGGATTGTAAGGGACCTTAAATATCATTCAGTTCCAACTCCCCTGCCATAGTCAGGGACACTTTCCACTGGGTCAGGTTGCTCAGCGCCTCATGCAGCCTGGCCCTGAACACCTACAGGGATGGGGTTTCCACATCTTCTCTGGACAACCTGTTCCAGTGCCTCACCGCTCACACAGGAAAACATTTCTTCCTGATATCTAATCTAAATCTCCCCTCTTCCAGCTTAAAAACATTCCCACTCATCCTATCCCTGCACTCCCTGATAAAGAGCTCCTCCTCAGCTTTCCTGTAGGCCCCTTTATAAGTACTGTAAAGATGCTGTGTGGTCTCTTTGGATCCTTCTCTTCATGTGTTTGTATAGCCTTTCTCTGCAAGGAAGGACCTGAGGCTACCTGCCTAACACTGGTTGTGGGACCTCATAGGCAGATGTGGTAGGTGGTAGGGGGTGTGTGAAGATCTGCAGGTTGCTAAGTGCCCTCTTGATGTCTGTGGTTGTCCTGATATATCTGCATGTCCTATCTGTGTGTCTCCAAAGCAGACAGGACAAGTTAATGGGCTTTGAGCAGGCCTTGTCCTCATGCCAGGGCCACCCTTGCCAGGCAAGGGGAGAGGCTCCATCTCTGAGGTTCAGCGTCAAGCATAGAAAAAGTGTCTCTGATATTCTTCACTACTTAGGCTTCCCAGAAAGCAATAAGCCTCTGTTCAGGTGAAGCCCTTTTAGAAATACAGGGGAAGTTCTTTGGAGGGAGCAGGAGGGCCTTGTTGTTGTAGGGCCTGGAATCTGGACCAATCTCTAAATGCAGTAAAACTATGAAATAGTAATGATGTGCTCAAAAGCAAAGCATGTGTCATATGTGCAAGGATTTCTAATCTGGAAAAGAATTCCCTGAAATTTCCTGCACATCTATAAGCAATAAGACAGTAGCGCAACCATCATTCTTACGCTAACAGCAATGCTGACCTCTCCCAGACTCTGTGAAGCAAACCAGCTGTACCTACTAGAACACATCAGTCAACTCAATTGCTGTCTTGAATTTTTAATGATTTTTTCCAACTAAAGAGAGTACATGCATCAAAATATTTGGTTTAAGTGGATGTTGCCATCCAGTATTTTCCATTTTCTTTTCTATTGAGTGGATAACATCTTAAATAAATACTTGAGATAAGCCATTTTTATTAATAACAGATCCTGGAATATCCTTTATGTCAGTAATATTAAACATGCAGGAGTTTTTCCTGCGAGCCTTGTATGTATATTTTTGGTTTAGGCATTTTCACTTTCATGCTTTTAACCAACGAACTAGAACATGTACTGTAATCTCTTTGTAATTTTAAAAAACGTCTTATCAGACTTCATATATATTTATATACACAAACTTCTCAGAGCTTCACTGGTCGTGAATGAATCTTATTGATGTAGCCAAGGTAAATAAGTGTCCTTTTCCCACCAGTCTCTACAAAGAACAAAACAGAGGTTTGTGTGTCAGAATACAGCTCACAGCTCGTGTTCAGTTTGTTGCTAGCATTAAGTTGGTCTCAACACCTAAATTAACCAGTTTGCTTCACAGATCTGGCAGTTGATATAGTAACCAGCTTCTTGTTAATTTTTACTCCAGCTGAGATATAATATCAAACATTAATCCTTTAATTTTAAGGCAGCATGCAATCTCAGTGAGGTTGAGTCGTCCACAGTAGCTGAGATGATACTTCTAAATTTTAGAAGAGTCTCCCTCACCCATTTGCCTTTACTATAAAATCGGTGCCTTTGTGCTGAATTACCTCAAGTTATTTTTTAAAGTTTGCTTTGAATATGGGGTCAGAAACCTGCCAACTGTCTCACTTTAATAAAATTGTCGCTGGTGTCTTTGGTATGCAGTATACGTCACTCTATTTAAAATACAGCAACCTTGGCTTAGGGATACTTCTCTTTCCATATTTTACCAGTTAGGATGACATTAAGGATAACTAATGTTACTGACTCATTTGCAGGTGCTTTGAGATCTTGGAGCTAGGCTTTGTTATTTATTACCGCACTCAGCTGCAGGGCTGTGAACCTTGAAGGTGGCAGAAACACATTCATCAGGAATGCTTTGAGTTTCAGTGTAAGCATCAGAATGATAGAAAGGTGAAGTTTTGGTTGTTTGTAGAAGAAAAGTATTGTAGAAGTCTGGTGACTAGGATTTTGTCTTGTTCTCTAACCCTGTTTTACCAGCTGCCTCCATTCAACACGATGCTTTCTCCAGTCCTGACAGGCAGGATGAGCATGGTGGCCTTGGGTAAGAATCCCCATGCCCACATGCCTGAGGCTCATTAAGATCTCCTTCCCCATAAGGAAAAGAGCAGATCCTGCTCACTCTGCACCATGAGCTAGTGTAGAAGCAGGATTTGTCCGGCGTAACAACAACAACAAAAAATCAAACTTTTATGAGAATCCCAGCCATAGCTAAAAAGAAATTCCCCATGACCGCAGGAGAAGCTCTGTGTATGAAAGGGGCAGTTAGGAAAGCTCAGCTGTTATGATCCTACTGCCCTGTGGGTGAGGTGAAATGCTTAAGGTTACTGTGAACTGGGTAACTCGTAGCACATATTTGGCTGGAGCAGCCTGACCCAGGCTCCTGCAAGGATTTGCTGTCAGCACCAGAAACCCTGATAGATGAAAGTTAAAGGGGGCTTGAGGGGTGTAAGGGATTTATCAAACGGGATTATTTCCATCCCTGGAACAGGGGCTGGCTGAGGTCAGAGTCTCTTTGCTTGAGACCAGCAAAGAGGTCAGGTTTCACCACCTCACGTCCTTTTCTTCAGAAATCATTGCTGGGTGTCATCTGAAGAGGGAATTTTGTTTCAGTGCTGGAGGGGACACCATGCTGGCAAGTGCTGGGAGTTCACCCCAATGCCACGGGGAGAACTCAGCCTCCATCAGGTAGCTAGAGCCTCACACGACCATCAGATGCTCATGTTGGGCATTAGGTCCCTTACAGAGACGTGGGTTTTCTGCCTCAGTACATTTTGTCTGACTCCTCCTGACGGGAAAGCGAGCAGCAGCAGCTCTGGCGTAATGTGGTGCGACAGCGAGCCTGTTGCATTCCTGTGTGGCGAGAGCAGGTCTGCCAGAGTGAGGCATCTCCTTGGGTGCAAAGCCTCAGGTTCTTCATGTTTTGGGAGCTTCCAAACTGTCTTCCTTGGAAATCCTGTCAGTTTACGAGGGTAGGAGAAATGAGTCAGCATGTGTAGGGCAGAGCATGGTCCTGATGGCTCCATTTCTGAAATAGGGCCATGTCCCACAGCTACCAGCAACAGGACTCCCTGCCACCACCAGATGACCGAGGAGGGGCCTGGGGCTGGTGGACTTTCATCAGTGCTGCTGTGTGCCACAGCAATGGGGTCACCTCCTGGGAGACACTATCAAACCTATAAACACAAACCCCAACCAAGGCGAGGGGGATGGGGGGGAGAAAAAAAAGTTGCAGTTGAGGTTAACGCCGCTCTCCGCCGCAGAGCCTATGACATCAATGTTGCCATGGCAACAAAATCTTCACTTAGGTATGGTGAGCGCCCTGAGCTTGTGGCTGCCAAGGAAACCCGCCTGAGCTTCGGCACACAGCCATTGCGGCAGCCCTGGGGCCTTCCTCTGCCTCCTCCTCCTGGTCCTGACCCTATTCAAGGGGCTCTGGGCTATGCCCTGATGCTTGTCCCTTGTGGAAGTTACATGGCAAAATTCTTCCACTTTTTGTCCCTGCTGCTGTCCCGGCAGCTCCTGTCAGTCCTGAGGATGATGAGGGATAACTGCTGTCAGAAGAGATGTGGGGACGTGGCAGCTCTGTGCCTGTCCTTCACCGGCACTGCGAGTCACCTCCTGCCCAGCGATGGACTCCAACATCTTTGCAGAGACTCAAAGCTATTGACCTCCACTTGCCCATGAGTGAAGTTACTTTGGTTTTTGGGGAACAGTTTGGTTTGACACCAGGCTTGGGGGACTTGAGAATCTCTTTCCCAGTCAAGCACCAGCCACAAGGCAGCATGGGGCACAACCCTATCCCCGGGGCAGCTCCCAGGAGGAGCAGGTGCATGGGGCATTTCACATTCCCCCGTGGATTGAGGCACAGCACAAAGCGAACTCATCTGCAGCAATTTCTTTACTGGGAGCCCTGCCACCACGCCACAGGCTGATTCTGTGTCATTTTTCTCTCCGTGATTCAGCTTAAAAGCCTGTGAATGCCATCAGCATCGGGGGCCACTCTCCAAAGGAGAATTAGGGGAATTCATGAGAGAAACAACAGTGTTTATCCTCCTCCCGCTACTGCTTGTCACCCCTTGTCATCAGTACAAATGAGAAACTCCCCCTAAAGTTTGTTTTTTCTCCTCATAACCCACTGATTTCAGGCAAGAGCAGTCTTTAGTCACCAGGGTAAACCTATGGGCTAACAAGCAGCGGTTGAAGTGAGGAAAAACATTTGGCAACCTGTTTGGGTCTGAATAAAGCCCTGATTTCAGTGCTGTGCTCAGCTGAAGCCAGGCCAGAGCCTGGCCAAGCGTGAGCATCCTGACCGCTGCTCCCACAGCAGCTTTGCCAGCCCAAAAGGATCCCAAAAAGGCCTCCTCGGCATCTTGGAAGATCATTTGGTGGCTGCTGACTGGGAAGTCTGCCCTGCCATGAATTCACCTTCAATGAAAAAAATATAATCCATATCCTACCAAAGCTGATGGAAAAGGTTGGATTTCTAGCACATTTTTAAAGCAGGCCTGAGTGGTTATTAAGCAGTCTGAGGATTTTTGCTTGGTTTTGGTTTTTTAAGTGGATATTGAGTACAGGCTTATAAGTTTCAGTGGCAAATAAGGTGATTTATAGTTGCATATAATGGGCAGCCCTCTGTGAATCTAGCCAAGACCCTCTGGTTGCCTCTCTGCACACTGAGGTGCAGCTCTAACTTGGAATTTAGAAGTTGGGGTTGGATATTGGTCAAGCTGTTGTTATTTCAGAAAGAAGTAAAAAGAAATGAGTTTTTTTTTTAAAAAAGAACGGCTCTGTCTAAAAGAGAAACAACTGCTGGCACGCGAGACACTGCTGGCTTTCAGGCTTTGGGGTCTGTGACTAATCAGGCTCTGAGTCGTGCTGCTGCTGGTTGTTGGAAAGGGAAGGAAAGGAAAAGCTCGGCAGCGGCACGGTACGGCAGAGCTGCCAAATCCCACACGGCAGGTGGGAGCCTGCCTGTTGGTGGGGGTAGCCCCCACGGAGGATGCACTGCGGTGGCTGCAGAACGAGTGCCTGAGGGTTAGCATTGCCTGACCCCGGTTTTATTTTGGGGAAGGAAATCACAGTTTGCTGGGAGGCAGAACTATGATTCAAGGAAAGCCTGACCTGCTACTTGAACTCTGAAAGATGCTTTAAAAAACATAACTCTTCTGCAGTAGCATTATTTAGTTTTATTATACAGCTGTGGTAGGAGCAAAGGCGATTAACTAATAGTTAATCACTGGAGAAAATGAAGGGTTTTATTTTTTTTAGACCTGAATTTTTGAGACTAATTATTGAATTATTGGAATTCTTTCAAAATAATTATGAATTTTACACAGTACCAGATCTCTGCTATCTGATTTCTGGTCACAAGAGAGGAGCGTAGTCAAGGAGAAGTGACTCATGGCTGCCTGTGGTTGAAATTAATGAGATATTTATCTGGAAATATTCCCGTCGGTGGCTTTTATTTGTAGTTCGAGTCAGGACGATGGCATGGAAATCATCACTGAGGACAGTGGTGCCCTTGCTGTGATGTTGCAGGAACTGGAGGATCAGCTCTGGTAAGCATGGGATCAGCTGAGTGATGGGTTTTAAGGCCAAACCCACTCATCCTGAATGTTCAGGTGGATGTGCTGTGGAATGCAGCCCCATTTTGCTCCTTGTCTCCTGCCGTAACCCCACAAGCGGTATTTATTGAGGCGAGAAGGGAAAAAGGAGGTAATGAAAGAGAAATAAATCAGACATAGATAACCATTTCACATCCCACATTATCTTTCCCCTATCCAAGAGCTCTTACAGGACAGCCTGGCTTTAAATATATGTGGAAGAGAACTCCTTCCCCTGCCTGTGCCTGGAGTTACCCAGCCTGTCACCTTCCCGGATTAAAACAGCAGTGACTGTGCAAGCAGAAAGCTCTTGTTTCCTGGACTGTTTCAAAGCCCTGCCAGCCAGATTATCGATCAAGAGGAAGTGTCGGCATTTCAGAAGCTTCCCCAAAAAGGCATGGACGCTACTTGGCTCCCGTGCGTCACTGGGGCTGTTTTTATCCATGGATCTGCCGGCGTGCTTAGCAGAGCTGGGTCGCCCAGGAGGGACCCTGGCAGAATCTCCCTGCTGAGTGACTCATGCTCACACATCATAGGAATACAGGCTGGCTTCAACATACTGCACTTTTCAACTCTGATTCATGCAACCCCAGGAGAGTAAATAAGGCAACTCTACATGCATCTCTGCTGTGATGAGGTGCCTTCCCACTGAAAAGGTGTTGGGGCAAACAGCACTACCAATGAATAGTGTCACCTATAACTTAGCCAGCAGTCTCCTAAGTGGGACAAAATATTTCTGTGGAGGCATATGATGAAGCTTATTGCAGACCAGGATAACTGCTATCTTGTGTGTTGCAGGAGGTCTTTACTAAAGAAAAGATGTTGGGCTAATTTCAGTGTTGTTTGTAGCAGGTTTGCTAAAACCCAGGAACATTTATTAGCAATCTGGGCTTGTCTCTTTTCAGGCAGATCATTTCTCAGCAGATCACTTCAAAGGGGTGATTCAAAAAAGCAAAAAGCCTCATTTGTCTGGATGATTCCCAAAATCAGGGCAAGCTGGGTCACTGCTGCAGAAGGTGTTACTTGATATCGATGTGTTTAGCACCATAGATACAAAAACCAGGAGCGGATTTTTTTAACGGGATCTAAACAAATTACATATTTGAAATCAGTTGTTTGGGGAAAAACTCCAACTGTCATTACTGGTACCTGCATGGTGGTGAGTCACCAAATTACATTCTTGTGTTGGGGAAATGTGTAGCTGGATAGATAGATGTCTAGTTGCATGCTAAGCCAGTGAAGAAATTCACCTAAAAAGCCTCATGTAATGTTCAGATGATTTCTTAGGTACAATTTCACTTCAATCCTGGCTTGTGGCTTTGTCCAAGAAAACCCAAAGAAAGCATCCAGGTGCTCCTTACACCTCACGTTGGGGCTCTGCAAGCAGGAATCACAGGCAGAGGACAGCCCCTGCTCTGGGTTAGCTCTCACAGCTCCTGCCAGCATATGACACTGCAAACCCAGTGACTCAGCAGGAATGTCTCTGCAGAATTCATGAAAAGAAGGAAGCCTTAGACATTTCCTGATGTCAGTCTGTGAACTTGTGCTTTTTATTTAGCCTAATCTATGATTAAAAAGACCATGTGGATATCAGTCTGGATTAAGGGTGATTTTTCTGATTGCAGGTTGCTGATGCAACAGTGCTGAATGTGCTTTTATGCAGGTTAGCCAAACGGAGGGGCAAAAGCTATTGAATAAGTAGTAAATTAATTGTGTGCTTGATTCTCAATGAATGCCAGCTCCTCCAGTTCTTTGCTCCCTTGGGCTTCAACAAAAAAAAAAAATCTCAGTCATCCTCAAACCTGCAAGAGAGAAACATAGATGGCAGCATAATTAGCGCATGCTATGCCACCTCTTATGTTTTTGTAATATAGTCTTTCATTCAAAATAAAGAAAGAAAGACACCCCCCTCATTTGATTACATGTTCTGTTCTTTCCTTCAGGCTTGTCAACATGAAGCACAGAGATTGCCTAATCTGTTCTTGTTATTTAATTACGTGACCATGGTACGTTGCTCTGGCTTCTGTCCATAGCCCATCACAGCTGGCACTGCATTCCTGCCCAGCCTCCAAGTACTTCAAACACCAGTGGCTAAGGGAAGCATTTCCTTACTTCGCTGCCTGTTGGGTGCTATGAGTGGTTAGCAAACACTGGAGTAAGGACATGACCTGAATTCAGCTGAGGGATCAGTGAGTGAAGTGCTGGGTCCCTAGAATCCAGGCTTGTGGCCCCAGGGCGACTTCAGCCAAGCCCTTGAGGAGGAGGCAGGTGGAGGCACTGGGTGTCCACACCCTCCTTGGCATGCCCGCTCCCTGGGTACACAAGCTGGGATTTGTATTCTGGCGTTCTCGTTGTGCTCCCAGTAATCCCCCTGGCCCTGAGGTGTGGGATGAGCCAGGTTCACGGTGTGCTGTGCCTGAGTCCCTCTGTGGGATGCTGGCAGCTCCTGGTGGGAGCCAAGATCCAGACTTGCATAGGTCCTCTGCTGCCAACACGGGAGAGCTGCAGCCTCTGTGTGTGTTTGAGAGCAATGCCTTAACCCGGATGGTTAAAAAACCCCAAAAATAAATGTCCTTCTACCCAAGTGCTGTTCCAGGAAGGACAGAGAAGCCCAGCTGTATGGCTCAACACCATGGAAGAGAGGTGAGGTTCAGTGATGTTATATTACATGAATTTATCCTCTCAGCCTTAGTCAAACTGTCTGCATACCTGGTCCCTAACTCATTGTCTACATGGTCTTGATATTTATTCTGTCTCCCTCACAGAACTATTAAAGCCTTGAGCTTAAGAAAGTAGAATGTTTCTTCATGACTGCATCAGTGCCTTCTGCTGCTGACAGTGTTCCCTGATGTGACCCTCAGCAGTGTTGCTGTGTATGCCAAAGAAGAAAGTAAAGAGAATTTGGTCCCCCTGGCTTAAGTCCTGAGACACAAGGTGCTTTTCTTCCTCTGTCACTTGCAAGGAAATGGATCACCATCAGGACAGCAAACAGCCCAGAAATAAGGTCTTCTGCATGAGGTTCATATAACTCCTGGAAATGGTCCTTCATGGAGGGATGGAGGTAGGAGAGATGACTTAGAAAGAACCACTTGGATCAATATCTTTGCACAAGTACTTTGATCCTTTGCAATTTTTATTAGGTGAACACGTGCATATGCACAGAGTGATGTATTTTCCATAGAGTCAGTCCCATTTGCCGGTATCTAAGCAACTTTGCCTTGTGGGTAATGGGAATTTTGTGGGGCTCCTGCATTGATGCTGATTTCATCCAGTCCCAGGACCATAATACGTATGTGGGAGAGCTTTGAAAAATAAGGGATTTCAACTGGAATTTGGCACTTATGTTTGGGCATTGGGCATCCCCACCTAAATTCATGGAGTGATTGCTAAAGGATGAAGTGTCTGTTTTCCTGTGCTTTCATTTTATTTCAGTTCCTTTGTTTGGGTCCCATCATAGCAGTTTTTGGGCCCAGGCCCAGCACTTTGCAGCAGTAGCACAGGAACTGATTTCAGTAGAGGTAGACAATCACCTAAATTATTAATGTTAAAAGTGGATAGACCACAAGACATAAGCACAATTATACAGAAGATAATGTTGGAGAAAAGCAAGAGGATGGCAGCTGGAACCATCAGGGTCATGAGAGGCAGAACTGGGATGGAGAGAGGTGTCCAAGGTGATGGGGACCAAGACAGTACAAGCAAACATTTTGGGCAAATCCAAAAGCAAAGTAATACACTCCTTGGAGATGTTCCTAGATGCTATAGGTATACATACTGTTATCTATCAGAGCTTTATAACCAGCAACAAACAACTCACATGCAGAATTTCTTGTATGGCAAAAGATGTGTGCCCCATGCCTCTATTAAAAACCTGCTGGGGGGGCAGGGGTTATTACTATATTGTTCCCCACCCCCTGCATGGAATTGGCCCTTGAGATTGTGTGGTCCCTACGACACTGGGTGGCTGGTTGGCAGCCTGCCTGGTGCGTCCTAGTTGTGTTTCTCAGAACTCTTCTGTTTTTTCAGCTGATTTGCTTTGACATCAGCAGCCGGCAAGAAGTTCTCTGTGTCGGGGTGTGTGGGAGTGCTATATGACACCTTAATCATGCTAAACAGGAACACACATTCAGATTTCCTCGGTGTTTCAAAGAAATGTGATTTCCTTTGTGCTGCAAAGAAAGAGTTGACTTGATTGCAGCTCTCTGTGGAGATCGGCTCCGGTGCCTGTGAATTAGGGTGCCAGGATCTCATTCTGGGAGAAAAAGGGAGATAAAACATACCAGGGGTTTGAGCTACAACTAGCAGGGTTAGGTTTCTCACTGATAACTGGGGGTCATTTTAATGAGAACTATTTAATTTAATTGGCCAATATATCAAGAAATCAGGTTTGGTTTTTTCAAAAATATATATAAAAATCTGTAAAGAGTCAAAGTACCAGCAAACATCATAATAAATCTCAACTTGGGAAACAGTCGCTAGTCATTTAACACAGGAACTAGAAACCAATTCAAAGTCTAAAAGAGTGATTAACTTGTTAATTATTTCTCCTCCCTATATGGGTGACAAATGTTTTAAATCTGAGTGGAAACTCATCTAGTGATTGTTAGGTACAGAATTACCTGAATATTCCCTGGCCTGGATGAATTGAAATAATGGCAGGGAAGAGTTGTGAGACACCTGCTAGCACAGGGATCGGCAAAGAGTGACACATGACGTAGGGTGGGATTTTATAGGTGGTGTAATGACGTGGCAAGGCTGATGGATTTGCTGGTGCTGGCAACCTCACTCACTCAGCTTTGTTCTTCCAGAGACACAGGACTGCTTGGATCCCCAGCATGAAAATGCCTTTCATTTTTGGTGATTTATGAGATAATATTAAAACTCCATATTTGGTAAATTACCATGCATAATAGTAAGAAAAACTTCTGTTGGATCTGGTAAGCAAATTTGAATGATTGTGTTTCATTTTTAAAATGACTGTGTTCTTGCTAGATATTTACCCAAAACATATATCTGGAATGGAGTAGCATCCACTAACACTGTCATGGGGCAGTGAGGTTTTCATTAGGTTCATCAGTTGTGATAATTGTTGCTGCCCAACAGTTTGATTTTTCAGCACTGAACTTAATATTGCTTAACTTCATTCACATAGCGTGCAAAAAAAAAAAAGTAGGTCACTCAAGACAGCAGGTACTTCTGGGCTTGGAAATCCACTTCTGCGTGATCACCATTCAGCAGCTCCTCTAGAGGAAGGATTACATCTATTGCTGCAAGGCTCCTACCCTAGCATCTCTTCAAAAGAGCAGCGACCTCTGTTCTCCCCAGTGCTGTGTGAGGGTGCTTTTCCTTTTCCAGTTGGACTGCTCTGAAAAAGAACATGTCGCTTTCCGTCTTCTGTGGTAATGATCTTTCTGTTTTGATTGAGAGCTAACGATAAATGTGCCTTGCTGTCTGAATCAAGAAGTCTAACTTCCAGCTCAGAACAGGAAATTATGTCTCTGCTGCAAGGGGAAGCTGAATGGAGGATGAATTTCTCATCCCTTCCCTTGGTCTGCTGTTTCTCTGTAGTGTTGCAAAACCCAGGTTCCGCCCAGGAGCAGGATGAGCACTGCTCCCTGAGGCTGCTGAGGGCCACTGAGGAACATGGTGGTGTCCAGGACCCAGGGACAACAGGGTAGTCACCCTGGAGAAGGCCCAAGAATGGAATGCTGGTAGAGTAGCACTGTCCTGGACAGCCTGAACCAGCACAAGCAGGGTGGGCTTGTCCTGTGAGCCTCTTAAGAGGAGCTCAGCATTAGATTGACAATGTTGGATGCTTGTCTGCAACAAGCTGCTCTTTCCCACGGTGCTCAGGCATTCTCCTTTGCCTTGCTCAGGGGATTTAAGGCAGTTTGCATGATCAGCTCTTGGCGCTCAACCTACCTAATACTTTGTGCTCTGAATCCTGGGGTTAAGTAACCTGGTCATCTGCAGGAAAGCGGACCTGGGCAGGAGCTTTCCACAGCTCCTTTGCAGCTGTGTTGCCCCTAGTGCCTCACCCAAATGGGCTTTCTGTCACCTCCTGCTTTTGTCTTATTTAAGCTCTCCAAGTTGCACGACTGTCTGCTGGCCTATATGGCAGGAGGCAGACCTGTGATGGCACATTTCAGCATAGTTGCAAATGGCAAAGTGTTTTTACTCCCTCAGCTAAAATACATATCTGCTTGCATCTCTATATGGATTGAAGAGTGGTGCTGGCATCAGACCAGCGTCCATCACTGCTCTTGCTCTCTGGGTAGAGCAAGGGGCTTTCCCACTATATGTTTGTCAGAGCTTGGGGATTGATGTCATTTTAGAGCTGTGGTTAAGCAGTCATGCAAAACTACCTGCGTAAAAATACAGTGCAGGGAATGTTAGCTAAGCTTCACTTAGATCACTGCAGATGTGTTATTTTGGGAGAGCATTCATACTCTGCAGTCCTTATTCAGGCAAAACTGCAATTGACGTAATTTTTTCCATAATGTTTCATTTATTTGAAATCATATCAAACTAATAAGAAGCATTTCCATGACAGACTCTACTTATGGATTAATTTTGGAATTTAGTTTATAGACATTTGACTTCAGTGGGATTCATGTCCCTAAAAGGACTGCAGCAACAGGGGACAAATGCTAGAAAGTGGCTTTTTGTCTATAATTCAACACATTTGTTTGTGGAACCCTGAACATAGATGGAAGATTAGAACCTTATCGCCTTTTGATTTACAGCTTTTTCCTTTGCCTTTCCTCTCTATGACTCAGTTGGTATTTCTTACAAGGCAGGTATTGTCAAATCTCTTCCTTCAAACATATAATAAGTACCTTTTGTATTGAACAGGCATATAAATTACTCAGCTTATATGACAGAACAGAAAATAGAGTTGAGTATCTGGCAGAGATGCCAAAAAGTGATGCTATTATAACCTTACTTTGAAAGATTTGCCAACAGAAAGTTACATATAAGTGAGGTAACCAATGGCAATATTTCCTTTATTACACCAAATATTCAAAATTGTAATTACGTGGTATATTTCCAGCCAAATGACACCTCTCTTACCAGGAAGTTCAGTAGCCATCCTTGTGCATAACAGATGAGATTTACAGCTTAAATAGACCCCAGATATTGAAAGGTATACAAGCACATGGTTTCATAGAATCATAGAATCACTAGGTTGGAAAAGACCCATCAGATCATCAAGTCCAACCATACCTATCATATACTAAACCACACCCCTCCGTACCTCATCCACTTACACCTTTCAGTATCACAATCTTGTTATTCAGACCTTCTTGGGAATTTTTCCAAGATGTTTGGTGTTAAGTGGAAAACAGTGTTCCTGCAAAATTAAAATCTTGCAGGTTTTCATTTTTTTCTTCATAAAAATGTCACCAGGAAATTAATAACTATTTCAAGGTGGAATGGTCCAAATGAAACGAAACCACAATGCTTCATGTGGAGCAGTTCATAACATCCACCCATCCTTGCTGCCGTCAGACGTATGTGTTTTTTGTTCAGATGCTTTCTCCAGTTTCTGCAAACAGGCTTGGCTTCCCAAGGCACCTGCAGTCATCTCCTGGGTGGAGCAATGCGATTCCAGCACGCCCCGTGTGCCTTGGGCACAGAGGTAAAAAGCAGCACATTGTAATCTTGTAGGAAAAGCTGAAGATTTCTGTTTATAGGGGAAAAGAAGATTAGAGGGCTGAGAGGCAGCTTAGAGAAAAGTACCTGTAGCTGCTTCTCCGAGTTAGGGTTTATCCACTCAGACTTGTATGACCTTTTTTTAAGCCTCAGAATGAAGTGGCCTTTCAAAAGGTAATCAGGACAGCACAACACAGCCACTGAAACAGAAACCTAAACCACTATCTCATCTGCTTTGTTCTTGGTGGCTCCTGCATCCCAAGTCAACCTCGTTACCTACAGACTGGGGTGGGAATGGCTAACCTTCTCCTGAATAGCGTCTGTAGCCCAGATCAATAACGCGCAGTGTTATTGTCAGCACTTTCTGCTCCATTTATCGGTGCTTGTCAGCAATCAGCTGACTTTGGATGGAGACTTCAGCTCAGCCTGCCTGATATGGGGGAAAAAAAGAGCTCAAAGCCCTCGGTAGCCAGTTCCTCATCTGGGATTTGGTGCATGTCTCCACCTCACGGCAACTGCAGAAGCATACAAGGAAAGAATTAGAGCTGTGGTTTGGCCTCAAGGAATGATGAATGACACCGTTGCCTTCTCTGTAACATAATCACTGAGCTAGCCTTAATCAAAACTCTGGAAATCAAAGTCATGTGCAGCTGAAATCTTGGTGTTGAACTTTTTCTGCTGAAGGCATGAAAGTAGCACACAGGCTTTGGCTGTTTTGTATCATTTCCCTTCTCTGCCTTACAGATGGGTTGAGTAATGCTGCTCACCATGAAAAGCACCCAGCATTTCCCATTATCCTACCCTATTTTCATATATTTGCAAATATTTGTTTGCAATTTGTTTACAAATTTTTGAGACGCTGAAAATTTGCAGGCTCAGTGTCTGCTTTGGAGAAACTTGCTGCTGAAGTAAACCATTTGTTTGTGGACACAGCATCTGTTTGAAACAGTCTTCCAAAACTTCATTGTTTTTCCTTTTTAACTGTTTTTTGTGGTGTTTTTTGTTTCCAGCTTTGAAACATGACATTTACTGGCTGAAGGCATAGTGCGTGCTTCTTGCTGTTCTCACCAGAGCTAAAGAAAAGACATTAGAAGTTTAAAACATTGTGGCCTCAGTACAGACTTTTTTATCATCTGATTCTCCAGATGCCAGCTGCAGTTCCTCACATCTTCCACGTCCAATAAAATGTCCAGCACAGACGGCAGGAGACCTCCCAGCTTGTTCCCAGCAGCCACAAAGGCAGCCAAGGCTGGAGTCAGGGTGGCAAGTGACACCACCGTGGTCAGAGCCACCTCTGCCACCAGAGCCCCCAGCACAGCAGCTCCCCATTTCACAATCTCTGCTGCCCTCACATGGCACATCTAGGAAAGCAAGTGAGCTTTGGGTGAATTTAAAGGCATGGTTTGAACATGACATCTTTCATTTGTGAATGCTCACACAGCCCCACAGGCAGTTTGGCAAAGGCTAATGTAGCCTTTTCCTTGGTAACAATACTAAAAATTGTCACTGGACTTCGCCACAGTCAAAGCTGTGTTCAGTAAACCTGAGCTTCTCTTGAAATACAAACCTAACAACCCAGCCTAGCAATCTGTGCTTGTCCAGGCAGGGAGTCCTTGACTGCTCTTTGGTAAGTCGGTTTTTTTTCTTTTATAATGTCGTTTTGCTCTTCGCTAATGCTCTCTATCCAATGTTATCAGGAAGCTAATCAGCTAGACCTCCCAAGGGCAAATCATTACCTAGGAAGATATTACTCATCCTGAAGACTAAGTGCAGCCTTGAGTCCTGCTTTGAACAGATATAAAAGAAGAATGTTCCAACCTGATGGTGATAATAGGAGTTTTGTTTGCTTTATGGTCTTCTTCCTGCTGTTACTAGTAAACACTTTATTTTATAAAAGTATCAAATTACAAATCTAACTATCAAGAAAGCCTGAATTCAACCTGCTTTTCAGCTATGAGAAATTCTGAATGTGGTTAGTACGGTAACCTGCATCCATTTCTAGTTATAACTAAGTAGACTTTTGCTTCGATTTTAGTTAAGCTTAATAGAAGCACAAATTTGTTCTTATCATTTGCCTCCCTGTTTTTAAATCCCAAGATAATATTTACAATAAGATACACAGCTGTGTGTGTGCTCTTGTAGCAATTATTAAAACCAAAGGAGGCTTGTACTACAATAGCTAGTAACATATAGCATGCAAAGGACTAAAACTGCTATATCATGGGATATGTGCTATATTCATGTACAGGTCACATGTGTGAGAGCAGATTTGAGAAGATAAGCTGCTAAACTGGCCTGTCTCTGGGAGAAAGTCAAGCTGACAGACTGAAACAGCTGAGCTAATAGCTAAGTTGATCTTTAATCCATCTTTGTTGTAAGCTATCTAGAAAGAGATCACTAGGCACTAAGTAGTCTGTGTGGATGAGTTGAATGATAAAACCTAAGAAGAATCACTGTGAAACTCAAGATTTTGATTTGTAAAAACTACTGTAATAATGTAATTGTATAAAGTGCAAGGCAGAAGAAAGGCAGACCTCTTTTTCTTGGTGCCAGGCAGAAAACCCATCACTGGTATTACTCTGGATTAGCACCTTGGTTTGTTTTATCATGTGTTCATGCAAATACAGCACCCTTGGAAAGAGCAGATGAAACTGGTGAAGCTGGGATGAAAACATTTGGTCATGTTGTGCGATTTCATTTCTCTGGATGGATGAAAGACTGTGTCACAGGGAGCAACTCTCCTGATCGTTGTAAGGTTTTATAACTGTTAGAGGGCTGAAGTAGACCTTGTGCTGGTGGCTGTTGGGGTGTCAGGATGTGACTTTGCTGATGCAGTTATTTAGCTGCCCAATTATGCTTCCCCTTTGAAAGACAAAGTCAGAAAGATCCAGTATGTGTGCAGCATGAAGAAAGGTGCTTAGGAGCCAAATCAGAAACTTGCATGCTTCTGCTGAGGTAGCAACATTTCTACTAAACGAATCCTGAGCAGAAAGTCTGCTAATACTGGATGCAGGCAGTGAGTGGCATTGTGGTATCACAGAAACAGTAGCAGAACAGAAACTGGAGATGTTTAGACACAGTAGAGAGAGAGATAAGAGGCATAGGAGGGGTGATTCTCCGGGTGGGGATCCTACCTGTATTTGTGTCCTGTTCATATGCCCATGCACAATAAGCTGTATACCCTGCAGTTTATGGAAATTAAGTCATTTGCCATAGGAGCTTGGGGTGCTCCTTCCTCTCTGCCCTGCAGCATCCAGCAATAAGACAAGCAGTCATGCCTGTCCTCTCCCCTTGTGAACTGATGTGCCTTCTTCATGGCCCATAAAAGTGTACAGAATAATAAATAACAGATCTTGATGATGGAAACACTTGGTACATTTGGGCTCATTGAGCCATTACTAGTTTATCATTAAAAGGACAGGTGGCGCAGATGGTGCTAGAAGGTCATGAATCCCGGTATGTGTAACAAAAGAAGTGTCAAAGTGCTCAGATGGTATTTTAACCTCTAGGGGAAGAGAACTGTAGGGATCTGAATAACGCAAAGGCACTGACTGGTGTTTCTGGGTCATTGGTTTGAAACCATGGCAGCCAGAATCTCAGGGAAGGCTTGCTGGATGTTCATAACTGAAAACTGGAGCTGGAGCTGGAGCAAGTTTGCTGACTGAGGCTTACAGTCCGCACACCACAGCCTTCCAGCTTGAGGAACTGCAGCCTAAGGGACATATAAATGTGACATATATGAACACAAATATTACTTTGGCAATCTGCTCCTGCATTATATTCTCAGTGGCAGCACCTATAAATCATCTGATTTGTTATGTTTTATTACTTGTAAGTCCATGATAGAGCCAGTATTGTTTTAAAAGTCAATTTATCATGCTAATTTCAAATCTCAATCCTGTAATATTAACTGTCTTTTTATTTACATACTCCTTTCCCTTCAGGAAACCAGTAGAAAAGATGTTAAATTTACCGCAAACAACGGCCATTTTGAAGAGTGGTTTGCCCAAAGTCACCAAGGAGCAGTTATAGAGCTGAGGAGACAAGAGTGCAGCTGTGACTGAGATCCCAGGAGGAAGCCTGCCCTGGCATGCAAAACTGATGTTGTGCAGGCCGTTGGCACGCACACGGAGGCTCTGGTGAGGTAACTGGGAAGATTATGTGGCAATGTGGTGTTTTGAGTCCCTTGAAAAAGGCTTACTGGCCTCTTGAGTGCTGCTGTTGTTTCAGGCTGCCTATGCAATACCTTCTGCAGAAAGCTGGCTGTCTCTCCTGTATCAGCTTCCATCATATTTACTGTCCAAACAATTTGGGGGCAAATAAGGAAAGAAAATGAACTGCCAGCTGCTTTCCATAAAGTATGCTGGTTTCTCCTGGATGCTTTGCAAAGGTTTTGTTTAGCCCTACTCTGACTTCCACCCATAATGGCACGAACAAGCAAATGAGCTACCTACCATTGTTCCTCGGGGAATATAAATGACCTGACAGCAGTCACCCAACAGCAGCACATCAGATGGTGGTGTCTGAAACGTGGCCCGATGCTACAAAACAGCCCCAGTTCTCTCCTTTGTTTTATTATTATGCTCTTTGTTATCGAGGGTCTGTGGCAAACCCTACAGAAGCAGCAAGTGACTGTGTCTGGAATTTTAGGGTGTATTTTTTTAATAAGTTATTGCAAATCAGCTGCTAAAAGTGTGCTTGTAATTTCTTTTAAAAAAACCCAAACCCTTTAAAATCAACTAGAATTGTCAGCCTGCTTGGGCCACCTTCTCCTTTTGCAATAACTCTGCATTTCTGGACAAGAAGTACAGCCATTCTCTCCTTGTCTTTGTTCCAACTAAAACATAACCAGAAAGACTGCTGGCCTTCTCCATTTCAAGGGAAGACTAATTAGAGAACATCCTCATTATGCTATCAGCTTATCTGCAAAACATTAGTCTTTCCTTCAAACAGTAAAAACGAAAAGAAGGTATGGTCAAAACAGTGTGACACAGGAGTCCCCCATACACCGAGGAGCAACTGCAGCTTGTTTTATCTTCAGCTGATCCAAATTTTTCTGCAGAGCCTGATTTTTGATAGAATGATTAAACACCAGTTTTGAACAGGCCTGAGAAAGCAGCAAATTTGCTCTCAGCACAGATATAAATAAAGCCATGATGTTTGAAAGTCTAAAAAAAAATTGTAAAATGTAGATCAGCAAGAAATACTACTTCTAAGGCACCTCTACTCTTAACTTTTCTGCTTGAATATTTCAACAGAAATTATTAGTGTAGATTTTTTTTTCAGCCGTCATGGAGATTTTCACAAAACTTGGTGATTCTTTTTTCATTTTGCAAAATGCTGGGGTTTTTTTGACAAATTGCTTACATGATTTTTTCCCCCCCCAAATCGACCGTGATAGGTCTTTTAAGTTATTCATAGATGTCAAGACAATAGACTTTTTGTTTTTCTCTTTGTCTTCACAAGAATCAGTCAATTGCTGGCTGGGTGGATTTTTCATTAACAAATTGCAAAACACAGAATGCTTTGCTTAATTACAGGGTCACATTTCTCAGCTTGCTCATCAGAAGACAGATGTAACTATGCAACATGCAGATCAAATTCCAGGTATTTCAGCCAACTATGCTGTACAAAGACTATTGTTGTGAGCTTCTGAATGTTTTTGCTGGATAAAGATGTATGTGAAACTTCAGCTTTAAAGTGATTGTGCCTTACCTCTTCACTTATAGGATTAGAATTAATAATCTCTCATTGTTTTTCTGTCCTGCTTTCTGGTATTGTCTGTTCTATGATGCAAAGAAGCACTGGTTTTAGCCATAATACTTGCTAATAATAATTCTCTAATAATTGCAGCTACAGATGCAAAGTATTCCACTTGAACTGGCGTTCTTTGTTGTGAAACATGATGTCCACTGATAACTTAGCTAATGATAGGTGAACTCAAACTTTCCATTTTTTAGCTAAAAAAAAAAAAAAAAAAAAAAATTCTATTCTATTTTCTTTTCTCTGAGGAAAACACGAAACAAAAAATACCTGTCTTTTAAATAGCCAGCCCCACACTTCCTGACTGACCTAGTATAAACTACTGTTGCTCTGCACACATTTCCTCTCTTTGAAAAAAAAAAAAATCTCATCAAATTAGCCACAGTCTGCCAATAACTTTCTTTCCCATTGACCTTATCTCATCTTCTGGGGGTAGTTGCCCTTCACAAGAGGATAAGCTAAAGACAGTTCTCACCAGGATTCCTGTGTTCAATTCTAGAATCCTCAGCATAGGAAGGACATGTATGTGCTAGAGTCTGGAGGAGGCCACATATATGGTCAGAAGCTGGAGCAATTCCCATATGTGGATAGGCTGAGAGATGCTTGTCCAGCCTGGAGAAGAGAAGGCTCTGGGGAGACCTTACAAGAACCTTCCAGTACTTAAAGAGGGCCTACAGGAAACCTGGGGATGGGCTCTTTATCATGGGGTGCAGTGAAAGGATGAAAGATGGGAGATTTAGACATTAGGAAGAAATTTTTTACTGTTAGGCATTGGAACAGGTTGTTCAGAGAGTTATGGATGCCTTGTCTGTGGAGGTGTTTAAGGCCACGTTGAATGAGACTTTGAACAACCTGATCAAGTAGAAGGGCTTTGGAACTGGATGAGCATGTTCAATGATTCTACAATTATTTTACTGGTTGTGGGGTTTTTTTGGTTTGTTTTTAATTTGGCTAATTTCCTAGCAAAATCTATCCGTTCTGCAACCGTAGCTATTGCAATGCCAAGTGCTGATGTCCGGCTATTTTTAGACCATGGAAACCATCAAAAAGCAACTTCAGCTTATGTTGCTGCTTTGTAACTGAGTCTTTCCTTTCACAGAAGCAGCTCAGGTCCCCTTGTCCTTCTGAAGACTTCTTTTATCAAGTCAGAAGCTCTGTATGTTACCTTGATATATCCTGCCAGACCAGTGGAAACTGGTGCCTTTTGCATACAGTGTGTGGGTTTTTCTTGCTTCTCTTTAGTAATCCTATATGGAGCCTTATCTTCAGTTATATTTCTGCTTTTTTTTCTTTTTTTTTTTTTAAATTGAGTTTCATTTGTTTTCTTTTTGGTCAGGTGGTGTCGTGTTTTGCTTGGCTTTCATAAAATACTTTGAAAAATGTCTTGCCATATTTGAACACTATTTTGATATAAATATTTGGGTTTTGTTTTAATATGTTAGAATTATATTTATGAATAGATGTATCTATAGATCTATTTATAAATTATTATTATTATTATTTGAGAATAAATCAAAAGAAAACTAATATTATTCAGCTTCAATATTTTCATTTTTTAAGGAATAAAAGATGAAATTGGTGCAAATTATCAGTTGTTAATCTGTTTCCCTCCAGGCTAATAAATCAGGAACTGTCTTCTGGTCTGACTTTCAAATCCTCTGTTCCAAGTGGAAGCCATTTTTGTCCTGACAGCAAATGGCTCAGCACAGGTTGCCTATCTCAAAACAGAAGTAAGTCCTTTCAGTTCTCATGAAAAAGACTTACCATTTGTTCAAAAAGTAAATTATGAACTCCCTTGGCTACAAAGAAAACTTAAAAACAGGAAGAGAAGACATTCCAAAGGTTTAGAAAGTAAAGAAGGCAAAATTTGCCTAAGACAAACTAGAAACTGTAACAATTGTGTTGTTCTTGGGAGGGGGCATTGTTAATGCATTACTGCATTTTTAATGCATGATGCAAGTGACAGAGCGTGAAAAGAGCTCAGCTCTTGAAGATGGTAAAAGAGGAGAGAGTCTCGCTGGCTGGAAGTGACATATTTCAGAATTTGTTTCCACTTTCTTTCTTATGACTTCCTTTTTTTATTCCCCCCTCCCCGTTAACAACAGCCATAACAAAATCTGTCCTTGTGAAGGAGAAGTGAGTATCATCAAAGGTGACAGCTTTTTAAACAATTTTAAATTTGCTAAAAGGCCCAGGCTGCTGAAAACTGGATAAGAAATTTTGTATGCTTAAGGGATCTTACCAGTGTGCTTTTACCCAGGTGGAATGAGAGTACAAGGAAGAAGAAACGTCTGTTTGACACTGCCTTGCTAATCTCAGCAGTATATCATTCACTATTCCACACAGGATTAAAGGTAAGCTCTGTATTGCTGCCTTTGAGACACAGCAGGGCAGCTATCCTTTGTAGAAATGGGGTTAAATAATTCCCAATGTGTGGCAGAAAGGATCTGGAGAGAAGACAGTTGGATTTAAATTATCTGGCAGTGTGTTCTGTGTTCTAGCTTTTGTCTTCTCTCCCATAAAATAAAACATTCTGTAGTTTAGCTCCAGAATAAAAAGACTTTCTTAATCTTAAAGGAAATGTAAAAAGCATTTTATTTGAAAGAGGAACAGTATCTTAAAATTGCTACTCCAGTCTAAGGAAAAGAAAAAGAGGAGGAAACATTTTTGTGTGTGTGTGTGCACGAAATTTTTATTGTCATGAACACACAAATAAGGCCTGGATGCTCATCTGAAGATAAAAAGCTGTTTTTAATTCATTCCAGTTTGGAGATCAGGCTAAATAAGCATTTGCAAATTCACATTATTAGGTTCTTTCTTTATTGCAGACATTTTTAAATGAGAGACATATTAGAGATTTTTCCTTTAAAGAAGGGTGGTTGTTTTGTCATGTTGGAAAAGTTCAGATTTAATGTTTGGTTTTTAAACAGCTCATACGCGGCATAAGATCATATTTTCAGTCATATTTTCAAATTCAGTCAAATTTTCAGTCACGGCTGCTCTGATTTCTTCTGCAAGCTAGAAGGCAGTTTGAGAGACTAAAAAAATTGAGAAGCCTATCCCAAATATCTGATTTATTCAGGACTTCAGTACATATATTATCTAAATTTTTTGCCCTAATTTTTTAATAAATATGTTAATAAGATTGGGCCCCAATGCCAGGGTCTGTCATGCCTCACCCAATACAAACTCCTACCTCGATCTGTTGACGCACAGGGTCTCTAACACTGTATGTTAAAAAGATGCTTATCATACGAAGTAGAACAGAAGGTTTTGACCCTTTTATGTGACTCATTCAGTTATGACTACAGTGTATAAAGATAACAGCAGTTGCAGCAACAATTTGCATTCTATACAAATATGCTGATCTAAGAGATACACCAGATGGATGCTCTTGTAAGGCACAGGCATGTGCAATACATATCCCAGAAGAGCAGAGTGGCTCTCATTCTACTCCTATTCAGAAATTCTCTCCCAAGTACATCATTAATTTTTCAATCATATTTCGATTTTAGTGAGATTTTGATGTGTTTTTATGTGATTATATGCTTATCTGTATTAGGACCAGTGTGCTTTCTCAATTTCCAGCTAATTCTAGAGCTTTGATTAGCTAGAGGGCTTTTGTAAACTTTTCTGATGTAGCATGTGATGGATTATAGCTGATTTTTGCATGGGCGAGCACAGATGCAAGAACTTCTCCTCCCTTCCTGTGTGCCCTGAGGGAAGGGCTTAAACAGTAATAAATCCCTGCAATCAGCCATGGATAAAGTAGCGAAAGACCGGGATTATGTCCAATAGTCCCAGAAGATCTACCACCAGTGGTAGCAAGGTCAACATTAAGAAGATGTCAGAATGGGAGGAATAAGGGAAATGACCAGCCGAAGAGCATGTTGCAGCAGTGCTTGGGGTGTGTTCTTACTGTCAGTGCACACTGTAAGATCTCACCATGGCTTCCTGTGGTGAGTTCCGAGTGCTGGCTAAACACACCAGTCTAGCCTTGCTCATCACTGTGCCCAGCTTGCCTTAAATTATCCTTTTTTTTATGTCTCTCGGAGCTCACAAGGATAATGCATGAGAGCAGGAGGCCAAAGCGGACATTAATGGAGCGCTTTTCTCTCCTAAACTCACCCACGGTGCTACTCGGTAGTGGGAAAGAAATGAAAGGCTGAAAGGTAACTGGAGGAAAAACTTCGACTTTTTCTTGCTGAGTTGCAACTCACTTCATTCAGAACTATAGTTAAATAATAGGGGTTTTTTTCAGTGCATCTCACTTGCAATCATATTGTTTTTATGAAAGATTTTCATTTTATTGGCTTAAAAGGCACGGGAGAAAAGTCATCGTGGTTCCCTGCAGAGTCTCCTGCAGTTTTCCTGTTCTGCAGAGGCCTTAGTAACACTGAATTTCTCAGTGTTGATAGTGCTGCTATTGAGTGGCTGGCGTTTTACCACTGTTGCTGCAGTGGCTGCAGTATTTTACATTTCATTTGGAGGTGTGATTGCAGGCCCTTTAAATAAACTGGTGTTTAGTGCAACCGACAAAACTGGCCCAAGACACTGAGTAAATAGTGTGTCTATAAAAACCCACACTTTGATGCTTAGTTCAAATGTTCTCGCACGTATTTTGAGGAGTTGCTGATCAGCTGAAAGGTAAAAAAAAAAAAAAAAGAAAATTTTTCTATGGTATAACTAGCTTTGTGATGAGGAATTACCATACCCAGGGCAGGACACCAGTATAAAACCTGGAAGACATTCTGTCCAAGGTGTACCACTGCTGTGGAGATGTCTGGTCAACCTCCTCAGCCTCTAGGCCTGATGCCATTGAAAATGTGAAATAATGACTTCCGTTATGTTTTTTGTCTAATTGCTTTGACATCTACAAATGAAAACTGTTACAGAAATTGTAAGGGGTAGCACTATATTTTGTGTATGACAACAGAAGGCAGTAGAAGTTTTTTTTTAAATGCAGGGCTTGCAAATAACAAGGGACAGGGTGATTGAACTGTGAAGTAGCTGAATGCTTTAGGACTCAGAAAAACATCACAGCAGGCAACAGGCCAGCCAAATAAAAGTACAACCAACTCTCCTTCATGTCAGCTTTTCTGCCAGTGACTGAAGTAGTTTACTTTAGATCAATATTTACTTTAAATATTACGATTAAGTGACAATAATGTACCTTGATTAAAATGAAACTCTGATAAGAATGGAGCAAATTATACAGTAGAACATTTTTTACAAGAACTACTCTTTGCCACGTGCCTGAGCTCCATTATGCTGAGATGTACTGAGGGTGTTGGACTGGTCTTGCAGTACGATCATGTCTGAAGGTGGATCTCCTATAAAGTTCATTATTTGAGTGGTGCTGCCACAGCAGGACAATATCCTCAAATGTCAGCTTCATGCTGCAAAGGCCCGTTTAAAACACTAAAGAGGTCATTAAAATCCCATGAAGTCTTCACAGTGTAGCTGAAGCTGCTGCCATGGGAAGACAGGATGGCACAGGACTGTTCTGCCAGTGGCAGCAGCCACTCAAGTCCTTCCCGACCTCGCTCCAGCCTGCAGCAGTTTCTGGTGCTTCAACTCAGTAGTAGGGCAAGAGGCCAATGGCTGCTGGGCCACTGCATGCAACCTCAAGACTAGGACTAGCCTTGACTACTACGTTCTGTACACAAGCAATTTAATTTTCTTTGGCAAGGGAAAAACTTTGACACAACAAGAGTTTTTGCATAAAAGCTGTAAAAAAAAAGTGACACGATCTTTGCATTCACTGGTCTCTGGAATCCCAGCAGCCAAACAGTTCATGTGGATATGTGCGCGAGTAACCTCTCATAAATCCACCCAGGAAGCAATAAACAGTTCTACCAAGGTAGTAACACTCCATTTACAGCAACTGTCTTCAGTCAGACCTGAGACCTGAGATATTTCCCTCAAATTGGCACTTGATTCCTGAGAGGAAATTGAGTTGACACCTAGTCCTGAGAAGGCAGTATGCGAGTTCTCTTGACAATGAGTGTAAAACTTGCTTCAGAATCCTACAGATTAAAAATTCACAAAAGAAAAGCTTGAAAATAAAGTATTCTCTATGAAACTTCTCCTTATAGCTTTGCAGCTCTAACCAGGAAATCTAGCTGACCTAATGTACCTCTTGCTAAGGAGTAGTGATAGTGTGATGGTGTAGCAAGAACTTGCCTCCTGTCTAATGACTCTAACATTTCTTACAATGGATGGGACAAAGATATTCTGCTTCTGTATTCTATACAAAAGCTGTATTTTCTTCATAGTTCCTGTGAAGAGGTGGCATCAGTTTTGTCACCATTATTTATTATATTCATGAGGCTGCTTAGCCAGTCCCGTGATTCTCTTTCATGCCTTGCTTTATTCTTCAGGGGAAGTAATCAACACTTCATTACCAAATACGACAATAACAGAGCTGAATTTCTAATCCTGTAATTAAGGAAGTGTCAGTGTCAACACTATAAATTCCCTTTTTGAGGATTTATGACTGAAATGTAAAATGTACTCCCAGCTGAAAAACATGCTTTTCAGATCTTATAGCATGAATTGTGATCGTATTTTTTAACAATTCAAAGAGCATTTTAAAATTATAAGAAGAAAATTAAACCAGGGAATAAAAAAGAAAAAAGGCAGGAAGATTTTATTCTAGTGGCTAACCTCCTTCTCCTCTTTAAATGCACAGGCTTTGCTCGGGCCAGATTCTTCAACTCAAAAGAAGTAATTTTCCCACATCTGTTCTCGGCACACTTATCCAGGCATTTTTGCTATGAAGAAGACTAAACATGTCGCCTGATAATTATCTGTGACTGTGAGTTCCATACTCTTTATAGCAAGTTGTGTTGTCTGTCTGGGAGGGTCTCACTTTTAAGGTTAGAAAGCTGGATGGCAGAGTTGCTGATTCTGACAGTAATTTGAATCTTCTGTTGTGATTTTGAGAGTATCAGAGTAAGCTTATTTGTCATGTAGTGGATATGCTGAGTAACAACTGATATTTCTAAGAGTTACTATTTTATTGGTTTGTTTTTAAGGCTTGTTTACTTTATCTGTATGGCTGAGATTTTGTTATATCCAGCAACTTATGATGCAATGCTATGATCCCCACTGCAGTGATGACTGTCTTCCCTGTATCTATTTTCTTCGACTATATAATAACTTTTCAGCTTTAAGAGAGAGAGTTTTATCAGGTATGCCTACAGTTGTGCAAGAAATTTTGGGAACTGATAGGTTTGAGTCTTTCTACCAGGGCACCACTGAGATACAGCCATGCTGAAGTATGTCTAGACTGAAGTCCAGTACACTTTGCAGCAGTGCTTAACTTTTGCAGCAAAGCCTCTGCGTATCATAAAGACGATCAACTCCATGCCTGTGCAGCTTGTGGGTTGTTCAAGGATGGTTCCTGTGCTGCAGCTGTGTCATATGACTGGTGAAGAGGCTGTTGGTACCTGGCCAAGTGAAGCAGAACCAGGCAGGGTTGCTGAGGTTGATATTTGTTGGAACTTGGATTCACTGTCAACATACCCAGACGAATCCTGAATTTGAGAACTGGGAGTCAGAGAATACTGTTATCTCCTGCTTGTAAAATGCCTGGGATCACCTGCATCCTTCCACTCTCTGCAGTGTGTGGTATGCACATTGTGGCTTTGACCATATGAATGTTTTGGTACTAGCTTTTGTAGATGGGGAAGTTGGCTGCTCAGTGCGAGCATATTGTCACCATTCAAATAATTTCAAAGGCAGGCAGCTTCAACAAAATCGAGGGCTTTAAAGATGAAGAGCTAAAAATAAAGTATGTGAGAGACAACTTGATATGACTGATACACATTCTGCTATTCTCCTTTTCTATCATGTCTCCTGTAAGGTGTTCCGTGAATTTGTAAGTGTCATACATGATAAAGAGGGAAATTTTGCCAGATTTGGCATCCAGAAATATGTGAAGAGTTTTTAGAAAGATGGTTCATGAAATGGTGAACAATGCTGAGATTGTAATGGTCATTGTTTTATTTTGCATTCAAAATGATCCACACCTTTCACAGGTATTGGGTTTTAGGCTTTTTTTCCTTTTGAGGTGATGTATTTTGAAGAGACTACACAGATCTGTTCCTAATAAGTCATACACATCTGAAACTCTCTGGTGCTTTTAACAATGATAAAGTCTTGTTAGTTTGCTTTTGGAAAGAGTTTCCCAAATTGCTTCTACAGCTTTGGTTGTATACAGTGGACATTTTCTTCTCTTTCTAGGCAGATAGGTAGTATTGTTGCTGATGTTTATTGCAGAACTTGTTGATACCCTATTCCAGGTGCAATTTTGTTTCAGTAGTTTCTGCACATATAGGGTAAAACCATTAGCACAAAATAATGTTTGACTACCGTTCAGCCATTTATAAAGGTGACTGATTTATAAAGCAAACTTTCCCTCTCGGTAGATTAGATTCTAGCCTTTTAAAAGGCACATCCTTTCCACTCCTTTGTTTCAGCTACTGGTGTTGGAAGGAGAGGAGATGAAGACATATCTTTGCCAGACCTAACTCCAGTGTCTGGAAATCAGTACTTGGAATATAAGTTTTGCTGTTGTAACATGGAGCTGCCCTAGCAAAATTAGCCAAGAGCTTTCTCACAGCTTCCTCTGCATGAGAAATGTGTTCCTTGCAAACGCTGTACCGTCTCTAGCTTTGGTTTCTAGGCATTTGTTTCATAGTTTTCTGAACTGGCAGGACTTGCCTTCTGTGATAGCTTCGTTATTCTGCCTACAGACTAAGACTTTCCCCCGTCATTATCAAATAGGCCTGGGGCAAAATTGATTTTTCAAATTTCATGGCAGCATCCGGGTTTGACCTGAAAACAGTAATTCCTGACCTATCGCTACTATTCTGAATCCCAGACTGGGAAATACTCTGTTGGCGATGGAAAGCCCAGGCTGCTGTGACAGGAGGTTGTGATGGATCATTTAAAGCGAGTCAGTTTCAGCTTGAAAACCCCAGTGATGGTCAGTTTCAGAGCTCAAGGCACCATTCAATCAGCGACTGGGGGAGCTATGGGGGGCACTGGGGAGGCTATGAGGGGCAATGGGGAGCTCTGAGGGGGGCAACTGGGAGTGCTGGGGGGCATGAGAAGCAATGGGAGGGCAATGAGAAGCGCTGAGGGGGCTATGAGAGGGGTGCTGGGAGGCAATGGGGGTGCTGGGGAAGCACAGGGAGGCGCTGAGGGGCAACTGGGGGATGCTGGGGGGCAATTGGGGTGCTATGAGGGGCGCTGAGTGGCAATGGGGGGCACTGAAGGGCTCTGGGGGGGGCTGGGGGGACAATGAAGGGTGCTGAGAGGCAATTGGGGCACTGGGGGGCATGAGGGGCAATGGGAGGGCAATGGGGAGCCCTGGGGGGCTATGAGGGTCGCTGTGAGCCAATGGGGATGCTGAGGGACAATGGGGAGCGCTGGGGGACGATGAGAGGTGCTGGGAGGCAATGCGTGAGCTGGGAGGGGCGCAGCGAAGGCTGCTGGGAGGCAATCGGGGGCGCTGAGGCGCAGTTGAGGCGCTGAGGGGGCATAAGGGGGCAATGGGGAGCGCTGGGGGGCTATGAGGGGCGCTGTGAGGCAATGCGGGAGCTGGGGGGGCACAATGAAGGCTGCTGAGAGGCAATTGGGGGTGCTGAGGGGCAATGAAGGGTGCTAAGAGGCAATTGGGGCGCTGGGGAGGCATGAGGGGCAATGGGAGGGCAATGGGGAGCGCTGGGGTCTATAAGGGTCGCTGTGAGCCAATGGGGGTGCTGAGGGGCCGTGGGGAGGGCTGGGGGACTATGAGGGGCGCTGTGAGGCAGTGGGGGTGCTGAGGGGCCGTGGGGAGGGCTGGGGGACTATGAGGGGCACTGTGAGGCAATGGGGGAGCTGGGGTGGGGCAATAGAGGGTGCCAAGAGAAACTTGGGGGCGCTGGGGGGCAACTGCGGGCGCTATAGGGTGCGTGAGGGACCCCGGGGGGCAGCGCCACTGCCGCCGCCCGTCCCCGCGCGCCAGGAGGTGGCGGGAGGGGGTGTGAGGCGCCCCGCCCCTTCCCGGCCGCGGCAGGAGCGGAGCGGGAGCCCCGGCGGCCCCGCAGGTGAGGGCTGAGGGGGGCGCGGGGGGGGACCGGGACTCGCCTGGAGCTCGGCCCGGAGCAGGGGGCGCCGGGGGGAGCCTGCCCGTCCCTCTCCTCTTCGGGGCTGTGGTTGCACCGCGGAGCTGTTAATGATTAGCGCTGTGGGGGCGAGCTGGCGGGGGGTTTCGGTGCGGGGGAGCGGCGGTGCGGGCGGCCCGGGGGAAAAGTCAGAGACGGAGCGAGCGGCGCTTCGGGTCGCTCCGCTCGGTGGGGGTTGAGTGCGGAGAAGCGCCTCCGTGCTACGGGGGTGAAGCTGTAAGGGAGGGGGTGGCGGGTGCTCAGCCGAGCTGTGCTCTGCTAGCTTCTACCCCTGTAGTTTGCCTTTGCTACAGTTTTGCCTCTTTCTTTCATCACAAAGAGTTAAAACTATAGTAAAGGCAAACTATAAGGCTTATCTCGCTTTGTTTTATCACAGAGAGGGGAGAGTTGCAGGCTGATCGTAAGATAGGAAGGGTTTCTTTTAGGAACTCTGAAGTACTGAAACGAAGCTAAATAAATAAGATTTTTTAAATAGACTCAGTTTTTTTTTTCTCCTGTGTTCACTTGGTTACTTGCAGTGAGTCTGACTTTTTGTCCAAATTGGTCATACTCTTCAATAAAAAATAATATAGGAACGATACAGGCTTTATGAGGAGCGGCTGAGAGAGCTGGGGAGACCTCAGTGCTCTCTACAACTACCTGAGAGGAGGTTGTGGAGAGGAGGGAGCTGGGCTCTTCTCCCAAGTGACAGGGGACAGGACAAGAGGGAATGGCCTCAAGCTCTGCCAGGAGAGGTTCAGGCTGAACATTAGGGAAAAAAAAAAAAAAATCACAGGGTTATTGGGCACTGGAACAGGCTGCCCAGGGAGGTGGTTGAGTCACCATCCCTGGAGGTATGGATGAGGGGGTCTGAGGGACATGGTTTAGTGATTGATAGGAATGGTTGGACTCGATTATCCGGTGGGTCTCTTCCAACCTGGTGATTCTATGATTCTGTGATTTTATTTCTAACCCAACAGTAAGAAATCGTTCCACTTCATGGTGTGGTGTGGGTCACCATCCAAGTTTTGCTCTTTTGATGCCTACAGTCAAGGGGAAGAAGTCATGTGTCTATATCTCTGTCCAAAGTAGAACTTATGATCTGTTTCTCTGGCTGTTAATTCACATCTTGAATTCTATAAATAATGCTGGACCTACCTCCTTTATGCTTCAATAACTCTTTTGTTGAAGAACATTAATGTTTCCATTGCACGCAAGGGTATTTTGTAGCTCATGCCCCATTGGTTTAGAGGTATTCAGATAATAGGGTAATGAGGATCATGGCAGAGTTCTGCTGCATGCATGGGCAGAAATATTGTTGATCCAATTAGTTGTCCATTGATGGGTGTTAGAAGGCTGAGGGACACCTGTGGGTGGGTGTAAGGAGGCTCTTATTATTAAAAAAAATAGGTCTAATATCAAGGGCTTCCTAGTGGAAGCTCTTCTTAATGGAACACTCTTGTGGGAACTGTAATGTGTTTTACGGCTCTCTGACATTCTTAAGCTGGAGCAGGTAGCCAAAACAGCACAGGAACTGTCAGATAGCTTCAAATATTACATTGTTCTTTCACCCTTTGCTGATGAAGTAGATATTTTCAGCTTCAGTATTGTTTCATAGTGAGTTAAAAACTTACCTTGTGACTTAGCATTTAAGTTTGACTAAAACTGCTGTTTGCTCTGTTTTTGGAAGAAAGAGCTACTTTAAAAGGGGAAGTCCAGTATATTTTATTCAGCGGAAACTGTTTACGAAGCTACCTCTGAGAAGCAGTTCCTTTGTACGAAGGGACTGATCTCTCAAAAAACCTACTGCATTGCCTTTTATTAAATGACTGTATTTAGAACCTCCTTTTTAGTGTTGTTCAAAGTAATATTTCGCTTTACAGCTATACCTTGTACTGCAGAATGCTGAGCAGATGCATATTTTGTTATTAACTCCTGAAAAAATATATAATTTAAAAGTTGATGTATTTATTATTCCAGTATGATTTTCGTAAAAAGGTTAAACCTTGTTCCAAATTATGGCATGTTCTTTTTATTACAATTTTTAATGAAAAGAACAAACTGAGAAAACATTTTTCTGGTCAGAAAACCAGACACTATACAAAGATGTTTAATTTAATTTTATTTTTTATTTTACATTCTTTTAATTTATTTTCTTACACGTCATTGTAGCAAGACCAGATGACCACGGCTGTCTTGTTAGATGCTAGCCCATGATAATTAAAATGATTATCTGATTAGTTCTAGGGAGTCAAAAAGGATCAGTTACATTCTGGCTAAAATCTGCCATTGCTTGCTACCCTTAGAAGCCGTCTTCTTCCTCTCAGTTGAAGGATGGGGGTGTATCTTTATATTTTCAGTATTATAAGAAAAGGGTACTCCATTTTCTTAATACAATATGAAGCTTATAGTTATTAAACACCTTGTAATCTGTATAATGCTTTGTAAAACACAGTGTGAGACATGGTTTCCACTCTGGAGCACTTCAGGTTCACTGTGTGAACAGGCCACCCTGCAGGTAAAAAGGCACTGCTTGCTTCTCTGTTACCTTTTTTAAAAAAAAAAGGTGTTAATTGAAGTGGTGGAATTTACAGAGGTATTAGAGTGATCGCATCAGGCAGCTTTAAAGTTGGACAGGTTGTCCCAAAAATGTGATGTTGAAACAGTTCTGTTGTATTGATGAGAGAGCGAAAAAGAGCAGTCTTTAGTGAAGAGCAGGTCAGGAGACAGTGACATGGGGTGAGGGGGAGGAGGGTTGGAAGAAGTTACGAAGGGGAAGCGAGAAGTGGCATGGTCGAATTAGCTATCAACACGGAAACTGAAACTGCTTGTGATGGAGAGTAGTGGACTGAAGAGAGGGGAAGAGAACCAGAGGAGACGCTGTGGCTGTGGCTGCATGTGCCCAGAGATTCTTTAAACCTGTCCTGCTCAGGGATATGGTTACGGGGGATGGTTGGGAACTGTGCAGCTTCTGCTACTTGTATGAGCATTGTATGCTGCCTTCCTTCTTTGTGCATGGATGAAAGAGCAGGTTCCAGGGCATCCCGTTTGTAAAAAATCTTGCTGAGGATTAATCAAGCTTGTAATTAGGTGGTTGATGCAATGGTCTGTGGGAGACCAAAGCACAGAAATTTGCTAGTATTTGAGAGCTGCTGCATGTGCATCTGTCTTTCGTCTGTTTTGTGCCAAAATGTCTCCTGAGTATATGTACAGAAATACCTGCTGCCTGACCAGGGTTTAAGGAAGAGTAAAACTATGTAGGAGAAACAGCCGTGAAGTTTTAGCAGTGCATAAACCGAGACTTTTTAAACACAGCCAACATTTGTTTCAGTGTTTATATTTACTCATATTTCCCCCTCATTTTCCTTGCAGTTCACAGAAGGACAGTTAACTAGTTTAATTTCTCGTATATGTTGAAGTGTAAGAGTTCACACGAGCTGATAACACAAGAAATAATGATGTCTTGTCATTGGGTTACTAGGCTTCAGCCATTGTAGCCTCTCTTAATGTTATTATCAAGAAGATGGCAACATTGGCTGTGGAACTGTTTAGGTTTCTCACATTTCAGAGTTCTCTCCAGGCAGCAAATTGATGCTTCTTTATTCTACAGAGCAAGCAGAACAAACCTGCTGCAGTTCACCATGGGATGAGCATTTGGTTATCTGAAGACAGCCCTGAGAATGTTAAAAAAATTAATCGTGGGACAGTAGAAAGGTTTTAAGTGTGATTCAAATCTGTTGCAAGTATCTTTTTTATTGTGTTGGTTGGCAATATTGGGACAAAATGGATTTCCAGATACTTCTCACAGTTGTGGAAATTAAATTATTCTCAGTTTCAGGAATGAAAGAGTTAACTTCCAGCTTATATAGAACTTACAAGGTTTTTATGGAACATAATTCTACACATATCCTGGAACAATAAGGTAATAGCTATAGGAGTGGTGATTTCTTGTAAGAGCTACATCTGTCTCTATGTCAATAAGGGAAAGTCTTTGTAAGCAGAAATATCTCACTGTATAAAATAAGTAAAAGCAGATCTGATGGTTGAAAGGGATTTGATTTGGGTCATGGCTTTAAACTATAAAAGGGGAGAAGTTCAGACTAGATATTACGAAGAAATTTTTTTATACTGGGGGTGATGGAATACTGGAACAGGTTGTCCAGAGAGGGGGGTAGATGCACCATCCCCGGAAACATTCAAGGTCAAGTTGGATAGGGGGTTCTGCACATCCTGATCGAGTTGAAGATGTCTCTGCACACTGTGGGGGCGATTGGACTAGGTGACCTTTGTGGTCCCTTCCAACCCAAACCATTCTATGGGTCAAAGTGCATGTTTTTTTCATGTCTTGGGAAACTCCTGAAGTCATCAAATCAAGATAAATGTAGTCAGGGTTTGAACTTTGTCTAAGGAAGTCTGTCTTCAGACCTACCAGTAAAGTTGCCATTTTCTGGGGTAAAAGCATTATTGCTATTTGAAGGCTTCAGAGATACTTAATTCTTGATGCTATGAAGTGCTGTTTTGGTAAAAGATCTTTTCGACAGAATATGTGCTCTGTTATACCTATATTTAGCATATGATGTGCATGCATACTTTGTAAGTAGTATACTTACTACAGAAAACCTGTTAGATATCGCAGAAGAGCGTTCTGTTCATAATTGTACTAGGTACCATTTTTTGCTCTCTAATCAAGAGTTACTTGTGTAACCATCCAGGAAATAATTCTTCCTTGGCTACTTATACTTGCTATTATACTGGCAAAAGAAGTTGGAGGCTTAGTAAGTGAAATAAACTGCCATGGTCAAAGCAATTTTTGCAGTGTAATTGCATGTACGCTATATTTTGGTTAGGATAAGATGTAGAAAATGGGGCAGAAAATGCTACAGAGATACAAAATAGTGCTTCTTTAGAACAGGTTTTTAACATAGTTCTGCTTCAACTTATACAAATGCGATTTTTAAAGAAACCAAAATACTGTTTTACATAATGGATTTTCTCTCTTTTTTTTTCTTTTCAGAATACTGAAAACCATAAAACTTTGAATTAAAAAAAAATGCTTCGAAAGAGTATCAACTATGGAGTGTTGCCAGAGTATGAAAAAAGCCAGATCAAAAGGAACTTGGAGTTGGGAACTGTTATGACAGTATTCAGTCTTAAGAAGAGTAGTCCAGAAAGGAGGACTATTCAGGTCATAATGGAAACCCGTCAGGTAGCATGGAGCAAGACAGCTGACAAGATTGAAGGTTTCTGTGAGTATTTGCGAAGTGTAGCTGAACTTGAAGTCACTAATAAATTGATGTAATTGTCAAATACTAATTTATTGAGCCTTTCTTAACATAAAGAGGTTTTTGGCTGAAAAGAGTTCGGTAATTTGCTGAGAATATTCTGAATTCTTGCAGTGTGGCTGAAGAAACTTGTGGAGCTTGTTATTTAGGTTATTTACCCTAGGCACTGTTCTCAAAATTTTCATCTTTGAATATGGTGATGCTTGTGTTCTCAATGATTTGAGTTACTATATGACAGTTGTCTTCCATCATTAAGCATAAAGGTGTCTTGTAAATTGAAGCGATTAGTACTTCTTTACCCATTCTCTCTTCAAAAAAGGAAAAAGAAACAAATAAAAGTAAATTGGATTCAAATTTGAGTTTTCTTAGAGAATTTGCTCTTTCAGGATAGAATGCATTCTTTAGGACCACTATTGGAAAGTACCGATGACTTGGGAGGATAGAGTGGTAGATTTAAGAGCTGGTTTCAATGTCCTGAGTTGAAGTGGGCTTTTAAATTAATATTTGGATTGACTAAACCCACTGTTTATAACAAGGTCAGGAAATAGAAGGGGAGCATAAAGCTACATGGCACTGCAAAAGCTATGGTAGAAGAATAAATCAAGACTGACCTTCAGTTCTTATTGAACAAGTCTGGTGTCAACCAAGGTCAGCCTGTGCTTTTTGAGATTTGAGTAGCTCCTGTTATAATGTAATAAGATGCATGCATACGACTGTGTGGCAAGCAGAAGCTAATTTATTCATATTAAATACATGACTGCGAAACTGTGACTTATCAGCGTGATTTATTGCATTGTGTTGTTCAGCATGTCACTTCCTTATGGTTCTGATGGGTATTTTCATTGTGTGTTTACCCTTTACAACTGTGCGTGGACCTGCTTGGTGGCCCTTGGATCACACACACGCTGCGTTTCTCCCCACTTCAAACTGTCCCAGGCTGGCCACACAACGGATGTGTGCGGTGCACCCCTGCGGTATCTGGGGGTCACTTCTGCCTCCACATCTGTTACTCTACTGCTCTGTTTCTTTCCTGGGATAGCAGTTGGCCCACAAACAAGTGTCCTGTTATAGCTGAGATAGTGCTGGAAGGAACTACTGGACAGCAGAGAAAGGGGAAGGAAGAGCTGGCCAAGAGTGAGAAGGGCTTGTCAGTGCTCTGCTAAGGGACGTGTCTATGGGACCGGCACCTGAGGTTTGCTGACTCAGTACTTTTCTGAAATGTCAAGTAAAGCCTTCTGAATTTCCTCACACTGTGGTATGCGCATTCACATGCACACCAGTAAATTAGGGCCCAAAGGAATTATGGTATTTAAACTTGTAGAGCAAGCAGGTGGCAAGGTGTAAGTCTTCAGGAAACTGATCCATAATGGGTGTTTTGTTCTTTATCTGATGTGGAGTGCTTTAGGGACAATTATTAAGGGAAAGTTTGTGGTTACTGCAGTTTGATTAGTCACTGGAAAATTTGCGAGTTTCTGCATACTCTTCCATGAATCCTTGTGTTAAGCGATGACTCACAGCCAGGAGAGTTTATGTTCTGAGAAATCTGTGGAACCTTCCTTGAATATGCAAGTGTGTAATACAAGGATACACATTTCAAGGAAAATTTTGTTGAGGACATGAGATGGTTCCTCTTTTTTTATTACCTAGGATTTTTTTTTAATATGTAAATAGTTGGCTTTTTTTTGGTACATTAAACACTATTTTAGTCCTTTAATCTTTGGATAATAAAGTTCACCTATCTTTTTTTTTTAATATTCTTGATTTATTGCAAAATACTCAATAAAACAAAATCTAATGACCACTTAGTTGGGTAAGCACATGACAAGAAGTGAGCTTAAAACATTGGAAGGTCATACTTAGAAAATATATATAATTTTTGATAGAAAGATATGATTAACAACGCATGGGCTGATAATTTCACATTGTCTCTCTTCTCCTGTTTTTTTCTATAGTATCTTTCCAGAGTTTGTAGAACAAAATTCATGTGGCCCACTTTTTTACTACATTTAACATTCCAGGTTCATTTAGTGTAACTGATCTTTCATCTAACCTATGAGAAAGAATTATTATTAAAGATTAATATGATCACTCGAGATTTTCTTCCTGCTCAGAAGAGGAGATTTTACAGAATTTGTCCTCTAGAATATGATTTCTTAAAAAAAACTTTTAAACAAGTTGAATTTTCATATTTCACAGGTTAAGAAAGGGAGTGAATGAAAACAAAGAACTGACAATACACTCATGTTACATGTAGGATTAGAACCTGTGGGAGCTGCTCTCTTTTTTTTTTTTTTTGTAATCAGCAAGATTGCACTGTGTGTGTTTCCAGATTGTGTTATGTTGCCAAGCAGAAATCACTACTTTCTCTAAAGTGGTGCACCTGGATTCCTAATGATTAAAGCTTATTCCAGAAATGGTGCATGTAAAATATAGTCCTGTGGGTAACAGGACCAGATCAGGCCATACGCAATTACAGAGTGAGGTGAAATGCAGGGATGTATAATTTAATGTAATGGCAATCTTATGTATGTTGCCACAGGGGTGGAGTACTAGCTAAGAAGGGTTTGTTACTTAATCTTCATTGTTGTGTTTTGTGAATTTTGTCCTGCAGCATGTTTGCCCTGAAATCAAATGTAGCTAGTTTTGCTTTTGAAGTCTTTGCTAAAATGACCTGCCAAAGAGAGCAAATATTGTTCCATGCATCCTTTGGGCTGTCAGGTACAGTTGGGAAACTTACAAAACTAACAGACAAGAGCCAATTTATGCAAGTGGCTTACATGCTTAAACTTACATGAGGGATTTCCCCTTTCCATCCCCCACCTCTCCTCTAGGTTAAACAGCTAAGTCATTTATCTAGTAGAATTGTTAATGCCAATGTGAACTCCCTCTATGGTGGAAGACTTGTTTTATGTACCTTTCTGGGAGAAATGATGAATATCTGCATATGCTGCTGAGGATGTGAATTGAGTGCTTCTTTTAGCTTGAATGTAAGAATTGTTAGAATTGACCCTGCTAGTTTCTTCTTGTGACTTTTTTTTTTTTTTAACTGTTATCAGAATTTCTTTCTGTCTGAATTTCCTTACTGTTTCAGACATAAAGGAATAAATTAACTTGTGTTGAAAACCTCAAGTCCATATTCTGTCACTTTCTTTCTGTTTTGTATTCTGAATAATGTTAAAAATGTGTCATTGCAAAAGTGAATCCAATTCTTGCTCTTGATGGAATATCTTTTCAAAGGAACATTAAAATTCACTTTTTTCTGTTTTGAAATTGCTGTATTTCAGTTGCTACCCAGGGGATCTTTGTGTAAGCCTTCAGCTGAGTATTTAGAGCTTGGTTTCTGTGGTCAAATGAAAAAATGAACATGTGTAGCCTTTAGCTGTTTTCAGATCGTTCCTTCCCGTTAGCAGCTCAGTTCTGCCGTGTTTAATGCTAACTTAAAACAACCAGACTTCCTGTCATGACCAGCCAGTGAAAGATGGATGGAATGAGCTTCATAGACCTCAGCACCTCTAATGTGATTGATCATATTTTTGTTACTGCACATGACAGCTGTTTGTGGCCTGATTATTTAAAAATCTGTGGGTTTAAAAGGTGCACTTCTATAAGGCTTATGTGAGTCACGCAGCTAAATGCCCAGAGAACCCCTTGGAAAGGTAGTTGGGTGCTTTCTTAAGATGCACTGCATTTTCTCATGTTCTGTCATAACTGTGTTTTCAGATAATTTTGTTGCTTACCTGTAACGACTTCCTTGGGCCACTGACTGTCCCACTAAATTTCACTGTTTATATGAGCTGCAGTACTTTTCATGGCACATCTACTGCCATTCTGCAGGAGATTTCTGCCCTCATATGACTTTGTCCTTCTCTGAGAGAAACCTCACCTTGTTCCCTTTAGATTTGCACCAGGTCTGTGTTTCATTCCTGCTCTGAATAAAACCAGCTGGTAAGACACACCTTGTATAGTTAATCTGTAATTCTGCAGAAGTGAGAACAAATCCATTGTCCTCAGTAACCATCATGAAGTGCATTTGCAAAAGGACACTAAAGGCTTTCTTCATTCACTGGGCATTCATTTGCACATACCCTGTGTTACAGGAAGCAGTTTCTACCTTTCTCAAATGAAACTTTCTTTGGAATATTTTGTAATGCAAATTGTTGAAAAAAATACGTGGATTTTGAGAACTGGTTCTTAAGTGCAGTGTGTTGCTATATATATTTACACACACAGGAAAATGTGAATATGTTCACACAGAGAATGCTCACTGTGTCTCAGTCTGTAGCACTTAGGTGATCAGAGTGCCTTATTGTCCCCTCTGAAATATTGCCAGTAGTTTCCCTTTAGCCTTCTCGAGACTTACAGAAAATACCTTCTGAAGTAAATAATGCTTGTGTCCCGATTTCTGACTCTGTAAGCCTCCTTTGAATCTCTCTGTAGACTTTTTTCTTCTCCTATATTAGGTACCTAACTATGATCTCAGATCCAAGCATTGTTTGTGACCACAGACAATGAAAGGCTCCTGGGGACTTTGAATCAGGAGCCCTATCTTACGAGACTGTAGTCCTTAAAGCCAGTCTCAGTTGAACTTTTACACTGTTAATCAAGGCTTTTCTGTCAAGGACACTTTGCTAGATTGACAGACTCTAAGTTTTTTTGACTTAGTTAATTTTTGTACAACCTGTCTGACTTCCCAGCCTAAAATGACCTGACCAAAGCTGATCTGTGCAAATGTCTCTTCCTGCAGAAAACTAAGATGGGCACTTCAAACTAACCTAAGGTGTTCTGTTATTGGTGTTGATTGGTTTTAAGCAGAATCCATTCCCTATTCGAGTTGTCTGTTTGGGTGATGAACAGTTGTGCTTCCAAGTGTTCAGGTGTTGTGTGAGCACAGAACAGACAGAGGCAGAAGTTCTCCCTTTGAACAGCAGTGCTAGTACTCTCCTTCTGGGATGTGGAGTGGTATTATTGTGTATAATGTAATGTTTTGCAGTTATGCTTATGTTATTTCCTACCTGTGCTTACCTTACGTCTTGCCTTCTGCTTAGCTTGCACAGCACCTGCTGAAGAGGAATCCAAGTTCTATTTTACTGTCTGCCTCAAAGTTTAACTGAAGGAAAGGTAATGGCAGTTCATACCTCTGTGTGTGACTAAATGTGATCGCTGCTGCCAGGTTATTTGAATGGAGATCAGTAGAGATGTTGATGATCAAAAGTTTATGGCAGTAAAGACCTCTAGCAGGTGCTCTGGAAGGCACTGAGCAATTAATCCGCTCAGTCTTTGGAAAGCAGCTATGTAGTGGTGTAATGATCCATTGAATAAACTGATTTGCCAAACAACATGCAACAGCAGGAGCTGAAGCTCAGCAGCTTCAGGCTTTGAGCTGCCACAAATAAGTGCATGTCCAGTTCAGAGCCTGAAACAGGACGGTAATTGAAGGTGCCTAGGAGTCCAGTATTGTTAAAGAGCCACTTGAGGGAGTTGTCAGAATCAATAGGTGACTGATGGGGCTGTCAAGGAGATCCTTTTAACTCGTGGAAATAACCACATAAAAGAATGGATAAAATGTAGACTAGTGTTGTAGGGCTCTTAGAGAAGCACTAGACTTCTTTCCTATTTGGCTGGGAACTGAGTGCTTTGGGAGTGTCCTCCTTGTCTTGCTGGGTGTGAGTCAACTTCTCTAGAAGGAATACGTTTATTTAAGTTTCCTTGGGAAATAGATTATTTTTTTTGCAGTAATTTATGGAAATTGCCTGCAAGCCTGTTAGATTTGCACTGCAAGCTACATGTGCCCAGGTCTGTGATTTTTCAGGTGTATCAGCCCCCAGGAGTATCTGTCTGTGAAGCTGGGTTGGAATATGGCCCTCCAGTTTGTGCGTGGGATTGAGGAGGAGGAAGTTTTCACTGCTTCAGGCCAGTAAGTAGATGGAGAGTCCGAGGTGCAGAGCACGAAGTTACATTTTAATGGTTCAGTGACAGATTGTGCCAAAAAAAGTTCACCGTAACTGTGTACCAGCCAAATTGGTACAGTTGATTTACTAATCAGACTATGAAACATGTTGCAGCTTTTCCTGGCCTGTTTATTTCTTGGTTTAGTTAGTATCAGCCACTATGGACTTAGAAGGCATTGTGTGGAGTGTGCCAGGTGACTCCAACCTGCCTGGGGAGATAGCAGAGCTTAGTGAGAGACCAAAATTTATGCTTGCAGTGCTTGCGTCTCTTTTCCCTCCTCAAATTTTCTGCCTTGGAGTTTCTTTTGGTAGTACAGAATAATGCATCCTAAACCACACTATAAAATGTCATTAAAAATGAACAGGTAGTTTCTATTAATTTTCTGAATCTATAACATGCATTAAATCTTTCTTTCTCTCTCTAAAACTTTGACGAACATTTAATAAAACTTGTGCCTTGTACATCTCTTTCATGTATTATTTAAGTAAATGTGATGGTATCTTGCCAGGATTTTGTAAGATATATATAATATGTTGCCTGAAAAGTACAGTAAAATGCTTAATTTGAGGGTATTCAAATAAAAATCTCTCCACTCCCCCATTTTCTTCTCTTACTGACCCCTTCCACTGTTTACTGAATGTGTAGTGATTGGGGAACAGTAATCTCTTCACAAGGGCCAGCTGGAGAAACAATAATATAGTTACCTGTGTGAAACTCTGCATGCAAAAATGATTATGCCTGTATCTCTCTCTCCACATACATTCACAGAAGAGAATGGGATGGTGGGCTTGAAGGGGTATAATGCAAGTCTAAGAAGTGTAGTGAGTATAGTAACTGAGGGATACATTGAGTAAGTTTGTGTTTGTTTCAGGGGTCAATGTGAGGTAAGAGCCACTAGAAATGACAACAGTACAGGTTGTGAAATCTGTTTTATCACTGCTTATAGTTTATGTTTTGAGGATGTCTTCATGGCAAAGTGTTTCATATGTGTGGATTAACAGTCTGAAATGAAAGGTGTACTTCTCTGAAGTTAGAACTGCGGTTTTCAGCAGGGTTTTGTTGAGTGAAGGGGAAGCAGAAGAAGTGGCTGGAGTTTCTCTTGCCCATGGTTAGAGTAAGCCAGCATGGTTTACAGTCCAAAGGCAATTACTGCAGCTATACAACCTCCTTCCCTCTCCATTTGGGTACTTTATATCTCTGCATCCTGATTCTTTTCTGCTGATACTAATGTGAATTGCTGTGCTTAAATCACCATTTTATTTTGGATAGTGGAATTTTAGAATTGATAATCAGTTACACTGTTAGGGATCTAAGTGAGACTCTGGGATGGTAAGGGAGTAAAAACCATCACTAGGAGGCTTTGGACTGCTGTGAATTTATTTTAGAAGTTTGCATCTAAATTTAGGGTCCGTGGCCAATCAGGTGTGCAGAACTTAGGAGATGTTTTCATAGATAATTTTATTGATGAACTTCTTTGCTTGTCTCTCCTTTCCATGTTGGCATCATAGAAACCTAGTGTTACACAGGCTGAAGCTTTAACCAGTGTTCACTTCCCCTTCTGTCTGCAGCAGAGTTGCTTTTTCATTATGTTTTTAACCATGCCCTGTTACTGATGAGGTGCTCAGTCAAAATAGTGGTTTTATATTGCAGCATTCTTAAATGCATGGACGGAAACCCTCACATATTTACCTTGGATCTTGCTAGGTTTGAGAAGCATATTTCAATAGCAGCCATGAAGTGTTTTCTTCACTTTTCATCCTCATAAGTCAAGACTGTCCAGAAGTGTGGTGAGCTGTTTATTTGTCTGGTCTGCAGGCAGAACAAAACCACTTCCTCAGTTTTCTAATAAGTATCTTATCTTGAGAGTGCACATATTTCTATTTCAGTGCTGTCTCACTACTGTTATGCAGGCCCCTATAACAAGGGTTTGATAAAAAGGGAGGTGTCATGAGAAAATGTGTGCTTGTGCAGTGTTCCTGTTCTGCTGTGCTCTAATATCTACCTGGCTTCTGTAGAAAGCCGGAAGTTAACAGTGATACAGTTGGTTACGTTAAATGACAGGACCCTTGGTAGTTGACCAGGAAAAAACTTTCAAACATTCTCATTATTTAGACTGGATTTTCTTTTTCCATTTCTATTTTAAATACTCTTCTTACAACTACCAGTGGCTGTACTAACCAATTAGCTGACAAGGTTAGCTGACTAGATAGGATCTGATACATAATATTTTTAGGTAAGTCAGTTAGAAGTTGTATCTTTTCTTTTTTGTCTCTTAACAGTTGTCATAGCAATTGGAGATTTCTTGCTTTGAGTAAATGCCATTTGTGAAATCATGTCTTCTGTGCCCCAAAGGGGCTATGTGTATACACTTTGTCCATGGCCAATCAATGATAGTGAAATGATAAAAAGAGGATGCTATTTTTCTTCTTCTTTTGATCCTTCTCTACTGTTGACTGTTAGTTGGTAATATGGTTAGTTGTGGCTTTGTGGATTGCAAGCTGATGCAATTTGCATTTCTTGCCCAATAAAAATCTGTAAGTTTATTTATATAGGTATTTTACATATGTATGCATGTTTTGAGTTGTTCATGTTATTGTTTGAGGCTCTGCTGAAATGTAAGTGCAATTGTACTGATGGAATGTTGTTTCATTTCAGTGGATCTGATGGAAATAAAAGAAATACGCCCAGGAAAGAATTCAAAGGACTTTGAGCGTTGCAAAGCAAAGCAACGAGAAGAACACTGCTTTACTATTTTTTATGGTTCTCAGTTTATCCTCAACACCTTAAGCTTAGCAGGTACTTTTTTCCTTCTTTAAACCTACAGATTAAACAAGTCAAATGCATTGATGGAACCGTGATGCAAAGAACACTGTAGTTTTGAGTTCTGCAGTTCAGGAGTAGAACGGTTGTTTGAAATCTGAAGATAGACTTTTTACTCATCCCTTCGTGTCTGTCAGGTGCTGCATTTGTAATGTTTTGCTTTCAAATGGAGTATCATGTGAATGTAATTTCTGCTTTGCTCAGTCATTTATAGCAAGATAGACTATTGCTGGTTAAATATTTCGTGTAAAGACTTCAGCACTAAAGAGCAGAAGTGAAATTGTTCTCTCTAAAACAGCAAAGGATTTGCTTTTGTCTTCAGTGGTAGCCAGAATATAATCCTGATATTTTTAATCTGGCCAAAATGATTCTGGAAACAACAGGTATAAAGAGTTAGACTACAACTGTATCGCAGAAACATTCCTATCACTGGTGAGCAGTTGCAGATTAATTTGGAAAAATGAAGTTCTAGTCTGTGTTGTGTATGTGCCTGTCACCTGATAACACTAAACCTGTTCTGAACAAATAGTAGGGGACCATATATAACACCGGTAGGTGATAAATTGAAAATTAAGAGGCCCATGTGAAACAGAAGGACGTGGTATCCTGTATTTGTGGAAGCGCTTGGAGCATTTCTTATTTCAGGTGATATTATCCAGGGTTGCAAACCCAAAGATTTTACAATGAAAGGGATATAAATTCTTGCCGTGCAGATTGAATAGTTTTCTAACTAATGGAGTTTGCAAGAAATGTATCCTAAATATTCTGTGATATTTCTTTGATTTGGAATCATACAGATTATTTATTTGGATTAAGAGTTCTCTCTGCCCTGTGTAGGAATGTGGTTGTCCATTTAAATCATTAAATGAATTGTAGAATCTTAATGGGACAAAGAGGAACGATTTGTAAGAATTGTAACTCTAACAGTAGGGTTTTTTAAAAAAAACTGAATTAATTGCGTATAGATTGCAGTACTAGAAGATTATTTTTTTCAGTCTAATGCACTGGAAGTTGAAGACTGCTTGTGACTAATCCATTGTTATAGGCTTTTAACTTAACTAAGAGTTACCATTGTTTCAAGTCTGTGAAAATTTTGAGTAAGTGTCTGTGCTTAAGTGCTGCTGTGCCAGGTATTTCAGATTGATTTCCTCTAGCAACCCCATCCCTCTGCCACAACAGTTCTTAAAACTAGGTCTTTGCCCGGCTGAAAACATGCAGTACCGTGAGATACGTTGCCATAATGCTGAACTGCAGAACAACGTGATATAACTTTCAGTTAAGGGGAAATCCTTTTCCTTGTTCAAGCACTTTGTTGTGGCTTCTTAAAACAATATAAAATAATTGTTACTTAAAGGGAATGGTAGCTGTCGTAAAGGGTAGAATTGTCTTGGAAGAAGAATTGGTTTGGCAGTGGTAGTGGGTGTTCTTTCTGAAATTGTAACTAATTGAAAAACATTTCCATGGGGAGCTAAGGCTGGGCTCTAGCTTAATCCATAGGGGATAAAACATTGTTTGAAACTGTTTTGCTTTCAAGGCAGTTAAGAGAATTTGCACAGATTAGAGCTCCTGTATGAAAATAATTTTTCAGAACTGGTTTAATTAAACAATTCCTTCAGGAAGTTTCAGAACCAGCATGCTAAAGCAAGTGGATTTGTCCAGCTGAAGGCTGTAATGATAGCATCTTGTCCAAGGCCCAAAAAATTGGTTTCAGCTTAACTGGTTTTCCCTAGGGAAGGCTATATTCAGCATGCAGCTCATCGTCTTGCTTCTATTGGGTTGAAGCATTACCGAATGTGATCATGTTAAATGATGAGGAGCACTCTTCTGTTTAGGGAAATGGAAAAGCAAACTAAGTTTAAAAAAAAACAAGGCAGCGATAAACCAACTTGTGAAGTTAGGAGGAAGATGTACCTGGCTTCTGGTGTCAAGAGTTTTAGACTTGTATTGAAATGTATTCTGTCTTAAGTTGCACCAGTTTTGTATGTTGCTTCCTTCCTCTTCCTCTAGCTTAAGTCAGGTCTGGAACAATCTGTTTAGAGGCACAGTTAGGACAGACAGAGATGATTACATTCATCATAAGGCAGTACTTGACAGTTTTCTTATAGATGCATAGAATCATAGACTAGTTTGGGTTGGAAGAGACCTGGAAGGTCATCTAGTTCCAAACCCCCTGCGATCGGCAGGGACACCTCCCACTAGATCAGGCTGCTCAAGGCACCATCCAACCTGGCCTTGAATTTAATTTTTGGAAGTTTCTTGAAATGTAATAAGTTGCCTTTATGTCGTAACATACTGAATTATCTTTTTTTTTTGGTGCTCTTCAAGTTGCTCTAGATTTTAGGTCCCTGGGCTTTTGCCACTTCTGAGATAGAAGATAAGAAAATGAAGTTTGTTTGTGTGAGTTCAGTAATAGTTTCATAGTCTTTCTGTTGAGGTATTGAAACTTGCTGATAAGCAGACTCTAAAATGGTGTGGTTTTGGACAGAGCTTCCAGAATTAACTCTACCACTCCTGAATTTATGCTGGGTTTTTTTGTTTGTTTGTTTTTTAAATTTTTTTTAGTTTTATTATTCACAGCATAAAGCTAAGCAAAGAGATTTCTCAAAGAGAAAGTTTAATCTGCATCTTTCTATACAAGAGTATAAACATCACAAATTATGTCTTGGTTTTGTGTTGATTTTGTTTTGGTTTTTCTCATGACATGTTTTTTTTTCAGCTGACTCTAAAGATGATGCTGATAAATGGTTGTGTGGCTTGAATATCTTGTATCAAGAGGTCATGAGTGCTCCCACACCTGCAATCACAGAGAGGTAGGTGGACATATTTTCTTGTGAGACTTTGAGTATCTTTGGAACTCAAAATGGAAAGAAATTTTTAACGTGCAGCAAATGATTCCTGCTAGTTACCTTAAGAACAACTACTCTCTCTCTCTCTGTATGATACAGAAATTGGCAATTACCTATGTCTGTTGTGCTGTACTCATGTTCTGGAGTCACACTCTGTTGCATCCACTATTGCAGACTTGCATTTTCATTGTTCTGTATACCAAAAAAACGCACCCAATCCCAACTGTTAATGAGATCAAAAGAACAGCTGGTGCAACTGCATGTTGGCTTTTTTGAAAATACAAACGTCTTATGCAGTCACAGTAGGCTTGCTCTGATAGATATTCCTGTGTCGCAAGTTTCTCCTCTTTATTGGACCCATTGCATTATATGGCAATGGGACTGATGGCACGGCAAAGGTGATCTCTGAGTCAGGCTGAAAATAAACATTTTTAAGGATTACTTTTTGGTAGTGAGCCATATGATGGTGAAACTGCACCCTTAACGCTCCTGAGGATGTTGCATGTGAAACTACTCGTGCTCCAAATGCCAGCTTTGTTGACAAGCTTTTAACACTGTCTCAGTACTTGATTGCTTTTCAGAGCTTCTGGCAATGTTGTTTGTGGTAAGTCACTGCTGTTGGCTGTTGTGAGGCTATACCCTGTCCTTTCTTGCTATTTGACCAGGTTATAGCTTTGATGCTTATGGTGTCCTTACCTACTTGCTCTTCCAGTTGGGGAGAAAGCATTCTTATCTATTTTTATCTATATTTGTGCCGCATACTGATGCCCATAGAGACTGAGGATAAGCTTAACAATGACATGCTGTGTTCATCCTTTGGATCAAAATTGTGTGTGTGTATATTTACTATCAATGCTGCTAATAGTATTTTGCTGTGCACCTAAAATGGATGTGCACTCTAATGAGTATTTTCTATAAAATTCTCTAAACTACCTCCTCCACCCCCTTAGTGTTATGCATCTAATAAATCTAATTGATAGAGTGACCTAATAGTGTTACTCTAGTTTATATTAGCTGAAGTTTTGACTAGCTTTGTCCACTTGCATTTATACAGCTTATGGTTGTTCATTCTTTTCTGTCCTGCCCACCCTTCCCCTTCCTGTGTTGTTTATATGGCTTTCAAATGCACTATGTAGCAGCAGAAAATTATATATTTACAAATAGTTACAAAACTGTCTGAATCCTTAGATATTGCACCGGAAATGTTTTTGCTTTATTAAAAGAGATGTGTCTTATAGCTTTTAGATATTTTTATTGAATGTTTTCTATGGATTTTGATATTTATAGGCTGTGTTCTCTCTGTAATTCTTAGAGTAAACCTTTTTTCCTCTCTTTTTTATTCACAAGCTGGCTGAGAAAGCAGATCTATTCCGTTGACCAGACCAGAAGAAATAAGTAAGGACTTCTCTCCTTGTTCAAATTTTTTTTAGTGAATTTTGTTGCAGATTCTAACATGATGAAAAGAAATAAATACTACGATGTCTAAGATGTAAAATATGACACCCCTGGAAACAGCATTTGCTCTTGCTTTAAGGACTTGAGTTTTGTCTTCTGCTAAACACAGCATATTCATAGCACTCACTCATGTTCATGTACAAGGTATAATGAGGAAGCAAATGATAGATTTGCTTTTAGCCTGGAATTAGCTTGCCAAAATGGGGCAAGGGAGTTTTCATCTTCCAGTCTTACTGTAGAGATTCAACTCAGCTCTGCCAATGTGTTAGGCTGCTTGCTTTATAAAGGTCTTTGCCCTTTCACAGCCAAGTTGGGTGTCCAGGAGCTTGGACTGTGTTACCCGCTGTGAGCTTTGCCATGTAGCTATGACACCAGTTCTTCCTTCATTGTTGTTTGGGTATTAGTAACAATGAAGCTGCATAAACAGAGTTCAATGTGGGCTGCTAATGATCCAGCGCAGATGTTTGAGCATTTAACCTTTCCTTGATTCAGTTCTGATCGGGCCTAAACATGGCTAAAATGTGTGGTTATCTAGTCTGAAACTAGTCATAGTGGCAGTGTCAGATATATCCAGAGATAGGGATGTCCCAGCAAAAAATGAATTCTTTCCTGCAGCCATCAGAGCTGTGAGAACAGAACAGAATATTAAGAGTAAAAAGAGATGAGAGATACCCGAGGATATTAAGGGAGAGGAGGAGGAAGACTCTGATATGACAGAATAGTCCTGTGGGAAAATGGAAGATACTCTTGAGGGTGGATAAAGAAGGAAGCCAAGTTAGTGATTTGGACTTTTTATTTTTGAGCAATTGGCTTTTTTACATGGGCTTGACTCTGCCATGTATTCGAATAGTGCTTCTTATGTGGAAGAAATCCCATGGATTGTAGCTCCCATTGTGCCGTGTAACGTTGTATGTTTGAGTTTCAGTAGTTCATTTCAGGTCTATATATGATGTGGGTTTGTAGCTTTTGCACAACAAAGGAGACTTTATTCTGTGTAATTCAGTTGCATACTTCTCCTTAGAGTTGTCAGAAATCATGTGACACTGAGAAGAACATTAACCCCTCCTCCTCAACACCTGTTACTTTATGGTGTTTCTGGTCTTTGTCTGGAACACGCATTTTGTTCTCAGGTGTAATTCAGTGTCAAAAAGTAGATGCATTTCCTCTTATTTAGGCATTTTCCTAAATGCAAAATAGTGTGGTGTTTCGCAGTGTGAATGAGACTGTTATTGCAGGAAGTAACACCACTCTGCAGACTGGCTGTGGCAATGCGAGCCGAGATGTCGTTTCAAACGAGATGCCATTTCAAAACTGTGTTTCCTAAGTTGGCCAGAATGGTGAAGGGGAAAGCACCATCCTTTACTGGATATTGGCTTATACCTCCTGCTGTATTTTGAAAAACTAGCCCTGCAATTGAGTTATGATGGTGGAGATTGTGAAGCAAAAGCCAGTGTTAGGATAGAGAATCTGTGGTGCTGCTGTATGTCCACTGAAGATGTTTCATTTGCTGCTTTAGGGCTGTTTCACTGCTACAAGGCAGTTTGGTTAGGATCAAGGGGACTTACACTACAGAGAGGGGAGTTTTCTGTTCCCTTGATGGATGATTCCTGCTTTTAGAAAAATTCAGGAAAGGAGTACGAGCTGAGTATCATTGTGTTTAGTGTTGCAGCTTCTAGGGAGGTTAATTGTAAAGGTTAGGCTTGCAGGCAAGTCCTGTTTCACAGGTTGAGTGTTTTCCAGTGGTAATGAAGTCCCGGCTCTTTGTTTTGGCTTGCATTTGTCTGGCCAGAGGAAATTGCTCCTGCTTGGTGTTTAGGATACAAACAGAGTGCTCATTCTTGCTCTTAAAAGAAGTGTTTTTTTCCAGAGGTCTGGCGACAAGGCGGAAAGCCAGGAATTTCCTGAGTTCTAATCTGGCTTTGGCATGGACTTTGGCTAAGTTCCTTCTTGCTTTGCCTCTTTCCCTCTTTACACAATGGAGATAAGAATATCTTGCAGTGTAGCTGCTGGTATGTACACTATAGAATAGAAGTGTTGTAGAAGGGGAGTCTTGCTGCTGTGAATCAACTTTACCATCCCAGTGAGTAACAGCTGGAGAAAAAGGTTGTAATGGTAATGAAAACTGGGCCTTTTCCTCTTCTGTTTCTGCTCATCTGTTTGGTACATCCTTTGAATGTTTCCTGTGTCTATATAAAAGTTTCAGTGGGACTGTAACAACGGAAGAAAGGTTGCAGTTCATCTGACCATCTAGATCTGATTAATTGTTGGTGGAGACAAATGGGTATCTCTGCAGCTAGGTTCTTTTCATCCTGACATGATGCTCAAATTAACTGAAATGCCTGTTCCTCTCCACCAACTAGAAAACATGTCCAGCTTGATCACATGTAAGTGTTATGTTCATTGAAGTTTACAGTTATGTGGGATGAGCTCTACCCAAAATGTTTAATTAGTCACATTTTTGTTTTGTTAGAAAAGACACCAGTCGCTGACTAGTTACAACAGAACTGTGAACTGTGGTGTTTCTGATGCATTTTTTTTCTTCCCTACCCCCCAGCATCAGTCTTAGAGAGCTGAAAACTGTCCTTCCTCAAGTAAACTTCAAAGTGAGCAGCATGAAGTTCTTGAAGGATAAATTTGCGGTAATTACCTGATAACTTACATCTGTTTGGTATTATCTGATAGGTGGTGTTATTTGTTTTCAGAATACTGCCTGTGGTTTTGCTTCTTACTGTGTATAGTTAAATAAATTGACTGATATAATTTCTCAGCTTAGCTTCACCAATATCTAAGGCCATAAGAAAATATAGACATAAATGCTCCTTTTCATTGTGCAGTTGACCAAAGCCAACATTGGGTGTTGACTTCAGGTGCTGGTACTCTGCAGGTGCATGAGGAAACTGTTTCATCTTTGAGATAAAATTGATACATAAGAAAAGGCATGTTTTTTTGCTATAATAATCACGTCACTCCAACTTGTGCTAGTGCTAATAACTTCTGAAGGCTGCTTCCATTCCTTCAAGAATTTTAAATATCCCCACCTTTTCCTGCTTCCTAGCTCTCCACCCTTAAAGCATACATTCTTACTTCTGTTTTTCCCCACTCACAATGACCATATCAGGCACTACTTCACTCTCAGTAACATAGTGGAACTGGAGTCAGTGTACAAAATGCAAAGCCAGAGATGTGGGCTAGGAGCACTGTGTCACAAACCAAGAATCTATTTAGTTGTTTGTATTCATAAGTAAATAAATTTTAAAAATCCCAGGGGCTTAAACCAAATGAAGTTAGAGTAGAATAGAGTGTGTGAGAAGGTGGCAGCTGGAGTAAGAGTGACTTATTTGCTGTGCAAATGTAATTCAGGGAATTCTAAATTAACTGCATGCTAATTTCTATTGTAGGAAATAGGTGCTCACAAAGAAGAGCTTAGTTTTGAACAATTTCATTTGTTCTACAAGAAAATCATGTTTGAACAACAGAAATCGGTAAGTTTGTTCGTAAGCAGTCTTTGTACTGTTAAACTGCTTGATCAGAGCAAGGAGTGTATGCTGCTAATTTTTTTGTTTGTTACTATTTTTTCCCCTCCTCATTCTTGTGACAGAAAAAGGGTGCAGTACAGCGCTTGTGTAGGTAACAGTCACCACAGCCATTAGCTTAAGAAGATAAGTCATTTGTGTTGCTTCTTGTGTGTTATTAGTAGAGATGTGCCCAGATAAAATGGGATTTCTAGGAAGAACTTTTTGTGGGGCTTTGATTAGGATGTAGAATGTCTTTTCATTAGGCTTGGCCGATCTCTTTAGTGATAGGAACAAGACTCATCTATACTTTATAGAATCATAGAATCATAGAATCACCAGGTTGGAAGAGACCTACCGGATCATTGAGTCCAACCGTTCCCACCAATCTCTAAACCATGTCCCTCAGCACCTCATCCACCCACACCTCAAACACCTCCAGGGAAGGTGAGTCAACCACCTCCCTGGTGGTTGACTTATGTGGTTGTTTATATTAATCATTGATTACTAAGAGCATTCTGTCAATCATGGGGATGTATCCTGAGCATCAAATAACATTGGTTTTTTTCATTGTCTCTCATGCTTTGAAATTATTGGTGGTGTGTCCATTACAAGACAGGTATCAGGTGGTCCTTGAGAGCCATGAATGTTGCAGGATAACACTTTAGCTAATTTATATCCACAGCTGCTTTATATAGAAAATTGCATGTTCTTTTATTACTTATGTTTTCCCCTTTTTGTATTTTTTGTTTGTTTGTTTTTGTTTTATATTAAGATTCTTGATGAATTCAAAAAGGATTCCTCTGTGTTCATTCTTGGGTGAGACTCCTCATTTGTATTATTTTTTCACGTTTCTATATCCTTGTAGTGCTACAGAGTTGTTTCTTAATTGTATGACTTTTTTTTGTTGTGATACTTTAGTAAGTGTAAAGAAATTGTATATTTTTTGCATTCAGAAAGATGAATTTTTAATGGAATTGAGTCCTAACTATAATTTCATAACTTTTTTTTACATTCTGACTACGAAAATGGTATAGGCTTGAACGAGCAAATTCTGATTTTACAAAGAACTGAACAGAAGAACTATTGAAGGACAATTTGATGGAGAAATTTTAGCTTCGTTATAGAGGATGGTGTGGGGGCTTTGCCTAGACCTGAGCAGAATGCTGGTAGTAACAGTTTCTGCATTTCTCATTGATGGACTTCAAAAATTTAAGAAAGATGTGTACAGCGTGAAAGGGAAGGCCGCAGGCATTGCTATGATTTTGACTACAAATTAAAGTAGTTTATCTTGGTTTTGAGTATTATGCTAACAGATTAAGGTTAAAAAGTCTGCTATGAGCATACTGCATATTTCCCTAGACCTTGGTCATGTCATATTAATTAAACTTTGTGAGACCGCTTTAAACCACAGATTTATCAAGAAGGGGTAGGTTATAATACCTTCTTAGTACCAGACAATGTGGCATATATGTTCTACAACACAGTTGTGACACTTGGGCGCAGCTGCATCTTGCCTCCCTTTTCAGGAAGTTTTGATCTATCACAGTAGATCATCTGAATAATACATGGGAGGAGTTACTTGTGGAAGTGTGGCTGTATGATAATTTAGAAGAACAGTGTCTCGATATACCTCAGTTAAGGTTAAAAACACTCCTGTCAAGTGAATGCTGCTTGTTTCCTACACAGCAGTGAGTAAAGATTTGGTACTTCTCCCAGTGAATCACTATTGAAAATGCATCAGGAATCCTGGAAGCTTTATTTAAAGGCTCAAAAATATAGTGATTACATAATATGCTATTACAAGCCTAATCTAAATTGCATTGAAGTTATAGAAAGTTTCTTAGTGGTGGCAGCACATTAATACTGTAAGTCCCAGATACAAATCGATGTAATTTTCTGCTATAATATCTGATGACACTTGCTTTAGTTTGACTTTTGCTTTCTTTACGTTTTTTTTAAAGAAATACTGACCGTCCAGATGCTTCAGCAGTTCATCTCCATGACTTTCAGAGATTCCTGCTACATGAGCAGCAGGTGGGAAGGTTGCAGAAATGTTTAGTTCTTTTTCTTGAGATTGTTTTGCAGAATTCAGTGCTCGTTAAAAAGAAATATGATGTGTTAGAATATAATTGATGTCATAGGTCTTGAAAAGATTTCTCCTTATTTGTTGCCATTGAAGTTTATGAGAACTACTGCTTTTCATCTATTTAAAGAGCTTGAAGGTGCACCAGAGTATGAGAGGGTGGACAAAGTAAATAAGGTTTTAACAGGTCTCTGTTTAGTCATGTAGAAGAACAGTCATGGTTAGGAATAAACCCTGGTTGAATGTAAAAAATGATAATCTGGCCAAGTGACAGCTGTAACATCTCAGTACCTCTGGGGTAAAGCCTTGTCTGTGGCTCCATTCTAGCAACTTTCATATAAAAAGCTGAGCTGACTGCCTGCAATTGAGTCAAAAGTAATTTTCTATTGAATGGAGCCAGTTTGATGTTCCATACCAGCAAGCAGATGATGATGGAGGCAAGAATTCAAACAGTGTCTTCATGGTCTTTTATAATGTTATTTGGCACAATCACCACGGGGAAAAAAGTGTGTGATATTTACTAGGCACTGCTAAACTCCAGGTTTGCAAATATGATTAAAAAGTGAGACCTGCACTTCCTGTATAGGTTTGCTACTTTCTTTTTCTCCCTGTTTCATTTTGTTAGCAGGATGTGCAGATTGCACCTTGAAATGAGAGAAATTATAGTTAAGGCATATCCTTCAAGGATGCCAGCTTTCTTCTGTGTGTGTGTGCTGGCATATGTGTATGTATTTGCTATCTTGTGGGCCTCCAGTCTGTATAAAGGTACTTAGAGAACCCTTAGACATCATAGATGAAAGTCTTAAAATATGTGGGTACAATAAAATATATTGGCAGTAAACTAGCCAGTTGACAGAGAACTAAATCTGTAGGTCTCTCTTTGTTTGATTTTATATAGCATAACACCACTCTAAATTTTTTTTCTTCTATATTATTATTATCTGAAGGAATCTTGGGCACAAGATCTCAGTAAAGTCCGAGAACGAATGACAAAGTTTATTGATGACACTATGAGAGAAACTGCTGAGCCCTTCCTCTTTGTGGATGAGGTAGGATAATGATACTTTCTTACAGTTTCTCAAGGACATATTTCACTGCTTGTTCCTAGTTTGTTAATTGTTTGGCAGATCCTCTAGACTTCTCTTGCTGTGTTGCTAGATTTCTTTTAGTCTTGCATGGTAAAAACATTTTAATTCAGTCTTTGTCTTTGTATTGTAGTTCCTCACTTACCTTTTTGCAAAAGAAAATAGTATTTGGGATGAGAAATATGATTCAATAGATGTGCAGGACATGAATAATCCTTTGTCCCACTACTGGATTTCTTCTTCTCATAACACGTAAGTTACCTAAAGTCTAGTGTCTATATCTGTTGAAACAGACCTAGCACATGTTGGAAGAACATAATACTGGATGCCAGAAATATACTGCATGAGTAAGTGAAACTTTTCTGAAACTTTTCCTCAGCTTGATGAGGTTTAAGTGTGTTTCAAAGCTTATGATTTGCTTTCCAGAAAGGTGTGAGAATTGGTTAATGTTTAGATTGAACCTTAACTGGTGCATTCAGAAATGTCATAGCATCAGGTTCAGCAGAGCTCTTCCATCACAAGTTGAAAACAAAAAAATTAATGTACAATCTCCATGACAAGAGAAAAAACGTCACCCCAGTGAGTGAGTGGGAAGTGGTTGAAACTGACTGCCTTTTACAATTTCCATTTACTCCTTAGATATCTGACAGGAGACCAGCTTCGAAGTGAATCCTCCACGGAAGCTTACATCAGGTGCCTGAGAATGGGATGTCGATGTATTGAGTGTGAGTAAAAAGTTTGTGGAGTGGTTTGTATCGTGCTCTCCATATAAGTAGAATTTCCCCTGTTTACCAAGAGGGAAAAAAAAAGAACTGAAATGAAGAACTAGTTTGTTTTCTGAAGCTGAAGTTAGTTGTTTAAAAAATATGATTCCCTACATTGTTTTTCCTATGCCTCACTATGGCAGTGTTCTCTTTTTTCTGATTCTTGTTCCCCTGAAATTTTAAGATCTTTCTAAAGATCACTGTGCATCAAATAATCAGTCTTGAATCTACTATATGAAAGCACAGAGTTTAAATTGGAATCACTTCTGTCATGTAGACAGATCTATAGATAGTTTATTTGCTGTCAACTGTAATATAGACAAGTTTAAGGCACAGAGGTTTTTGTAATATAGTGCTACTTGTCATTCTCTTTAACTTCCTTGTAAATCAGTTGGTGGTTTTGTGCATTTGTTCTAAACTGTGTATGTCTTCATCCCTATGCTTGTGTACCTTAGTGAAAAGTCTGACTTTGATTTCATGTTATTTCACAGTTTCCTTCATAAAACTAGTTGCTACCACCTGTTCAAATTAGGTAACATGAAATGTATCTCAAATTAGAGTTTCAGGGTTAAAATCAACAAGATAGGTAAACTTTCAAATTGCCACTTGTTGGTGTGTGTTTATCCCTGGAAAATTGTTGTAAACTAGTAGACTGACAATATAACTGCCTGAATTCCTTAGTCCCAGATTTCCACATGTTAAGCTTTGGGAAAATTTTACTTTGTATTTTATTTGTATTGTTCTTACTTAGGTGAACTTAATTTCCCCTATGAAAGAGATAAATTTGTATAATAAAATATTTTATTAGAACATTAATCTGTAACTCAGTATGTTGAAAACCGAAGATTTGGATGTAGTTGTTCTACTAAAATTGTTTAAGTAACTGCTTGATCTCTTCCTTTTTGTATTGCTTGTCTTACCTAGTGGATTGCTGGGATGGTCCTGATGGGAAGCCCATAATTTACCATGGATGGACACGGACAACAAAGATCAAATTTGATGATGTAGTACAGGCAATCAAAGATCATGCCTTTGTTGCATCTGAGTAAGCTGTATTTTTTGTCTTCTTGTTTGCTTTAAATATTTTCTTTGATCTGGGGGGCAAGGGAGGGTGCTATTCACCTTGCCTTGTCAGCTGTAGTGAAAAGACAATGTCTTAATTCACCTTGGTTTTCCTCATCAAAGATACCCCGTGATTCTGTCAATTGAAGAGCACTGCAGTGTGGAGCAGCAGCGACACATGGCCAGAGTGTTCAAGGAGGTATTTGGGGAACAGCTTTTAATGAAGCCTGTTGAAGCCAGTGCAGATCAGTTGCCGTCACCAACACAACTGAAAGGAAAAATCATTATCAAGGTAGGCTTGCTTTGTGTGATGGTCAATAAAATAGGAAAACAAGAGCAAGAGCCAGAAATACTACTTCTGGCTTTGCGGATTAGCTGTTAGTTTCTGTTGAGAGACAAAAAACCTCCATGCTTGAAGTGTGTATGAGTAGCATTTGGAGATATTGTATGGAGTTTTGTAACACTACCTGTTAAAATCCTTGCTATTGGTTTTCTTTGCAGTAAGTCTTGCTAGTTCAAGCCCCAGGTTGAATGTCAGCTCTGTTCTGAGATCTTCCATCTCCTAAAATGTCACTGCTAAATTTCAGCAAGGGTTCAATGCTGCAGATGCTTTTCATAGACTTCTTACACAATGTGGCCTGCTTAAAAATGTTTATGTTTTTGAATAGAAAGTTAGATTAGTATTACTAACTTGTTTACAAGTAAAACCCAAAGTACTTGCAGGCTGCCTACTTAAATTGTTAAAATTACTTGCAAACTGCAAAAGCTTATGGGTATTTACTAACTCAGTGTGATTTACATATGCAGTTTAATGAACCATGTGTGAAATGCAGAGGTGCTCTTATCACAGGGCAGTCACTATTAGGGGTCTTACCTTCTGGGCAGTACAGACTTATTACTGTGCTGAAGTTTTTTTTTTGCTTTTTTTTCCTCCAAAGTGTTTGTTACCTTGCAGGCATGGAGGGGAGTTGCTGAGACATATAACAACAACATGACATATCTGATTATTTGAAAGGTATTATAAAACAGTGTTAAAGAGTCTTTAAATAGATCAGCACCTGCCAGTGAGCTAGTTTTGTTATTTGGCTTTTGTTTGGTTGGTATTGTCAGTAAACAGAGGCAACTCCTACTTCAGAGGGCTTGTGGGATTTTTTCAGATAAGGCTGTCAAGGTGAAAGCTACCTACAGTAGTCTGAGCAGAACTGAGTGTAGTTGACAACTACTAGATATGAGATGATTAATCCAATCATGAGCTGCAGTAAAGTATTTATTGTTACCAGTAGCCTCTTGAGACAGTTTTTTTTTGTGAGCATTCTCTAGAAGGTAGAACTTACTCCTTCTTTTAAGGAAAGATTTTTCTTCTGCTTGTTTTTCTTGTAAATGAGTGAATTCTCCTTAAGTTTATTTCTTTATAATTTTGTTTCATTTTTTTCTTGTTCCTTATGTCCTGCTGTCGGCAGAGAGATCGTTGTTTTATCCTTGTTTCGTAGTAAGGTTCCACTTAATGTTTTCTGTTCTGTGAAGAATGGTGAGCTCTTATCAGAAGAATTGTTTCTTCATTGCTTGACTGATACTTGTACTCATTTTTAAACATTTATTATGAGATATACATTTTAAACAAAGAAATTCCAGCCCTGTTCCATAAAGCCTCATGAAACTGCCGTGGTTATGGTAGCAACAGAAGAAGGTTGAGTGATGGAGGGAAATACTACCAGTAGCACTGGGTATGCTGAAATATTATGACCAATTTTGTATATGATTCTATATGAGTGTATGAATGTGATGGGTTGTTTTTTGTTTATAAGCACAAAAAACTAGGTCCAAAGGGAGACATTGATGTGAACTTGGAAGACAAGAAAGAAGAAAAAACTCAACAAGGAGAAATTTACATGTGGGACACAATAGAACAGGTATCGTTTATGTGACATTTGCTACAGTTTATTGCTTGCTTGTGTAGTACTGGAAATTTACATGATTTTTTTTAAGTAATATTGTCAGTAGGGTATATGTGAATGAGGGGAAGGTAGCATTTGTTTATTGTTACACCATGTTTGGAAATTGTGGTTTGTGAGTTTGCCTCTATCTTCTTAATGGTTTTAACATCTCTCAACTTTTAGAAATGGACTCGGCACTACTGTGCTATTGCTGATGAAAAACTTTCATTCAGTGATGATATAGAACAGAATGCTGATGAAGATTCAACAAAGGTGATGGCTATATTTTGTCATTTAAGCATGTTCTTATTCTCTCAGATTATTTCTCTGTCTAAAGATGTGTAATTTTTATGCTGATATTAAAAATGTAGAGGGTCCATGTCAGATAACAAGTGTGTCTGCAGAGAAGAAATTTTAAGGGTCTTTGTCAAGGTACTTTTAATAAAATAGCCTTCTCTCTTGGCTAACTGAGGATTTGCAGAGAGGAGTACAAAGACAATGAAATATAATTTTGGAACCTAAATGCTAATGCTGATGTGTGCACTGACAATCAAAGTCTTTATATGCCTTTGGTTAAATAATATTGCTACTCTCAAGCTAGGCAGTATGAGTTACACAACACACTTCTCATGCAGTGCATGTTGTTCATTTCATATTTGCAGAGTGTCATGGACGAGCATGTATTACTTGTCTGTTGTGCACGGTAATGCAGAAAAATGAGGCTTACCGAGCACTGCAATAGCAGTGGTGTTCATCGTGGTTTCTTGTTCTGACCTTTCGGGTTTCTGTGCACGTTCTTTTGTTGCTAAAATGTGTGTGCATGGTTTGGAGATCTCTGCACAGCCAGATCTTCTGCATAGGCAGAATGTTTTACTCATTCACCTAGATGTTAATGTCATTAATATGTGAAGAAAAACACAGACGAATCCTGGAGAAAGCTGATTAGAAACTCTGTGATTAGCACTAGGGGGTTTTGCCTTGAAATAGAAATCAGTGTTTGCACTGCTGCATTCTTTCACTTTCTATTAATTACACATTTGAACAAAGCTGAAGCTGATCACTGCTCCAGAGAAATGGCTTGATGGGAGAGGAGGGTCAAGGGTGACTATAAAGGTGATTTGCTTGTTTCTGGAAGGAGAGTTCAGGGCTAGGAAGATATGAAATCCTGAAATAGTAGATTGTTATGTCAGTAGCAAGTCCTTTTCTTCAAAATGATAAAACTAGAAATGCATTATAAAAATTCTTACTTTCTGGTCTAGGAGGTGAAACGTACTGAACTGCACTTAAAAGAAAAATGGTACCATGGGAAAATGAAAGAGGGGAGAACAACTGCTGAGAAACTGCTCCAAGAATATTGTGCTGAAATGGGTGGCAAGGATGGGACATTCCTAGTTAGGGAAAGTGAGGCTTTCCCTGATGATTGCACCTTGTCATTCTGGTATGGTGATTGCCCTAATAATTTTATATGGGTTTTGTTTGTTCCATGACATTGCCGTGTAATGTGTATATTTTTCAAGAATACATTTATAGCTGAGAGGAAATAGGAATTAGGGGTTACTATAATAACTAGAATGTTATTGATGCGATCATGAAAGACTACTTTCTAAATTACAATGTAGCATAATGCATTTTGACAGAACAGCCTTTACTTGAAGTGTTACAGTTTTTAAGAAAGGTTTGATTCCTTGCCCTCCCCCCAGCCCCCCTCAACTTTTCAAGTGTTCTGGCAGGATTTAGGATTTGTTATTTCTTCAATGAAAATATTCAAATTTGATCTTGTAATTTTTTGATGAAATACCAGTCTCTGCACTGAAAAGATATTCTCGTGAGTTTACCTTTATTAGCAGAGATTGATCTTTTAATGACACAGGCATCTAAAGGGAAAAATAATACAGGCTTTTGGGTTTCATTTTTTTGTTATTTTCTTCTAGTTGCGATATTATGCGGAATAGTGTGTTGGATGTATTTCTGACCCAGAGAAGCTTTCACAGCAAATTTTGCAGAAAGACAGTGTTTGCCAGGATTTAAACTGTTGTGGGTTGAAAAGTATTATCTTATTTATCACAACTCTTGTTGCTTTTCTTTGGTGATGATAGAGATAATACTGATTTCTTGCCTCTTTACAGACTCACTGAGTAGTTAACTAGAAATGGGTGAGGAAGAGCATCAAAAGAAGAAAACCCATTATAAAACCTTTGTTTTTCTCATGCCCCTCTTTATTTCTTCAGGAGGTCAGGTAAAGTCCAACACTGCAGGATCCGTTCTTCAAGTGATGGAGACACTGTGAAATACTACCTGACGGACAACCTCACTTTTGATAGCATCTATGATCTCATTCAACACTACAAGGAGACACATTTGCGCTGTGCTGGATTTGACCTGCGTTTGACTGATGCTGTGCCTAATCCTAGCCCTCATGAGAATAAAGAGTACGTACAGGACAAGGCAAGCACCAGGGTTGTTATATTAGTGTCCTTTGCATTGTTTTAGATAGTCTTGGATTTTTGCATAGAAAATTCCCTGGATTCTACATCGTGCCTGAGTGCTGCATGTCCATGGATGTTACAGGAATAGGCTTCCCTGAAAGGTGCTTTGTGAGAACCTGATACAACAGAGAGCAGTCACTGGGAAAGTAATTTACTAGCAGCAGCTAGGAATATTACTGAGGACTATAATGCTATGGAAGTGTGCCAATTCCTTTTTCTTCTCTTCGGTGTTTTACAACACCCAGTGGATTGGATTAGATATTTAGTAGTTGGCTGTAATCTGGCAACTAAGTGGTCATGGTCTGTGCCATCTGGAAACTCTGTTACTGGGGCAGTGAGCCCAGACATTTATGTTTTCCTAATCCTGTGTTACACCTCACCCCTGTCAGAGTTGGTTAGGCTGACTTCACCCCATTCTGATAAGAAGTAGTATAGCTTTGTGTTTATTTCCAGTTGGTATTTGCCTGCTGAAGATCCTGGGCATTGCTCACTCTTGTTTGCTGGCAGAACACTGTCATCACTGCCCTTCATACTGTTTTCTTTGCAGTGAGAAAAAGTAAATCTCCTATTGATCTGTGACTTCTTTTTTTGCCCACCCCAGGCTCGGGGAGTCACTGACAACCCATAGATGGTTCTGCAACCCAGTGAGAAGGGGGAGTAGAATTTAAGGTTTAGTCTTCCCTGCCTTTCTGTGTAAGGTGGAGAGGTACTACCAGCCTAAGTGGCCACAGCTTCACTGAAGGCATATAAAAGCCAAGATAGGCCCATACTTAAAGGGAAAGATGAAATCAAGCTCTGAATAAAAGAAATCAAATGACTGATGGTTTTCTTAAATCTGCTATGTCAAAATAATGAATAAACTACTGAAAATTGAATGGCAGACTAAAAGGTGGATCAAATGCCTTTGTTTCAGGAGGAAATGCAGATTTATATTTTATCATTTCAGGTAGACAAGATGTTCTGATATGTTCTTGATGCTTTCATCCAAAATAAGCTGCTATGTTACAATGTTTTGTAATAAACTGCTGTCATAGGTGGCAAGATGGAGAAAATCTAATGCATATTTTTTTCTTGTAACATTCAAAACTCTATTGTTAATAATGCTGGCTTTTATTCTTACTGAATGACGTTTGACAAGCTTTGTAATCCTTTGTCCGTTCTGATTTTTAACTGTCACAGTTGGTACTATAGCAACTTGAGTCGGGGAGAGGCAGAAGACATGCTGATGCGAATTCCTCGAGATGGAGCCTTTCTGATTAGGAAGAGAGAAGAGCCTGATTCATTTGCCATGACTTTCAGGTAAGAAAAGGCAGTACCTTGTAGCCCAGTAATGTTTGCTTTTTCTTATTTACAAATGCAGCAGTTTATACATTCTTGGTTTCAAAGTTTGAGTAATTAGCATGGTTGATTTTTACAGTAGGTTCATGCATAAGAGTGTAAACAAGAATTAATTTGTGACTGGAATAAAGACCATTTGGGCACCAACTGTCCAATTCTTCCCATGCAGAACTGTGCATGGCCTTTCTTCAATTCCTTGATACTCCTTACTGCAGGGTACTATTTTGAAGCTTTTCTTGGTGCTGGTTCAGCAATGATTCTGTGTTCTTATCCCCTGTAAATCCTGCCCTGTCATATATCTGATGGAAATGAAATGTGAAAATGAAACTGTCAGCTTTTTTTGGCTAGGGAAAATATTTTTGAAACTGTTTCTTGCAACAACATTAATAAAGTGTATGGAATTATGGTGTTCTCCATTGTGCCTTCAAATCAAATTGCATTTCTCTGAAAAAACATATTTCAGCAACATATAAAATTGATTTGGAAAAACAAATACTTGTTTTTCTCTTACATGCCTTATTGTGTATTGAAGATGTCTAGAATTCCCCAGTCTCCTGTGTTCTTTGTCATTAAGCTTTCTGCTGTTACCAAGGTGGATATTGAAGTAACTTGAGTTGCAGCATCCTAATAAAACTATTTCACAGTGAGGAAAACAAGTACCAAAGCTTCACCACCTTGAAAAAGATGTGAGGGTCTTCTGTAGGTGGGATGGTTACTGAATGGATAGTTTTACTCTTACCAATGCAAGCACAAACCTTGTGTTCAAGCACAAGAGGGATTTTTCTTTCACAATTGATTTCTGTAGTTATCAAAATGAGTACAGGGAAGAGACAGCTACTTGTTTTGAGAGGAGTGTGTCTTTTGCTTAGGGACAGTGGCAGATCAGCAAGAGCAGATGCCAGAGGGACTCTTAGTCTGATCAGAGGCATTTGTGTTAGTATGAAGATACGACAGAATACCTATCTTCAGAGTTAAAAACCAGGGAAATTTAATGTAAACAAAAATATGGGTTTGTCCCTAGGCTCTAGACATGATAGAAAAGTGAGAATGTCTCTTTGTGAATTTAATCAGGCAACTGGAATTCAATTTGAATAAAAGGCTTTGGAAGTGTGGGAAAGCATTTCATATGATTAAGATGCACTAACCGGTTTTGGTCCAGTTTACAGCAGTGGTGCTCTCTCTCTGCAATTGCCAATATCTCTTAAAGCACCTGCATTTGTTTCACAGAGCGGAGGGGAAAGTGAAGCATTTTCGAATTCAGCAAGAAGGTCGACATTTTGTGCTTGGAACCTCAGCCTATTTTGAGAGTTTAGTTGAGCTGGTAACGTACTATGAGAAGCATCCACTATACAGGAAAATGAAATTGCGTTACCCAGTGACTGAGGAGCTGCTGGAGCGCTACAGCACGGTGAGTGATAATCTTTGTGTGAGTGCTGGTTGCTGTAGTGGATAAGCCCCAGATATACACCCTTGGGTGCTGGGTTTGGTTCTGGCTATGGTAGATGACCTTTAGGGGAGGTTAGGCAGGAAGTTTTCTTACCTGTGAAACTGAGATGGTTATACTGACTTCTCTCACAAAGGTTTTGAGATATGGGAAGGAAAAAACTTCATCTTTGATTAAAGGTCAACTCTTGCCTTCCTTATGATTTGGTTAGAAAGCTGCTCTGTAAAGTGAGTGATTGTTGCTCTGCTAAAATGAGGTTTTACCAATAGCCTTGCCTGTATTTGGCCCTCTTTGTTAGAGTGGGCAGACATCTTAAAATGATTGTGCGGATGCCAATAGATGGCTATAGAAATGAGCATCACATAGATGACTGGCTTCCTTCCTCTTTTGCTTGCCTGTATGTTGTCAGGTGATTTCAGCAGTGAACGTTCTATTAACATTAAATACTTCTATAATCTTTGATTCCTATAACCTCATTATTTTTTTCCCTTCTTCCTCTTTTTAGGAGAAAGATATTAACTCCCTCTATGATGTCAAGATGTATGTGGAACCAAGTGAAATCACCCCTACAGTGGTATGCTTAAATAGAGAGATTCACACTTACTGTAGACTTCTGAAAATTTTAAGGCTTCTGTGTTGATTTCCTGTTAGCAGTAACAAAAAGGGTAATTGAAAACGTTGAGCTTTATTTATGGGAGATTAGACAGCAGAAAATTAGAGTGTGTAACTTTTTTCTAGTATCTCTTTGAAATTTGTACTTGCACAGTTTCTTGTATGCAAATCCTACATTGATTCATCCATACTGAGAAACTGGGCACTTGCTGTTGAGTCTGTGGAGAGATTTGTTTTGGCATGCGTGCTTATGCAGGCTTAATGCCAAATTAAGAAACCTATAGGAAGGTTCAATGTGAGAAGGCCAAATCTTCATGGAAAGAAAGCACAACATGTAAACTATAAATGTATGTGAGTCTGTGTGTTTAGGAGCACTGTTATTGGTGCACAAAATTATTACAGTTCCATTAGCAAACATGGCCTGCTTGCACAAATAGATGCAGTTTATTTATGTGCTTTCTATATAAAAATGGTGTCTTTGGTTTATTAATGAGTAATTAAAGTTTGTCTTCTTTTAAGGTACATGTTTTAGAAACAAGTGGGCCAGCAAATGTGTACTTATTCCTAATTCTTGTTAGGGCCTGCCTGCTTGTAAATGCTCATAAAAATTCAGCTGCTTGCAAATTTTGTGGCTATAATTCTTTGGCACCTTTCAGGCTAAGGAGTTTGCATTGCTGCTGAAGAATTTGGGTGGTAGTAAATTCAAGATAAAGAAATTGCTTGTCCTGCTAAAACTGGATGTCTTCCTCAAGGAAACATTGCTGATGCAGTTTTGAAGTGCAGGCTTTGTAGGCATCTAAACCCACAAACTCCAACGGCGTATGAATATATGTAATTAAGATAAAGGATTGTTATTTTGCTGTGTGATTTTTCTTTTCTTTTTTTTTAATTTCTCCAGTAATTGTGCTAGAGCACCTGTTAAACAAAAAGATTACCGTTTTTCCTTTTTCCAAGCTCATACCTGAAGATAACAGTTCTAAGTAGCATCACTTGCTTCCACCAATAGATGTCAGTCTGGAACTTCAGTATTATGTTTTCTAAGCTTTGTAATAATAATAAAAAAAAGGATCCAATCACCCCCTTTTTTTTTTTTTTAAGATTGCATTATTGATCATTTTATGACCTGTCCCTCTAGATGACCCTTTTGCTCTCTTTCTTTTAAAGCCTCAAAGAACAGTGAAAGCCTTGTATGAGTACAGAGCCAAAAGAAGTGATGAATTGAGCTTCTCTCGAGGAGCTTTAATTCATAATGTCACAAAGGAAACTGGAGGCTGGTAAGGACAATATTCCTCACAGGACAACTTCTAGTGACTTACTAGATGGAGGAAAAAAGTGAGCTTTGGATAACAGTTTTTAAAAACTTTGCCCATTGTCTGGTTGCGGCTTATTAACTGTGACCTAATAAATCTTAATGCCAATATATTAAAAAAAAAAGCAAAGTCCTCAAGTCCCCTTTTCTATCTCTTCCATTTTTCTATCCTACAGCAGTTGCCTGCAGATCCTCCATAGTCCCGTGTATCCAGTATTTTTCCTTTACTACGTTCACCCTTCCTGAACACTTTTGTGTGTTCTGGGAAGTCATGCATCTATTGTCATCATTGCTTTGCTAAGTATTTCTCAGGAATCAAACCCAGCTTTTTTAGTTATCTGTAGAATTTCCTTTCATAAGAGGATTTATTTCTTAGCTGGCTTGTAAATTGCTTGAAAAGCTTGGGAATCTAATGTTTCCCTGTAGTTTCTGCAGGGTAATCAACCACATAATAGTAGTTTTAGTCCTGAGGGGGGAAAAAGCCTCTTAAGTCATTAAATGCAGGTTACGGTAACTGTAATCCCTCTGAAATTAGCTGTTACTACAGTTAATGATCACTTTGTTAGAGATTTTAGCTACTTCGTCACTTATATTTTGGTGTTAGCCAACTAGACAAGCTACTATGGGGTATTATTGTCCAGTTATTTGCTTCATTAATGGGCCATAGAAGCTATTTTTTCTCCTTTTCTCTTTAAATTCAGGTGGAAGGGGGATTATGGAGAAAAAATCCAACACTATTTTCCATCTAATTATGTTGAAGACTTGTCATCTAATAATTCTGCTGAGCTTGAGAACCAGGTGAGGGTTAAAGTTTATCTGGTATGTTTCCCTAGAAGATACTACCTGCTGGAAGTAGTCTAGTTTATGGAATTGTGACTCTGCATGCTGTGCTTGAGATGACACAAAATAGAGAAACAAATGCATTCTTCATTGTTCTCTGCTGCTGAATATTTTTGTCATGATGTTCCTCAGAGAGAACTAGTATAAGGAGATAGCTGACTTGGTGGGTTTATAGGCTTTTCTAATGTGTACCTGCTAATAAAAATCATACCGGTTGGATTTTTCAGATCATTTAGCTAAACAATACCGTGTCTGACACTTATAACTCGTTTTGCTGTGTAATTACTGTCTTGATATTTGCAACTAAGAAAACAATGCGTGCAAATACATCTTACTAGCTATTTCACACTCCACTATTAAGTCTAAATGCATGACTAACCATATACTGTTTGTCCAAAGTGCCTAAAATTCTAGTCCAGGGTCTTGGACAAAAAGCTCTTCAACAGAAGAAAGCAAAACTCTGTAGTAACAATGTTGACATTTTTCAGTTTTAAAAATAAAATGTTGAGTTCTGTTGTTGTTCTTAAGCACTTCCAATGCTATGCTAGGAGTCTTTGTAGGAAAACACATGTACTAGATTTCCCTCTCCAGTCATTGCAGCTTGAAAAATAGGCAGTTGTGTCAGGACAGGAATTGCACTCCTCATTTTGACTGTCACTGGAGAGATTCTCATGTGTTTCACAAAATTTTTGATATTGGAAACAGGCTGTTAAATGTTACAGTGGGCATGCCTTCAGTGAAACTGAGGTTAGATTTAATAATGCATGTTTATTATTTGTTAATGTCCTGTGCATAATCACTCAAGAGAAGATTCATGGTCTGATTTAATTCATGCTTTTCAGATTATTGAGGACAATCCGCTAGGCTCTTTGTGCCGTGGCATACTGGTACTCAATAAATACAATGTTGGTAGGTATTTTCTGATATTTACGCATGGGATTCTGAGCTTTCCGAGTTGAATAGACTCTTTTATGATTATTAGGAAAGTTTTGTTTTGCTTACTTGTATTCATATAAATGTAAAATTAATATGATGAAACTTTCTGATACTAGCTGTTGCAATAAATCATCAGTGACAGCTTAGAAGAACAGTTCTTGGATTTTAGTGTAAATGTCTTGTTACTGTGTTGCCTAACAGTGAAAATGCCACAAGGGAAACACAAAAAACCTTTTGTCTTCATTCTGGAACCTAAGGATCCAGAAGATCCATGTGTAGAGTTTGCAACAGATAAAGTAGAAGAACTCTTTGAATGGTACCAAAGTATCCGGGAAATCACATGGAAAACTGCAGAAGAGGTATTGATAATATATTGCTCTAGATTTACAGTAGGATTTGTCTTCAGTGGCCACACACTGCTAAATGTTGCTAACAGCTGATCCTTCACTCATGCATATTGCTGATTTTTCACTTTATTGATGCTGTGAATCCTGTTACCTCAACACTTTTGGGAGTGCTACGCTAATCAGCAGAACACCAGTCATCAGAGTGTTAGTTTTATGTTAACATGAGTTTTTCAACAGAGCACTGTCTGTTTTGCACTCTGCACCTCAGTGGAGAAGCGTGCTCAATAGTACAAAGTAGATACCATGCCTAAACTCTTCGTAGTCCTGTTTACTAACTCTGCTTTCCAGTGAATGCAGTGGCACTAATAGGGAATTATTTAGCTAATACTTTATTTATTTGTAACTAATGTACACATTTCAGATTTTCAATAGCACTATTTTCAAGAAATCATACATAAGTATTGAAGGATTCTGCCTAAATTTAGCTTCTACATCCTTTTACATTCCTCTGGACTCGCTTTTCCTGTTCTGATGAATTAATTTATCTCCCTGTCATCTTTTCTAGTATTTAAGAAGTCTTTGACATGACCAAAAAATCCTTACGGTGACTATGTTTAAGTATACACGTTACTTTTGGTCGCTTTTTATTTTTAAGTGGGTGATAAGAGTGATGGGAGATGTCTTTCAGTGTCATGTTGGCTCATGCTATTTATCTGTTGTCTGGAGTGGTAGAGCATGCTGAGGGTCATCATAATCCTATTTATGACGGGCAAGTTGGTCTGTCAAGCAGAGGACTGCAAATTCAGCAAGGGAAGATGATGTTTAGAAATAAAAATGAGGAAAAGAGAAACAAGTCCTAGAATAAGTGTCTCTAAATGAAATATTTTTTTATGGTACATCAACAGCTCTTCAGGAGCTTGGCAGCTATTTCTCCCTCTGTACTGTTAGAGAAGTATTAAACAATCTGTGTTCAGAGATGCTTTAAAACTCACTTCTGTCAATCAGGAGGCTTTTGTCCCAGTGTGGCCTCTAGAAAATTCACATGATAGACTGCTGCATGGAGAGGAGAAAAAGATGAGGGGAGGCCCTTTTTGTCAGCGCAGTTAACAGGCTGAATTTTGAGGAAGGAAAAAGCGTAGTGAATCAGCACTATGCTACAATAAGATACAACTGTATTATGAGTTTATTTTTGGGCTGTGTCCATTATATGCAAACAGTAAAACTAAATTTCTGTCATCACGTCATCTCTAATACTGATGTTTGCCGAGCTGCTAGGAACAGTTGTTCAGTGCCAGTTCTCCTGCTTGGGTACCACGAGGGGGGTTATGTCTAAAGATCAGCTTGTGGCATCCAGAAATGCTCCTTTGCTATTTGGAGGTCTGGTTACTGTTGAGCAGTGTCTGGGAAACTGTGCTATATCACTAAGTACAATGAGGTTTGTACAGGTTTTTCCCAAGCTTTTTTTTCCAGCTCTAAAAGCCATATTCTTCTTTCTTTTTCTTAGAGATATGGTGTCTGGTTCCGTGAAACATCATAAACACCCCTGGCTCTCCAGCTCTGATTTGCATTCCTCTTTCGTTTGTGTTCTGTAGGGAATTCTTTTGGAAGCCTTCCTAATAGCTGCTACTTCATAATGTCTTGTACCAAAGCTAATTGCTGTTCAGTATGGGACTCTTCTAACACATTTTGTCCTGTAATTGCTTCTTATGTCTGGAGAGCCTCCAGACCAAATGTGTCTACTTAAGACAAGTCTTGCTGTTTTCTGCAGCTTCCAGTCTCTGGTTGCAGGGATTGTTGCTCAGTTCCGCAGAACAGGTGCTTGCAAATGTGGAAGCAGATAGTGGGTTTATTACTGATGATAACTATGTGATTGCACATGGTTTTCTATATGTAACATTACTGGTTTGTTGCACAAATAGTAAAGTACAGGAATGATGATCATAGGTTTTGAATTTAGCTGTTTGGAGGTTACAGGAAGACTTAAGTCCTACTCAGTATTGTAAATAAATACACTTCACTACCCTTTACATTTTTTCTGCATACATTTGCATTTATATGAGACACAGAGCTGAGAATGTAACTGACATTGAGTAGAACCACATTAAAAGAAAAAAAAATTTTGCCAGGATTCTGAGTGGGACAGATCAGAGAGGGCTGAAATACTTGCTTAAAAGACCAACCAAACAACACAACCACTTCCCCCCAAGCACCATTTCCAGCTAAAACCCAAACCCACTTGATTAGCCTGTTCTCTCTACTGGGTCTTAGAGTACATTATATATCTATGCAAGTGTCTAAAGTATCAGATAGGAATCTGGGCAACAAAGGCTGCTTCAACTTTGTCATTTCATTACACTATCCCCTGGAGTTACTGTGTCATAATAGCAACTGCATCTGTCATCTAAGACTTTGTTGTGTTTTACAGGAGAACAGGAGGAAATACTGGGAAAAGAATCAACTGATTGCTATTGAATTGTCTGATCTGGTAATCTACTGCAAGCCAACAAGCAAAACCAAGGACAATTTAGGTGGTTCCTTTACTATTGCATCTGAATTCTACCTTTTCTACTATTTTTAGAGACATTAGTTGAAATTTTAGAACTGAAGATAACATCTATACTTTCCATACTGGAAAACAAAGTTCTGCCTCACCCATGCAGTTTTCAGTGACCCTCTGAAATTGTACACTAGGGAACTTGATGCTATTCAGCTGCCACAAAAAAACTGTCACAAATTTCTAGCTAGTTAACTAGAGACATTCTCTCGTAGGTGTCTTTCAAGGAGAAGCTCTCTAGTTATGTGTTAATTTCACTATTTGAGATCAAAAACTCTGACCGAACGCTTGTGATAGGTTTGTAAAATCTTTCAAAATGGATTTGTTGTGCATTATGTCTTCACTGTAAGAATCCATTTGCATATACATCAGCTATTGGAATGGCTCCATAATGTAAGTGAGATCTAGGGCCTATGTAAGTGCAGGTTGTGGAATCTGAAACTGAAGTATGTACTACTTATTCCAATTTATCATTGCTTCTGGAGAAGTTGGAAAATGTGCCCTTCTTCCTTAAGTTTCTTTGCAAACATTTTTAATAGGATATCAGTGTGGTTAAGACATTGTAATTATAGTCAATGTTTGAAGCAGTGGCTAACCCTGGCTCACCTTTTCCTTAAACCCAGGAAAAGACATCTCATTTGAATATGTGGTCTACTGGTCAGAAGTGCAATATTAGCAATGATGAGATGAGAAAATTACTATAGACTCCTATCTACCCTGCTGCAAAACATGTGGCAGGAGAGTAATTTTAACATTCAGACTTGATGCTCAACCAATTTGCCGTGTCTGCATGTAAACTGTGCCAATTATTGCATTAAAGGTCAAAGTAAAGCAAAGCATTAGTAGAAATGCAGTATAAACATTGACTTCTTTCTTCCCTTAGTAACCACTCTTTTTTCCTCTCTATCCTGTGTAGAAAATCCTGATTTCAAAGAAATCCGTTCTTTTGTGGAAACCAAGGCAGAGAGCATTGTTAAGCAAAAGCCAGTTGAGTTGTTGAAGTACAACCTAAAGGGACTGACACGTATCTATCCTAAAGGACAAAGGGTTGACTCTTCCAACTATGACCCATTTCGTCTCTGGCTTTGTGGCTCCCAAATGGTGGCTCTTAACTTTCAAACTCCAGGTAATATTTTCTTTAAAACTTGATCTAGTTTTCTTTCCATTTCACCGTAAACAAGCCCATTTCTGGACCCTTTTCCATTCTAGTCACTGTGACAGTCCTGTTTATTTGTACTCCCAGCAAGATGAGATATGCAAGAACTGAAGTTTGGTTTTGAATGTGTAATGCCTGATAGAGCTGGACCCCCCAAATCGGTCTTCAAAAGCCACGTCTCTGAGTCTAACTAGTCCCAAACTTGAAGAAAAGGTTTTTCTTTGATATCTTTGTGATAAGCATTGATATTTACAGTAAATTTCAGGTAGATGAACAGTTCCGGGGAAGGCTGTACTCAGCTTCCTGTTGGGGGCCAGCCAAATTATGACGCATCTATAGGAAACTAATTGTGAACGGAGATGGGTTTATTCGGATTAAAATTGGTGAGAAATGGCCTATTGTGTCCAGTTACCGAAGGGAATTAAGTCTTCCAACTTATCCTTCCTGCTCTTTCTGATGAAGTGGTGATCATAAAGAATTACAGAAAGGAGCCATTAGTCTGGTATTTCCTTAGCTTTATTCAAATAGAGTTCTTCTTTTGACTCTTTAACTCTCTCCCTAGATAAATACATGCAATTGAACCATGCCTTGTTTTCACTTAATGGACGCACTGGCTATGTTCTGCAGCCAGAGAGCATGCGAAATGAAGACTATGACCCAATGCCAAATGACTCAAAGAGGAAATTACAGATGATTATGACAGTGAGGGTAAATCTCTTTTGTAAATTATGTATTTTACAAGTCATAAATCTCTATAAAACTAAAAATAAGGCTATTATTTTTTCAGAGCAAGATCTGACAGATTGTCAAAATACTGTTTTTAAATGTCAGTGTGTTTGAGAATTTAACTAATTCCACTGGTTCCTGAAAAGAAATATCTATCTTTGTCATGCTAATGAAGCACATACTATCCCATTGAAAACACAATCCTGGGATAATTTTATATAATTGCTAGTGAAATTTCCAAATGAACTAACGTGCATTTTCGATCTAATGACTTCTCAATAGAAAGCCCTATTGGAGATTGGTTAGCAGCAGGCTGATTAGTTCAGAGATTTCCAGTGTGGAAGAAAGATATTTATAATGAAATATAGAAACTAAGCAGAAAAAATAAGCTGATTGCCCTCCTTCATCACATTTAGTACACTGTGACTTAATCAGAATTTCATTCTCATTTTTCATGGAGAGATGGGTTTATCATTTGAAAATTATGCCATGTTGTCTTTGGGTGCCAAACAAGAATTGAACTTGATTCTGTTCTCAGCAAAATATGTTTTCTGAGAAAGAAGAAACACATTAACTGGTTTTCAGTACAGTTTAGAGAAGAAGTAAACAAGGGCTGTGAATATAGGAATGTCTTAAAATAGATATGTAATAAAGACTTGTAAGAAAAACTGAGGAATGATAACAAAACTTATGTTACAAGCCTGTGCTGGAAATGCACACCCTGTGTTATCAATGTCAACTACAGTATTTTACAATGAAAATTAATGTATTTTTGCATGTTCTTCTGGATGGTTTGGGTTTTTTTAACCCCTATAGTTCTGTAGGAAGAAACTTCTGTAGAGAAATAATGGTGCCAAGTTCCTTTTGGAGGTGGTTGTAATTTATGGTTGTTTTTGCAGGTTTTAGGTGCGCGGCATCTCCCTAAACTTGGTAGAAGCATTGCTTGTCCATTTGTAGAGGTAGAAATTTGTGGGGCTGAATATGATAATAACAAATTCAAGACAACAGTTGTGAGTGAGTATTTGCAGTTTTCTGTGTTGTGAGGTTATACTTCCGGTGTGCTTAAATAAGATGAGTAGAGGATAACCATGAATTTTGTTATCAGTAGTTGGCCAGCAACCTATATAGGGAGGAACATGTTAACTGTTGCTCTGGACTGATGAGTTGTACAGTATTATTCTCTTGCTTTCCTCAGGACCAGTTAATTTCAGAAACGTCAATGTATATCAATTTTAGAGAAAAAAAGTACTGTTGCAATTTGTTAATAAAAAAGTCTTAGTTCTGTGATGTTTGTGATGCATGTTTGTGGGTTTTTTTTTTTTATTTTTTAACAAATACATGTTCGGGGGGGTTTATGTGTTTAAATACAAATAATTGCTTTTATTCATGGATTACTATTCCTGCCAAGTTTCCTCCTATCTTCCCCCACAAATAAACAAATACAAACCTTCTGAAGCAAGGTTACATCAGGAGGCAGATGGTAAATAGGATTTTTGGGCCTTTGTAGCCCCAGAAAATGTCCTGGGAGACGTACCCATATGTGAATGAAGTGGAATTATTGCTTCATACTGCAAATGTTTCCTTTTCATTACAGACGACAATGGCCTTAATCCAGTTTGGGCACCCTGTCCAGAGCAAGTGAAATTTGAAATTTATGATCCAAATCTAGCATTTCTACGGTTTGTTGTTTATGAGGAGGATATGTTCAGTGATCCCAATTTCTTAGCACATGCCACATTTCCCATCAAAGGAATCAAATCGGGTAAGATCAGTGGGTATAGTAAAGGGCTAACTCAGAAAGATGCTGTTTAGCATTGTCATATCGTGACTTTGCTCTCAATAGCAGCTACAGTGTGACTAAAGACAAGTGTTCCTTTGATCTGAGTTCTTTTAATCCATTGTTTATTATGATACTGGGTGTGTAGCATATAAGTATTTAAAATAATCTTCTCCCCCTCGGTTTTTTTTTTGTTTTCAATTGAGATAAAGAAGCATTATGTAGAATAACTTGCACTGTCTTTAATGCATGCTCCATTTCAGCCACAGGATACTATGAGTAAAATTTGGGAAGATTCTTTTTCTGTTTTGGTATCAATGCGTTTGTTTTGTCAATTATCTTAAATGTGGACATCTGTAGAGTAAATTTTCTGCTTTCCTTTGCTTCTGGCTTTGGTTTTCAAGAGCATGTGAAATCATGCATTTCTCAATTTTGCCATTCTTGCCTTTTGCTTTCCTGTAATTGTCATCCATATGACTGCTCTCAGCAGTGAAGCATTTGAGCAGTGAAGAATCTGTTAGCTCTCAGGTTTGTGTGCACCATTTTTGTGACTGCAGGTAGCCCTTTGCCTTGTTTCTAATTGTCCTTTGTATTGCGTCTCTCCCCTCCACTCCAGGTTTTAGATCAGTTCCTCTCAAGAATGGATATAGTGAAGATATAGAGCTGGCTTCACTTCTGGTTCACTGTGAAATGCAACAAGTTCTGGTGAGAACCACTGGGGATTTTTTTGTGTGCTTAGAGTGTATTATCGGTTCTTTTTGGAATGAGGATTTAGCTTTCAGCTCTATGTCTGATGTGCTGTTGCCAGGCATTACTTCTGTAGGTACTGGGCAGGACCAATAAAGCAAATAGATTTACTCTCCCTTTGGGTGGACAGATTATGTAATGGTGAAATGAAATTGTACTAACATAGCCTCATTACCTTTCTTTTTTAAAGGTCCTACATAAAAAGAATTCACTTTAGAGAGAGACGATAGTACTTTCTCCTAGTATTTCATTAAAATAAGCAATCCATCAGGTGGAACACACATCCCAGTTCCTATGGAAGTGCTAATCTGCTTCTTTTAAGTCCATCCAAAACACCTCATTGAAGTGCTAGTATTTTTAAACATGCAGGAGAAAAAACAATGATGCATCTTTGCTCATGAAACCCAGCATTAAAGGAGCTGATATGTGAACAGCATTTGTGGATGTCCCAAAGGTGCTGCTGTATATGTTGATTTGAAGCAGGATTATTCTCAGACTCTCACTATCTCAATAATATTTGATGTAATTTAAATATACTGGTGTAGAGGCCATATGATGAAACTTTAAAGACGCTTCTGGGAAGCGGGTATTTCGAGGTGCTTTGCAGTACCTTTCAGATTCACAGAAAACCAAAAAAAGTCCCAACTCCTTATTTGTAGTCTTTTACAGCCATTCAGTTCACACCAGTGTACATTATTTTTCCTGATTAAAACACTAGCTTCTGCTGACTGTAAGTCATTATGCCTCTGGAGGGATTGTGCCTGCAGATGCATGTGCCGAAATGGAAATTACTGAATTCAGTCACATTCTTCTTCACAATGAAGTGGCAGCCTTTTTCAGACATCCTTTGTCAAGGTTTTTACAAAGCCACCTTGTAACACATGATGTAAAATGGCTGAGTGTAATGACAGTGTTTGGCAGCCATGGTAGGTACCTTCTGTTGGCTAGCAAATAGTCATGAGAACAGGGGAAGGCTGGAAGCTGAGACCAGCTGCGTGTGTGTGTGTAAACAAAAGAGACCTATGTCCTTTGAAGATAACGTTTACTACCTTGTATTCCATGGACATGAGTCTGACAGAGGAGGCCAGATAAACTGCTATTTTTTTGGCTTGCTGCCTTTGAGAAAACTGGCAGCAACTCACCATTGCCTGATATGTTGAGTAAGGACGTAACTTGTAGGTATATTGTGAATTCCTCCTGCTGTGGTTTCTCTTTGGAAATTCAGATCATGATTTGCCTGGGGCAGGAGTATCTCTTACAGTGTTGTTCATATCAGCAGTATGCCTCCCAATCTGTTAGCAGCAAGTCCTTTGACAAGAGCACATTTCGCACTTTTGAAGCCCCTTCTGCTTGTTAAGCCAAATGAAGATGCAGCACAGCTCTGTTTTTTACAATGTCTGATGTCTCCGGATGGTAATGCAGTGGCAGGACAACTTCCCAAAATTTTCCCTTTTCATTTGGCAGTCTGCAGCAAACCAAGACTTGCCATAGTTAATCAACTTGTAGAACTTTTGCCAGATCATTCAAGAAGCATCAGAAAAGATCAAGGCTGTCTCCATCTGTTCTTCTGCCCCTTTTTTAAAATGATGACCCTCCATAAAATGATATAATTTAATAACAGGCCTGTTTATATACAGAACCCATCTGTGTACTCTTGGAGATGAAATATAAAATTATAAAGGGGAATTACAGATGGCTGTGGAATAGTGAAGCAAGAATATTGTAGATGTAAGCATGCACATTTGTCAATTATTATGTGAGGCCTTACACAGTTTCTGCTGAACTTAACCAGTTTTCTTGATATTGCAGGAATTGTAGGAATTGTTACATTTAAAAGCATGTTTAATTGGCTTGAAAATGGATTTATTTGCTTCAGAAAGTGTGTGTATCTCTTAAGCATTTTCCGATTATAATTGACCTCAATAGTGCATATAATTTTGACTTAAAGATAGAAGTAGACATTCTTAAGTGGGTTTTTAAAGTCTACCTTTGTGGATGCATTTTTTTACAGTAACAAATAGTAGTACATATGCATCTTGATGATAACACGTGCAAATTGAAAATTGGCAGTCTGCTTTCGCTTTTGTGATTTGGGAATGCAAAGTTTCCTTCCCCTTTAAAAAGAAAATTATTTAAAAAATTACTTTCCAAATCTTAATAGCATAGCACTGAGGCTATTTCAGATGCTTCAACCCATACCGGAAGGCTCTGGGAATACTTTTTGGGAGGAAAAAGGTTTAGAAAAGTATTTTGTTGCTGAACTGAAGCTGCTTGTGTATATTACTAGCCTGTCAGTTTTCTTAGATGTGAACTAAGTGCAGAAAAGAGGCATTCTTATTAGTATGCTGCTTCTGAAAAGGTTTATATTCATTGCATTTGTCGATTGCATGTCATGTTGTGTAAGAAGAGTATCTTTTTTTGCTGCTGATGTGAAACTTAAGACTTCAGTCCTGCCAGTACTGTTCCCTGCTAGTAACTCTATAAAGGAGACAGCTTTTGTGTTCAAAGTTTTGAAATGTTAAAGTAATTTGAAGTCATAAAGGGAATCATGATGATTGTTTTATGCTTGTGGAGTACTTTGGAAGTACTGAATTATTGTAGTTCCATAGAAACACAAGATCTGTCCTTTTTACGTCACCGGAGTACTTTTGCTGCTCTTGAGGGTCCTGTTTACTAGTTAGTATTTGCACCTTTAGTTTAAAGTAAGTTACATTGATTTCCAATATTCTTTTGAAGGAAAGTGAAGAAGAGCTTTATTCCTCATGTCGGCAACTTCGAAAGCGCCAGGAGGAGCTTAATAACCAGCTATTTCTTTATGACACCCATACAAATTTAAGGAATCCTGCCAGAGATGCTATATTAAAAGAATTCAATGTGAATGAGCACAAACTACAGCAATATCAGGAGACATGCAACCGCAGGTGAGTTGATAATCCCTCTCCTTTCCAAGGCAACTCTATCTAGATATGATTTATGGTAAGGAAATCTCAGAATTATCAAAACAAACATCTAAAGAATGAGCATATCTGAGGCAGGAAGGGGCTCCAGTGAAGTAAAGCTGGGCTGCAAACCACTAGAGGCCAGCAGATGCTGTGAAATTTCTGCTTGGTGAAATCTCACTTTCAGTAATTGAAGAGAAACCTGCAGTCCCATGAGTTTATATTGCTGTCTTCCAGGCTTTCCTCCTGGAAATCAGGAGGAGTATTTACAGCCAAATAATTAAACGACCTCGCTCTTCCTACTCTATCAAAGTTATGTCCCTGGAAGTGTTGTTAGCACATTATAATAGGTATATGGAAACAGAACATGCTTGCAGATACACAAACCACAGAAGATAAAAACAGCCTTGAGTAGTAACACCATAGAAGTGTCAGTTAACTTAGTACATTATCCAAAGCTTAGGGGAAGCTGACACCTTTGGGCTTTGTATGAGAGTGACAGACAGAGGCTTCATGTACCAAGAAGAAATCTTTATTAGAGATCAAAATAGGATGGGAGGAACACTCTTCTTTAAATATTTGTACCCTTTTTTATGATCACTGGTTTACTCTGGCTTATTGAGGAAAAAAAATGCAATGCTTATTGCTGATACGTTAATCACCACTCATATTGTGAGCTTTGGTAGACTGTTTTCCTCTAAGAAATTCCTATTTGACTTGACTTTTTGTTTTTCTTTTCCTTAAAGATTAAAGGAGAAGAAAGTCAGTAACAGCAAATTCTACTCTTAAAGCAATCGCTCTTCGATGTGTGCTTTGTGGTGCAGTTCATGAAGAGATGTTAATTTATCCTGAACATCCTGTTCAACGATGGTCTGATCAGACTGAATAACTGGAAGAAGAGGAGGAAAGATGGGTTTCCTTAATAGTTTCTTCTTACAGGAAAAACTTTTACATCCTAATAATTTTTATTCTGCGCAAAGCATACCCTCTGTGCAGGCCGGCTCTTCTGCATATTCAAGATTTTTAAAATTTGAGGGCATGTAGTTGGATAGACTGCACTGGTCATTATCAATACCTGAAGTACAGGTATAAATAATCTACTGTATATGTGTATGCAGGCTGTAGATAAGACATTCACAACAATTAGCATGCATGGAACCACACCACTTTAACAACTTGGCCCCTTCAGATTAGCTGGTAGTGAGTTTTTAATTTATTAAATGCTATAAAAGCACTTCTACACCAGAATTGTCATGTCATGTATGTTAACAGTATCCAAGGCAGCAGATTGTACTTATGATACTGTATAAAATATTTTGGGCAGCTGATAGCTCATGCTGTATTGTCTCTTGCTAAAAGCTTTCTATTATGTTTTTGAGAAATAGATAATATGTTAATTTTGTTGAAACCAAATATCCCCTGCAACTGTAGGTGCATTTTTCCCCTTGAACTCTCTGTTGAGGTTAAAGAAAGGAACAATGTGTGAACCTATATTCATAGCCCCTGTGAACCTATGTTCACAACTGCAGGCACTGCTTGTTTGCGGAAAGGAAAGAAATTTCAAATTCTGAAAAGCACTTACTTTGGTATAGTATCATTTTGCAAATCCTTTCAGCTGCTAATGTGCTTAGAAATGAGTTCTTTAATGAACTGTCAATTTTTAATCTTGCAATCCTACTTAGACAATAGCGTCAAATGATAGTGTTCTGTAAATGTAGACCATTTTCACAAAATGTATCTAACTGAATAATGATCATATGCACAAATATAGAGGTACATTGTTCTTACAGCTTTAATCAAATGAAGAACATGGAGCTACAGATGAGAAAACTTGTTATATTAGCAAGTGTTTTCCTGCCAGAGCAGAACCAAAGTCTTTTGGTGTCATATTTGACACCAGTTGTTATAATTTGTGTATTTGCTGGTTCTTTGTGCTAGCATTATGTTATTGCTGTCAAATTCCTAGTTGCTTTATCTCTACCTGGGTGGAGTTTTGCTGTCTATATGCTTGACTTTAACTTTCAAATGTGTGCAGAGGAGTTATGTTTTTGTGTCTAAGTGACTGCCTGAGGCATAAAACACTGCATACATAGCACTGTGTTTCTGATCACAGAAAAATTGCATGGACTCAGGATTAATGGCCTGATGAAGCTGTCTCAACAATTTTCAGTTTCTCTTGCTCCCATGCTATGACTTCTGTTGTTTCAAGAGGCACTTAATTTATGCCATTGTACATTCACAGATGATGGTTTCAGGAACCCCCTTAAAGTTTTAGTTATTCTCTAAAGACAGCCTTGTCTCAAAGATGAAAGTGCTGTAAAAGAGTGTTCCGTGGTGTGATGGCTTCTGTAAATTTTTTATGATAAAGAAATTAATTACTAATCACCCAGCTGAAAAAGAGAAGAGGGCGAAGTTAAAGGCAATTCTCCGCATTTCTTCTTCCTGCTTGAAATCCCTTTAGTACCCAGTTGTGATTGACCTGCTCAGGATTAGATGGATTCTGACTCCCCTCAAATAAAGACAAAAATCACATCAGCTGTGGATATGTGAGGTGGAGCTGTAACCTAGACTACTGTATAAAGTTGGGCTTATCTGCAGTATCCAGGTGGAATGGGATAATCTGTTTGCTGTTCCTTAAGGGGAGAACCTTTGGTGTGTGTGCATTTTGTAGTGTCTTCCAGAACATGGTTAGTTCATGATATGATCAGTCCCTGTGCTATGCATTTCATTTCACAGCCTACCTGATTCCTGTTTAATATTATGAGAACACTGTGTTGATCTCGGGACAAGGTGGCCTAAAGGCTTGTTGGAAAGGTCCTGAGGTGGTTGTTACAGGTGGGACAGGATTTATAGGCAGCTGAGCACCAGCTAGGTTTGGACTGATCACAAAAAATAGGAGATTGCAAGATGCTAGGGCTTGGGGGAATAAAACCCTAGAGCTCAAGGCTGTTGCTGTGGTGGGTTTTTTGTTTTATTTTGTGAGGATTTTGTTTAAGCGCAGTTCCAGAGCTGATGTAACCAAATTGTCTATTTTTTCCTGGCTTCTTCTGTTGGTATGTGTATTCCAGGCACAGGACAGCCATGGTACGATGAACACAGGAGTTCCTTGTGCTGCTGCTGTGCCGATATTTAAGTATTAGCACATTTTATAGTGCTTTCAAGAGCCCTGTGCACATTCTTCACACATGTAATGTCAAAAGTTATAAGGCACTCCCTTGGTATTTATGAAAATGCATTTCATTTTACAGTGAGACTTTCCCCAGAGTATAATGTGATACTTGATTCAGAAGGAAAATACTGCATTGACTGTTTTGTTGACTTGCAAGCGATAGGCAAGGCTGTGTACTAATTCTTCTCTTGTTTCTGGAATTCTGTGTTTTAACTCCAGAACTTCACCTCTCAGTTCTTTATCAGAAAAGACTCTGTAGCAACTATTTCACAGTTGCAACTGTTTTAATATGAAAGTAGGTTGAATGTATATGCTAATTTTATAATCGAGGAGCAAAAACATTTATAAATTTTTTGAAGTTAACAATATCTGTCAAATTGTTATATTCTTATAGAAACTGTTTTAAATCCTTAAAATAACTTATTTTTAATAAATAATTTTGTATATCTCAGCAGTGGTGTGAATGATACCAGATGCTTCTTTAAGCATTGCTCATTGAAAGTAATGAATTGTGTGAGTCACCTGAGGCAGTATGAGTGAGTTCTTGTTAAAAAGTCACCTGCTGTGTGTTCTGCTAGACGTTGGCGGAAGTTGGTGTTTCTGTGTTTTTAAGATGAACCGACTATTGATTGTTTCCATAGACATGGTTGTTGCATTTCATCTGACTGCAAACCAACAGGGCAGAAGGAAAAGGTCAAAGACCATGTTTAACTTGCAGCTCCTGACCGACCATTTTCAGTGGTAGGTAGATGTGAGCTTCAGCTAGCTTCAGATTTGGGTCAATTCAAACCATGAGCTCTGGATAAAGCAGAGATGAGTTTGTACTGAGCACAGTTATGTTGATGTTCACCATAAAATTATATCTGCATTATTTCTACCCACAAGGTTGCCTTAATTGCATGGGCAGAAGTGCTGCTGGGTAAATGTGTGCTGTCTTTATGTTGAGATTTTTTTTCCATTGTTGGGAGTCTTGGGAACAATTTTTTTCTCACTCTTTTTGTAAGAATTTTATACATGTTGAGCAGGAATCATATGAGGTATCTGCAGCCTAGGTCTTCTAGGATGTCATTAGATGAGCCAAAATGGTCTTTGCCACCTTTTAATTTGTGAATATTGGTATGCATGAATTCTAAGTAAAAAAAATTGCTTCTTTCAGCAGTTTTGTTGCCTATGCTCTCACTGTCTTCCACCCCAATGCATCTATAAGTTTCTCTGTTGCAAATATTTTAGTGTCGCAGTTCTCAAACCGACCACCTATATGGTGAGATGACGTTAGCTGCTACCAAAGATGATCTTTCAATTTTCCAAACTCCTTGTAAAAATGTGAATATGATGTGAACGCTGAAGTACAGTTGTTGAATTCTGCTATAGTCTTGTGTCAGCATTTCCAAGTGAAGTCCAACTAGTTAACTTAGTTCCAGACTGGAATTCCACATACTCCATTAGAAAGTACATATAATGAAAATTAACCTTCAGAACCCATTATGGTCCAGATTTATCTTCTACTTCCTACGAACATGTCTAGCTATTAGTTTCAAAAGAAGTTAGTTAAAGTGCAGTTTCATTCATTGCTAGTTTATGTTCTTAGTTGTTATTTCATCGAAATAGGGAACCATGAACTCAACTGAAATAAAGAAGTAGTAGTTCCCTTAACACTTGTTCACTCCTGAATTGCAATTTAACCTGAATGTAGTAAATTATTAGTGTACAGGACACTTTAATGTGTAAAGATCAAATCAGAAATTATTAAATATGCCACTATATTGTCAAAAATGTGTAAATTAGTAAAAAATAGTAATGAAAGACAATTGTGTTTGGGTCACTTAGGAGAAGACACTATGAAAGTCTGATCTACTTTAAAGATTATATTTAAGATTCTAAAATAAATATATTTATATATGTATTAGAAGTACAAGATGTTCCTGTGTGTCTGGCAAAGTTTTACCTTGGCCAAAGATTCTTAAACTGTTCACTTAGAACATCAACATCATACTTTACAGTGATGAATCTATCAGTCCTGAAATAATTTTTTGGACTAGGAAAAATTGAAGCTGTGCTATACTTTCGGTTCTGCTTTTTTCAGATTTTAGCTGCATTTCTGGTAATTCACTTTCGGGAAAACAGGTAATAGATTGAAATTGGGAATCAGACACAACACTTGAATTAATTGCATTAATTTACACAGTGTTGCATGCAAGAGTAGTAATAACAAATAAAAAACAGGAAGGAGGAGAAAGAATTCATATTGAAAAGTACTTTAGAATAGAGCAGCTGTGACTGACTTTATACATACTTAATTTTCAGGCATTTTTTTTGGAGTATCTCCTTGAGCCACAGATTTCCTGTTTTCATTTTGGAAGGAGTAAAGTATCCTTCACCTCTTCTGTATTTAGGACTTTGCTTTTTTTACTAGATGAGGCTGAATGACAGAGAATTATTGTATGTACTGACACACTGTTGATGTGTTCTAGGGTGGCCATTGTCAAACCGATGACTGTTTCTCCTAACGTACCTGATTTAGTATGCTAGGCTTAAACAAATCATGGGCTGTTAGGACAAAACAATGCCTCCTGTTCTGTTATCAGTGAAAAGTTCTGTCCTTGACTCCAGGCAAATGAAAAGGTTCATGTGTTCAGATCATCTTCTGCAGGAGTTTTGGTATTTGTTGAGGTGTTTTTTGTCTGCTCAGGATCTTCCATCTCTGTTGTACCTAAAAAGCCATCCAGGGCTTTAACCAAAGCCAGCATTAACAGTGGGGATTTAAGTCTCATGAGCTCGAGATGCTTCCATAGATTTTTTTCCACCAAGCCCACCATTGAGATAATTATGAATTGCAGTTGCTGAGTTTTGCTAATAAAAATGGGAATATCAGAAGAAATTCCTCTGGGCAGAAGAGTTATGTTCCATATCTTAAAAAAATCTCCTCACAAGACTTAGCATGAAATACTGATTCTATGGTTCTGTGCAACAGGCTTGTGCAATTTCTCATACATTTTGGTTTTGTCTATTGATTCTGCTGGCACGGAAATGTCTTAATCTATTTCTGATAACTTTGTGTCAAAACCAGAGAAATTAAAGGGGAAAATGAGCAAGTGGTTTTCACTTGATAAACAGGCCCTGTTGGAAAGAGAACAGTGGTCCAGTGCTTTCATGAGGTCACGACTGTCTTTTTGCTGTTTTATTAAAAAGAAAGTTTATTCTTTCTGCAGACTTAGGATGATGAATATTAATGACTTCTGGAAAAATGGCCCTGCTGCCATCAGCTCTCTGTCAGAGGCACATAAAATCTTTCTAAGGGAGTGCAGCACTCCTACAGGAACACTGCTGCCCCAGGCCCCCTCAGTTTACTTGCAGTTACAACAGGGGCAAGGTGGAAAGTTGAGTTCTTTTTTCAGCTGTCCTGCAAGCTAAGTCTTAAATATAATTTCTTACATGGTGTACATATTGTAAGGGAATAAAGAAGAAAAGGCAGATTTCAAGCAAAACAAAGCATCTAGTTACCAGTAGTGAATTTTTTTTACAGGTAAACATACCAGGAAAAGAAGTCAACATTCCAGAAATAATGCCGTCTTCAATCAGCACTAACTACAAACTTATCCACCTTCTAAATGTAGGTGGCACTGAACTTTTATTTTGGTTTCTCTATTTAGGCAATTTTGTTTTCTAAGAATCCTTTAACAATACAGTAGAAATGCTGTCTCTCAACTTCCTTATTTAAATCATGGCAGACTTAAGCAGAACTGAAGCAACTGGAACTTAGGCAAAATAAAGATATGTGTAATATTCACTGGAAAAACTAAATTTTAAAGAGAAGTGTGAAGTTCTTGAAGGACTGTCCTTTTATCAGGAAGTACTAAAATGGCAATGCTGATGGGTTAAGGAAAAACAACTTTGTAATTTAACATTTCTCAGGATCTCTTCCTGCATTAAACTGACAGAGATGAGGGAGCTGCTAGAGAAAATAGTGACCTGTACTTAACACAGTCTTCTGTCATTTCCTAAATATTCACAGAATTATGAGTTGCACTGTATCATGCGTTTTCCATCCTACTGCGAAGATGAAATGCTATTCAAATGGTGTCAGGTATTAAACAAATATTGTTAAAGGCTAAATTGTAAAGAGTAGAATGTGAATGTAATCACGTACCAAATGTCTTTGATGGATTATTTGTTTAACCATTCAATAATGCTCGGAAAAATCATAGGTTTTATTTATGAAAACACTTTAGCTAGCTCATTCATTTTAAACAGGCGTATTTTACTGTTAGGAAAATCTACAGATCTGTGCTGCTTTGAGCACTTTGCTGTAACTTAGATTAACCGTTGCGCATTCTCCAGAAACGTTATTAGATATCCCAGACTTAGCTCAGAAAAGCATACCAGAATGTATTAATTTAAAAAAGCATTTATTTATTGACCAGCAGTTTATCAGTTAATCTTGGTTAGGCATATATATGTCCAGGCTGGAAAGAAGAATTTTGTTTTGGAATGTGATCAAAGAATAAGATTCTTCTTCTCTGGATCATGTAGCACAAACTCTTCAGGAATACAGGGCAGGGATAGAGAGTATAATCCCTTTAGGGAGAAGAAAGGTCAGCCTAAGGACATTTGTTCTATTCACCATAGTGTGCTGTTGCACTTGAAATTGAAATGCTGTTTGCAGCAATACTGAGCTTCATCTTGTTAGTGATCTAATCATTTTACTTTGAAGAGGAACCACATATAAAAAAATGCATGTTTTTACTCAGCAGTTCTGTTCCTTGGGGATAAAAATGTTACAAATATTTACCCAAATGTGTATTTTAATCTTTTTATTATTTTTGCTATTACCTGTCTATCAAAACTGAGTACTCGGAGAACATACCTACATCACAACTAAATTCTGCTCTCCATACTCAGTGTTTTATCTCTCAGAGTGAAAATGTAAGTGCAGATGGAAACCATGAGACCATCACAGCAATCAGCAGCAAGAGCAATCCTCCATCCCTAACAAGATGCATAATGGTGTATGTTCTGGGCTTTGGTCCACATCCCCGAGATCTAAACCACTCAACCACTTCATTCAGGCTGTATTGCTGAGGCTCATACCCCAGCTCTTTTCTGGCCTTCTCCATGCTAAAATAATGTGTGACACCAGTTTTGTAAACCTCTGTGCGAGTGAGGAGAGGCTGAAAATTATAAATGTGACCGACAAGAAAATGAACTATTTCAGTAAGGAATGCAAAAACGTAGACAAGGGAGAGAGGAAGACGACAGGTTGGGAATTGGTAACCCAAACCTTCCACTAATGGTCGGAAAAATTCAAAGTTATTTACAGGCCTGCCATCTGAAATAAAATAGGCTTGGCCTGCAGCTATGTGCTTTTTGTTGGCTTTGAGGGCCTCAGAGGCAAGGATATGAGCCTGAACTAGATTATCTACATGTACAAATTCTACTAAACTAAGAGGATCTCCATATACAAATTTAAACAGTCCCCTTTCAATGTAACTAACTATTCTCGGAAGATGTCTTTGCTCTCCAGGCCCATAGATGCCTGCTGGTCGGAGAGCACAAGTCCTTAACACACCTTTCCCATTTCCAAGCTCAGCACCATTTGCCTCCAGCACTTTCATTTCAGCTAAAGATTTGGTCCGGGAGTAGTGATCTGGATGAAGGTGAAGAGGTAGATAAGGCAGAGATTCATCCCCATTTTCTATAACCTGGCCTCCAAATACGACATTATATGTGCTCGTATAAACCAGACTCAACACTCCAGTGCTCTTGCAGGCTTGGATGACATTTTCTGTTCCTTTCACATTAACGTCTTCTATAAGTTTTCGGTTCAGCTGCTCCCTGCCAGACATTCCATAGGAAGCGATATGGAATACGCAGGTTACATCTCTAAGAGCCTCTTCAACTTCAGACAGGCAACAGACATCCCCTTTCAGGAACTTTATTCCATCTGGCATGGTTGGAAGTGGCTTCGTGACATCAAAGAGAATCACATCAACTCCCTTTTGGTATATGGCACAACCTAACCTAAAACAAGACAGAAACCGTAAGTTACTATTCATAGCATAATGATGCATGGAACATTTCACCTGGTTTTTTTAATACTGGGCAGTTTATTTTGTGTTTTTTGTTTTTTTCTGATGAGAGTCTTAAATATTCAGTCATCTACTATAGGGAAGATTCAACTGTAATACTTAAGGTACTGAAGTAATTTTTCATACTCCATCCCAGGCCTCCTATTTCCCCCTTATACAGATGATGTTGCCTTGCAAGCAGCAACCTGTTGCAAAATTTTCTCTTTCCCCACAAGGAGGGTGGTGAAATGCTGGCACAGGTTGCTCAGGGAAGCTGTGGATGCCCCACCTCCCTGGAGGTGTTCAATGACAGGTTGGATGGGGTTTTGAGCAACAGGCTGCAGTAGGAGGTGTCCCTGTCCATGGCAGGGGGTGGAACTGGATGATCTTTAAGGTCCCTCTGACCCAAACCATTCTGTGATTCTATGATTAGTTCTTGTACATAGTAAGTATTTAATGCACCAACCGGAAGCCAAAATACCCGCCTCCTCCTGTGATGAGGACTGTGTCCTTGGCAGCATGTGCTGGTTCCATCCTCTTTCCTTTGGCACTATTTAACGAAGCTGACCTACAAAACACATTGTAAACATACACATTAAAATCAGCTGGAGCTTTAACATCACTCCATGTTTAGTTACACAGAGGTCTATTTTGTGTTTTAACTGAGATGCCTCATTTCCCTGTCTCCTTGGCAAGGCAGAACTGCCCTCTGCCCTGCTGTCCCTCAAGAGAGAGGGTGCACTTGGAGAGAAAAAAAATGACCGTTGTGAAAGGACAAGAGGCAATGGCTATAAACTGGAGAGGGGCAGATTTAGAATCATAGAATAGTTTGGGTTGGAAGGGGCCTCAAAGATCATCTAGTTCCAACGCCCCTGCCCTAGGCAGGGACTCCTCCCACTGGATCAGGCTGCCCAAGGTCCATCCAACCTGGCTTCGAACACCTCCAGGGATGGAGCAGCCACAGCTTCCCTGGGCAACTGTGCCAGCACCTTACCACTCTAATAGTGAAGAAATTGCTTGTGTCCAGCCTAAACCTGCCCCTCTCCAGTTTATACCCATTGCTTCTCATCTTATCACTCCAAGCCTTTGTGAACAGCCCCTCCCCAGCTTTCTCGTAGCCCCTTGAGGCACTGGAAGGTTGCTATAATCTCCTCTGAGCCTTCTCCAGGTTGAACTCTTTCAGCCTGTCCTCGTACAGGAGGTGCTACAGCTCTCAGATCATCCTTGGAGCCTCTTCTGGATCCGTTCCAGCAGTTCCATCTCCTTCTTATGCAGAGGAATCCAGAGCTGGACACAACACTCCAGGTGAGGTCTCCCAAGAGAGGAACAGAGGGGCAGAATCCCCTCCCTCGCCCTGCTGGACCTAAGGAGGAATTTCTTCACTGTGAAGCTGGTGAGGCCCTGGCCCAGGTTGCCCAGGGAAGCTGTGGCTGCCCCATCCCTGGAGGGGTTCAGGGCCGGCTTGGATGTGCCTTGGGCAGCCTGATGCGGTGGGAGGTGTCCCTGCCCAGGGTAGGGGGTGGAGCCGGATGGGCTTTGAGATCCCCTCCAACCCCAACAAACCTCCAATTCTCTGAAAGAAGCGAACGCAGAGGGGCCGCCGGCCGGAGCGCAGCCTCCCTCCCGGCTCCCGCAGGCCCCAAGCCGCCAGCACCGCCCACGGAGAGGCGGCTCCAGGCCGAGGGCGGAGCGGGGGGCGGGACGGGGGAGGGGGTTTGTCCTGTGCGGGACTGGGTGCTCCGGGTGCTGTGGGAGCTGTTGCTGCCCAGAGAAGGGGGTTTGGAACCGTGTGATCTTCGAGGTCACTTCCAACCCAAACCATTTTATGATTTTATGGTCATTGTGGGTCCCTTCTATCTCGGGTCACGGTGGGGAGATCTGGGTGGGAAGGGTGGTCTAGGCAGGGGTCAGTCCGTGGATGTCAAGTGTTGTTGCAGTGGATGTCGCTCGGTTGGGGTTTGCTGTGTTGTGCCAATTTGTGTGTCCAGATGTTGTTTTTCCCCTTCCCTTCCCCAGCGACACTTGACCAGAGCTTGGTTCTCAGCCTAGGGCACTGAAAAACGGTGACTCGCCCATTGTCTCTGAAATCTGAGCCCTTTCCCGCTGTGTGACAACTCGATCATTGCTTCTCTGGTCTCTTCCAGTGCCTCACCATCCTCATTGTAAAGAAATTCCTCCTTATATCTAGTCTAAACCTGCCCCTCTCCAATTTATAGCCGTTCGCACTAGTCCTATCCCTTTATGTCTTTGTAAAAAGTCCCTCCCCAGCAATGTTTGTACTTCTCTCTCGGTGTGTGCCTGCGAGCACCAGCCCAGGGCTGCAAAGGCTCTGCAGGGATCACAAAGGTTTGAGAGACTGAAGTGGCTGAACAGCCCTTTCAGGTATTGTGGGTGGATGGGAGAGTTCTGGCCTTGCGGCTGAACACAATGACTTGAAGACACTGTAGTCACCTTTGAATAACCCACCATGCCTGGGAGAGCTGGGTCCTCGCAGCATCTCGGGGCATGACCATGGCATACTGGGCCATCTGTTGCGTGCCTGGACCACACAGCACACTGGCCTCAGCAGAGGCTGGAATGCTTTCCGCAGCAGGAAAACAATGTGCAGTGGTGGCTGACAGCAGCAGAACTGCTCCCAAGTCAAGCATCAGCAATCCACCGCAAGCTGCCCGCAAGAGAGAGCCATCAGAGGAAAAACAACGGAGAATTAAACTATCAAAGTCTACTCTATGGTATTTTCCCTTTCTCATCTGCAGAAGTTTGAGTCAATGGGGAATGTTAGAAAGAACTGAGAAAGTAGGTTCAATGTCAAAACTACTCACAACATGCAAGGTTCTGTTTTGGAAAACCTTGACAGAAGTAGATGTATAACACTGTGTTTTCATTTTGGTTGGTGGCTGTCAAGAATTAAAACTAAGCAGATTCTAAAAAGAATACTGTGAATATTAAATATATGTCTTTTAGGAACGATTTCTTGCTGGTGAACCTCTGTGACTTTTAAAGCATTGAGCTTGTGGTTTACATCCTGACCATGCGGAGCTGCTTCATCTATGTAGATGTGTAGAGTATCTAGTTTGGAGGATGTCCTTCCACCACAGGTGATTCCAGTCTGTGGGGCAGAAGAGTCAGTTTGAGGCAGCTTTGAAGCATCTCTTAAAATGCCATGCAGGTGCATTCCTTGGTGTGCGGGCAAATCCTTGTATTTGACTAAGAATCACAGAATTCACTAAGAATCACTAGGTTGGAGAAGACCCACAGGATCATTGAGTCCAACCATTCCTATCAGCCAGTAAACTAAGCAACTGTTATCCTCAGGATGACATTTTGTCCTCTGGGCTTTGTGGTAGGTCCACGCAGGACAGTTTGCAGAACTGAGACCTCTTTCTGTATTCTGCCTTTCCTCACTTTCTGCCTGGTACAGTATCTACAGGGAATTAATTGTGTTGTGCTATGCCATAATTAGAATAAATATTATGCATTATAATTAGAGTAAATACTACATATGTAATAAAGCTGTAGATAAGATACTGTAAAATTTCTGCTCTTACACCACTGTCAGTTTTATTTCTCACTATTATAAGCAGTCCCTTTTTTTTTTTTTTGGCTTCAGGGACCAGTAAGGAGCATTCATTCCTTTAAAATGGTGGCATCTGTGTGAAAGCTGCAGGTAAATATTGTTCTCATTTTACAGTGACAGATTTGACTTTAGAGTTTGACACTCTCAGATCTCATCGCTTTGTGCAACCTATTTGTTCATGCTGTCATTCCTTACGAGACCCTGCTTTTCCTAAGACTTTATGGATGTTCTGAATAGATCATAAATTCTGTATTGCCAGCAAATAAATGGAGTACCAGTTTTACTTTGTATATATCTTTGCCCTGGGATTGTTTATTTTTTTTTTAAAAAAACCATGTAAACCCGATCTCCAGTACCAATTATCACTTTAAAGAATCAGTCATTTCAGAGCCTTGTCATGCTGTAGCATGCCTTGCAAATATCCAAGCACACAGAGAATCAGACTATGTTACAGACACCTGAAGAGATCCCATCGATACGTGGAATTGTGTGCTGGGGTGTGATGTGTCAGGAGAAAACCATTTGCAGTGCACATAGGATGTTATCTGTCACAACCTGAGTTGAAATGGAACTGAAGTAGACTGTAAAGAAATCCTTAAATTGGCAGCTGAACACAGCAAAAGAAACTGCTGTAGTGAACAATGCAAGTTAGAGGGAACGAGCAATGAAAACATTAATTATTCTTTCATAGCATGTTAGTTTACCTGCTTCCCTTTGCAATTTAAAATACTTAGCTAGTAAAATTATTTTTGTTGTCAAAATACAAGACGTGCCAACAGCACTGTCATAGGAACTAGGGCAATATTTCATCTAGGGAAAGAAACCTTAGTCTACTACTTTTGTATTGTTTGATTTATTTCTCTATTGTTTCATTTCTTTTTGGTATTAATTAATTGTACTTTTTGTCATTGAGAAAATGAGACTTAAAACTAGCTCAGAACCGACAACATTGGTGGTTTTACAAAAATATATAAAAACATTTGATCAGAGTTATACAAAAAAGGTGAAAGATAAAAATGATAGTCTGAATTTTATTCTTGACTTTGTTACAGGTTTCCTGAGTGATCTTCAGAAAATCGATTTCTGTTCTGCAACAAAAGTAACGTCCTTCTTCACTGCCCAAGGTTGTGGTGGTGCTTATTTCGTTTGTGTGTCTGAAGCTCTAAATTGAGGTGCAGTACAAATAGTCATAAATCAGGATATCAAACAAACTGCTCAAATTTTGGCTATTTTCACCCCAAAAGATCAGTTTGGGTGGAAATACCAAGCAGTTGCCAATTGAATCATCTTCTTTACACATTTGGATAATTTCTTTTGCACTTATCTGTTCTTCAGTGTTACTTGAGAGAGGGTGCTCTTATGTGGTATAGTGCTGATGTAGCACAAATATCCGATATCATTAATATCAACATCATACTTGATGTTGTGGTACCAGATCTTATGGCCTAGTTACCAGGTAGGTATTTCATGCAACATAAGTGCACTGTATCTTGTTAACGAGAGGATTATGCAAGTCAGCTTTCTTTCCAGATTGCTGTTCGCAGGTCAGAACAATCTAGACTCAGTAGTCATGCCTCGATTATCTTGAATTTTATGGGTGTGTTTCACATCTTTGGTGCATTGATTATGAAAATTCATTAGTATGAAAGACACTGAAAATGCTTTGAATTGCTTTTGCAAGGATTCTTAAAGAACAAGCTTGATTCTGAGGTGTATATTCAGCATTATGAAGTGATGCCTGAATTCTGTGAAGTCATCAGAAATGAACATCTTTCATCTTCTATAATGCTTCAAAAATGTAGATTATTATATTTTCAAAAGTGACATTTAAATGTTTATCCTATTAGGAAGGGAAGAAAGAAAGTTTACATATTTTAGAATAAGGGAATGGTTAGAGCACAGGACCGAGAGTAACCTGTGTTCTCACTTTTTTATGTTAATAACAAATAGCTCCTTTCGGGGTGTGTGTCTCTTTGGGTACTTGTCAGGGCACACTGACAACTCGGCTTTCGAAATGAGAGGATATTAGTCTTCTTAACCTCCATGGAGCTCAACAGAGTCTCAAGGGACTCTTAACAGCCAGTCCTAAGCATCTCAATCTAGGTATCTAAACTAAGTGGTTGCTCCAGCAATATTGATCTGAAGCTCCCTTAAGCCTAGGGATTTTTTTAAGTTGTAATTTGACCTGATGTAATACCTTATGTTCTGGAGTGCTAATACCTGTTTGCAAAATGTGGTACAAACTTATTTGTCCTTAACAGAATAAAAGACTAATCCAGGACAACTGTGTCACCTTAGAGGTAAAAAGTGAAATTTTAGCCCATTGTGTAACTTTACTTCATGTATAATTTTAGTAATGCAGAGAGGGTCACAGGACTGCAAGGGCTAAAGGACTGAGTCTCTTTGTACCTGAAAGAATTCTGTGCTTTAAAAGTTAGTACATTAAGAAATGCTTATGAAAAGACTAGCAAAATAGTTTTGAAAAGACTTTCACAGATGTTTTTGCTCTCAGAGTGAGGGAGGACAGGTTTTGGAATGCAATGCTGAATGTCTTTGATTCAGTTACTCAAAGCGAACCTTCTCGTAAATTTAAATAGGCAACAATTTCAGAAGATAATAATATACTTATGGTTCAGTAATTGTCTGATTTAGTTTCAGGTGTGATTGATGTGCATCCAGCTACTCCTGTTTACGACAGTGATAACGAGGGACGGCTTCCATGTTGTAGTAACTTGTAATTTCATTCGGCTCTCCATAGGTTTAGGTTTACAGAAATTTTACCCTTTTATGTAACAAAACCAAGATTAGGTCAATCTGCTGTGAATCATTGACACTAACAACTGAACATCCAGTTGATGGTTGAAGATGTACTACTTTGATCTTTTGGAAGTATCTAAAGGGTCTTTTAGCTTCACAGGCAGCTAATCATGTGCTTTGCCGTATGTAGAACAAGCTAGAGGCGAAATGTGTTCTTTAATCTGCATTTTGTACTGTGTTAATTTTCTGTCTGTGAATAAGGAATCCTAAGGTACTGGTGATGAGGATGACAAGAGATGTGTCAGCAGGAACAACAAAGCCTGAATTTGTTGTAGAATTTCTGTGGGTTTCTCAGTGGAAGCTGTATTTACTGGGGTGAATGGAAACATTTGTTGAGGAAATGTCATCCATCTTCACACTTACTTCTGGTGCCTTCATATTCATGATACTGTCTTCAGGGTCTAGGTAGGGATCTCCCATTTTCAGGCACTTAGAATAGCAAGAATGCAGAACAAATTGGATTAAAAGCCGTACTACCCATTTTAGTTCTGTAATTACCCTGAAAAACATTGCAAAAAATTACATAATTTTGCAGAGGAAGGGTTAAGTAAGAGTTGGAACATGTAAATAGAGGAAAACAACCTCTTGCTTCATCTGTGTTTAAATTAGATAACTTTTGTATGGCTTACTTAATTATATCTTGGTATTTACAACAGCACAGTGTTCTTACGTATTTATGATGGTGTTCATTCTGTTCCGCAAAGCTGATGACTGTAGAATTCATAATTCATAAGTATTCTATCATGGCCTGATATGCGACTTAATTCTGACCTATTTCAAATCAAATGGTTTTGGCACAAAATGGAGTTTTCCTTTGTATGGATTTCTTTAGAACCAAAAATTTTGCAGGTTGAAGGCACTTGGTCAAAACAAAATAAATCCCCTAACTCTGCAGTGGGGCAAAGTTACTAAAGTTTCAAGGAAGAGAGAGCAATAATATGCATTCTTCAGTTCAAAAGCCTTATTTGGACATGTTTTGTCCTGGAATTGTAACATGAAGAATATGTTCAAAGTGGGAGCTGTTCTAATGGGAGTATGAGCGTACTGTAACTTAACTTATTGGAACGTATCTTTGCTCTTAATTTTCATTCCACTTAACAGGAGTTGTGGATGCAGCACCTGGTTATAACTAAGTTTGGATTTTTGCTACTTGAGAGAGAAGCAACATCTGAATAATTGGGGGATTCAAGTATATGATTTTCTGAGTCTTACAGTGGAGGAATTCTGACTGAGATTTGCATTTAAAGTGTGTTTTCTTTATCTTTCAGAAAGTAGTCCAATTGAAACAGAATTTGATGGGTTAATTCCAGGACATAAATCAGCTTAATTTTTTGTTCATCCTAGGAACATGGAGCAATCAAATATCAAATGCATTACGGACAAACTGTATAAACAGAAATGTTCTTCTAAATGACTTAAAAGAACAACGTGTTCTGGTATAATGAAAGTTTCTTAAGTCTAATACGTAATCTTCAAGTTAAAAAAAAAATGGTTTGTACCTAAGGGGTTCTTTATGCTCCAGCTGAATAAAATGGTATAGAGGAAAATTACTTGCATAGTCAATTTAGATATTCAGCTTTAACAATTTAAATTATTATTATCATCATAAGAATGCCTGTTTTAGCATGTCATTTTAACACTTTCCAAGAGAAAGCATTATCTAGTACAATTCTTTCCCCAAGTTTGTCACTGACATTGCCAGAGCTACTTTGCCCTTTAAAAAAATACTCTGGGAAAGCCTGGGAAAGAAGTTTGAGTGGCCAGAGAGAGTCCCTTGAGTGCCATATTGTTAACAATAAAGCCAAACAGAGTTCACTGTTTATGTTTCTTGTGTAGTTTTGATCCTGGCTCCTTTCCCTGCCCTCATAAGTAAGAGTAATCTCTGCTAGGAACAGAGATTAACTGACTAAAGCAGGCGGTTAATCACACTTGAGCAACGTGCACATCATTAGTTTATTTGGCAGAGTCATTTCACCACCCGTGATATTTATCTCTTTATGAAGAAAATACCTTCCATAAATGTAATCAAAATCCCCAAATTACTTACAGTTTGTGTTAATGATATGCAGCCAAACTCTCCTTGTGACTTGTTTACCTTTTCAATAAGCTTTTTGTCAGTGATGGACTTCTCGTTGTGTTCTGAAGTTTATTAAGCTGAGGAGGATTTCAAAGTTGGAATGACCCTTATGAAAAGAGGCTTCTTTATAGCAACACGTGAGTATGCAGTGGCATTTAAAATTGTTGCCTCTTCTTCTATTGTCAATAGAAGTCTTGGTGTTTTCATCTCAATATTCTAGCTTGCATTGCTGTAAACAAACTTTGATTTTAATGGATAATTTGTAGACTGTATCCCTCTTTGTGCAGATATGTTACTGTGCAATGCTGGGCTGTGATTTAGCCTCATGAGGTCACAGTAGCTGTTTAACATGCTGACAAAGTTTCACAGAATCTATAGTTCCAGTGTTAAAGATTCCAGTATTTTTAACTTCTGTCATGTGTCTGGTGTTCTTTTCCAACTTAAATCTCTCTATGATCCATAGTGCTTAAAGATACTCGTCTGCCTCAGCTGAGTCTCAGCTTTCTACTTTCTCCATTCTGTGACATACCCCCTCTCTGACCTCTGTTGGTTAAATCCAAAGAGTTTTGCATGGAATATCCTTTCTCAAAAGGAATACAATGAGTGGTGAGAGTCCCATTCGACTTCTTTTAACTGGATTTAAATTTGAGGAAGATGTATGAAAGATGAATAAAAAAGAAGGGGCCAACAATTCCTGCCAAAATTGTCAAAGTGAGGCAGCGCACAGGACTGAATCTGTAGCAGTTCTGCAAAAGAGCATCCTGTAAAGAACTTCAGCTGATTATTTTCCAACAGATTCTAGCTGAACAGAGGAACAGTTTGTGCCTGAATGTAGGCGTGAGATTTGAGACCTGTTCTGCTGGCAAGTTGGTTCAAATCCGAACACACTGTGCCTTCAAAACCAAGAGTAAGTAGGAAGAGCCTCACATTTAGAAATTTTAGACTCTTGTCATTTAAAAAAATCAATTATTTTGAGTAATTATACTTGTGTTTAGCACTACTGAGGTGTAGTTTATGATAATAGACGTGAACCATGTGGGGACATTGGAAAAAGTAAATAGAAGAGGAACGATCTTGTGTGTAGAAAACCCTTCTATGGGTCTTACCAGTGAGACCAGGTGTGCCAGTTAGCAATTCTCCATGGGAAATACCCTCGTACAATAACATCTCTTATTTAGGCTTTTGTTGTAATATTCTTAGATTAGGAATATCTTTTTCTTTGGCATTCTTTGTAAAAGGAGGGGTTTTTTTTCATTCGTGTCTGTCTGTCTACATATGTATGTTTTTATCTTCTACACTCTTCTGATTCAGCAGAGAGATACTAACACCCTCTTCTGATGGGCCTGCAATTCAATTCTCCAGTGCCTACTCCTTGTTTTTTCATTTATCATCATCTCACTTTTTTGCATGTTTCTCTCTTTCTCCAGAGGAATTCTGTACTATCATCTATACATCATTCCGTACATCATTCTGTACAACCACTGCTGGCATTTAAACTGTGTTGTGATGTCTATAAAACATTATTTGAAGTTCTTTGCTTTACTTGTACTCAAAGAGCACTTCCTCTCAAGTTGATTGCTAGTGTCAACACAATCAAGGAGCACAGTCTGGAAGTGAGTGCCATGATAGAGGAGTTTTCACTTATGATTTTTTTTGACTAATTATAAGATTAACCTCGCTTTGCTTAATTTCATTCATGTGTACTGTGGGAACAGTATTAGAGCATTTATGATATCTAAGTGCTTAAATATTCTTGAGGGAAGGGGCCACCATTTAAAGAGAGATCATGCCAGCATAGTCAACTTACCTCTTTCCCCTCTGTTTCCTGCCATAGAGTCTGGTATCTAGAGGTACTAAAGGCTACTTCATTCTTGTCCACTTTTCCAAGTTGGGTGCCTCATTTCCATTTGCCATTTGAAATATATCTATGGGGATCAAAGACTAATCAGTTATCAACAATTAAGCATGCAGAGGCAAAATTATACTCCCAAGTACACAGTTTCCGTATTTTAGACTACTGTACTATTTTAAATTTAATTTGAATTCAGTTTGTGATGTTTGGCCAGTATCTGCTGGTTTCTATCAGTACTACCATGGTCCTGTTTTCATGACTACTTTGAAAGCCCACTGCCTGCCTAGAGTTATTAAATAGCTTTCTTGTGAACAGTCTCTCCTTAGTTTGCACAACTCATTTTGAAATGGCGTTGTTTAATTGAAAATAATAGTAATCAACTCTTCTTTGCAAGGTGTGAACTTTTTTATGACATTGAAATTCTAATTTTAGCAGCACAAAGATATATTAGACGTGAGCTTTTACTTTATTTTAAAATGAAATAAAAACCTAGTTGGAAGGAAGCAAAAATTGCTCCTAGGCTGGTACTTTTAAATCCTGTTTTCAGTCCAAAAATTTCATTGTAGAGTTAAATTGAAAAACCAGAATATTTAAGAAGTAGCATAAAATCTTTAAGAATTGGAGAAGCTCTCAGCTTTAAAATGTTAGAACTCAGAAAAAGAGAATTTGAAAATATGAACTCATTATTAGCAGTAATTGAGATCTTAAAGCCATCTTGGATGCTTGTATGTATCTTTTTCTAAGTTAATAGAAAACGTATCATGTATCTGAGAACTTTCCTAAAAACATGTCTGGAATAGTTGCTAGGCATGAACTATCTAATTATGTTCCACCTCGTTACAACATAACTCCTGTAACTTTTATCATCTTTAAGTCAATTCAAAGCACTGTCAAACAGTTTACAGAAATGTTTGCCCTTCAGCTACTAGTAAAAATGTGATTCAGCAGTGAGTAAAACTAGCTGCCTTCTGGTAGCTGTTTGCATCCGCTGTTTGAGTTTAGTTTCCAGAGACATTTGTTCACTGTAGAGGTGATAACCTGACTTCCATCCCTAGCAGAGAGAAAAAACATACCTTATCATAGAGCATGGGTTCTCCTAACTGCTGTAATTATGATGGGTTAAGAGTGTGGGCTATAGATAGATGTTAATTTTAATAATTGTGCCCCCAATCTGCCCATATATATACAAAAATAAATATAAATATACATAAATATAAAAATTCCAGGGAAAGAGCACAGAACCTTTATGCCACCTGACATTTTTGATAAGCTCTTCAGAATTAATCTGTCTAGGAGCCACTATGCTCAGCTTAATTATGGAAAGGCTGCATCTGTGTTCAAAGCTGTTGAGAGAGAAAGAAGAAAGTAAAAATGTCCACTAGATTTGATTAACTGCTTTCAGCTTGATGGATAAAGACAGATGGTTACTAGTTATTTTTCCTTAATGGATTTTGGAGCTCCATTTGGTAGATGAATTAAAGTTATAGGTCCCAAATCTGCCTTTGAAACTATGCCTGCATAGCCTGTAGCAATTCTACCGAAGTTCGTGTGAATCCAAGAGAAAGGTTTTCCCGATGGCTGTCATATATGTTGTTAAGAAGCAGTTTTGAAGTGAAAACTAAAAGTCAAGTGATAGTTTACAGTATTAATAAAACAAGTTACAAACTGTGCATAACTCAGGAAGGAATCTCCTGCAAGGGATGATTAGTGTGAATTGTCTGTGCAGACTTATCCCCGTAAAATCTGTGCCTGTTCAGATATGACCTCAACCTGGGGCTTGACAATATTTTAATACTGACTTTAAACTTGGAGAAGTTCATTAAAGTTGCAATTAACAGTTTTGTTGGCTGGAAAGAGGAATAAATAGTTTTATGGTGTAGGTTAATTTGCATGAATCTCTTAGTACGTCTCAAGTCCAGGTGCAGGAAATCTTTAAGACAGGGTCTAATTCTACAGATCTGCATGTGTTTAAATACATAGGTATGAAATTTCTGTACTTTTCTTGTTTGAATTCAAATCTGTGTTTTGCTTTAAGAGTGTGTGTAATTGTCTGTGCATTCAGGCTCTCAGGGAACTTTCAGACCTAATGGGTGTTGGGACCATTATTCAGCAACCTATTAAATTATCTATCAAGTTTTATGTGGGGATAGTCATAGTGATCTTAATGGGAGTAGATATGCTTAAGTCTAAATAATTTTGAGTCCGGGTTAAGGTTACTGTACGATATAAATTGTCTAAAATGGAAAACATAATAAGGAGAAACCAAACAACAAAAAATGTCACTGAGTACAGATTTTTCCATAGTTGGTGAACTGCCTAAAAAAAAATACCATTTAGCTAAAATGTTACCTGCCATAGAACCATCAACCACCCTCCCCACCCAGATCCTGAAAGGGACCTTGAGAGGTCATCTAGTCTGTCCCCTTGCTCCACAGTAGGATCATCTGTCACTAAGTCATTCCTGGTCTTACTGACGACATTCAAACACGATTGCAGCAGCTTACAAGCAGCACAAACATTACTGCAAAGTGACAGGAATGCCCTTCAGATCAGCAGCATTAAAGGACAAATCGGTGACATTCAGTACGTAGCAAACGTACATTCAAACAAAATAATAATGTAAGTCATTGATCACACACAGAGTGAGGTCACGATTCCTCAACAGGAAAAATACATGGCTTCACCATTTGGAAGCAAGGAATTTGTCCTTCAAGTGACATAAAACAGAATGCGTTCGGGGCAGGTGACACTTTGTCATGGTTGATCACTTAATGCTTTTTGAATAATTGGTTATATTTCATTTCATTTTACTTCAGCTTTCATTTCAAAGGCTAGCTGATGTAACTGTGAGGAGAATCTAAAAATAAGTGAATTCTGTTTATGAGAGTCAGAGAGGTTTTTGAGCATTTGCAGATGGAAGGGGAGGCATGTCACAGATATGCGCAGTTAATTCAAGTGATGATCAGGAGATGCTACCACTCATTTTGTTTCATCCCCTTTGCAGAACCCACGCTCAGAGGTCAGGGACATGTTCTGGGGCTCCAAGTTTTGTGGGATATTTTTTTTAGCGTTGTCACTGTCTACAATGGATAACAAGTCATGTTGGTCCCTTTACTCTGAAGGGACAGTTTTCTTGGGGACAAAGAGAGAAGTGAGGCTGGTCTTGAGGACTTTTTTTTATCAAAATCTTGCTTTGGATAATGCTGGTCCATGTCTAGATTGCACCTAAAGGTCTCATTAAATATATGTATTTATGCTAGCTGCCCAATAGCATTATTTGATTAAATATTTGTAAGAGTGCTGTAGGACCTGGATGTCAATGGGAATTAATAATCTTCCACAGATATCTGGAGCCCCTGGTGAGCTGGGATTGCTGAAGCCACATCATTACTGCTACCTGTCTTAGCTACTCAATTTGTCTATCCATGCTTTAATCAGACTTTTGATTAGTATGTATGCCTAATTTTCTGTTTGCCTCTAGATTCATGTTGCTATTTATGAATTTAACTGTGACAAAAATGATGTGGCTTTTGTATAGATAATACTTAAATATTTGAAAATGTTTTGTGGTCTATAAATAACGTGTGTGGAAAAGGTCAGATGTACAACAGATGTTTCTCCAACCTGCCATTATTTGGAGGCACATAGGAGGAAGAGTTACAGAAAGCTGATGCAGAGGTGTATTTTTTTTTCCTGATGTAGATACAGTCTATGTGACTTGTGGTTAGGAGAAAACATCCAGAAGTGATGCAGGAAAAATTGCAGTTGTATTTCAGGAAGGACCTGCAAAGAAATGAGCAGACTGTGGGCTAGAAAAATATGGAGATACTTTTTGTTCTGAGCACACAGGTGCTACCATTAACTTTAGAGAGACAGAGCTGTAGGAAATGGAGTGGAATACAGATGTAATAAAACTCTAGTTGGAAAACCAGACTAATCTTCCAATGCATAGTATAGTTTGCATCTTTATTTCTCCTGTATTATTTCTCCTGTGGTTGGTCCTAGACAGGGCTGGAATTTTACTCTAAATGAACCAAAGGAAATGTGTGGTTGGAGAAGAGGATAAGAGAAACCGATATCCTTTTTTCTCCAACACTGACAGTTCTGTGAAAGCTGGTTGATGTTATCAGATGTCAGGAGACAGACACGTAAGTGTTATTTCCCATGAGATGAGCTAAGGATGATTCCTGGCTCACTTCCTAAATATCTAATCGCCTTTAGGTTTTCTAAATCTATCCACTTTTTGGAAAGTAATGACAATTGGGTTGGTAAAAAATGACTTGTTTTGGAAAGAGTACAATCCACTTTCAGCTGTTGCTGAAAGCCTAGAGATCCATACATGTCTGGAGAGTCAGAGAAGAAACCTCCCTTGCAAATACAAAGAAGTGCTCATCATATTAATGATTTCTGTGATTTAAGATGTTTTGTCTATTGCAGAAAATTTACAGTGGGTGATTAGAGTTCATGTAAATACCAAGGCAGAACTTAGAGCCCATGGCTTTATTTCATGTGGAATGTTATTATGAAGTCTACTGCTTCAAAGATAGAGCTGCTGCAGGCATTGGAGTCATATGGAAACTGCAGGCTGCAATTATTTCTTCTGAAAAGCATGTAATGCTAAGATGTGTATTGTATGGATACCTGCCAAAAGGATTTGCAAGTCCAATTTGGCCATCAGTACAGAAGTTCCTCACTCTGAGTTTCTTACACTTGAGAAAGTAACAGGAGAATTAGCTGCGGAAGTAATTTTTATTGTTATTAGATTTTGTTAGAATTTAATATTCAGAAATGGTGGACTATAGCTGTTTCTTTACTGCCTAGTGATCTTTAGGAATTGCTTGTCTATCTCTCAGTTTACAATCTTTACAATTACCGTATTTCTAAGAATAAAATCTCCAGCAACTTTGAGCTAAAATATGTTTCTTACTTTTCTTCATGGGAGACATACTTTATTTGACAAGAATTCTTTTCCCTGAGGGTCTATTAAATAAATAATTTGAAGACAAAGCAGAGGTTACACAGCCTTATATTTCAGTTGCAGATAATCTTTTCCCCCCCCCTTTATTTAATATGGACCTATGAGTTCAGAGATCTTAATTCACAAAGGTACTTGACTACATTCCTAGCTTTAAGCAGACAAATATGTTTGCTGTCTTTACTGAGACAATTCATATGCTTCAAGTTGAGTGGTTGAATAAATAACTGACTGAAGGAAGAGGGTTATCTCAACCTTTGTATAGGGGTTCACTAGTAAGAGCAAAGTCTGTTTGCCCAAATGAATTTTGTGTGTGCAAGTTCAATGGCTTCTGTGTCCGGGACTTACAACCTGGCAAGTGCTTGTCCAGCCATTAAGTGCACCAAAATCTAAATGTAGGAAGGTGTTTATGTATTCTCAGAAGCTGTAGTGAGTCAAAGGAAGTAATTATGTATTTTTTTCTGCCCATATATTTATTTACAGATAAGAATATTTTTTCTGTCTTCATTGATTCATTAGTTGAAACAGATTCCAATCTGCTGAAATTGTTTGCCAAGAAAAACCTTGAGCCAAGAACCTCTCTAGAGAACTTGAAATGCAGATCCCAACCCAAGCCACAGAAGCACACAGAGCAGAGGCTCTCAGGAGCAAGTCATTGCATTGCACAGCTGAAAAAGTCTGAATCAGCAAACAAAATAGAGCAAAATGGAAAACTGAAGAGCTCTGTAAGAAAGTCTAACCTGAACTGGAAACCAAATATGTCACTGGCACAGGAATCTGAGATAAAGATTGGACACATAGATAAAATGGTTTATGCTTCTAGACAATGTAATTCATGTTGCAGCTGGAGCAGAATATAAATGGAAAGCAACTATTGGATATGGGCATGTGGTACCTCTGGATGAAGGGAAAATGCTGAGAGGATAAATGTTAAATAGTAAATTACTGAAAAGTGCAAAGAAAGCACATGAGAAGTATAGCTAAAGAAGTGAAAAACAGTGCAGAGAAAGGTAACAGAGACATGCTGAATGCCTCCTGGTGAACTGGAAGCTTCTACTATGCTACAAAGTCATGGAGGCTTTCAAAAATACACAGCAGGAAAACTGCTGAACCAGAAATGGAGCCATGAAAAACAAAGACAGAGGAGTGCTCCTTACCAAGGTAGAACAGAAAAAATGCATGGTGTTGCATTTCAAAGAAGTAGTGAACAGGCTCAGTTTCACTTCATTTCAAAGGAATGGGAGAACTTGAACATTTTTCCTTTTTTTTTTGTATGTGTGTTAAGAACGGACATTGAAAGCACAGGCTGTGGCCATCATGGTGAAAACTATAAGGCCAGCAAAGTGTGACAAGATGAAATCTTAAAGAAATAGGAAAGAGGCAAATTAAAAGCTGGGAAGAAGTGATTGTGCCCAAGGAATGAGAACACGAAGTCAACAAGTGGATGTCCTCTGCAGTGATACTGCACGGGGTGAAAGATGCTGTAACTGTAGCTCTCAGAAAAAAAAAATGCTGGATTTGGATTCAAGAGTTGCCGTGGATTTGCCATTCATACTGCAGACTACCATGGAAGGATCGTTCTCCATGAGTGACACCTTCTTTGCCATCGCTTTAACTGACTTTCAAAAATTATCACTTAGCATGACAAGACTTACATGGTGGAGCACACTGGAGATCCACAAAGTCCGTTTTAGAAACATCAGAGACATGCACAGATATCAAAGTCCTTATTGAGGGTAAGTAATCACACATCAGTACGGCTCATCGAGGAGACTGGTCTGAATTGTTTCTTTGCTGCTATTTGTCATTAACGTGGGCTGACAATACAAGCAGTGTTCAGGCTTTGGTATGGAATATGTAGATTTCCAGGGCAGAATGGGATGGGGCGCTGAGTTACTGTCTAATGGCTCTGAAATTCTGAGGAGAAAGACAAACGCAGAAGGTCAAGCTTTGCTCAAAATCAATTAGGTCAAATCCATTCACCTTGTAAGTCAGATGTCACATTGAAATAGCATCCTGGTAATTTTGAGAACCCACAGCTTTGCCAGCAAAACTGTCAAGAAGGAGGTAAGGTGTCAGTGAGATGAGTGGAAATCTTCAAGAAGAAACTTTAATGAAGGCTAGAATTGACCTCGAGACTACCATGCTAATAAAAGGAGAAGCAGCAAATGACAAAGAGAAGTGAAAATAGTTTACAGTTTGTGTACCAGTGGGAGGATGGCTGGTTCACAATAGTGATGGATGACAAGCAGTCCATGAGGGTAATGTTCCCTTAAGAAAGTGACTTCATCTATTGTGTAAACTACCTATAGACATACGTAAACATGATCACTGGCTATAAAATTTTGTATTCAATAGATTTGTCATTCCGTAAACCCCGAAGAAATACTGGAATGGAAATGTGCTCGTATCCCATGTTAGGTTTGCATCCTGCACTTCAGTCTTCCAGCATCTGTCTAAAATAAAATAGGTCAGAACTAGATTTTCTTTTGGAAAACAAGCTACATCTTATTAGCTGGTTGTGTGATAACTTACAGTTGTCTCTCAAAGCAATTAGTGGAGATTTTTAAATGGGGTTAAATATGCCTAAGTTGTATTTAAATTGTTTTAGCCGTATGGATTTCAAAATATTATTTTCTTATTGCTTAAATAATTTTCAGAGTACACCACAGCAGATGTTATACCTCTCAAATATAGTTAATAAATTCCTTTCAACTAGCTGTGGATATTGAACCAGTGATTCCTGTGAAAACTATGGTGAATGTTGTCACTGAAGGTCTCAGGTGTACTACATGTGTTCACTTAACAAAGTGCCCTTAATAGCAAACAAGCAATCACTCCTTCCCAGCCTCCTAGACCCCTTTGAATGTAATATTCACTGAATGTGGAGTAGGTAAAGAGCCAGAGGTGCGCACTAAAGCAGGGAAGGTCATCTGGGGCTTTTTGTCGAAAGAGGAGGGTGGCCAATGTGTGATAAAACCCAATGCTAACCACATGGTTTGCTCTACAGAGAGTAAATAACCCTGTTCTGACTAATTCTTGTCACTGCCCATCAAAAATCAGTTCCAATGAAACAATACCCTGCATTTTTAGGTAGGAAATTCCAGCTGTTTCCCATAAAGGAAACTGTTCTTTTTTCACTGTCTAGTAAAATACACTTTGAACATATAAAATGTATAGCAGTTAATTTCTTCCTGAAGGCAGCACTTGCTACGTCCCAGTCCATTCCCAGCGCTGTCAATCATTTTCTAGCCAGCATATTGTTCAGAAGGTGGAGCTGTCAGGCAGAAAGAGTAGAAGGTAGGAAAAGGAAAGCTTCTGATTCTTGCTGATGTGAAGGGTAAATGAGATTATGTCAAACCTTTAAACGGAGTCCCCTTTCTCTGCCCCACCCCCTGCTCCTATATAACATGCACTGCAGTTAGCAACACCTGCTTTTACCCAGCTAAGGGTGGGGTGTGTGTGCCTGTTTCTTGACCATGCTGATGGATGCTCTTGCCAGCAGCCCTCTTGGCTGGCTCTGCATGGGCGTCACTGCTCTTTTGGGGGTGACCATGCTCCACATGGCCAAGAGGAACCCGGTCGAGAAAACGAATGTGCTGGTCTGGAGCCTGCTGCCTGCCTTGCTGGGGCTGCTGAGTGTGGCTGTGCTGGGTGCTGGTGGAGGGCTGGTGGTGTTCTCTGCTGTCAGCCTCTTCTTCTCTGTGTACCTGGGTGGCAGCGTGCTGCTGCCTGTGGGTGACAAAGCTGTGCTTATCACAGGTAAGGTGCTCTGGGAAGCAAAGGCTGGCTTTTTTCACAAGTCGGCTGGAGAACTTTGTGTCCTGGGGTTAGGTATCTAGGAAATGTGTGCTCGTAAGGTTTCCTTTTATTTTTTTTTTTTAGTGGATTTTATTTGCTTTGGCAGAGATGTTTTTTTCCCAGGCAAATAAGTGTTCTGAAATTAAATAGAAAAGCATCTTAATAGATACCATTAATTTTTAATGTCGCATTTAATCTTTACAAGTAGCTTTTTAGACATACTTGGGAAATTAACTGTTGCAGAAAATGTAAGAATAACTGTTGCAGAAAATGTAAGAATACTTATGATGGCCTTAATTTTTTAGGAGAGACATTAGTTTCTGGAAGCACTCAGAACACTACATTCGTACATTACTTTTGTTTACTTGAATTTATTGCACCGTCATGGTGTGTGGATGTCTTTTTGTGGGGGTTTACTCAGTGCACACAGTCTGTATAATGTATATACTTCAAGACACTGGTTTAGTGCTACGTCTTTGAGACGATGTATGAAATCATTTAAGAGTGGGTAATTTCCTTTACTTGCAGTAAAATTTCTGATCTAATGAATTCAGTTGCAGTTAACTGTCTGAGCTACTCAAACTCCACTTCTAGTTTGCAGGGATTTTTTTTTTTTTTTTGTAGTTTTATGGCTTATCTCCCGTTTCTTCTAAAACTTTAAATGTTGTTATATTTGGGTTAATTAAACCTTGAAACTAGAGTGCCTGCCAACTTCTTTTGCACTGTTAACCTACTTTTTTTTTGTTTTATTTTCTAATTTCCCCCTCTGGAAAACTGAATTAAGTTGTTTGAGTTCACATAGCTGTTTCTTGCAGAATTTAATTTTGTTTTAAAGGAACACCTGGAAATAATTTAGATTTGTCAAGTAAGCATTAATTTGGGGATTTAAAACCATAGTTGAGAGCACAAGATGAGCAGCAAGCTCTCCAGCTGGGTTTCTTCCTGCAGGTGTGTCAGATGAAGGCAGGTATTTGGACAGGGGGGAATAGGGAGCACTTTTCCCCCCATCCTGCAGATGCGGGGGTTGAGCTTCTTGGGCATCTCCTTGCTTTTTGTAAGGTTGCAGTTCTTCAGGAAAAAGCACTATCTCAAAGCTTTCTTGCTCTAGAGAATTTAAATTAGAGCAATAAAGGGGAGTGAAGAACATTTGGGTGTATTCCAGTAAGTGGATGTTCTTCCTTTCTACCTGTTCTGAAGAAATACAAGTTTGGACACCTCTAATAGCAACGCATCTGTGGAGGCTCTTGGTCTTTCTTTCAGTCCAGACTGGTTTGCAATCAATCAAATCCTCCATCAACTGAAATGAAAGCCTTGCTTAACATGTTTTTTTTGGTTAAATTGCTTTATTTGTAGTGTTCTTCCCGATACCAACAGTAGGATGTGTGACTGCGGGCAGGTGCAAAGTGCCTTTCAAATCACTTTTTGTGTTGCTTTCTCCAATTTAGACAAGACCTGCTGTAGACTCTTCATGGAAAATGGTGATTTATTTTCTTCTTCTCCTCCTTCCATTTCAGCCCCATGTTGTTGAGGAACGTTGCTGTGGTCTGGGCAGCTGCCATGTACCACTTGTGAGATGGCTGCCTTTGGCCAGGGGATGGAGTAATCTCTGTGCTTTTCTCCCTGGGCTTGTCAAATATTATTCTGGTCCCCTTTGGATGTCCCTGTATGAGTGCCACTGTGCATTGTTTATTTAAGCCAGCAGTTCATCAAAGTACCTTCATAAGTGAAAGCTGTGTTCACTTGTCAAAATGCTTTTTCATGTGAAAAACTGTGGGCGTGTGGGCAGTCATCGGTGAAACATTTCTATTGATCCTCTTGCTGGGAATGAATGCTTTAGTGTCCTTAAATAGAAGCTACTGGCCATGTGAATACTTGAGGGTAGTTTGGTAGACCCAGTTATTAGTTTCTGTAAAAATTAAATCACCCTGAAGATCTGAAGTAGCAGGATTTGTAAAATTTTTGCCTCAGTTATTCTGTATGTAGTGGGATGGATTTCTCCAGCTAACCTGGTCTTTTCATTCTTAATGTGTGATTTATCTGTTGTGATGCTCCATGTGAGGTAACAAAGAATTCTCAGTAATGATTCAGTTACAGTCAGTAGGGGCTGTCTTTCCTATAATAAATCTTCTAATCATTCACAAATTGGTATTTCTGACATAGAAGCAGAGAGTAGGCGTGGCGTAATTCTCTATTTCTTCTCTAAAGAAACCCAACTGCTGTTGAGTTTTATGAATTGAAGGCTAAAGTTTTTCTGGAGTTCATTTAACAGGTCTGAAACTCCAATCAGACTTGTTTTTTTGATAAAAGGACTAGCAGGCACAGGGAAAAACTGTTTTTTATTTCCTTCTCTGCACTATTTCACTTATCCCAGGTAACTGAGTGCTCTGCCCCTTCTGAAGTTAAAGCTGCATCATAAAACTTGAATCATTTGTAGCTCTGTGGCAGTGTACTTGCTGGGAAGGAGAAAAGAGGAAGGATTTGATGCAGAAGTAGGGATTTCACTAAAAGAAGGAAAGACACTCAACACAAGGCTGGAAACCAGTCATGCCTCTAGGATATTTGCAGGCTTCTCTGTGTTTCTTTAGGGAATTCCAAGAATGCAGGTTTCTTCTTTCAGGTCAGGGCTGTGAATACCTAAGTATGATATATGTATATGTGGTGCAGTGGTACATCTTCAACAAACTGCAGACTTCAAAAATGCCAAAAAGCTTTTTATAAAAAGAAAAAAAAATTAAGTAGAGCATAAGTAATTCTCTTCAACATCTTGCACTGATTGATTCAGGCAATGTATGTGTCTCTTTCAAGTCATTTGGAATTAATTTTTTTCCTTTTTTACCTTTCAAGACTAAAGCTCTAGTTAAAAAGCAGAACCCAGAAATGAAGACACAGCATGACTGAGGCTCTGACAGTCAAATTCTATTACCTATGGATTTTGAGTGCAGGAGCAGGCGTGTCAATAGCTATGATAGTATCCACTTTGATGTGCCAAAATCACAGATTAACTCTTACAAATTTCTGTTAGGTTTAAGCAGGGAGTGTTATAGGTCTTTTAGAAATGAGGAAATGTTGAGAAATGGACCAGAGTCCCAACCCTTTGTCCTGCGTTTGGTTTTCCAGCTATGCATGTAGCTTTGGAAGCTGAGCATTTATGCAATGAATTGCTATTGCAGGAGACAGCCAAGCCCTGGGATAGCTCTGTGGATCCCAGTGCACATCACCATCTAGGAGCTTTCTTTGCTGTAGTTGAAGTGGAGGATGCAGTGCTGTATTGTGGGACATGCTGCTGTATGTCTGCTTTTACAGTGTAAAAATTGCATTAAATACCTGAACTGCTTTTTTCCCCCCGTCCTGATACTTTCCTTTTCAAAACTCCCCCAGCACAGCCTGTGTACTCTCTCCCTGTCTCTAGCAGAGCCCTGGGCTGCTCCATTGGAAGTCTTCATGGGCAGCTGGGAGAGGTGTTTCTTCCCTCACTATGGAATTTGTCTTTCAATGGAAAGAATAGAAACTGAGATTAAAAAAGACACCAGGAGAGAAAACACTTAAAATATCTTAAGATAGAAGCAGCAAAATGCTGTGTCAAAGGGAGAGACTTGTGAATCAGTCAGATTATTTGTTAAATATTCATTATTGTTACCTGGTAAGAGGAAATGCATAACTGTGATCACAATGATCATTGTGTTTTTGCTCTAATAGTGCTCCCTGTGTTTGGTAGTTGATTGCTGTATAAGTTTGGGAGTAAGTTTGGAAGATGACAGAGTGAGTAAGAGAGATTCTGATGCAAGTTTACATGAATTAAACAGCTGGTACTATTTGGCTTAGCCTAAAAATGCCATTCTGAAGTTCTCTTAGGGTTTGAAAGCTTGGAACTTCTGTGCAGGTAAAGAAACAACATCTTAGCTTTGGCTTGGTAGCAGTATATGATGGAAAAGTGTTTATCAGAAAGATCTAGATGGTAGATGTTTGAATAAAATAACACTACTTTGAATTAAGAAATAGAATCCAACAATTTTAAATTCAGTGCCCTATAATTGCTTTGTCCACTTGAGATTTCAAATTAAATATGTTTGCATTATTTTATTTCTTGGTGGGTTTCTTTTTTTCATAGTAGATACTTTGTTATCAAGCTTCAGACTGAGTATTTGTATAAACCAAGTGTAGGATTTTTTCCTCTGCATGTATGGAGTGAATCTTAAAATCTATCAGTGGTAAAGCATGAGCTGGTACAATCAGCTCTGAGACAAGAGGACGTGGTCTTTCAGTCTTCATGGAATATGCAAAGGTCCAGCTCCTCAGACCTTCATATCTACACATTTTGGTTGCATTTGCATGTATTTCTAACATGTACCTAGAGGGGTTTTTGTTGGTTGTGGGTTTTTTTTGTTTTTTAAGATGGTTTAGGACAGAGTCACTTTTAAAGTGTCTTTTTGATGCTTTCAGGAAGCGACACTGGGATTGGACATGCACTGGCTAAATACCTGGATAGCTTAGGTTTTGTTGTTTTTGCTGGAGTTTTGTATGAGGGCGGACCTGGAGCTGAAGAACTGAGACGGACCTGTTCTCAGAGACTCTCTCTCCTGCAGCTGGATATAACTGATGCTGCCCAAGTCAAGGAAGCCTATCTAAAAGTCTCAGAGAAGGTGCAAAATAAAGGTATAGCTTTTTTTCCATTATAATGGGAATAGTACTGTAGCAGCGAGCAAAGTACATCTTTAAACTGTTGGCTGCATCGTGGCTTATGTGTGTTGGTCACTTCCACACCAGTCTGTGATCTGTCAGTGCATTTATGTCAATGATCCCTGCTTTCTGGGATGTATGAAAAATGCAGAATGGGTACTATGTATCTGTAACTGCAGATGATCTCTGCTTTGATCTGGAGACACTATTCAACTAATTTTAATCTCTATGGAGTTAATTCCCTGCTACAGAGTAGCCCTGTGCTTTCTCCTCTTCTCAGGACTCTGGGGAGTTGTGAACAATGCAGGCATCCTGGACTTCCCTGCTGATGGCGAGCTGCTCCCCATGAGCACATACAGGAGATGCATGGAGGTGAATTTCTTCGGGGCTGTAGAGGTGTCCAAGACTTTCTTACCGTTACTTCGGAAGTCGCAGGGGAGGCTGGTTAACATGTCCAGCATGGCAGGTGAGCTGAACTAAAGAACCAGTTCAATTTCTGGTGCAAAAGAAAAACCAAATAACTTCATGGCAAAAACGTCAAGGAAGGTGTTAGTTGGTCTTGCTTGTCTATATGCCTTGGGAATTAATATCTAGATAATAAGTGTACACTTTTTATTTCGCTCGGGAGACCATTTCCAGATAACAGTGCTTAGAGAAGAGACTTACATGTTGAAAAATACTGTCATGTAACAGGCAGTAAAATTCAAATCTGGTGCTATAGATGCTATGAGTGATGGTTTTGTAAGGTTCCAGAAAGATGGGTGGTAAATTACACACGTTTCTGTAACATATTCCAGCAGAAATCTGTGACCATGTCAGTTTGTCTGTCATTGAGCCACGCTATGGAGATGCCCAAAATCCATCTGCTTTTTGCAGAGATAAGGTCTCTTCCATTTGGGCTGTTTCCACCTAAAGTTTGTACCCATTTTAATACTTTGGGTTAAAACTGGTGCATATGTATCTTTTGGGGTAAGTTAAGGACACTCGCAATTTGTAAGAGTCTGTAGTAAAAGTTACATGTTTCACTTAGGCAGCTCCACCTCTTTGTATGTTTTTTGCTGCATCTTACATTCTTCCTAGACTGCACAATCCTAGAGCATGGTCTGCTAATAACTTGGAACCTTAAGAGAGTATGTGTTTATTTTTCTTTAAAAATATTTTTGGTATCTTCTTTAGCCCAACTTGTTAGCAGAGTAGTATTTCATGAAGAAAAGAACATTTTACAAATTCTTAACAGCATCTAATATGCTTTCCAGTTTTGTTGCATAAATTTGATCTTGTGCTTATTATATATATATACCTTTATAACATGATCGTCTAGTTTAGGAGGACAGCTGAGATGCTAAAGGAACTAAAGTAATACAGTATCTGGTAGCCAACAGCTGAGAATGCTCCTTTGAAATGAGACCTGCTAGAAGCAGGATATCATTTTGCTGGGAAATATTTTGTCTTAGGACCTCTTAAGGTTTATTGTATTGTCTCCTTCCAAAATTTTGTTTTGCCCTGTATGCTTGGACCTTTCTATGCAGTTCATATCTAGCAGTATCCTGCAGGTATTATGTTGTGTTTGGGACTTAGGCTGAGCACGTGGCCTCAGCCTAGCTCCGACATCGCTGTCTTCTGTTTCCATTTTATAATCTCAAGTGTCTTTTGTATCTGCACATCTGCTTATGGTTTGTTGCTCACACTTAAGGAAATCAGGACTGAATTATGAGAAGGCCCTTTCTGGTGTTACTCTGCCCACTAACCCTTGCAAGCACAGATATAGAGGTCAGTCCTCTGGTTTCTCTGAGCACTCAAGTGAAGCTTGCATATCTGGTATTTTAGGGTAGGTCTTAATTCTTGGCATGAATTCCTGAGCTGCCTTGCAGGGATAAACAAAAAGAGCTTCCCTATGCTGAATTATTGGCCCTTACTGGAGTTGATAATGACCCTGTTTAAGCTATGGCTGTTTACGCAGATATTCTCGCATGCAAGCTGGGCTGGGTAAAAGGCTTCCTCTTACCACAAGGGCTGAGGGTCCTTTGGTAAAACATTAGCAGAAAAGTTAGTGAGGTCTCATTGTGCTGAATCTATTCCTGTCTATGTAGAGCTAATTTCACTGCGCTTGAGGTTAGCCTAACCTCAGAGGGGAAAAGTATGTGATTCAATTGGCTCAAACCAATGGAAACTCAAACTTATTCTGGCGCATACGGAAGAATAATTGATGTACAATTGGCCTGACTTCTTCGAAGGAATGACTCTGTGTAAGAAGCTCCCGTGACGCCTTTGGTTGTTGCAATACAAAACCCAATAAACAGCAGCAGTGGCTTAGCTGAAAATTCCTTCATATCAAAGTATTTTCTTTTGAAAGACTGAAATACTTTGAGATAAATGTGTAATGTTTGAGGTGGAGGAGGTACTGGAGGATGTGCCCAGCTGCCCATGCAGGCAGGAGGAGTGATGTGCCTCAAGGACAAGCATTGTCCATTCTGTTTCAACCTCCCTGTTGTGCCAGCACAGCTCATGGTGGCTGTGAGGACCACTACATCTAGCAGTGGGTATTCCATACAGTGATAACACCAACATTGAGGAGAAAGCTAGGGAGGAACTAAAGAGAGGTAGGTGATCAAATCAAAGTGTCTTTGGGTTTTAATAAAGCTGATAAAGTGACAGATTTGCCAGGTTTTGGAACAAAGGAAATATCTTGAGTAGTATTTGGAAGATGATACTGTCTAGAAGCTTTGGGTTTGTAAACATATAGATTTACTTTAAATTCACTTAAAATACTGGCTGTTCTCTATCTTTTCCATCTGAACAAATGCTGCTGGCAGAAGGGGTATAATTATAGGCAGGTGATCTTCTATGAACTGTCTTGGAATTCTGTCACCTGAGGGGTATGATTACAGCTTTAGTTTGTTCACAGAGGTTTCCTTCTTGCACTGTTTTCTCTGGTCTTTCCAAAACCAGTTGGAAAGAACTGTGAAGATAAGTTAGCTTTATAAAGGTGGAATTGAGATTACTTACACTGTTGTAACTGTGGTTTATAGTAGGAGCTTGAAATTCGTGTTACGATGACAGGAACAGTGGTATTAAACTATTGCTTTGCTATTTATGTGAACTAAAACACTATCTGTGTTTCCAAAACCAACAATCATAATTTTCAGCAGCTTTTACTCTTCAATGTAATGCAGTTTATTTTTTTCTGCCATATAAGGTGTCTTATCAGGTGTTACTGAGCATAACTGCTATAAGCAACTGCTATTTTACGACTTTCCCTTTTTTTAACACCTAGAAAGAAATGATTCCCTCGCTGACTTGTCTTTAACCTCAGTGAGAGCCACATAATTTTGGTTGTGCTATAATCTTCCTTCTAAATCATGAAAATAGAGGCTGGAAAGAGGCACCATTGAGGTTTATCATGTTTATATTGCTCCTGCAGGAGGCATTCCACTACCAAGGTATGCTGCATATGGTGCATCAAAAGCAGCTCTGTCCATGTTTTCTGGAGTAATGAGGCAAGAGCTTTCCAGATGGGGAATTAAAGTTGCTGCAATTCATCCGTCAGGCTTCCAAACAGGTTGGTATTTGACATTTTGGGAAGTTCTTTCTGCCTCGTCTCTTTTCCTATAGTCCAGCGTCCTCGGAGCCTGAGTGATTCTCAGCAGCTGAACTTTTTTTATTCTTTGTGTTGCCTATGGAAATTAGGATCCATAGTTTTGCAAGGGATGTTCCCTTTGGTTCTTCACACTAATTGCCTCTGTATTTCTCCTTGGCACAGGGGAGAGCTCTCTTTGCTTTGAGATCGGGCTGTGTTCAGGCGGTTGATGATACCCTTTACTCTAGTTTTGTCGAAGTGAAAACAAACCCCAACCAACCAAGAAGCACACCCCACCCTCAACATCACTATGTGGTTGATTTGAGTGTTATGAGTTGCTTGTCCTGCATACAAGCTTCAGGGCTCACTGTCAGTCCTCAGTGTTTCTCAATATCAGGACTATTTCTTGAGCTGCTTAATCTTGCATCAAAGTATCTGCAGCAAGACTTGTCATCCTACTTACTTGCTGTCGATATTACTCTGTATAGTCCTGAGCTTTCCTCTTCACTCCTTCCCTCTGTTTTCTCTTCCAAATCCCCTTTCCACTGCTCTGGACACTTTCTGCAGGGCCCATATGAGTTGGAGTCCCTTCCCTTGCTGTGTCCTGCACCTGCCTGGGAGCAGGGTGGGTTTCACACAAGTCCCTGCTCTGTGGACAAGCCTTACAGGTTCCTTAGGACATCAAATCCTGTTGCTGCCTACTCAGCAAGACCTGATGACTTCAGGGAAGCAATTTTTATGTTGATGAAAAGCAAAATGGTCTTTTCATAAAATTCTGTTCCCTTGAGTGCCTCACCTCCTGGACAGAGGTCCTGTGGGAAGCTGGGCTCTGACAGCTCCCATGTGGTCAGTGGTACCTGCCTGAGATTTTGCTTTCAGGGCACTGCTTTGCTCTTGTCAGACTTCTGGACGAAAACTTCATGCATCAAACAAGGCCTAGGACTTGAAATCTAAATAAACTTTTAAAGATTTTTTTTTCCCCTTTATTTGCAATGCTTAATTCATGATAATTAGGCAATAAATGCATTGGAAAAGCCACTGCTTTCATTCTTGCCTAATGCAGATGGGGGAAAATAGTTTTTTGGGTGTGTTTTGTTTTTTTTTAAAAAAAAATCTGGCCTAATACAAGCTCTTTCGTTGTGAAAATAGTTACAGAAATACCAATGTCAGTCATGAAACAGTAGCTTAGCACTTGACCAACCCAAATGAATCCTGCTCATCTTGGTTTACCTGTCTTTCCTCACTCACTTCTCTTAATAATACTGATTAGAAGCATCCAAAAATGAAGGATAGAATGGCAACTGGAAAAAGTACAAATGCTGACTTGACTGTGGGAGCATCTTTAGAGGCAGAGCTGGTTACCAAATGGTGCATGAACCCCATGCAATTCACACAGTCTGTGCTTTGTGCTTTCCCTTCTCTTCCAGGTAAAAGCACCTGCACCTAACCAGTGATTTTGCCTGTTCTTCACTGACTCAGTTTAGAACAAACGCAAATCAGGGTGGTGGTGGTGAACAACTTGTTGACTATTATAGATGATTTTTTTGTTTGTTTGCAATTCAGCCTCAAACCCACTAGGCTATCCTGTGGTTTTGCTACTGCAGGTATACAAGGCACATCTGAACTGTGGGATAAGCAAGAAAAGGAGCTGATGGAGAATCTCCCAGCAGACACAAGGCAAGACTATGGTGAGGACTACATCCTGGGATTGAAGAACTACCTCCCGCGCATACCCACATACTGTAACGCTGACCTCTCCCCTGTGCTGAGTGCTATTCTACATGCTTTGCTGGCTGAGAGACCACAAGGCTTATACACCCCAGGAAAAGGGGCTTATATGCTCCTCTGCATCTTCTGCTACTTTCCCCTCTGGTTTTATGACTTTTTCATTAGTAAGATGCTGAGAACATCAGAAGCTGAAAGCAAGAATGTCTAAGGTATCCATCAGCATTTGTCTTACTTCATGAGATAACTGGGAAAACCTCTATTTTAAGATGCTGCTATCTATTGTACTGTCTTTGTTAAATTGCATTTACACTGCCTTGCAAACAGAGGTAAATCTTTGTGTTAAGAGTAACGTTCAGGAAAAGCAGTGGATAAACAAATGGAAAGCTATCCTCAGATGAGCCTTTTTTTGGAGGAATTCCTGTCTTTTCCTGATGTCTTTGTATCCTGCCTTCTATGTAAGGTATCTCAGGAGGTTATGTAGTTCCTGTCTGCTTCAAAAGGTACAACCAGCACATAGACGGCTGAGTAACTGATATTTTAAAATGGAACAAAAATTCCTTGAGCATTCAAAGAAGCTGTATATATTCCTATCACTCGAAAGATTTAGAGATGATTTTTTCCAAATCCTTTTTGTTGCAGCTTCAGCCCAATACAGATTTATTTTGATTTTCATTGCTGTTGGACCTAAGAAGTGATTGACCCCCACTCCCCCAGTCTTGTGAAGAATAGTTATGATATCTAGAATTTGTCCTTTTTGCTAGACTAAGCAACATGAATTAATTGGGGGAGGGGGGGACAGAAACAAACAAAGACAGATCAAGACCTTTTGGAAAGATGCGAACAACCTCCTTCCTTTAATAATATTACAAGTAACAGTAAGTATATCAGCTGCCAATTTAATATCACCATGTTGGAAATTCTGTGCGTTGCCTGTATATGCTTGTGCCTCTTTAATCTTTAGTAAATTCTGATCTTGCTTCTGCTTTTTTTGTAGTTTTCTCTTAATCTGTTCTTTGATTTATGAAGAACTAGTGATTTTTGCCTTTCTCCTGATACCTTCCTGTTTCTCCCTCTGCTTTGGGAGAGTTTGTGCCTGCTCCTCTAAGATCAGACGGTCTTCAGATTGGCTTTACTGGAGTCCTGTGTGATTTTGATCACTCCTTTTTCCTGAATTCATTCTAGGACATCAGATACCCTCCCTGCTGCTGTCTGTCTGTGCCCTATACCATAAAAAAAGTCACCTATGCTCAGAGGGTGGGAAGCCTGCCTGTATTTCCTTATCCTCATCCTTTTTTTGCACTGCCTGTCACATAGTTGGGCATTGAAAAGCTGTGAAATTCTGCAAGCAAGCCTCATCCCCCTGAGTTCCCTTGTTTGACCATCTGTCCTGAGCATTGCTTTGATAAGATGCATTTCTTTTCACATGATAGAAAATTGAAGGTCATTAATTTCTGGGCAGATGTAATTTTTTCCCATCCTTTTTGAAAAACTTCTAGGCTTCTATCATAATCCTACCCTTGTAGTCAGCTGAATAAAATCACAATTGAATTAGCATCTATAGTATTGCTTCCATCTCCTCCTGGAGCACTGCAAGATTCCTGTAAATGCACAGAGGATGGTCAGCAGGTTTGGGCCACTATTTTAATTTTTGCCCCAGTGTGGAAATCCTCCTGTCCTGTACCTACTGTCATGATTACTGCTTTACCTGCTGAGGCTTATCTCCTTGTGGTTTTACATCAGCACCCCTGTTACAGACCATGACTTTTCAAAGAAAAGTAAGACCAAAAATGTTTTTCACTCAGAGAACCTGGGACTATTTCTATCACCCTCTTTTTCCTTTTCCTATTTCCAATTTTGTATCTGCCAGCAAAAGTGCATAATAAAAGTTTAGAAATGAGATTGTGGTGACTGTTTCTGTCTGACCTGATCCTTTGTGTCTTTGGGTACTGGTGCTATGACCCTTCCCTTCCAGGACTGGCCTTGGTCTCTCAGAGCAGGAGAGCACCAAGGAAGAAGATGGTGAGGACCTCTTCCAAGGAAGAGGGACAAGGCAGCAGTGTCTTGTTTTGGGAAGGGTATGATCCCTCAGTGGCTTAAAGACAGCTGGTGAACTGAAAAGAAAGGCCAGTGTGAAGGTGTGCTGGATGGCAGCCTTTCAATATTTGATTGCCTTCAGGGTGAGGGAACTTGCTGCAGTCAGCTTGCTGGAGAACAGAACCTATGAGGAGCGGCTGAGAGAGCTGGGGTTGTTTAGCCTGGAGAAGAGGAGGCTGAGAGGAGACCTCATTACTCTCTACAAGTACTTGAAAGGAGGTTGTGGAGAGGAGGGAGCTGGGCTCTTCTCCCAAGTAACAGGGGACAGGACAAGAGGGAATGGCCTCAAGCTCCACCAGGGTAGATTTAGGCTGGAGATTAGGAGGAGGTTTTCGCAGAAAGGGTCATTGGGCATTGGAATAGGCTGCCCAGGGAGGTGGTTGAGTCACCTTCCCTGGAGGTGTTTAAGGCACAGGTGGATGAGGTCTTGAGGGACTTGGTTTAGTGTTAGATAGGAATGGTTGGACTAGGAGATCTGATGGGTCCCTTCCAACCTGGTTGTTCTGTGATTCTGTGATCTCCATCTCAGGTGAAGGTGGTCATTTTTCAGTTAGCACCCTGTTTAGGTGTAACTTAAGGTGGGCTGGAATTTTGCACTTAGGTGCATTATGTGTTATACGAACAGAATCACTTTTAGTCTTTAGCTGTTTTTTCTAGCAGTCTTCAAAATGATCTTTAATTGTGGCTGTGTTATTTGGCTGTACTTACAAAACATTTTTTTTATCTCCCTTTCAGTTTTGCAATGAGAATATTCTCTTGCATGTTGCAGACCTATTAAACTAGGCATCTTCTAGGCAAGTTGTTTTTAATTATTAACTGTTATTTCCCAGCAAATCTATGTTATCAATAGCCATTTTTCATCTTTTCACCTAACTGCAAAGATATTTTGGCAAGTCTCAAATAACTGTAGCATCAAAGATTGTTAGTGTTTTTTGTTTCTACAGGGATCTTATTTTGTGATTTAAAGATAATTCTGTTGTAAAAGGTTAATGAATTGTGTCATTTAATGAACTGTAGTATTAGAGATAAATTTCTTTTACTAATGGCTTGCAAATTATTTAAACTGTGAGGCTGGGAGAGCTGCAGAATGAGTTGTGAGTGTTTGTGGCCAAGACACCCTCGCGCTCTCAAGGATCAGTGTCTTGGTGATACGCTCACTTGCTTACTAAAAAGATTGATCTAATACAAAGTTATTTTAGGTTAGAAAGAGAATTCTAGCAGTGGGAACTGAAATATTACCCTAACCCCCAAAACTAACCACTGTGATCTGGGCTAATTTGAAAGAAAATATTTCTAAGGAAAAGTATATGGCAAGAAGGAAAGCATCTGACGAACTGAAGAAATTGGATATAGCTATAAAAAAAGGGATAATAAATATACACCAAAGTGTTACTTAATGCTAACGAAGAGTGTATATGTTAAAAATGCACATGTGTAGTTTATAACAGGCTTATATGCTGAAGAAATCATGATTAAAGAGTGAATTTTCTATGCATCCTTCTGATGCAGTGTTCCTCTGGAATGCAGGTGGTGACCAAGAAGTAAATGCTGTTGGATGACCTTTACCAAGAAAATCCCTAGGGTCTGGATACTCCCACTTTCCTACTCAGTTTAGTAGTCTGGCTGACATCTGTTCATCACGCGAACAATTGATTTTAAGTGTAGCTTTGGTGGGACAAAAGATGAATTATAATGTAATTTGGTTTTGATATTTTTCTCATTTTGGGTCATTTCCCGCTTTTTATGGGGTCCCTGATGAGAACCCTATCTAATACTTGTCTCTAGCATTGCACACTGGAGAAAACGGGTAAAGCATCAGGTGTGATTGTGGTTATGCCACTGGTTCACCATGGGAAAAATTTTGATGAGCACCTGCTGAAGGACCCACATGGCTGGAGGTTGGGTAAGTTTTAAATGTGTTCAAATGAGAACTGTGATACCAAGTATGGATTGGATAAAACCAGTGGTGTAGGAGGATGGGGAGCTCTGGATTGCAGAGGGCTGGAGTCATGTGGGGGCAGGAACTAATTCTAAAATTACTTTCAAATTCTGTGAGAGGCTGAGCAGACACTTCTACATCAACCTGTTTTATGGTGGCTGTCTTGGTGATAATGAGCAACTTTGTGGTTCCAGGCAAGGCCGTCAGTATAGCATCATGCACATAAAAGAATCTTAAAGCTGATTTTTCATTAGTATAGGCCAAAACCAGGCGTAGAATCATAGACTCACCAGGTTGGAAGAGACCCATCGGATCATAGAGTCCAACCATTTCTATCAAACACTAAACCATGTTCCTCAGTAAAGAATAGTTACTTTTTCTAATTTAATAAGCTTGACCAAAAGCTTAGATATTTCCATATTAAAGCATTTAAAATACAGCTGTGACTGTTAACATACATTCAAACTATTAATTATCCATGAATATTAGTGAATCTCCAGATTTTGGCAATTTGAGCCCATGCTCCCAAGAAAAGAGAAGGGGAAAACTGTATTCCTATGAATTAATGCTGTGATGTGTATGAGGCTTTTTTATAGCTGTATAAGACCAGTTATAATTCTTTGTATTGAGAGGATTTCAGGCCTCTGTGATGTCAAAATGCAATGGTTTTGCAGTAAATTAACCAGCTGCAGCACAGTGTTGTACAGATATGACTAAAATGGGTCATGTTTCATTTGCTTGAGTCAGAGGCTGCATCCAACCGTCAGCTCTTGCCTGTGCACCAATTGTATTTACAGCATGTTTGAGACAAATATGTGAGTTTGGTCACAAAGACTGGTTCTGGGATCCTTTCTGGGATGAAGCATTGCAAGGTTTAGCCTTTTTTTTTTTTGTCTGTGTTTTGGAAGCCGGCTGGATCCCCAAGATCATGCAACATCCAGGTGTGTTGTGCATCATTGTTTTTCTAGGAACACTCCAAGAAACTCCCTTTGAAATAAAATTGATGCAGAGGAAAAGCATTTGAACAAAAAATCTTGGCTCTTGCAAGGAAATGAACAGGAGAGTTTTTTGTGTTGACTGGCTTTTTTTTTTTTTTTAAATTTCTTTAAAGTGTTAGGATAGTTAAGTGGAAAATCTTGCCACTGCCAGGAAACACCCAGCACATTGGATCCTGAGATGCCTAATATGTAGTTGTTCCTGCTGAAACTTGTCATCTGATGTAGCGCTCCCTGGCATGCAGACACCATCCCAGGCGGTGCTTCAAGAGATGGTACTTGTGTAATCTAAGCTGAAGATTAGAGCTGTTGCTGTTCAATTATAGATGTATTGTGGCGACCTTGAGGCAGCAGGCTTTTACCGTACTAAAGGAGGTAATTGCTTTTATTTTTAAAGCGTGACCAAATAATAAATCAAGAATCACTGACATCTCATGAAAGGAGGTGAGTTTTAAATCTCCTTAATAGGATAAATGGGGTTTAAGCATGCTGTATAGGTCATTGTAACCTAAGCTAATGAATCTGGCTTTAACAAGCTGTGTGAAAGTAATTATGGTGATATAAACAGTGTCCACAGGTTTAATGCTGGGAATATGTAGGTTAAACAATCCAAGTTTATATGCCTGTTCATCTTCTTGCCTTTAGCTTTGGAAAGAGCACTGAAAAAGATGGAAACTAATCCTGTGAGCGAAGAATCTGGATCTTGCCAACTACCATGAGTGACAAAAGTAAGCATGGCTCAGGGGTCAACAGATGGCTCTCAAATCCTGGTGGAGCCAGCCCAGCATTTGCTGATACTCTGATCAATCAGGAGAGCTCCATGAGATACAGAGCGTGTAGCACTTTCTACAGAGTGACCTCTTAATTTGACCAGATAGTTTTGCGTCCCAGCCACGTTTGTACTGAGCCCATCTGGATTTGGGACTTTCTCCTTCTGGTATAAAAGTGCACATTTCAAACTCAAAAATAGAAGGTGAAAGGTGAAGCAAATATTAAAGGTGTGAGAATGAAAGAGCTAAAGAAAACAAAATCGCAGTGATTGGTATGAATTTTAGACAGTGGGGGATGCAGAGGAAGGAAGGAAGGAAGAAGGATGATGCTCAGGATATGGGTTTGAGCAAGTTGAGCATGACGTGCCATGTTAAAATACCCACTGTCTTCACACCTCCTCCACCATCCTCTTCAACACCTGACTTTAAAAAGTGCTATTTGAGGGGACTGTGAACTGTGATAATATTACTTTGATGCTTTAGTTGTGTCTCTTGGTTTTGTAACATCCCATCCCACCTCCCTGGGATGGGAGTGAACTGTTCCGGGATGGGAGGTTGCAGTTTGGACAGGAGTGGATTTTCCAAGCTCAACCTGCTCTCATTGGCTTTGAGGGGTAATGAGAGAAGCAAGTGTCTTATTTCTGCTTCCCTGGGAACATTGGTGGTGGGATAATGCACTTTAGCACTGTAACACAAAGACTGCACAAGGCTGGCAGGGCCTTTAAGGGAAAGAATATCACACTGTACTATGTCCTAATGGAAAAAAGAAATTTTGCCCTTTAGGCATAGTAATTTCCATAGGAGAAATCTGTGAGAGCAGGCGGCGTCGGCGTCTGTCCTGGGTTTCCTGTGGGCATGCACTGTCAGCAACAAGCGCTGGCACCAACTATCAGCCTATGTGGAAATCTTTGATGCGTATATGACACAGGGAACAAAGCAAACAAGATGAAGATGATGTACATCTGAGACTGGCCCAAGGGTGATTAATTCCCCTGCTGTGGGTGAATCCTACCTTTTCAGAAAAAGGGTTAGAAATCACTGTTACGGTTTCTGCATATCTCAGAAAGCATCTTAATGCCTTTAATTTCACAAACAAACTCAATTCACTGCCTGAAGGACAAAACGCTAAAGGGCTAATTTAATTAAAAAGATGAAGAGTGGAAAACAGAACAAACATGATACGATTATTGTTTTTTAATGTATATACAGCAGTGTAATTATGTTGTATGCTTGACATAGACTGAATTAAGGGAATAAGAGGCTTAAAAACTTATCATTTTTGAAAATGTTTTATCATGTAAAATTCTGTTAGAAGTTCATGTTGGAAGAAAACATGCTGCCTTAGATGTTAGAGTGGGGAGCACTGTTCTTAAAGAAAAAGAACAACAAAAAATCCCCAAGAGGCATCTACTCACCAGCAGTAACCTGAAAACACAGCTTTGGGTCATGCCATTGCTCCCTCCGTGTTTTTCAAGTATTCTTAAGGATAGGAAAAGGCTAATAGTAATAATGAAAAAGGATAGGTGTTAAAAATAAGAAGATAAATGATTCTGTTCAGCCTACTGGTTTAACATATGGTATGAAGAAGCAAATGGGACGTGGTGACAGAGCCACGTGCCGAGTAATGAATGGCTGTGTCCAAGAGGTAGCAGCACAGCAGCCCAACTCCAAGGGTGTCAACTGCATTGGAGCATCAGGAAACAAAGGATGTGTAAGCATGAATGAGGGCAACGTGATGGATGTGCCATGTAGTGCCTAAAGCTAAACTTTAGCAAACTGACTTTGTGCAGTGGGGACAAAGGGAGCTCCTGGAGCCAGATCTGGGAGGGGTTTTATCCTTGCTGGTGTTGAGGTGTAGCAGGGGGAGAGCTGCACTGAGGAGCAGGCAGCTGCCTGGAGTGCATTTCGTTTGCTTGTTTTGAAGTCTCTTGAAAGCATTGCTAAGCATCAGAGGTTTCCTCTGTGAGAAAGGGAGGAAATGTAGATTTTTTTTCACCCTATCTGAGACTTTTTAGTTGCAATAAGCAGTGTCGGTAGTGTCTGTCTCTAAGGGGATTAATGAATTAAGAGGTGAGCCTTTCTGTCTATGAAGAAAAGATTATGGGGATGTTTCCCGACTGTGTGAGCTGGAAGGCAGCTCTCATGACCTTTTGTTTGTCTTGCTGCAATAAAAATACCCAGTGCCTGCAGAAAATATTCAGTTCAACCATTTTGAGGGATTTGGTTTAGAAGTGCCAGATGCCTCTGGAAGAGTTAATCTTCCATGTAAACATTTGCATGATCTCTTGGTATCCACTGAAAATAGGGCTGATGAAATAGGGTGTGCTGTGTTTGCCCCTCTGTTAAGGTCTGAAGGTCTCATTTTCCTGGGCTTACATATGCCACCATGCAAACTGGTTCTCTGGAGCCTCTGGTTGGTCTTTATTTGGGGTGATCTTGAATTCTGTGTTCTTTTGCTGTTTGGTGTGCAGCAAAACATCTAGTAGAAACAGTATTGCTATGGCTGACATGAAGGGACAGCCACCGTAAGACCGAATTAGCTCTGCGACAGCTTGTGGCATTTGTGAGGTACCCAGCAGGGTCCTACCTGAACATGTGATGTACCCACACAGGTATTTTTCTTTCCAGAGTGACGTTACTACTGGTTGCTCAAGCAGAGTAACACTTGTACATTTACAACTGCCTCCATCAAGAGTTTCAGAGTGTATTTATCTCTAGGAGTGGAGTCATTTTGAATGAAGATAATGTTTGCTCCCCTATGGGGAGTGGGCGGCTAGATTACATCCATCAATATGTTGTTGGCACATGCTCAGCTTGGCAGCAACGCTGTCAGAGCACCAGCAACCAGGGACCTGTGGGATCCCTGGGCATCTACACCAGGATAGCTGAGGGCAGTATCCAAACACATGTTACTGTTGCAGGACCTGCTAGAGATAAAGCAAATATCTCCATAGAGAAATGAAAGCTCTTGAGGCAAGGTTTCATTAGCCTTTTGAAGCCCTGCTGAATCCTGGGTTGTTCCTGCTTCTTAATGGATGTTTCTACATGTAACGAATTCTTGGTGCAGTAATTAAGTTTTCAATACTGAAATGTTTAAGTCAAGTGTCTTAATTTTTACACTAATGAACTGGAATTCCCCATGGGTTGTCAACAGAAGCTCTTTCAGCATCACAGAAATCTCTCTGTGCCAAATATATGTCAGGAAGCAGTACTGAAAACTGTTTCTCCTGCAAACCCCTCCATGCTATTGAGTTGTTTGTGCTCTGCTTTTGTCAGGGGTGACTTTGACAATGCAATTCCCTTTAGGCAAGGAAGACTGTTGCTAATTTTTTTTTCATAAGGAACTTTCTACTCACTTCCTAAACCACCTGAGACTCCTTTTCTCTGCCATTTGATTTGTTCAGAGACTTCAGTTTGACTTGAGAGCAATGATAAAAAGAGAAAAGTAGATGTGGCTGGGGCACCACAACATGTTGCTGGCACCTCTGAGCTGGTGCTCAGAAGGGCAGGACCTTACTGGCCAACACTCATTTGTAAAAGTCCCCTCTTCAAACAGCAAAGCATGCAGCTGCCTGCTTGGCTGTGAAGGCTCAGATAACTCTGTTTAGACAGCAATTACAGCCAGTAGCTCTTTGCCAACACATTAACGAGACAATTTACTACTCTTCACTAAGTATCCACAATGTATTTACACCTGAATTTTAACGCCAAATTCTCTCATGTACAGAACTACTTTGGGCTGTGAAGTAAGATGCAACATACTGAAAAAATTAATCCCAAGAATCCCTAAAAGTCATGCTAGTTTTACCCAACATAAACATCTCCTCTGTAGTTCAGATATAGTCTCCTTAACTGCAATAATCTAATTGTTGCAAGATTTAACAGGGAGACAAGGAAATGATTTAGCTCTTTCTCTGTTGTAGCGTTACATGAAGAGGAAAATCAGTCTGGAGTGGAGGTAACCACCTGGAGCATATGAAGAAAAGAAGGGATTTCTGTGGCTGAGCTGCACGCGGGGAGAATGGTGTTTTGGGGATGTGTCATCTCGATGTGCACTGCCAAGAGGAACAGACAAAATGCTTTCTGTCTCCAAATGACAGAGGTGAGAACGATGAGCACATGAATGTGTCTTAGTGTGTTGCAAGGAGAGGAGCCAGTAGGAGGGAGCTAATTAGGTATCTCTAATGTGAGGTGCAGTGAATCAATTAGCTGCAGGACATCTCCCATCAAAACCTAGTGCTGCTGTTCCAAAGTGTCCAGTGGTGGCCTTGGCCTGCAGAGCATGACCCACGTAGGGACTGGAGTACTGAACGCTTAACTTGGTAATGCTGAACTGTACCCAGCCCCCAGACCAGACTATTTCATGCTGATGCAATAATCTTATACAGCTCTAGAAAGCAGAGGAATCTCTCTGACATGGGACCTATGAAGTCATGTATTTAGTAGAAAGAGTTTGCTCTTCTAGTAACAGCAGCATCATTGATCTCGTATGCATTTTTGAGACTGGATGCATGTCCAGTTGCTGACATTCCAACAGACCAACAGGTAGCTGCGTGCAATGAACAAGTCTGGACTTCTTTTCTTTTCTTTAAAAAAAAAAAAAAATTATGTTTGTGCACTCCACAAATGCAAACCTGGCAATAAAACCAGCAGGCACCAACTTGAGTGAACTAGGGAGGTGGTTTACAATCAGGTGTGCAGTACACACTGTCCTAACATAAAGCCTTAATTAGCTGGAACAGAAATTAACTCTGCAACTTTTCTTTCCGGGAAAGAGTGAAGCGCCAACCACCCAACCTCCTTGCCGTTGCATATCCTTCCCTCCTTTAGCTAAACTTGCTGAGCTGAGGCAACTGATGTTCTTATCCTGAGTAAATGCTTACTGCCAGAAAAACTTAAAATGATGTTCACAGGATGTTCTGATTAATTTCTGGATCCTTGCAAACAACCAAAGCCAAGGGAAAAAGATACAGGACTTGAATTTGCAAATGAAATACTATTTCATGCACAATCCAAAAGAAATTGTGAAATCATCCGAGGCATGAGAACAACTGCATTTTCATGCACATGCAGCTGGCTGTCCAGAGTCTTGCCAGGTCTCTCCCTTTGTTATTCTAAGCAAACACCTTTTTAAGGTAGGGAAGCTAAGCCCCAATTCGAGCAGCCTCTTTTCTTGTGGCCATCGGATGTTCACATAGGAAGCACAAAAGGTTCGAAGCCCCTCGACAGGACTTGATTCCTTGTTCATGTCTGAATAGATAACAGACGTGAATTACATAAAACCAAACCAAACTATAAGAAAACATGAGAAAACTGTCTCAGCTTGCAGACAATTTAAACTAAAGAGAGCTCTCTCCTCCTTCTTACCTAATCTTCTCCTGATAGTGGGCTCTTGGTTTCTTTCTCTGTGCCCATTATACCCCTCAGGCTGTATGTGGGTAAAGGTCCCCATCAGACAGCTTTAATTAAAGCACATCTCTCTCTCCAGAGGCTGTACAGCCTTCTTAATTCCATCCAGGCAGATTTAATTTTTCACCTTGAAACTTCCGCTGCTTCTTTATTTAGGTGACTGCCTGGCCGTGCTTCTTAATTAGATGACTGACTTTTATTCTTTAGAATCTTATCCAGAAATACTATTTTTATAAACTCTGCAGAGATTCCAGGAAATATGAATGACAGTCTCTTAATATTCCATGATTTTGCAGCAGCTGTCACGGAGGGCTTGCACGATGATATGGTTTATGCAGTCAGAAGGGCAAGTTGTCCTGCAGTTAAGCAGGAGATGCTATAGTTGTGTTGCAATCTGCCATCTGTCATGAAAATACAGCTGAATAGGCAGAAAGGGTGGAATTTAGAGCATGATCACACCTTCACATTGCCTAGTGTCCTTGTCCTGCAGAAATACCACTTGGCTTCAACAAGGTAAAATTGTGGTTGGCCAGAAGTGATGGATGTCTGTGAGAACGGCCACGTGGTGGTCAGCAACAGACGGTTGGCCCTCTGTGTGCTAATGAATAACATGAGCTCTTCCTGAAGCTAGAAAAACTAGAAATTGGAAAGCCCCCAGAAGTCCTGGCAGAGGTAAGCTGTGACCCCTATCCTGGCTGTGAGATTGAGAAAAGTGAATAACTGCTCCAGTGTTTCCCCTGCAAGGTGCTGAGAGTGGGATTTATTTTCTTCCTTGGTCTTCAAATCCCAGGGAGCTGAAGGGATTGTCTGACCATGCCACAGATACTAAGACTTTGTGATGTGGATCTGCACAAAAGTGCATTCAGCCCAATGTCTCTCTGGTACCCTCCAGTGTTGCATCTGTGTCAGACATGAACAAGTCGCATAAATTCTGTCACTTTTTGTAATGTTCTATAAATCCGTAGACACTTAAGTTTGCTACAGATCACTAAATAGTTTAATGTGTCCTTCTGCCAGAGGCATTCATCAGTTCCTTTTTGTAGAGCCAAGTGATTTCACTGCTTTGGATATGAAGACGTCCAGAGATGAAGTCTACTCTGCTGCAAAGCACAGCCCAGTCCATCCCCCAGCCTTTGTACCCCTTGAGCCTTCTCCTCCAGGTATGGCACTAGGTCAGTGACTGTGTTTTGTACAAGTGGGCTCCAGCCTTGAGGTACAGGGAAAAAGAAAATATTGTTTCAGCTGGCTATGGCTGTGCCAGTTAATTTGTCTCTGGGATTTAACTGGAAATTCAATGATGCTCTTTAAGTATTTAGCTAATTGGAAAATGAGTTAATTTTTGTGTCAAGCTGTGCAAAATAGTCAATGCGTATAGAATCATGCAAGCTCAGTAGCAGTCTGTTTGACATGCTTCTGATAGCCTTTTCCTTTTCATTTTCTCTTTACGCAAACAGAGAGGTTAACATTATTCATTCTTTCCAGAAAGAAAAAACAATATCAAGTGTTCTAAAAGCTGTGACCTGAAGGCTTTCATTGTGTTGTGCAGTCAAGGACGTGGCTTGTATTCAGAATTGCAGGAAGGTAGACAACAACACAGATCAGCATAATAAAAATTGTTCAGCTTGAAAGAAAAAAAACCAAACCCCACACACGCCAAAAACCTGGAGACCAAATATTTGCTGGTAAATGCAGAGAAAGAGGTATAAAGAGATGGTTGTGCTCAGAGTTGTAAAGACCAAATTACCTTCCCAGCAAAAGGGCCACTAAGTGAGGTTTCCATCCCACCAGCAGCTGCTTCTTGCTGACGTCGGTGGCTTTTCTGTGAAATAATGGGGCAATTAAGCTTTCTTGACCTCAGAGTGTTTGTAGGGAACAAGAAAAGAAGCTTGAGTTGGTCAGGGCACACTGCCATGGCAGCCTAGAGCATCACCTGCCAGCAGGAGCTCCAGGATATCTCTAGGAAAGGAAATCTGAATTTAGTTTGTTTTTATTTTTTCCTTGCAAATAGCACATTTGACTGCTCTGACTCTGGCTGTTGAAACACCTTCAGTCCCACACAATAGCTTGGACCTGTGCAAAGTATCTAAGTAGGTGCCCAGGATGAACTGAGGTGGATGGATGCTGGCAAATCTCCCTTTCCCAGCCCTGAAGTGCGGCGTAAAGCAGATACACTGCAGCAGTGCAGACGGGCTGAGCTGCAGAAGGTACAGGGCACTTCCCAAAATTTTCTCTCCAGTGCCTGAGCTTCTGAGGCTAATGAAGCTTTGAGGGATAATGTGAATCACTGCAAAAATTGATATCCTTTGCTAATTGCATCAGCATTTTTCTTTGATGAAAGCCTAGTGTAAGATGCCAAGAAATTAACATACAACATCAATGGCTACTTTGCAAAAAGCAAAAGTTGATGTTTGAATGTCTGATGATTCATGGAGCCATGAGTCAGCTCACCAGGAGGTGTTTTTAAGGGGTCGGTGGAAGACTATTTCAACACAGTAAAGCAACACTCCTTAAAAAAATAAACCCCAAACATTTTCAGAATGTCTTTCAGGCTACTAAGATGAAGGTCACCTTGTTTTGCTTGCTGAGATGAGACTTATCACCACCCACAAGCTGCTTCAATCCTCTCTAGTTTTCTCCACTTCTTGACTGCTAGCTATTCATCTTACCCCAGACGTGTTAAAAATAGGTAGCCAGAAACTATTGAAGGTCTTCAGAGCCAAATCACTTACAGGCCAGGGCTGCTGTGAATGCCTCACAAGCTTTTTCACAGCCAAATTGGATTGAGGCAGACAACTGCTTGTTTGCTTGGGGTCTGACAGAAGGAAAAGCCCTGATAGTCCCGAATGGTGCTGCCAAGCACCTCTGTGTCAGATGTTTGGGAGCAAACAAATTGTTATTACCTGGCAGCTGGCTGGAGATGGAAGCTCATTCACTCAAGTTTTAATGGAGAGAAAAAAACCCTGTGAAGAGGTACCATTCACAGAGAACTGTGGGCTGCATCCTGCACGGCTCCAACTGTTCCTCTTGGCTGTGGCTCCCTTGCTGCTTGATGCCAGCTTGTTACACCTATTTTGGACACTTTCATCTTGACCTTATGGCAACCTCAAACTCTTGCAGCAGTACTGACAAATGCATTTTGTACATAGAATTTCTGTGCTTCAGTGGTGCCTTTCTCCATCACTGGCTCTGTGAACCAGAAATGCTTGCATGGCAGCAGGATCACTCAGTGCTATAATGAAGACACAGAAGTTGAAGGCTGGTTTTGCTTCGCCACTGAGGGGAAGCCTGATAAATTTTCAGTATTCTTATTTTCTTATGTGTAATTTGTTATAAAATCTGTTTGTGGTGACTGTGAGGAAGTGGTTCACTTTCTTTTGGCGCAGGAGGCTGTGTGCGTTCGGTCAACTGGCAGCGCAGGAACAAAACCAAACACCCTGACAGATGCCGCAAATGTATAACTCCCTGTTAACTGCAGCCAAAATCACAGCTGCCTTGTGTAAATATTTAGCAATGCCAATGAAGTGTGAGAAAGTTTGGATGAGCAGAGAGTGGATATGAGACCAAAGGTAGAGTGACACATGATGGCACTTTGGGGCTATGCACACACCGCCCCCTCCAGCCTGTTGGTGCCAAAGGTTAAAACACAAGTGCTCTAGAAAAAGACACTCAAGCTGCATAGAAACATTGCTTGTGTCTGAACGAGGTAAGAACTAAAGAACGTCACTGAAGATGCTGTCCACCACGTTTCTTTCCATTTCAGCTCCTGTCTCTGTTGGTTCGCCTGCATAACTTTTGTTATTCCTAAGTATTCCTTATTTCTTCACATCAGTTCCAAGCATATTACTGGAGAGCCTTACTGAACAATATATAAATGTTTACAGGAAATGACATCGCTAAACAAATTTCTTAGAACAAATAACTTCAATCCAATTTATTTCTAAGATGGAACTACTGTATGTGTTGATCTGTTTTTATCTTCACAGGACTTTTGCTGCTGTGCCTGTGATGTTCTTTCATATCAGCAGAGAAAATACAGGCTAAAAAAAAATTGTGACAAGGTGGATGTATTAAAACTGAAAGATTGTTTACAAAAAGCGGCAAGTAATGGTCCAAGCATTGAAGTGATTTAGAGGTAAGGATGTGTCCAGTACTGTTATATATCACAAAGGAGGAACTGCACGGGGTGGGGGGAAAAGGCGGGTGTGAAAGGATCTCAGAAGAAAACCAGTCAAAATAATGTAAGCTTTCTAAAAAGAAATATCTTTTCAGAAACTGTGGCTAGAATAGTGTTTGTTTAGTCCATGATGGAGACAGCTGAGGAGGGATCACAGACATTGTCTGAGATTACTGGAGGTGAGCAGTGAGGTGATGGGGAGCGGGAGTGTGATGATGTGGAAGCAGCTGGGACTGGTGGGATGGGGTTATGGGGGTAAGACACTTCACCAGGTGCTTATGACAAATCTGGGGTTTGTCATTGCAATGCAGAGAATTTCTTTAATCCTGCACAGTGAGAATCTACCCTCGTGCAGTAGGTGGGACCCCAGCAGCAATTCCTGTCATTTCATGTCCTACATCCCTGGGACTCTCTTTTACCCTGTATGTCTGGAACATAATGGGTTTCTTTGTGCTTTCTAAAACAGTGTGATGAAAGCAGGAGCATCGCATGAACTTGCACAGTCTGAATTTGGTCCAACTGAGGGGATGATACTGATGTAAGTATGTAATATTGAGGTACCATTTAATGCTATAGCACGGGTGGCTTTGTGCCACAAGGATGCTATTTCCAAATCTTTGGAGCCCTGGCCTTGTTCCCCCTCAGATAATTATACAGATCTTATTGATTCTATGCATTCCCCTTTTAAAATCTGACCCAAAAGAGGTGTGTACGTATGGATAAATGATAATAGCGTCATTCATAACTCTTCTACAGCTTCCTTAATCTTTCAGTATATGTCTCAACACTTGATGTTACCCATTATGCAGAGATCAGTGTGTCAAAATGTGGTAGATTTATAGTGAAGACAATTCTTCTTCTGACTTTGAGAAAAAAAGTGAAATATTTTCCCTGAGTTAATCAAAGGAATTCAAAGAGAGTTTAAATCTTTCTATTTTCTTTGACTCATGGAGAAGATGAAACATGTTTGACCTCTAGTAAACCAACTGAATTCATATGGTGGCTCTGTAGATAAATTAAATGTCCACCTGGACAGAATATTGATTATTTGTATACTAGTTGCTGAATCACAAGTAGGACTATCAAAAGCAACAGCAAGAAAGTATCATAAAATATATCAGGACATTCAAAGTGTTTGGCTTAATGCAAATAGACAAGTTAAATAAATTGTATTAAAGCAACAATAGCAAGATGCCATTGCTCTAATGCATTATTCATGGCAGTGGTAGGTCTGCTGTACCAGCCGCCTCTCTAGTATGTGCCTTACTCTAGGGGAGCCAAACTGTTAAATCAACTGGGGTTCTCATGTGAAGTTAGGCTCCCAAATGATCTTATCATCATCGAGGCTTTTGAATGGGTGATTTACTAGAAAAGAAATTACCCATCGGTGGCCATTGCAGTTATATTTTTTGGAAGTGTTTTTTGTGAATTAGAGTTCATCGCAGGTTGCTGAGGTGACCACCTCCTGAGGCTTCTGGTGATGCTGGCAGTGTCATTGCTTGAGGCAGAGGTTACCTCAACAGCAGCCACTCTCACTTGTGATCAACATATAGGGAGGATCCATCACCTCTTGTCCAAGATAAAGAATAAAATGGTATTTTTTTTCCCCACCTCTTAAGAAACCATGGTCCTGGAAGTTTATATCTGCCTGGTCAGAAAAAAAGAGGTAAATCTCAATATCCAAATCAGGGGGTTTTGAGCAATGCCTGCTTACTGAGAGGAGACTTTGAGACTCTTTCTGTGAGGGGTTTTCATAGAGCTGTATCTCTGGGAGAGTGGGTAAAGAATCACCTTCCCTGCCCACCAGATGGATCTTCTATATGTTGAGCAGGGTGGTTTAGGAAGCAAGAGAAGAGAAGAGAGGATTACAGGAAATGAGGCATAAACTGAGGGGCATGGTTTAGAGATTGGTGGGATTGATTGGACTCGATGATCTGGTGGGTCTCTTCCAACCTGGTGATTCTATGATTCTATGATAGCACCACTGACCAAGCCTGCGGTGGGCTGCCAAAATCCCACCACGGCCCATGGCTGTGCTTACATGGCCTTGTGCCTCTAAGGTGAGAGACAGAGTGGAGCCTCATGGGGTTATGAACACAATTTCTAGTCTTTATCCTTCAGATTATGAACAGCGTGGCTATGGGTTAATTATTAACCAATGAAGGTTAATGAAAATGAATGTGTCAGCTGCAATGATCACTGGAGCACTTTTGTTTTCCTACGGCTTCACATATTTGGAGACAGAGGTATTCACAGAAGTGGGTTTGCTGATTTGTTTGCATATGGAGCTGTTTGATTCATCTCAGCCCCAGATCTTCCCTTGTCTACTTTACTGTTCAGGTAATGCTGCTCTCCATTAGCTGCCTGTCTGCAGGTATGATAACCTGGTGGGGGGATAGCTATAAAGCAACAAGGTTGGATAATTAAATAGGGGTCTGATAAATGCATTAATGTAAGTTTTTGCCTCCTGCTTAGCTGGAGGAGACACATTAAAAGTTGCATCCATGCATACAGGTCTCTGTTTAAATACTCTCAGAGATGGCACACACAAAACCAGGAGTCAGGATCACTTTTCCTCCTCCTTTGAGTTCTGCATATTGTAATAAGTGAATAATTTTTTGTTATTAATGATTAATTCTTATGTGTTTTATGGTCCCCGGTTGGATACAGCCTAGAAAGCAAGTAAAATCCTGGTGACATCTAGTGGCCGCTGGGAATTCGCAGTGATACTTATTAGAGGTGAGCAGGCTGTGCACAAAACAGAGGTGGAAATATGGAATATTAAAGACCAATAGACTTACACAACCTGAATTTAGAGACCTCCCCATCTTGCTCAAGGACATTTATTGCTTCAAGGATATTTATTCTTTGAACACTGCAGCTGTCTGAGCAGTCCTGTCATGCTTTCCTGTTGTCCCCATGACATACCCAGCACCTAGGGATGATTCAGGGACACCGAGAATAGGTAAGGTCACCAAACTGGCCTTTCATCCCCCAAATTCCAGTCTCCTTTAGGACACCCTCTGTGTCCCACTGCCCTGCTCTCTGTGGGCAATGCACTCACCAGCATCCATGGACTGGTTGTCTGCGGCAATACAACATGGCAAGGTCAGTTTGCAGACATCTAGTGAGAGAAACCTAAGCCAATTACAGAAATATATTGGAGAGCCAATTGCAAGCCTTTCTAGAAGGAAAAAGCAAGCTTTGATCTTAAGAACTCGGGTTGAAAGTGATGATTAGGTGTCATCCAGGTAGCAGCCAGGCTGTATGTGAATGCAAGAAGCCTGCAAATAAAGAAGGAGAAAGAAAATCCCTGAAGTTATTTGAGCTGCAGAGATGGGAATACTGCACATCCAAGGCAGCAGTAGAAGGTAGGGCTGGAGAAGGCTATCGCCTGCCTTCCCCTGGCTCCACATTGCATGGCAGGGATTGCACCCCCCAGTGGGAGCTTGTCTCCTTCCTCTGCTGCAAAGCATGTGAAAATTGAAACCGCTGGAGCTGAGTGGTATGGCCTCCCACGCCAAGCATTAGTCTAGTCTGCGCAAAACACTTCGATAAGTGAGATGCTGTTTAGGGGGAGTACCATTTCATTCAGGGCTGCTTGCATAAAGTGATAGTAAGAGTGAATTAAGCAGGCAAGATCTGACCGTGAATAAAGATTTTAAAACTGAGGATTCGCTTTCCTTTATAAGCACCTAGTGTTATTTTTGCATTTAAGTCCAATTTGCAAAATAGAGTTGATAGCAAGGAAACCAGCAACTCCCTGAAAGCCCTAACCTCAGGGCTTGTCAGCATAAGGAACTTTACTAGCATTTCTCCTGTAGTCAAAGTATAAATGAATTAAAATAAATCCAATTCTGGCCACATTTTCTCTGTCAGAGCGCATCCACACATACTTGCCATCTGCTTTAACTAATCTGTGCTATGAATTCATAGCCCAGTATTGTTCCAGTTGGTCTTCTGGGGTATTTCTGGGTAAACAAAGATTAAATCCATTTAGAAATATGATTTACAGTCTCTATAAAAGTATTCCACCTAAATTTAGTCTTGTTCCGAACTGTTTTGCATATACTATTAAATCTGGTTTATGAAATGAAATGTGTGTTAACACTTAATCTGCAATCTCTCACTTTAGACCAACAGTGGTTTACGTTGAGTTTTGTTGAAAGGGCTCCTGATTGAGTCAAATTATGTTGAAATAAGTCAATGACCTGGAGAGAGATTCTATCAATAAGGGCATTGCCCACGTTTAAATGGAGCTTAAAGTTGTCACACCTGTAATCAAGCTATTTCAATACTTTGTGTATGCACAATGAGGCTCCTAGGTGATTATTAATAATTTATAATAAATAATAATTATTTATAACCCTTCAAAACAAATAAGAACACTCATGAAATTCCTGAAGAAGGATCTGCTGTATATACAAAAATAGATCCCAGATATAATTTTCATTAGTCAGTTGCTTTAGTCCTTTGGTTTCTCTTGCCCCTTCCTTCCATTTTTACCAGTTATCTTGATGGAAGACCTTTCAGTGCTGTTCCGGGTAGAGGAACCCAAAGAGAAAACTGGTGTGCATGCTAGTTCCCATCATGGGCATTGACCCTTGGGGATCCTGAACTTGACAAGAGGGTCTAATCTGGGGTGCTGCACCCAGCACACTCCAAACTTACTCCTCCTACCCCAGGCAGAGCACTGGTGACTCTGCAGTAGCTTTAACCCAGGACTAATTAGTCTTCAATTAACAAGGAAGGCACTTCTGTCTACCAGCCACTGGTCTAACACGGGCATGGCTATACTAACAAAGTCCCCAGTCATTTTTTTCAAGATTAGCAACGTAGCCATAACATTTGCCTAAATTCAGTGGCAAAACTTTTAGAAGTCTCTTTATGTTCTGGTTTGTGTGTTGCCATTACTCATTAGGCAAAATGCAATGTGTCCTGTTAGGCCAGTTGTGGAGGAGAGTTTCTGAAGAGAGGACTGTGTTGCTTCAAATAGGCAACAGAATTCAAGGGAATTTTAGGACTTTTTATGCTATGGCTGGCACAGAAGATGAAAGGCGTTTGACCTCACAGGAACTAACAAAGCTCCTCCACATAAAAATGAAATACATGTCAGGAGGCATTACTGCTTATTTAGACTCTTTTAAATGCATCCTGAACAGAAAGGCTCATCAAAAGCAAGATGGTGTCAATATCAGAATGTAATGTATTAGAGCAGACAAGGTGCTGAGATTAATAGAGGTGGACAGGCCGTATAATTTGTGTGAAAGTAGAAAGCCAGGAGGTGTCCTTCGTTTGTGGAGTTTACCACCTGCTCAGACAGACCACCTCTTGCTGATGCTCACAGCAGAGGCAGGCACTCAGGAACATTTAAAAACCTGCTGCCACCAGACTAGCCAGCTACAAAGTCAATATGGACTAATTCAAAGGTAATTACATTGTTGCAGGCATTGTAATTAGCTTCTACCCAGCATACATTACCTCAGCGTTCTTCATTGTGGCTCTGTGTAACTGCTTCACAGCAGGGATTATTTGCTCCAGCTCCAAAGCTTCCTTGGAAATAACCAGGTTCTGCCATCCGTCCCTTGCCACTACAGGGACACAGAGACAGCTGTGGCCCTTGGTCCTTTCTCCTTGCTCACCAAAAGATGCCAGCAAAGAGCTTTAGTTCCTCAGGCTCAGCTCCCAGCATTGTTCTGGAGCCTCCACGCTGCACTCCCAATAACTGATTTTTCTTGAAAGCCCTGCTTTTGGCATATTCCCCAGTTGGGACCTGGAGTACAGAGTGAAGATGCATGCTGCTGATCTGGATAATGTCATCAGATGGAGACAGACAACTTTTTCAGCAGTCATTTCTACTAATTTCTGTGGTGAATACTTTCCAATTAAAAAAACAATTAATCCCATGTGTACCTATGCAGGAGTGTGGTCTATAATATTTAAATTGTCATATCCCAAAAGCTCAGTCCCATGGAGAAATCAACAATTCAGGAAAAAGAGAGCGTGGATTTGAGTTGGCCTTGAAAAAATATATTCTGTAAAATCTTTTAAGACAACAGGTAAGATGCTTTTATACGGATTTCTGGAGTCCTAAAACCTGTGTAATTAACCAAATTTACAATAGGAATGGATTGAGCAGGTGAAAAGGAGGGAGATGGGAGTGCTCAGATAAGTGAAGGAAACTGTGTTGTGTGCTTGGGAGAGAAGTGGGGGCATTATTAATGTACAACAAAATTTTAAGGGTATTTGGAGAAATATGCCATTGATCAATGGCCTTATAGACATGTCAGCCCTGTAAACTGCACACAACTCAGGGCAGCGTGTGTCTGAACACACATTTTGCTGCATATACACGCCGGAGGGATTTAATAAACCACCATAAAATTAATAAGACTTTCATGCTTTGAGTAGAAACCTGTGTGTGCAGGCACGTGTGATATTTGTGCACACACATACACACACACACACAAATGAGTTCTTGGCTCCACAGTTGCATGGTTTTGTATTGTTCACACTGCCTTCCCACCCCAGGGAACCCTCCATCAGTCCAGCAGCTGGGTATTTTTCTGATCATTAATAAATACTTCAAAAGGATTTTAAAGTAAGTTTACTAGAGCCCAGGAATCACATTGGTTCTGTTGGTTCAGTAGGGTTGGAGACAGAGTAAAATCACAGTGACATCTAGCGATCATAAATATTTCACAAAGACGCTACCAGTGAAAAAAAATAAAACATTTATTGTTAGACAGAATCTAAACACATGACACACAAAATCAGGCCACTAACTGAGGCCAAGGAATGAGTTGGGACAGAAATGATGGTAGACCATGTGAATTAAAGTGCTGTGGGGATGATACAGAGCAAAGTGCCAGTGTTGGGGAAGGGTTGTGGGTGGGTTTCTGCAGCAACCTTTGCCAGGTCTGTGTTTCTCACTGCTTCAGTGGAGTTTGCTGATGGTACTAAATTGCAGCACATTTATATAAAAGAAGTTCAACGTTTTGGAGAGTGGGAATAGAACTAATAAAATGATGTGCAGCTTTGAAAAGTGCAGGCTAGTCCCCAGGGAGAAAAAAGCAAAATGAATCCTGTTCAGTGGAAAGGATACGTGGCACTGCAGTAGCTCTGCCTGAGCACGGGGCCAACATGGGAGAATAAAAGAAGAGATAGGACCAACTGAGCATCACGACTGCAATTCAGGTTTGCATCTTGAATCAGAGTGGGATTTAGGGCCCAGTAGGAGCTCACTGGTTTAGTGATGTTTAGATCAAATGATGAGTACTTTCTACCCCAGGTTACTAATCAACAAGTGACATAATTTTTAAAAAAGGATTTTTCTTCTGTTTTTCAGTGGCTGAAGGGTGATCTGTTCGTAGCCATGCCCACTTGGTCAGACTGGACTGAAATTCTGCTGTCGTGCTGAATTACCCTGCTGCGCTGAAGCTGTAAGTATTAGCAAATGGTGTGTTACTGAGCAAACGATCAAGAGAAACACTTTCTCTGATGAGGATAGGACAGGGCATTGCCTATTCACGTCTTCGTTGTGCAGTGATGAAAACCAAGTCAGTCAGGTTAGCTGGAGTAACAACAAAGCTTGATAACTGATGCATTTGGTGAATTGATTTTGCAGCTTTAAACTGGATGTCTTTGTGGCCATATAAATATGCAGTCAAATTTTCTTATGATGAAACATTCAGGAGCTGCTTCAATAAAAGTTGAGAAGGAAGCTCCCAGCCAATTTCTGAGCCCTTCCCTTGAGTCTCTAGCAGCCAGGCAGGTTGAGTGTCTCAATTATTAGCTGAAAGCAGAATATACGTTCACAGTGTCTGATTTCAGATGCTGCTGGAGAATTTACCTTAGATGCATGCATACGGGAGAGACAGATTCAGGCACATTGGATGATATGGCTGCCTCTGACTCTTAAGAGCAACAAAAAAACCCCAAAACAGAATGGGAGTTTATTCAAAATGGTAGCCCCAATTAAGCACTGGGGTTTTATGATTAGGTAAGTGATTTTCTAGAAGGAAGAAATACGTAGAGGGGCTTCAGGTTCTGTATTTCAGTAAAGTTTTTGATACAGTATATTTGGAAAAGTGTTAGCTATGCTGCAAAGGCAGGAATTAGAAGAATGATTGCAAAGTGGGTAAGGACCAACAGAGAACAGCTGAGAGGGGACCAGCGTTGCTTCTGGTGAGGCTGCTTAATGCTTTCATGAGTGATGAAAGGGGTGCCGTTCACTCACTGAAGGGCTTACTGACCTGCTCACCTTGTCTTCCCAACACGGCTGGGGAGCACTTGGTGCCTCTCATGAAAGCTGGAAATCAGAGCAAAAAGGGCATTGCAGCTGCTTCACTTGCCTGGACACCTGCCGCATCTCAGAAATTTCCCAAAGGGTTTGCACAGCTCTGATACTTTAGCAGAAAGCCTTCTTGATTTAAAGGCAGTTTACTCCATCGCCTGCTTGGGTTCTGGGTCCCAGTCTCCAGCCCCAGCGACAACACTATATTTGTCAGCATTATATTTGTCTCCATTTGCTCTGGCCTCAGGGGATCTTGAGCTGCACTGGGCAGGAGCTGCAATGAGACACCATGCGCAGCGCTTGGTGCGAGGCGGGCTCTGAGCACAACTGCTGAGAAAGCAATTAAAAATAACATTAGTGTGAATCGACAAATTTAGCATTGGGTTTGGTCTCAGTGGGATTTCACGGTGTGCGGCTGAACCGTAGGCTTTTCTCCATGATAAGCCTATTTATTTTAAACAGGGGAGAAGCAGACATGTGCCTCAAGACCCTGAAAAAGTGAGTGGTTACATTTCAAGGACTATTTCATCAGAGTTTCGTGCCACAGCTCCTATTAAATAATGGTTTTGGTCAGGTTGATGACAATCTTCTGGCATGTCAGCATCCTCAGTGTCCGTCTGAGAGGAAACACTGACCTGAATGTAGCATTGATTTGCGACAGTGTGATGAGTAAAAGAAAGTACCACTGCTGTTGCATAGAAATTAGCTGCTCTTTATAGGATGAAAATGTACAGGGTTAATGTCACTTTAATCAGGTTCATCATCCCACAGGGAAGGCCATTAACCAGTTCAGACGATTAAGGATCAAACTTGTTCTTGCTGCGGAAAAATTAAAACATGTGGCTATTGGCCCCAGGGCAGCACAGCAGATGTGGAGCTGGTTTCTGGGAAAGGGCTGTTTCTTGACATAGCTTGATTCCTGGAAAAGAATTAAATTCAGTAACTTGATTTTTTTTTTTTTACAAGATTTCCTCAGCTCTCACCCAAGAAGCGGATGTGATTTTTGATCTCTCAATAGTGATTTTTTTCACCCCTTCTGCTTTCCAGAATACAACTGCACCAACCATACCTAAAATCTGCTTCCCAGCTTTCAGTCCTTCACAAGTCCCTGGAGGGCTCTGTTCCATGTTCCATCTCTCCTTGGGTACAGCAGTACCCAGGACACCAACCTGCAAAAACATGGGTAATTTCTCCCAGCATCCTCTGCTTCAGGTGCGACACTGTTCTTTACTTTTCTGTATAGCTATAAGTGGTGCACATTGTGCCGTGTATAGCAACTGAGGGTGCATGGGGGAGCAGAAAAAAAACCCACTCAAAAAGGGCCTTTACATGTCCAAAAGTCCCTACAGTGGCACTTAGAAGTCACACCAGTGTCCCCTGCAAGTGTATAGCTAAGAGGAAAGCCAAGAGACTCCAGTCTTGGTTGCTACAGTAACCTTTGTTCTACTGCTTTTGGCTTTCACACCAGGGAAAACCTTTCACTCTGTAAGTACCCAGCTCCACGGACATGCCTGACACTGGTAATATTTATGATGGGGCTATTTATTGCCAAGAATCAATGAAGAGTCCCACAGGACCACCTTCTGGCTTCTGAATCTTCCCACAACTTCCAGCCTCTCCTTCACCTTGGTAAAGGTAAGTCTGAGGGAGCATTTTAAATCCAGAGCCTCTCTCCTTTCCTTTACCCAGATGCACTCATTCAGCAATGGGGTGAAGGGAATACATTGTCATCACGAACATATATTATCTCTGTGATGCATGTTAGTGCGTTGTAATGAATATGTGTTTTCTGAAGGTGCGGTTGTTTTATTTTCTCCTTTGCTGTCACTGTATTCTGTTTCCTGCTCTTCACTGAGATAAAAGGTTTCCCTCCAACCTACCTCCAAAAAATAAATCTGAGTAATAGGGATGACAGAACTCATGTAATTGTTCCTTCTTTGCATGTTTCCAGTCTGATTTCCTGAATTAGAATCGTAGAATCGTAGAATCGATCCAAATTCCCGCTGAAGTCGATGAGAGCCTTTTCACTGGAAAAACAGCTTTGTTTTGGAGGAGCTTTTTGGAAGGGCAGGCTCAAAGCAAGGCAAGTGCAAGCAGCATTCTCCATGGCTTCAGTGCAATACGGACAGTTTAAACCTGCTGAGGATGGGGCTTGGTAGGTTCTTTGCAAGAATAACTGTGCATAAATGATTGCATATTTATGCTACATTTAGGTACACGTACAAAGACTGATTTTTTTAAGAGCACCTTGGAGCCTTGCACTGGAGTAGTGGAAGCAGCTATAGGGTGTTCCCACAGTGCTGTGACCATGCTTTGATGAGGATCCCGCCCTCATATGTCCCACCACAGTTGTCAGGATTCATGGGAAAATAACAGCCAGATGCATGGGCACATTTTTCATCAAAGCGGTTACTTCTTTTTTTTTTTTTCTTGGCTTCAAACCCTCTATGAGATAAAGCCATTCAGGTAGAAAAGCCGATTGTTCCCCTTGTAATGGAATTCAACTGAATTACAACCACTTATATATAAAAGATTTATGCTGAAACCCTCAGGACTGGAAGCCCTACAGACCAATGTGGTCTCCTCAATCTGCATTAACACCCTTAGTGTTGGCTTCTGTGAAAAACCTCATATTGCCAGGGTGAGGATAAGTAGAGAAAATAATTTTTGACACTCACCAGCCCTCAGAAAATGCTTCAGATAGTGGAAACAGTAAAATCAAGATTTTAACTCTTCCTCACCGTGAAAAAAAACAACTGCATCACAGCTACTTACTTCCTTCTGTAATCCCATGAGCAAAAGTTGCCATTGTAGTCGTGGGCTTATCCTTCAGCTGGTGTGGGCACCACCAAAACTGCACATGAAGGCTGCTGCAGAAACTAATCAGAAAGATATGTAGCCACAACTATGTGATATCTATGATTATATAAGGAAGGTAATGAATATAAAGCATTGGAGAGCTCTGCCATTATAAATATGTTTATAGGCTGTGAATATTATTTACCAGTCTTGTATTAGAGCAGCCTATGTCTACTAAAATCCCTTTGTATGTGTTAGGCTAGAGTCAGCTACTTTGCTCCGAGTGTGCAGTGCTTCCTTTTCCAGTGACTTTGAGCTCAGCAGGATGAAAGAATCTGACCTTCTGTAAGATTTGAAGATTGTACACTAATTCCATTGATAACTCTTAGATTGTTTTATTACTTTAAGTCTGCCTTTTCTCCTCCTCACTAAAACCAGATAGTTAAGTAGAATACCATTTAGTTTGTATATTCTGCATCCAGTTCATGTAATATAATCATAGAATCATAGAACAACCATGTTGGAAGGGACCCATCGGATCTTCTAGTCCAACCATTCCTACACTTTGCTGTGTTATACATCCCATCACAGAGGTCATTATAGAGAGGAGCTATTTAACAGTGAGCAGATAGTTAAATATTACCCCAAACAGGGCACTGTATGCTTTTATTTCCTGAGGCAAATATTGCAGCATATAATGCACCGTTAAAGTGGGGAGGGATATTAGATGCTGCCTCCCAGGAGAATTAGGACAAGAGGAGGATTTCAGTAATAAATTAAAGGCTGTTGACAGTTTAAACATGCATAAATAAAAGCAAGTGCAATTACATTTAGGGTCTTCTGGACAAAGCTCAACCAGCTTCAGCTCTAGCCAAGGTTGGAAAACTGCATTACATTGTCCAGGTAGAAAGCAATATCCTTTCCAAGGGCATTTCTGTTTGCACCTTCACCGTTTGGACACTAGCCTGGGCTGGGCTTTGCCCTTTGCTGCTTTTGGGATGGGTGCAGGTAGGGACACATCAGCACGTTATGGCTGCATTACCCAGAAACCATGATTGCAGTTTATTGCCCCACCAAGCCTGAAATTAGCCCAGGTGATCTGGCACAGAGCTGAAATGCAAACAGACTCCTGGGTCAAGATCAGCCTCTTTGCACCCCTGGCACTCATTGAGTGAGCTTTGCCTTCTTGGTGGCCTTGGGCATGCCTGGAGAGGATGAGAGCTCTTGGTTTTATGGCTTGAGGAGCAAAAGGTGCAGGGCGGGACCAAAAAGGAGAACCATGCAGAAATGATGGCATGGGGTAGTGAGTTGCAATGAGACTCTGAAAGACCCAGGGGGAAGATGGTCAATAAAAAAGTACACATAAATGAAAGAGCAAATTAAGCAAAGGCAGTACTGAAGTTCTTGTATACACTCATTAGGGCAAGGGTGCAAATTACAGTGCGAAAATTTTTTCAGGGACAGTGCAGAAATCTTCTCAGATTGAATGTATGCAAAATTTCTTCCCCATGTTTCCAAACAGATAGCAACCTAATACCTGTGGAAAAAAAAATATATATATATATACACACATATATATTACCCTGAGTGCATTCAGCCGGTTATTGAAACAGTAAAATACTCTCTTCATCACAGCCCAAGCAAACCCCTGCAGAGAGCATGAAACTGGTGAAAATGGGAAGCAGCCTCTGCTCTAATAACAACCAGGTTTTGCATTCATGTTGAGTCAGTGCTGTTGATTTGCTTGCTCACTACAGCTCTAGTGCTCCACCCTTCTGCTATTTTGTTTTCTTTTTTTTTTTTTTTTTGCTTGGCTTTTGCAATCTGATAGAGGCGGGTGAAAGCAAGTTGAGGGAAAAGACATTCTCCCGAAGAGCAGCAGAAGAAAAGTTCTCAAGCCTTGCCTGTGCTGGGGAAAGGACAGCCAGCCACACCACCTGCTTTAGCCTAAACCCACCCCCCAAACCCGGAGATACACTGGAGGTTGAACTGGTTTTCCAGGTAAGACTTTTTTTTTAAACCCTGAATCTTGGTAGCTGAGCGCTCTCTAACCAGGAAGTTAAATCTGTTTGAAGACAAAACACTGCAGGAAATGGTGTGCAGAATGCTCAGCCGTTCAGTATAATAGATACACTGATTTATTTACTCAATTATCAGCCTCAAGCGGATTGGTCTTTTGTGCCATCTGGCTTATTCCAGATACCATTGTTGAGAGGGCCTTATAAACACCCTCATGAGATGGACAGGCAGAAAACCCCATACCAAAGTTTTCCCTTTAAGTATAAGTTACTATATGTGTTTTGTCCACTGTGGCAAAATGAAAGGATGGGAGAAAGAAAAGGAAAAGCACCTCCTTGATGGTAATGCTGGTTTCAAGCTCACATGGCAAGAACTAAGTTTCTACCAAGTTTTCAAAACTGAGTGGAGTTGTCGTTCTTTGGGAGGAAGCCTGGGAACGAGCAAAATCTGAACAAAGAGAGTCCCCCAAATAATCATCTGATGGCTTTAACCCAATGGTTGATCATTCAGGCCTGCTTGTTGGACATTGGAGATGTGGCCATGATGCAATAGTTACTGATCTTTGTAGTTTATCTATCCCAAAGGCTGGGAAATGTGGGTAATCAAACCAGGTCACCCTCTGCTTCTGCCAATATATTGTGCCAAATGGAAATATTTTACTTTTGTTGCTTGGTTTAGATACAGAAAGTGCCTTTCCAAAAAATCTCCTGTAATTTGGGGTGTGACTTTTTTCAAAAGATGGAGAATTTAATCTTGTTGGAATAGTTGGATATTTTCCCTATGATTTTACCTTAAGAACTGGATACTGGAACGTAAGAACATTTTGGGACTTCTTGGGTCAATAATTTGAACAGTGTTGCTGCGTAGTCAGGGATGCCTGAAATTTAGCAGTGTCTGGGGAGCAATAACAGAAGTATTTGGCTACATAAAAATCCCCTTCCACCACTCTAGCTGCTTTCCACCCCCACACTTGTGAAACAGCTTCCCGCTGAGCTCTTCTGCTATGCTGGGGAGGGCAATGCCTGGTCCATTAGTCCTGGGCAGCCAGCCACCAACAGGGAGACTATGACTTAAAGGAGCAAATGCATCCCAAAAATCATGTCAGAAAATGTAAGCCCCCCTGAAAACTTGTAGTATTGGCCCAAACCTCGTTTTCCTCCTGCTGCTGGTATAGGGCTGTGATTAGCTGAGCCCTGTTGCTGGGAGGTACATCACAGCAGATGCAGCAAAAACCCTCCCACAGCCCTTACTGCCCTAAAAAACTCTTCTGCACTCCAGGTCAAGTCTGCTATCACTAACACGGAGAGCAGGAGCAGGTAAGACCGGTTGGTGCTGGGCTGCCTAAATAATAAGGGAATACTACAGCAGACTTCTTTCAGATTTGGTTGCAAAGGAGGCTCTGGATTGCTCTGCAAGAGTGGGAGGGTTTGTTTTCTGCTTCACTGAGTCAAACCACAAGTAAAGCAGTTCAGACTGGGAAAGTGTGAGTTCCTGTAATTTCTAGTGGGGAAACAGTGCTGCTACTGTTTTTGTTCCTTCCTACAGAGATTTGTAGCTTTGCTGGGCAGGAACTCTCTGCTGAAATGTGCTTAGCACAGCTGGAGCCTCTTGTCACAGCTGTAAAAGAAACAATTAAAAATAGCATTTGTGCTCATCAGCAGTGTCCCATTGGCTTCCCTCAGCGCTAATACTCACACTCAGCTGCCTTTGATAGAGCCATTAGTCAAATCCGGCTCCTCTTCTGAGCAGGCTGCCCATACTGATGAGTGCCCTGTTATACTGGATGGGGAAGATCCTTCTGTCCCTTCTGACACAATCTGTTGGGTTTTTTCACCTTTTTCTCAGAGGCAGCATGGACATCAAGGAGTATTTCGCCAGAATTTCTTACCAGGGCTCCTATAATAAACCAGACCTGGCTACCTTGACAGATATATTCCAGCATCACATCCGAGCAGTCCCTTTTGAAAACCTCAGCATCCACTGTGGGGAAAGCATTGAGCTGGACCTGGAAGTGACTTACAACAAGATAGTGAGGAAGAAACGTGGGGGCTGGTGCATGGAAAACAATCACCTTTTATCTTGGGTCTTGAAAACCCTTGGCTACAATGTCACTCTTCTGGGATCAAGAGTTTATTTCCCAGAGTATGATGCGTATGCAGAAGAAATCGATCACCTGCTGTTAAAAGTGGTGCTTGATGACAAATCCTACATTGTGGATGGCGGGTTTGGGATGGCCTACCAGATGTGGCAGCCAATGGAGCTGGTTTCAGGGAGAGACCAGCCACAGATCCCAGGGGTGTTTCGCTTCCTGGAGGACAGTGGAACCTGGTACCTTGAGAAGGTGAAAAGGAAGCAGTTGGTTCCCAACCAAAGTGACTCCGCTTCCCATAATGTAGACAAAGAAGTTTGCCGGCGGATTTATCTCTTTACCCTTCAGCCACGAGACATTGAAGAGTTCAGAGCTAGCAATACCCACTTGCAGACAGCACCAGACTCACTGTTTGTGACAAAGTCTATCTGTAGCCTGCAAACTGCCAATGGTGTCTGGGCTCTGGTGGGGTGGAAACTCACTGAGATAAAGTACAATTACAAGGATAACATGGATCTGGTTGAAATTAGAATCCTTACAGATGAAGAAATGGAAAAAACACTGAAAGAGAAATTCAATATAACACTAGACAAGAAATTTGTACCCATCAATACAAGCAGATTGTCTCTGTTTTAACTCACTGCCTGAATTATAATTCAATCCAGTGGCATTACATGCAATCCTTCCCCCCTGTTTCTGACAAGCATCTAAAGGTTAAGCTTTCTCTTTCCATCTACACCAGCGTAAGGCAGAATGTATTAGCATGAATCTGGAAAAGAAATTGATTTTCACAACTGCTACTGCATCTCTTTTTGGTTTGGGTACAAATAATTTCTTCCTAGCTCAATCAAATCACTCCCCTTCCATTTGTGTTTAGCTGCAAGCACACTCTGCCCATTCCCTATTCCTTTCATCTCTTAAAAGCTTTTCCAAATACATCCAGAGTAGCAAGGCAGAGGGATGGAGCTGTATGTCTTTTTCTTTATTACTTTGTGCTGCCATCTGGGGAAAATCATATCCACCTCTTAAATTAATATCGTATTATTTTTGGAATTTAATTGCCAGAGAAACAAAGACATCCAGTGCCAAGTTTGCTACAATAAGCCATAACCCTAGCCTTTTTGCTCTTGCATTCACAACACCTTCTCAAGTGGGCAGCTGGGCAATCCCATCTCTGTGCCGTGCTGTGCAAATACTCATGGACTGGCTATTTATGATCTAAAACTCAAAATGAGAAATATTAGAGCACAATTCTGTCTTGTTTCAGGCTGTACACAACTCTCCTTCTTTCGGTGGCATAACCAGGCAGGGATATTTCTTTGAACTGGAAGCATATCCCATCCACTTAGCATGTTTCTGCCCATCAGCGAACTGCTGGGAATACATTCTTCTCGCGCAAGATCCATGTGAAGCATTACTGAACATTAATTATTATGGCTGAACTCAAAAACACGCACAGAATTATTTTTTGAAACTTATCTGTTCTACTGAAGTATGTGTTTGCAGTGATACTAATTATATTGATATAAGGAGAAATGATGAATCTTAATCAGATATCTAAAGGCTAAGTTTTTTAGTATGAGCAATTACTCAAATGTAATCACGTTGCCCTTTGAGATGATGCTTGATGTTCCTTTATGTACAAATCATGGAAGCATTACAACTATGCACTTATAATTAAGTAAATTATATAAGTGAATTATAATTAAATAAAAAAATCGAGAATTGTGGAGTAGTATTCAGCTAGTTTCCCCCAAATTACAACACGTGTGTTCCTCTCCCAGTGCCTGGATGTTTCTTGTGATCTGGGCTGTTTCATAAGCTCAGGGGAAGGAGTTAGGGTATCATATCCATTGCCTCAATGATTCAGCATGTGAAGGGCAAACACTAATAGGACGAAAGGCTTTCCTTTCAGCTGATTCATTTACTCAAGTGTGTGCCCAGTCTACTGCCTGTTTTTTTTTGGCACACTTCAGCTCTTCTGGCCCTCCGGCTCTGTATACCCACAGAATTCGATTTTATTGGTAAACAATTGAATGAAGCTCTCTGATGGATGGGGGATGGGGAGTGGGGAGGGCGTGGAAGAGTCTCTTCATCTCAGATCACACTATTTTGCTTTTCCCTCATCACTAATTTTAAAGGCAAATCCTTAAAAGCGTAGCAGGTTCAGAAAGCCCAGTGCTCTCCAGGAGCAGAATTCTCGCTGCCAAAGGACAGGACTTCTCTTTGAACCCAAGGGAATTTAGACAGCTAAATGACTTTGAATATCTGACCTTGTTTCTTTAGGGGTCTGGTATCAGCCATGAAGAATAGCTCAGTACAGTGTAATTAATTCAACAGTTGCTAGCCCCCACAAATAAATAGTGATTTCTTGGCTGGGGTTACTATCTTTCAATCATGAGTCACTTCCTACGGAGATCCAGGCCACATGTGTGTCAACAATGCCAAATCCATATAAAAAATTGCACTGTTACTTTACTGCTTCAGCACGGGTGCAACCACCAAGGTGCCCCAGGAACTGAAGCACCTGGGTAACTTGCAGGCTTGAGGACAGGCTTATAGCCACTTGTACAAGTTGCCTGCACTCCCCATTTTCTTCTTGCATACCTGGAGGGCTTCAGTTCTCAATCAGTAATGTGGGAGGTTTAAATCTACTCAATATTGGATCATTTTCAGGCTCTTTGTAAAGCACCTAACACAATGAATTGCATGACAGAGCTTTCTACACATGTATCAATACAATTAAACCGACAAGCCCATTAGATTACAGATATTATAAAAGAAGCAGCTCTCTCCCCTCTTTATCTGTTCCACTGGAGGACAATACTATCCCAGCTAGGCAGTACAGGCAGCCTGGACCTTTAAGAGAAGCAGTTCCAAGCACAACACTTCCTGGGAACTTTGGAGCAAACCAGGGCAGAGAGCCCCAGCTTGCTGGGTGAGAGGTAAGCGCTCAAGCATCTGATCTTTAACTTCATCCTGCAGCTACGGGTCACCCTGTTTAGAAAACCCACCCCCGTGGGTCTGAATACCATGCGCTTAGCCCTGTAGGCATATAAAAAAGTATAAATTGCAGCAAACCCAGGGCTGACAGCACGCGGTACGTTGCAAGGACATTGTCCAAAGATCCAAAGATCAGATGCTCATGATTTAAACTAACTCTTTTATGCCGAGCTACTGTGTGAAAAACCAAGCTACTGCCTCCCAGCATGGCTTAAAATCAAACAAATGGTATAGGCATGTGTAAAATGATCCAACCTTAGAAGCCTCTAATGAATTTTAGCAGAGAAGAACTGTTTCTAATATTCAGCCTAATTATGGAAGGATACAGTGATCCCCGGGGACACTTGCAGACAGGGAGAACTAACGTCTGAGTCTCGCTCCCCACCAATCTGCTCCTGTGAACAAATGCAAATACTGAATGAAGTTAGGCTGCTGCAGAAGCAAAAGGCTGAGATTGGGACTGGGGCTCAGATATCTGATAACCCAGTTTTGGAACACAAACTGTCCCCTGAGTAAGGGCTTGCTCTACAGCTCCATTTCCAGCATGGTGGGAGCAGTTATGCCAAGAGTTTATATAGGTGATCCCTAATGCCAGTGATTTTGCAGCTTTATAATACTTAAACTTCTTTAAGGATTCATTAAGATCAGAGCCCATTTTATCAGCCACCACGAGGTTGTCTGCACTATACAGATTTCAAAATGATGATACCAGTGAAGGAACAGCTGGGGAAACTGAGGCACGGGCTGCAAATTTCCCATAACATTTCCCCAACGCCTCATTTCCAGCCCCCATGGAGGCTTTTGATAGATGTGCTGTTTTGGGCTTGGGTATGGTTATTTTTTTAAAATAATAGCTAATATAGGGCTATGTTTTTAGTTACCTTGGAAGACAAACACCATCACTCCGAAAGTGTTCCCCCTTCTTTCATCTTTCTCCAGCTTTTTATCACTGAGCATGACATCATATGGCATGGCATGTCCCTTTTGATCCGTTGGGGTCAGCTGTCCTGGCTGTGCTTCCTTCAAACTTCTTGTGCATTCCCAGCCTTCTCGCTGGTAGGGTGAGAAGTGGGAAAGGCCTTGACTCTGTCAGCACTGTTCAACAATAAAGGAAACATCCCTGGATTCTCAACACTGTTTAAAACACAAATCCAAAATGCAGCTACTGTGAAGAAAATTAACTCTGTCCCAGCTCACACCATCACAATGGGGAGGTTGCTTATGGCTAGAAGAGGGGAACTGCATTTTTCCTATGGCCAATGTGATGGGTACCCTGACCCAGGAGATGGGTTATAGGGAGAGCAACAGGTCAGGTGCTGGCCCGAAGCAGGAACCGATAAGCTTTTGCTTGAAAACAAATTTCAATCTTATCAGACCCATGGGGCTAACAAGAAGTGCTTAGGACCCTCCTGAGCACAGAGGTTCAGCTCAACACCATTACAAGAAAAAGTTATTTCCATCTGGCGACTCAAAATGACTAAAAGTGAGACTAGAAATAAAAAAAAAGGTACAGGTACAGCACTACAGAATGAGCTTGCCAGTGTAGAGATGTGCGGTCTGTTGGGGACAGAATGGTTTTCTACAACCAGCGTTTCCAAGGAGATCCTGCCAGAGATGAGTGCCCTTGTCCTAAAAAGGGATGAAAAAAACCCCATAAAGTGCAATATCAAAGACACATTACTGTGTTTTTTATGTAGTCTCTGAGTCCTTTTGAAGTGGAAATGTTTCTCTCTTATTCCCTTATTGGGATATGCCTTTATTTTAGTTAATTTTCCTGTGGTTTTGCATCAGCCTGTCTGAATCCTCGTACCAGTGCAAATCAGGAGCAATACAATTAAGCCAAGTCAGTTGTGCTGCTAATCTAGATATCCAGTCATCTCGTGTTCTCACCTGCTGGAGTGGGGGGTATTTTCACCCATGTAGGTGGGATTTTCAAAAGATCCCAGCATTTGCTTGAGCATTGGCATGGACAGTGGGTCAAACTGCTGGTCACTCCTAAGGCAGCAGTTGGACCAAAGCTGAGAATAGACACTGGAAGATAATCTCTCCCATCCCTTCTATTTCAAATGATTTTTGGAAAATCCTCCTAGGGCATGAGTGTCCAATTTCAAGGGGCAAGAAATCCTCAGACCTTTTGGAAATGAATACAGATTGTTAAAAACCATTCTGGATAGCGAATATCCTTGCACGGAAAAAAGCCAAATTAAATCTAAATAAAAGGCAAAATAAATCCTTGCAGCTACCAGATGAATCAGTGGATTAGAAGTGTTATAGGGAACGTTTTGCCTCTTGGTCCTGCAGCCAGTACCAATGATGTTCTCTTTCTGCTAGTGAAAGGGAAGGGGATCAGAGACACGAAGACACAAAACACACCCAATAATTTGAGCTGAAATTAAGGCCTTTGGTTGATAAAAGATGGTAAAAGAAACCAAAAGCCGATGAATGTGTCTTGAATGTATTCATAGTAATTATCAATTCTTCTGTCCCTTAGGTTGGAAAAAACGAACAGTTTCTTCCTTTTAACAGCTAGGGTCAAAGCTCTGTCTGAACTCCACAGGGAAACTAAAAAGATTAAGAAAACAACAATCTACTTTACGTGGGAGCTTGTCTAAAATGGTGACACACTGAGATGTTAATCCCAGTTAGCTAAAGCTATGAATGTAAAACCTTCCAGTTAAATTGCCTGTTGCATAAGTAAGGAATTGCTTACCTGTCATGAAAAAAAGAAACAGTAAGAAACTGCTGCGACTTTTAGGCCAGTATGATCTGGTAGTTTTTCTGTAAACACCATTTATTTGTTTTATAAATTTTCTGTCACATGGGACCGTTATCCAGGGCCAGAGATTCTGTTAAGCCGTGTGCCATGTCTTCCCTTGGAAGGACACTTAGGTTGAAGGCACCATTTGAGAGAGAGAAAGCATTATTGTCACCTACTCCCATTCTTGTACCTTTTTCTTAAGAAATACAGATGACACAGGCAGGTTCAGCCTGCATTTATCACCTATCAAGGGCACGGGTTTCTTGCTAATCCTTAATAAAATGGCCTAGCCTACTTTTGCAGGCTAGTTAACCTTTGCTACAGAAATAGGAGTGAACCCCATGAGAACTGCACAACAGTAACTGGCTGTTTTTTCTGCTCACACAGGCAAAATGAACATTCAGGAGTATTTTGCAAGAATTTCTTACAATGATTCCCATAAGGATGCAGACTTGCAAACCTTAACAGTCATCTTCCAGCATCACATCTATGCCATTCCTTTTGAAAACCTCAGCATGCATTGTGGGGAGACCATTGAACTGGATTTAAAATCTACTTACGATAAGATTGTGAGAAAGAAACGTGGTGGATGGTGCCTGGAAAGCAATCACCTTTTATTCTGGGCCTTGCAAGAATTAGGGTATGATGTCTGTATTCTTGGAGGAAATAGTTATGATCCAGCAGAGAAGGTATACACTCCTGTGATGAATCACATCCTAATGAAGGTGGTGATCAAGGGAAATTCCTACATAATAGATGCTGGTTTTGGTGGTCCCTACCAGGCATGGGAGCCATTGTTGTTGATTTCTGGGAAGGATCAGCCACAGGTCCCTGGCATATTCCGCTTTACAGAAGACAATGGCACCTGGTACTTTGAGAAAGTGAAAAGGAAGCATTATATTCCAGAGGAAAGCATCCCTTTGGCTGGTACTCCTGATCTGGGGAATATCAGAAAAATATATACATTTACTCTCGAGCCACGGCATATAAGTGACTTCCAGGAATTAAACACTTACCTGCAAGTGTCTCCAGATAACATACTTCGGAAGAAGTCAATTTGCAGTCTCCAGACTACTAAAGGGCTTTGTGCCTTAGTTGGATGGACCTTCAGTGAACTGACGTATAACTACAAGGAAGACATGGACCTGCTACAGATCACAACTCTTACAGATGAAGAAGTTGAGAAGACACTGAAAGACAAATTCAACATAGTGCTGGAGAACAAACTCACACCAGTAAATGTTCGTGGATTGCCACCTAATATCGTGGATACAATCTGATTCAAATGCTGTGCTAGATGGTTCTTTAAACATCCAATATAAAAAAAAAATCTATAATTAACATTAACAACATTTATGTGATTCTAAAGTTGAGCTAGTCAGATGAACAAAAAGCTTGGTAAATTCAAGTATGTTGCAAATTAAATATATATACTAACTGCAGTTTTCTTCTTGAGCTTCTTTAGAAACTGAGACATCTTGTTACCTCTAATTTGCTCATATGGAAATTGCTTTTTGACTCTACAAAATTTTGCTTCTATAAAATTTTGTTCTAGATCTTGTTTTGTTTCAGATATATTTTGTAGCAAAGGAGATCAAAAAGATACAGAAGGAGAAGGTGTGTTACCATTTTACACAAGAGACCCCCCCTAACCTTTTTAGGTATTATTTCCATTCTTCCCAACAGTTTTACGAATTATTTACTTTCTTAAACAGTCTGGAATAGAAAGTTGAGCTGAATTTGGCTTTCAAAGACCTCATAAGAAACAAAAAAAAAGTTAAAGACTTTGAGAAATTGAGATGATTTAGCCTTTCTTAAACATCTGGCTTTAGATTTAAAAAATGGAAACAATCAAAGTTAGATAAAGCTTTGCCAACTTTAATCTAAACTTTTGGGTTCCTGTGATGTCAGACATTACCATATTATAGATAAAGCTCATTCTATTTATTACAAACAGTATTCTGCACAAAAGCTACTATATATAATTAAGCTGCAGGTATGAAAGAAAACACTGGGAAGCCAGGATATGCCTCAAATATGAGTTTACAGCATATTATATGTAAAATAAAAGCTTTTTACCTTTATGATATCCATTTGGTGTGTGTCATGGAAGAGGGTGACAGAAGAGCATTGGTCCTTAACCAAGGAAAAGACTTTGACACTTGTATTATTTGGGGTTCGAGTAAATGGCCTTCATGGTCCCTTCCAACCCAAACCATTTTATGATTCTAGGATTAATTAATCACACAGACTCACAGGACACCTAATGTGCCTAAAACTCAAGTGCGTTCCCATATGCAGGCTGACAAGTTCTTTGCCATCTTCCGAAAGACCTCTGGCTTTCCACTGCCATCAAATGAAAAGAAGACGTGCTTGACAGGGAGAGAACTAAACAAACAGCCCTACAACACTTTGAAGATGCAGAAGGCCAAGTTTCAGAGAGGAAATACATTATTTTGTGCAAATAAATATTTGCCATGGTATTTGTTAGGTGTGGCAGCTCCAAAATAACTACCTGTTGCTGTTGAAGAGATTGAAGAAGTTTCTTTGTAGGAAAAGAAGAGTAATTTTGTGCATCTGTAGTGCATGGGAACACAGAGCCTGCAATAACTTGGCAATTCAGTGTATCCAGAAGGAAGCAGAAGAACATTCCCCACAGCAAAGTGCTGGCTTGCAAAATAACAATAATTTGATTTAAAAACATTATGGAGCCATTTGCAACTGCCTACTGTAATTATTTAACATGGAAAACAAGTTCAGTCTGGTCTTAACCAGGGGAAAATGTAAACATCTACTAATAGAGAAGAAACAAAGTTTAATTTGCTCATGGATCAGTGAAGTCCAAAAACGTGCATTCATTTTGGATGGACTCTGTCCCTTGTTGGCATTTAAGATTCAGAGGTGAGGGCCAGTGGAGCTTAGAGAAGAAGACAACCGTAACCATTTGCATCCACTCCCAGTTTACTGACTGCTACCCCAGTAATAAACAACCCAGGAATTAAATAAATAAAGAATTAAGACTCTCTTAAGAGGTAAGTTTATTTTCTTAAAAAACCCTCCAGACAAAGAAACAACCCCCTCCTGATTTCTTCATGATGGTAAAGGTCATGGGCAATAACACCCACAAATTCTCTTTGGGAAAAATGTTACAAAAATTTGTGGATATAGAGCTAAAATATCACCTGCTAGAGGGCAAAACAGTAATAATGCAATTTGAATTCTTCTATCTTTTGTTGTTCAGGAGGAGATTCACTTGCCTACGAGAGAGATGTTTCTATTAAGATAAAATAGTAGATATAAATTTAGAACTTCAACCTCTCGTTGGAAGTTTATCTTTTAGATTTTTAACTTTATTTAAAGTTATTGCAAATGCAAAGGGATCAAAAGGGCAATCCAATAATCAATAGATTCTTTTTTTTTTAAGGGAATAAAATTACAGTTCTTTAAAAACAACTTTAAAAAACTCAAACCTACAAACTGTGGTTTCTCTACTGCATAAAGTCCATATGCTGATGTATTAGGATAAAGGTAGACAGATAATACATTTTAGCAGTGGAATTGCTGGCAGTGTATATAGTCCTGGTACGGAATATTTTCTTATGAGCACCTTCATTTGCACATTTAGAAATAGTTCATTAGAGTTCTTCTGCTGATGTTTTTCTCTGCATAAATCATAGCCACATTTGTAGGACTACCCTTTCAGAATCTGGCTTTTTATCTGATCTGCTCACAATTCAAAAGAACGGTAGCTTTCATCTCCTGCAGTCAAGATCTAACGATGATCAATCATATTATGGAGCTACAGAGAGAAATTACAAAAAATATAACCTTGAGAACCAGCTTCATGCTGGTGTGAGCTATTTAGCATTCACTGTTTGAATGGGTAGGATCCAATATGCTTGGATTCTGCAAATCAAAAGGAAAAGGTGCTAGAAGTTTTATGTTCTACTTAACAAATGTTACATGGAGAATATCTTCCAATGATACATTTAAGTATCACTGGAAGTTAATTCCTTTCTGTGATAGATAACATGGTTTTCCATGGGGCTCTCCATTCACCTTGGATAGCTGCTTATATTCATGTCATGAATCTGTCACTGAAAGTCATCTTAAGAAATACTAGTTTGCAGTAAACATTCAATTGTTTACTGCTGAATCTATCTGAATACAACAACCTTCCCAAGTCGCTAATATTGTCTAAACCTCAGCTTACTCCATGCACAAAAGATTTCCAAGTAGCTCTGTGGGTTGTCAAGAAGCTAAATATTTGCAGTAATTCTAGACTACTGAAACTCTTAGTGTTCTCTTTACAAAGTTTCTAGCCTTCAAAACATTTTGTGCCCAGCTCCATACCCAAGCAGACAATCTACAGTGTATTGTACAATCAGTATCTATCAGATACCTGCAGATCGTCCAGCCCACAAGAGTGGCCAGCAGATGGTGATGGGCCATTGCAAAAGCCACTTGACTGCAGGACTTACCACAGTATTAGAAGGCACAAAATAAGTTGAGTAAGTTCCTCATCCAGCAGTCTTGTTCATGAAGAATCCTACTAAGGCAAGCCAGGAGGTGGGTGATGCTGAAGGCAGGACAGATCAGGCATGCACTGTATGAGGCTACAGTAATCCTCAGTTATGCCGCCTCTGGAAGAAATAAAGTGAATTTTGAGAAAGGCCAGGACTAGAGCGGTGTAAATTAGCCCCTGTCCATTTTCAGAGCATCCTGCGAGATGTGCAGCAGGAAACAGAGATGTGCTCTTTGCCTTTCAGGTCACTCACCTCCATTCACATTCATTATTCCAACACCAAAATGAGTTTGTGCAACATCTGAGCAGACAAGAGACTCAGTGGTCTGTGACTCTTGCAGAGGTCAGGTTCTTTTTTTTTCCTGTGTTCTAATTATCTGAATAAAACTTGACACTACAAACTGTATGGGGAGTGTCATTTTCACATTTTATAAGTGGCAAAACAGCGATGTGTACTGAATGAGCAATTCATTTACTGTAACATAGATCAGTGGCAGACTCATGAAAAGAACATGTGAATCCTGGCTCAAATTACCCTCCCTCCAACTGGCAGACAGCACTGCTTCCCCCACTGGCATTCCTTTCACTGAACAGTGAATTTAGACCAAAACCTCCTGAATGCTTCCTAGCATGATCTTAAGTTTCTTCTTGTTACAATGAAAATATAGCAAATCCCCATTTTGCAGCCACTGCATATCAAGCTAAAATTGCATCTGCTGTTTGCCACAGGAGTGACTCTAAGACAAAAAGCAAACCCTCCCATTCACTGCTCTTCTTTGCTCGGGAAACCATTTTAAATGAATACTCGTTACCTTTAATAACTGCTCTGATGAGGTTCAGTAGATTAAAGTATCTTCGCTGGCAGCAGCCTGGGCATTTTTTCACAGTATCGTAAATCATGAATGTAAAGAAACAAAACCAAAATGCATTTCCTAACTTTACAGGAGACATGAACCTCGAAGAGTATTTTGCACGAATTGGCTATAAAGGTTCCACGGAAATACAAGATTTACAAACCTTAACGGACATATTCCAGCACTACATCCGTGCTGTTCCCTTTGAAAACCTCAGCATCCATTGCAGAGAGATAATTACTTTGGAGTTGGAGCACATTTATAACAAAATTGTGCGGAAGAAGCGAGGTGGCTGGTGCATGGAAAGCAACCAGCTGTTGGGCTGGGTCCTGAAATGCCTGGGGTATGATGCCAGCTTTCTGGGAGCATATGTGTTCAATCCACATCAAAATGCATACGCCAGCATCATGACCCATTTCCTTGTAAAGGTTGTGATTGATGGCAAAGCCTATATTGTTGATGCAGGCTTTGGTGTATCCTATCAGATGTGGCAACCGATGGAGCTTGTGTCAGGGAAAGACCAGCCACAGGGTCCTGGTGTCTTCCGCTTCACGGAAAAAAATGCCGTCTGGTACCTTGAAAAAATTAGACGGAAACAATATATCCCTAATCAAAATTTCTCTAATTCTGATCTTTTGGAGAAAAAAGAGTGTCGGGAAGTTTATATGTTCACTCTTGAGCCACTGACAGTGGAAGATTTCCATTCCCAGTGCTTGTACCTTCAGACTTCTCCAGATTCCCTCTTTACAAAGAAGTCCATCTGCAGCATCCAGACCACTGATGGCTTTCGAGCACTAGTTGGGTGGACACTCACTGAGACCACATACAACTACAAGGAAAATATGGATCTGGTGGAATTCGTAACTCTTAAAGAAGAGGAGATAGAAAAAATCCTCAAAGAGAAATTCAACATAACCCTAGACAGAAAACTTGTCCCACTTAACATAAAAGGATCTTACACAATTTAGAGGACCAAAAAAACCTGTGATAATGTTATGTATGTACAGTACCTTTTGCTGTCCTGTCTGTGCAGTTGCTACTGTAAGATTATGAGATTCTTTTGCTGGTAATTGAAGGAAAAGTACATAAATACCAGATAAAAGCAAATTTCATTCTGGTGAAAATCAGGAATTTGAGACTCTTTAGTCAAGTGGATAGAATTATTTGCTGTTAGATGACTGCAGTTCAATTTTTGGCACCAATGTACTATCTGATTTGAACCTGGTTATAAACTTGGGTAATAAACATGTCTGGGGAATTTTGGAGTGCCTATAGCACATAAATAGGAGTATGGATTATTAATTATGATATGCTGCCAACACATTTTCTACGGTTATTATAGGGAGAAAAGTCATCTGTGAGCATTTAGACAATGAAGTACACATTTAAAACTTCATTTTTCATAAGATCCAACCACTTGCTGCTCATCTCATTTCTCTACCTTTAATATAAGTAAAACAATGTCATCTTTGAAAGGAGCATTAGGAGGCATAATGTCATTTCACTGTCATTCTTAAGACAAAATATAGTACAAAATGAAAATTATCATCACATGCATCCCTTTTGTCATTGCTGCAGTAAATGGCCCAAAGTAACTTCTGGTATGTACATATTTTCTGCTGATGCAAACTGTATATAGTGCAGTGTTTCTGTGGCTGATGGGCTGTAGGGAGATACCTTCAGGCATTGCTTCTGCGAAGTGATTATCCTCTGAAGGATGAATGGTGTTTAAACATCACAACTGGCTTAGATTTACTTCTATCCTAAAAGGAGTGGAAATTTTATATTTTTTTTTTACAGTGCAAGTTATTTGTATAACAAAGGCATAACAATGAAGCTAACCCCACTACACCCTTAATTTTGCCTTGTTTGTGTATAGGAAATATGGGAGTATATATATGACTGTCCTGAATGAGTACCGCTTAGAATAGTGCTTTAGTGTCACAGGTGAATTAATTCATCTCAAAGTCAAATGAAAAGTTAAAAAAAAATCAATAAGTCAACCACATCTGAGGGAATCCTTTCCTTTAGAATTATTTTACATCACATTTCCCCATTTTAATTTTTTTTTGTCCAAAAGTCCAAACAAGGAGACCACTGAGATTGGGGAAACATTCTCAAACACCTCAAAAAATAGCAGTAACACTGAAAAACACCTTTTGTCCCCAGTCTATGAGAATCCTGAGTACTGGTCAAATGTTGATTCCTTCCACTGATTCTACAGCCCTTCCCTCATTCAGTAACTGGGTCACCTTGCATAGAAGGTGGCCAGGTAAGTTTGTTAGTTTCTTCCCTGCTGATTGGCCACAGTGACAGCTGATGGCCAGGGTGCACACTACTTGCGTGGGGACAACAAACTGAGGGCTAGGTAGGAGGAAATAGGGGACACTGAAGGATTTTACTGAGGTGGGAACACAGTTTTCCTATAAATAATGGAACTAAGGACTTTGTTCTGTACTTTCTGTTCATATTATTCTTTCGTACTAAGGTCCCAAGAAAGGTTTTTACCTCTTTTTAAATGATTGATGAAACCAAGGTGTTCCCCACGGCGCCAGGGAACAGTATGAGCTTCAAAACACTCACCACCTCCATTCCAGGAGAGAAATTCCCATCTGCATTCACCCAGGTCACCAAACCATATTTCTTCATTTAATGAACTACAGTTTTCTCTTGCTGCCACCTCTTGCCTCGAGGACAGCCATTAACAGACTAGTTATTTTGCGGCCTTACTTCTCTAGAGATGTTCCTGCTGTTGCTCCCAGCTAATTACTCAGGTTATGGTGTGCAAGGGTTTCTTGGAGAGAGGTCTGTGGACTCACTCGCTCACGCTAACATTTTTAACACTGCCTGCAATGATGGGACTCAAGGCAGATACCCATTTCTTTTACTCAATTACTAAAAAAATCTATGGGGCTGCTGATGACCAACGCTTCAGCTGCCTCCCTGACTCTACCTGTTGATAACTACTTTCAGAGTGGGATTTTTCCTTTTGATGTGACAATTACCATCAGGTCTACTGTGCAACATCAAATCACTTGAAGAAATGTCAACACGCACAGCTGAGGAACAGTTTCACAGTTTAACTAAAGCTCCTCAAAAAGCAGACCAAAGCAGGTTACTGAGGTATGAACACCAGAGCCAAAATGTCTCAAAGTTAAAGGTAAGAATGGTGTAAAACCAAACCAAACAAATCTAGGGGCCTCAAGCTGGGGCCCCATTTGCAAGGCATTACTGCAGAAGGGATATGCTCTACCAGACTGAAAAGAAACAACCACATCCTTAAAGCATCAGCTCTCACAGAAATTTGCACTCACATGCAGAGCGGAAACATGGGATGTTTCAACACTGCTATGCTTTATTAACACTCTCTGAGAAAGGTTTAATATGAGTCTGAGCCATTGTGCATTTTTCGTTGCTGAAATAAAGCAGAACAAATGCTTATAAACCCCCATCTAAGACTTGTATATACAATTCCAAATACAATTTAAAAGTATGGTATTCCAATTAACAGAAAGAGAAGACAATCTTTAAGTCACCTCCCACATGAGGACAGGCTCAGAGAGCTGAGCTTGTTCAGCCTAGACAAGAGAAGGCTCCAAGGAGGCCTTATAGTAGCCTTCCAGGGAGGGCAGGGATAGGACGAGGGGTAAAGGCTTTCAGGTGAAAGAGGGTAGATTTAATTAGATATTAGGAAGAATTTTTTTTATGGTGAGTGTGTGAGGCACTGGCACAGGTTGCCTAGAGAAGACGTGAATGCCCCCTCCCTGCGGCTGTTCAAGGCCAGGCTGGATAAAGCTTTGAGCCACCTGATTCAGTGGAAGGTGTCTTTGCCCATGGCAGAGGGGTTGGAACTGGATGATACTTACTGCCCTTTCCAATTCAAACCATTCTGTGATTGAATCCCAGCCCAGCTGCCATTACACACAAACGCCCAATGGCAACAACAGCCATTTGTGACAGTAGAATTGCATAGTGGAATGTCTTATTAGAAAACAAGACACAATAGATGAAACACAGTTCAAACTCCATGGCACTGCTGAACATCTTCCCTCCTCCCCAAAGAATCAAAGTTTAACCAGCTCATGCATTACTAAAAGGAGGTTACAGGATAGCTTGCTTCAGTTGGACTCTGGTCCTGGACTTTTTAAGACCCAATACTAAGAAGAATAAAAGTAACAAAATGAGAAACATCAGCAAGAAAGATGAAGTTGTTCCATACTTACACGTTTCCAACCTCAGCAGTTATTACAGAAATAAACACTGCCAGCCTGTCAAAGGGAGGGACAAAGCTTCACCTAACAAGAGACTTGCTTAAAATTAACACTGCAAGCTGCCAGTGAACACTCACTACAACACACAATTTGTTTTGTTCGCCTTAATAGGTACCTTAGTGTAACAGGTACAAACACTTCTAGTCTGATAACTATTTACCCATTAAATTTTGCAGGTAGCCATTTTCTTTAACAGAAATGCTTACTACCTATCCCAGCTTGCTTTTGTTCTCAAAGATTAAATGCTTTTCATTTAGAAACACAACCACGTGGGAAAGTTCTACAGCTTAAGGAGCTGCATATGAAAGTGCATCTGCATTTGAAATTGTGTCAGAGTAAAGAAAGCTTGAATTAATGTAGGCTCACATGATGAATATTTCACCACTACATTTACATTTCTGTCAAGAGTAGTTCAAGCACAAATTTAATACAGCAGAATGCTTCCCCCCAGCTAGGAAGCTAGAGCCAGACTTCTTTCTGTCTATCTGTCTGTCTATCCATCTATCTATTTATAAGGGTAGAGATACTTCTAGATATTTCTGAAGATCTCAACATAAAATGCCTGGCAGTAACTTCAAGGTGCTTTAAGTATATTTAAAAAGTCACACAAGGCTGATGTTTAGTTTTCTCCTGCTCTTAATAATGCACTACAAATGGAGCTTTTAAAAGTGCATTTTCCCAAACTCCCTATGACTTAAAAGATTGTGCTAAAAATTAGTAGGTAGTCTTATGTAGTATTTAAATCCCTCACCTAGTTACTAGCTAAACATGAACAGCAGAGCACCCAGATTTGAAGACACTAAACCAAAATCTGTACTTCCTTCGTAGTTGGTATTTGGCACATTTAGAAAGCAGAACCATCCTTTCCTCCTCCCAAACCCCAAAATTACAGATTTCCAGGAAGCTGTTCAGAGTTCACTCATGCTCCTACCCGTGTACCATGCCACTCATTGCCAGCAGTTTTTCAGGAAAAGACAATATAAGGACCATCATATGACAGAATGTCCTTGAACTGCACAAAGTTACCCCCCATTGGACTGAACAGAACTCTGCAATGTGAGAGAGCTCTGCATAGAGCCTTAACAAAGAAAGACTTCACTCAAAGTTCATCTGAGCCATCAATAGTTACGGAAATTACCCAAGAGCTCCTTTACATGACACAACCAGAACTCTCTCCAATCCGCTCTTCTCAAGAGGCTGCAATTGCAGTGGCATCTCTGGGTTGCTGGTGCTTCACAGTTTCTTCCTCAACTATCCAGCACAGCCATGCAGAAATTCCCTCTCAGTTGAAGAAATATGTGTAGATAGAGAGGAATAATTTTCCTACTAATAAGCAAGAAAGAATAATGGCATACATTCTGAGTTTTTCTTGTGATGACCAACAATAAATCACTTCTTAACTAAGGTCACATCTTCCATGGGAAGAAAAATGTCTTACCATCATTAACTTCTTTTCAGTTAGCAATAATATATGATCAAGTTTTAAGTAACTGAACCAGTAGCATTTAATTAGCTCTGAAAAACTATCTCGGATCATGAATCACAGACTTCCCACCTGTATAAGGTCCCCTTACTAGGTTAAAAGAATTTCTCTTTCCATATGTGATCCATCTTGAATATCTAATAAGGTGCTCTTGATATCTGGATTGTAGTTCATATATCACGTGCAAAATATAACAGACACACAGTCTCTTCCTTAATAATTGAGTTTCATGTCTTACTCCACTGAGTTGTTAGAAAGATTAAAAAAAAATAGCCTTTTGTGTCCATGAAAGGCTACTACTTGCTTCAATTTAACAAATTCCTCTTACTCCAGACAGTCAGCATTAAGGACAACTAACTTAAGACATCTAGCTGGGGAAACGGAGTAAAAGAAAGAAATATTTCTTGAAAACCAGGAAACAGAGAACTGATATGACCTTAGACAAGACCACACAGACACTTCTGAATATGTCCAGAGCACTGACTGACCCAATGACACAGTGTTTCCATCCTAACATTGCTTCAGATAGCTTCACTGCATGCTAAACAGAGTCAGTGCAGTCAACTAATATTTGGGAACATCTGTGGCCAGCACAAAACAGGATCACTTTGTACATCAGACTGTATCAAGCATCATTTTCACATTAAATTAGCAAAACCACAGTCATTAACCACAAAAAAATCAGCTTTTATTCAGCTTTCAAATATGTTTCTGAAGCTGTTATTACACTTTTATGATAAGACTTAGATAATTATAAGATTGATTTTTTTTTTTTGCTGAAAAAGAGACAAGATTAGCAAACTTCTTTTGGAAAACTGAAATTGAGACTCACAATCTGCTCAAGTGTCAAACTGTAAATGTTGCCCAATATTTGGCTTGCTCTATAAAAAAGTTTTACTACACAATCCTCTATTTTTAAATAAGCTTTATAAAAAATAAAATTCAACAAGACAGATTTTTTTTTTCTCTCTGTTCCCATCTTATTCTTAGCACAGTAAAAAACCCACCAACCACTTGTTTCTGCTGACTTTTTTCAATTCAAAGACACCAGAAGTTTTCATTTTCATAATAAAAAAAAAAAAAAAGAAAAAAGGCAGTGAAAGCTGAACTGCCTTGCTGGATTGGACATTCTTTGTCTTTACTCCAAGTACTCCTCTCAGATGCTATCATAAATTGTAAATAATGTTGCTCTAGATGGCATGAGATATTCAATCAAGTTATGTGCAACATTTAATAACACTGATGGGATTAGAGCCCCAACACATTAAGAGCTGCTGAGAAGAAAGGATGTATGACATCCATTGCACACACATCCACTTCAAAGTGTTCGTCATGTGGATGGTAGAAATTTCAGTGAGAACAGACTCAGATTTACAAATCCATCCTTTATATTCAATAGCAAAAACTCCAAATAACTTCCAGTTTGTGGTACTATGTTTGGTAGATAACATTTCTATTAGCTCCAGTTCTGCAGCTGACATTAATCCTTAGGTTTTAAGAACTGTTTCTTAGCTGTTTTGCTAGGTGTTGCATTACTATTCCTATCTTCATCTTCATCTTGGAGTACCCGCTGGTCTCTTTTTCTCAAGAATTTCTTCCCTATTGTTCCCACTAATGTTTCGTATCTGTAAAATAATGAAAAGTTTACAGTTTTTACTAAAACCAGAGAAAACTTGAATGCAGCAAATGGTAAATCTAATCAATAACATAAGTGGTGTAAAAAAGCTTATTATCACAAACTTAAGAAGCATAAGTACTACATGATCACTTATAACATTATTACTCATTCCGACAGTTTGGCTGTGTTAGAAATCTGGAATAAGGAGAGAATTAGCATGGAATATCAAAGGGCAGAACGCCCCTACAAGATATTTTACCCCCAAAGGTGATGGAGATTTCAGTGAATACACACTAGAGTTCCTGGACAATCAGTTCTGTAAAGTACCATATGTGGTACTTTATTGTTTTATTTGTTTTACTTTTCCCACACAGTAACGTATCATATTCCCACCTAATATTATGTCATAAAATATAACTTACCTTCTGGCCATTTCTTCATCTGACACATCAGCCTCCATTTTATCATCCACTTTAATTTCTTCTTCTTTGCCCTTAGAGTTCATTTGGATCATTAACTTCTGAAAATGAAGTAAGAAATAACTTAAAACACGTAATCCTGACACAATGACAACTGTGCTGAAATTCATTATGCGGAGAAACATATAAAAGGTTAGAATCAAATTTAACAATTTTTATCTCTTCCTGGTCAGGCTAGAGCATACTGGTACAAAAACTCATGAAGAAAAGGTGACATGCCTGCTTGTTGCTACGCTGAGCTCAGAGTTTGCCTTTGGGAAAAGAGGCAAGACAGAGACAGGGTTTCCAGTGAATTGTACTATTCAAACGTTCGCAAGGGCATGCCAGACATCTTCAGGAGACCAGAGAACTAGATCATAATGAATTTTTCATTGTGATGTTAACACATAGTCCTTGAAATGGTTTTGTTTGGAAGTAAAAAATATCTGCAAAGATTTGCAAGAAACTACTAGTAAAAAACTATGAAGCAATAATGTAGCAAGTCACTGTGAAAGCAAGTTGAAAATGGCTAAAAGAATCCCCTAGTAAATGACCTTGCATTCATCCTCTTGCTTCACTTCAAGTGCTAACACTTTTATTACAATCTCAGTGTAGTTCTATCAGCATGAACCATGCCAGAAAGAAATCAGAGACTCTCTTGTCCAGAATTTTTACTTTGAGGCTTTGAGTCCTTACTTTCACAAATGTTTAATAAATACGGTTGAACATTCACAGGACTGGACTCCAAATTAAATGGCAGGAGGAAAAGTCAACTACTGTTTTGGTGAACAGCATGAGGGACAGTTTTCACTTCAGGGAGGGAAAACCTGCAGGAGTCATGCAATTACTCACCATCAACACAAGGAGATAAAAAGCTTCTGTTTACCAGATGCTGCATTAATCAACATTTTGTTTTGAATCATGGATTTCCTGTACATAAGGAAGGTGCTTCAAAGGCCAAACAGCATGCAGTGTGAACACTCATATTCCCATTGCCAAGGGCTTCAATCCTAATGCAAGACCACCTCAAAACAGAACATTTAAACAGTACCTCAATTTCTGGATTGAATCCTTTGAAGGACATTCTGCCATAAAGTAGATCCTCACATGCCATAAAGCTCCTCTCTTCTATTATAAAGCTCCTGCATGAAACCCCAAACCCAGCATTTTGTCAAACAGTATGCTTTAAAACAATCAAATTAAACAAATGAAAAAAGCATTTGCTGCCTTCCTTCACACAGATAAACAAAACCACAGTGTATTTTAAATCATCAACTACTTTCTGAAGCTTAATTGCTCCGATAAATCTTTCAATACAAGGAGCTTGGAGTGCAAAGGAATACTTTTTGCCAGTAAAGCTGTGCCAGTTCCACAAGCAAAATTAACTCCCTTGACAAAAAGCACTCTTAGCTGGTATGATTCCACCTACATTAATGCTTTTGCCAGAATAAAAATACCATATAAATATCACTCTCCAGGTGGCATTACTATACCAGCAAAAGCTTCTAATTAATTTTTCATTGTGATATTAGACTTGGCATTAGTTGAGTCTGTCAGGATATAAAACACTGTGTAATTCTCTGTTCTGCAGAGAGAGATTTCCCCTTTCTCTCCCTTTTTTTCCCCTCTTTTAATGAGCATGGAGCACGAAAAGAAACATGACCCTGAGGCGTTCATAATACACGCATTAGATAAAAGTATTTCCATGAATCCTTCTTTTCCTTGCACACATATGCACCCCTTCCCTCATCCTCTTCATCTCCACGTAAAACAAACTCTGACAATCATAGGAAGTTAGGCTGAAGAGATCAAGCTCCTTCTCCTACCTCAAAGTAGGATCAGTTAAACATGCATCATGAACAGCAGAGGTCCATCTAAGCTGTCCTCAAAAGATTTCCAATGATGAAGAATCCCGTGTCTCCTTAGGAAATCTATTCTAGTGCCTTAATAGCCTCATTGTTGGAAAAATTCTACCAATGTCCAGCTTGAACCTTCCTTGCTGCAACTGAAGCTCAAATACCTTTTTGTCATATCCACCAACAGTCACAGAAAATAGTTTATCAAAGACCTTATTAAATTACAGTTAATTCCCTGGATGTCTACTTTTAAGAAATTATGTTTGCTCTCCCTCAAAGGAATTTTTGTCCTCTTTTGAAAGGACAAAAATCAAGCAACTTTAAAAGTAGCTCTCTTGCTATTTAAAGCATCTTTCTAAATAGCAGGATTGGACATTTTCTTCCTTATTAGCCAGGACTTCCTTTATTTTTTGCCTTCAGCGCTCTTATTTCAAAAACAGGATTTGAAGTGAGCAGGGCTCAAAAGGACAGAACTGTCCTGAATGGACCTAACCATGTGACTGCAGCTGAATTTACTAACAGAAGGCTTCAAACTTCTTTCTTTCAAATGATGGGAAAAAGCAGCAGTGGATGAATTGGTCCCTGCCTGAAAGAAACTAATTACATGCATCTAGAAGAATGTGTGAATGAAAGAAAACACACACAAGAAATGAAAGTAGGTCAAACTGCACTAGTCAAGAGAACGTCCCTGAAAAAAAATAATTAAAAAAGCTATAATGCTAGGCTGTCACTATTTTTGCTTGAGTTAATTGGTTATTAATAATACTTCTTCTATAGGAAAAAATATGTATATTCTATTCCCACTCTACAATAATCCAATCGTTATAAGAAGTACAAAAAGGTACAAACTTACTCTTTCTCCTTTAGATCTGGTAAATCAAGGTACCAGTGTTCATCACTAATTATCTTCTTTTCTTCCTCTTCTAGTTGTTTTTTAGTTTGTGAATCCAAACCCCTCTGCATGAACTAAAAGGAAAGACACAAACAGAGCTTTAGTTATTTGCACCATTGGTATGTGTTGAACATGCAGTAATTACATGACCACAATTATTCACCACATATTTGACAACTGATAAAAGAAGTAAATGCTTTTGTGATTTTTCTATGGGTTTGGTCTAAGTTTGAGCAAACAGGTAACAGAAAACTAAACAACTGCTGATCACAAACAACTATTGGAAGTTAACAGTCAGTCACATCTGTACTTAACTTACAGAGAAACAGACCTTTCCGGGTTAGTTCTGATATATCCAAGTTGCTGCAACTCCTTAACTGTGTTAAGATTTTTCTAATGTTTCAGCAAAGTCTGCCAAGATTGTTGAAACCAATAATTCAGATTAGGGTAAGGCTGCTAGTTTTGTCTAATACAAGGGCATTCCTGTAAACTGCTTCCTTGGTGATAACCTTTGGCAGAGGATGGGAAGAGGTTGACAGGAACAGTAACCTCTCTCACAGGTGGAAGTAAAAGAGTACACCTGTTACGGCCTAAAAAAATTGCTGAAAGTGCAAAACCACAGACCTGATAGATGTGAAAAATCCATTTTATTTCTATTTGTCTCAAGTCAGGTGCCTGAATCGAGCAACACTTTAAGTATCAATAATGTTAACCAAACAAGTTGGAAAAAACAGAAGCCTTCACATATTTATATTAATAACCCTTACATTCTTGCATCCCTAGGAACTAGGGTCTCCTTTACAATCTACAGGTAGTGTTTGAATAACTGTGTCTGTCACAGCTGCACATTTATATCATTGCAATTTCCACCTAGAGGCAAGTCTACCAGTCCAGCTTATACACACTCCTGTACAAAAATTGCTTTGCGGCTATGAAAGCACAGCTGTATGTGCAACACTGCAGATGAACGTCAGATCATCTAATTTTACCCCTCTCATTTAATGCAGCATCATTTCTGTGTTTAGATAAGCCTGCAGGCTGACAGGAAACATTCCAGAAGGGAACGTGTTTCTTGAAGACCAGCAGAGACTTGGACATTGTTTAGTCCCAGCTAAAATGGGCTTGGTTGGGGATAAAACCTAAGAAGGCATCACTAAACACTTCTCCCACAAAACAACATCACTGCATTACTGCTAGCATCTCATTTTCTGTTTGTATTTCTATTTGCATTCATTCGTATAGGATATTTAATGAAAGAAAAATTGACTTCTTTTCTGAGTCGAGCCAAAATATGTCAAAGCTTTCCAATTAAAATTACAATATTTTCTCAAGGAAAATAAGAGAATCTATCATGTGGAAAACCATATTGCTCAAGGAAATTGGTTAGCCAGTCAGAAATCTCCACAGGAGAAATTCTGCTACAAGCACTCAATTAAATAATCATTTCACATTACATTTTAAAGATTATGTTCCTAGGATTCCTAGAGGAATAACTAGATAAAAAACATGTGATCACACTTACCTAAAATGTAAATATACATGGATGAATTAAAAATATGCCCACTGTGGTAGACACAGAGTAAGTCAGTCAGTAATTGAGTGGTTATTTGGCATAGTTTCCCCAAGCAATGGGGCCTAGATTAAATGGTGCAAGATCTAAAAGCAAGAGCCACCCTTCAGCATCAAGAGGTAAGCACATATGGTCTGGTACTTGACACAAAGGGTCTTCATAATGCTGCCACTGACCACATCACCTTTGCGTGACATTTCACCTGTCCACCGAATTGTGATAATATATGTTATCAGTATCTGCAGAAGCAGCTGCTAAAGTATTAATTAAAACATTTGTAAACACGAGGATATGCAGAAGGCAAGTGCTAAATACAAGATCCATGTATGACCTTTTCAAGACCTACTCATCTCTTCAAAGCTGGTTACTACCCCCTGACTGTAAACTTGCAAATGTCACAGCAGCACATTCACAGGCTGCCTCTCCACAGCCTTCCATGGAAGAAAAACTAAAAACTGGCTTTTGAAATCTCCAGGGGGTTAATAAACTGGCAAACAACAGGAGCAGAAATTTCACTTTAAAGAGAGCATTACTTAAAAGTAAGACTAATGATGTTGCAACCCAGGTTATGGGAGTCACTGTCATACACTGCTAGCTAACTAAGCTCAACATCTACTCCCTTTTGAGAGCAAAGCAAGACATGTTCTGTCTCCTCTGTGCATGAGTCTTTCATTAGCAGAATCTGTTAACTGGGGTAAGTATTCCACCACATTAGCATAGAGTATTCCACCACATTAGCATTTAGAAGAGCTAAACCCCTTTTGGTAGTGCAGCACCTGATGTGAAGCAGAATCCATCAGCCAGCAAGGGGAAACAAATTTCACATGGGACTTGACACAATATTCACAATTCCCAGGGTAACATCCAGGGGCACATCACAATGTTATTAACAGCCCTTGCATTCATAAGCTGGGAAATGTGGTTAACTGCCACTCAGTCTGAGTATTTCCTCAGCCATCAATATAAATGGACACAATAAAAAACAAAGAACGTCGTCCTCCTCCTCCCCCCTAGTCTCAAGACTAAAGGCTCCCCTAAATAAGGCAAGCAACATTAATATTTCAATTTAAATGTGTGTGTGTGTGGCCATGGAAAAAGTCTTATAACTTTCATTCACAACAAGCTGCAGAGAAGTTAAATGGAACAAAGATCCCAAATGGTGCCCAGAGTTGGCTCCTGTGAGGGCTGGGCTTTTGCTACAATCTTGAAGTTGCTTTCCTGGCTCAACTCCTCCAGCACCCTACTCTTTATAGCCCTGAGACCTCTGAAGGCTTGTGCTGCAAGACAAGAGCTGGGACAGAATGGATTTCCTACTTACATGTGCATGGATAAACTTTCCCTTTCTATCACTTTCCAAGGACTAATATTATTATAATGTTATAATATACAACAATGTTATATTATGTTACTAATGTTCTGTTATTATAGAATCATAGAATAACCAGGTTGGAAGAGACCCACCGGATCATGGAGTCCAACCACTCCTACCAATCACTAAACCATGTCCCTTAGCACCTCGCCCACTCATCCCTTAAACACCTCCACGGAAGGTGAATCAACCACCTCCCTGGGCAGCCTGTTCCAGTGCCCAATGACCCTTTCTATGAAAAGCTTTTACTTAATGTCCAGCCTGAACCTCCCCTGGTGCAGCTTGAGGCCATTCCCTCTTGTCCTGTCCCCTGTCACTTGGGAGAAGAGCCCAGCATCCTCCTCTCCACAACCTCCTTTCAGGTAGTTGTAGAGAGCAATGAGGTCTCCTCTCAGCCTCCTCTTCTCCAGGCTAAACACCCCCAGCTCTCTCAGCTGTTCGTCATAAGGCCTGTTCTCCACCCCCTTCACCAGCTTTGTTGCTCTCCTCTGGACTCGCTCCAGAGCCTCAACATCCTTCTTGTGGTGAGGGGCCCACACTGAGCACAGTATATATAAACACTATAATATATACAACATATAACATATCATTATACTTTAAAGCGTGCACCCCGTGGGCAGCAGGGCAGGCTACCCCGAACCAGGGCATTATAACAGATATGATGTTATTAGGAATATCATAAAATAATGTTATTATGAACTTCCCAACAGTCAGAACCTTTGCTAATCTGGAGCTGGCTCCAGCCCTGCCTGCCCCTGCCTGGGAGATGCGGAGAGGCCGCACACAGAGGTGAGCACAGGACACACGCTTGTTCAAGGCGGATCACGCTGGACACAGGGCGTTATCACCTCAACAGGCACCTGGGACAAAGCCAACACGCTGCCAGAGGGCCGCTGTTTACCTTCCAAACAAAAATACAGTTGCTCAGATGGAGCTTAACTCCGATTAAAATAAAAAAGAACCGCGCTTGGGCACCAGCAGTGGGGAAACTGCAGGCCCGAGCGATGGGTTTATACTTTAAAGTGAGCACCAGCGCAGGGCAGGCCGGTCGGGGCAAGAGCCAGGGCCGGGGCAAGAGCCAGGGCCGGGCGGCCTCCCCACCTTCCCTCACTCCCCCCGTTCCCACCTTCATGCGCAGCAGGTTCTTGGACAGCTTGGACCTCCCCTCGGCGGCCATGGCGCCCACCGCGCCGAGTTCCCGCGCTCCTCCCTCCGCACCGCCCTCCGCCAGCAGGGCGGGGACAGCCTTAAAGGGGGCAGACAGCGGGGCGGGGACAGCCTTAAAGGGGGCAGACAGCGGGGCGGGGACAGCCTTAAAGGGGGCAGACAGCGGGGCGGGGACAGCCTTAAAGTGGGCAGAGCCGGGGCTGTGAGGGGGAAGTGGGGTGTGTGGGTGGGGGCAGCAGAGAGTGAAGGTCAGAGGGATGGAGCAACTGTGCTGCGGGGACAGGCTGAGAGAGCTGAGGGTGTTCGGAAGGCTCCCAGGAGAACTTAGAGCCGCCTTCCAGTACCTGAAGAGGCTAGAGGAAAGCTGGGGAGGGGCTGTTCACAAAGGCTTGAACAGAACCTATAAGGAGCGGCTGAGAGAGCTGGGGTTGTTTAGCCTGGAGAAGAGGAGGCTGAGAGGAGACCTCATTGCTCTCTACAAGTACCTGAAAGGAGGTTGTAGAGAGGAGGGAGCTGGCCTCTTCTCCCAAGTGACAGGGGACAGGACAAGAGGGAATGGCCTCAAGCTCCACCAGGGGAGATTTAGGCTGGAGATTAGGAGGAGGTTTTTCGCAGAAAGGGTCATTGGGCATTGGAACAGGCTGCCCAGGGAGGTGGTTGATTCCCCTTCCCTGGAGGTGTTTAAGGCACGGGTGGATGAGGTCTTGAGGGACTTGGTTTAGTGTTAGATAGGAATGGTTGGACTAGAAGATCCGATGGGTCCCTTCCAACCTGGTGGTTCTGTGATTCTGTGATTCTGTTCTGTGATAGGATGAGGGGGACTGGCTATAAACTGGAGAGGGGCAGATTTAGACTGGACACAAGGAAGAATTTCTTCACCATGAGGGTGTTGCCCAGGGAAGCTGTGGCTGCCCCATCCCTGGAGGTGTTCAAGGCCAGGTTGGATGGGGCTTTGAGCAGTTGGATCCGGTGGGAGGTGTCCCTGCCCAGGCCACCACAGTTTGAACTAGGTGATCTTTGAGGTCCCTCCCAACCCAAATGGTTCATGATTCCTTATCAGCACTTGTGCCTTCTGTAGTGCTGCCTGCTTGAGGTTTCATCCACAATCTCATGATATTTCAAAGAGTCAAGGAAAGAGTGTGCAATCAATTTCATATTGGCATTTGCAGGCAGCTTGGTTTGTCTAGCTTTAGGGGTTTTTTCTACATCAAAACTTACTTGCGAAAAAAGAAAACAACAAAATAGTTTAAAGTGATTAAAACCGGAAAGCACATAAATTCAAAGACATTACAAAAAGTTTCAAAAACCAGCTTAGTTGAGCAGAGAGATCTTGATGGGTATCAAAAAAAAAAGCCCATAGAGGAAAGTCTACGGGCTTTGGAAGAAGGGGCAGGCATCTCAGGAGGACTACAGGAATGGAGTGAGATCGTGCAGAGAGAAAATCAAGATGGCTAAAGCCCAGCTAGAACTCATATTGGCCAATTCTGTGAAAGATAATAAAAAAATCTTTCTACAAATACATCGACAGTAAAAGGAGGACCAGGGAGAACATCCAGTCTTTACTGGATGCAAAGGGAACAACTGTGACAAAGGCTGAGGAAGGCTGAGGTATTTGATGCCTTCTTTGCCTCAATCTTTAACAGTAAGGCAAGTTTTTCACTGTGTGTACATCCCCAGAAGCTAGAGGAGCCGAAAAAAGCTCCCATGATCCAAGAGGAGGTGGTTAGAGACTTGCTTGGCCAATTAGACACTCACCGGTCTATGGTGCTGGATGGGATCCACCTGAGGGTATTGAGGGAGCTGGTGGATGTGTTTGCCAAACACCTTTCTACCAGCAATCCTGACTGACTGGGGAGGTTCCACTGGACTGGAAGCTGGCTGATGTTATACACATTTACAAGAAGGGTTGGAGGGAAGATCTAGATTCCTCTGTCCTGCTCATGGAGCAGCTGACTCCTTGGTTCCTGCAGCCCCTTCTTCTGCAGGCTCTTTGCAGCCTTCTTTGGATGCAGCCACTGCACCTACCAGCTACTCTTCATGTGAAGGAGCGTGACACCACCAACTCTTTAATCTTTGGGAGCCGAGTCTAAACAACACTGTGCAATGTTCAGCTGGGAGAGGGACAGTGGAAGGGCTTTTAAACTCATCTAAGCATGAGGACTATTTCCCATGCTCTCTGCTGAGTTAGAGCTTGGGATTCACAGCTTGAGCCCCACTGCACCCCATGTCTTGATGCTGCATCATGGGCTTGCATGGAGATGCTGTTTTGTCTTGCGTGTCGACACATCGGCTGACAAACCACCTCATTACAGGCAAGGAGAAGTGTTTTGCAGTAAAGGCACTACAGGCTGTGTGGTATTTATTTAGAAAAGTGGAGATTGTAAAAAGGCTGCCAGAGAATTTGATCTATTTTGGCAGTAAAAAAGTCTGAAGGAAATTTTTGGATTACATTTCCCATTGCTTGAATTGGATGGGGAGGTTATAGATAACAATCGGCTGTCTCATGGACCAGATTATACTGTCTGGTAAATCTGAAGACACTCCATTGATTATAGGAGAAATTTTTATGATTTACTGGTGGTGGTGGAGGTAGCTTAGAGGAATCCATCCCTGTAAATATTCCTGCCTGTGAGGCGGAGCGAGGGTGAGGAGTCGAGGCAGGAGAGATACTCTATTTAGAGAAGAATCAAGGGTCATTGTTAATGACAATTAGACACCTCTCCCACAGCTCTGAACGGCAGCTCCACTTTCAACTTGGAAATTCATTTCTTTTTCAAAACAAAAATGCTCAGGGAAATAAGTCAGTGAGAGGAGCTCCATCTCATCAAAGACTGTACATTAAACAAGCAGATAAAAGACTTTTTCTTCCTGGGAAATGTGATCCCTTCTCACTCTAGTAATTACAGAAGTCAAATCAAAGGTGTCTTTAACATTATTTAAGAAGTGATCTCTGTTGGAGCAACACAAGTGACAGCTGTGAACTAATGTCACACCAATGGGATCTAATTTGAGGGAACTTGTGGGTTACTTTTTTTGTAACCTTTCATTTATTTATATTCTTGCAAGACTGAGTTTAGCACAAAAAATGTGTCTCAAACCTTACACCAACCTATCCCTTGACTTGATTTTTTATGAGCTGTCTTTGAATTCTGAAGCAGCTTTTTAATATCTCTCAGAATACTCAAAGCCCACCCACCCCCCCGAAATATAAAAATTCTTATAGCGTGACAGGCAAGTTGTTAATTTGTGTCAAACTCCTCCACTATGTTTTAAGTAAGGATATTATGCCTTTTTTCTCTATGAATGAGGAAAAGAAAATGAGAAGTGGAGCTGCCAGGGGTCTGTTTGCAAATCTGAAAGGAAGGTGTGCATTACTGTGTATGTCTGGGTGGGATCAGAAAGGCAGTTTTATACCTTATGCTCCATACAAGACAGTATGAAATTCTCTGAGTGGTAGAGAGGCATCGTTCTAAAGTGCTTTTTTATCTCTCTTGCTCCCACCAAGCTCTGAGCTGCTGATGCATGCAGCGTATTGACAACTGCTAAGGTCCTAGGTGACTGGGGATTTGTTACAATATTCATTACCCTTTGATGTATGCACGTATAACCCGCCGGCCCGCGCATGTTGCTCAGCCTGCTTTGTACCTAATCCATGGAGGATAGGGGTTAGTTACAGCTCTCGGCTTCAGCATGTCAGCTCAGACTGCACTGACTCATCCTCTTAGCTTTTGAAGTCCCCTTTTCTGGCTTTGGCACAGGTTTAGGTGGCAGCTCATACATGCAGAGTATTTTAAATCCCTGCCCTGTGTTCCTCAGGTGACCCCAAGGTTTCCTGTGGATGGGGAACGATATGGAAAGAATAAAGCAGAAGCTAAAATCCTATAATTTGGGTAACACAGATCCATAAGCACTGTTCACATTATTGAGGCATTCCTTTTAATAGCACCTTTTGCAGTTCATGGTTTATGTGGCATGAAAAGGTGTGCCTTAAAAATGTGCTTGTGGCAAAATAGATTTACAAAATCTCCAGAAGAACCAAGACATGTCTTTGTAGAAAGTGCCTGTTGTCAGTTTGGGAGAAGATGGTTTATTCTGACTGCTTCTGGCTGTCCCCATGGCAGGGTGACCTTTATGTGAATAAATACAGTAATTCCTTTTTGATTACAGAAAGAAGCAGCTTCATAATGGCAGCTCCTTATCTCCTGCCATCACCCAACGTGACGGAGGTAACACACACCCGTCCGTCATTCTGCTGACATGCGGATAAGCCTAAAAGTTTGATCCTGTATTGCACAGTGATTTGATGTATCCCAGTGCTAGGATTCAGAGCAGAGAGTATGACTGAAAAATGATGTGCAACATCCTTCTCTTTGCTTCCCTTTAAAAACTGGGAGACTTTTAACTTTTTGGATTTGATGGAATCACAATTAAAAGAGAAAAGGAAAATATCACCTTCCATTTGTTAACTATAAAAATGTAATCCAGCAGTGCTGCTGGTGCTTTGCTGTTTCCCAGGTCAATAAATGGCTCCCCTGACTTTAATAAACATTGATGCTGCAGGCTTGTTCTACAGTGATTGAACTTTTTTATAGTTTCAAACACTCACATTGCATGAAAGTGTGAATTTTTTTTTTTTTTTCTTTTTCGGGAGGGTTGATTCTGATTGATTAAATTGTCATTTTCTGAGTTAGTTGCTGAATTATAACTTGGCATTTTTAACTGTGTGATTTGTTTAAAAAGACAGCTTTTTGATACAGCAAACCAGCTGAGAATTTTTAAGCAGTAAAAGGATATTTTACTCACTTTGTTCTCAGCCTTTCATCACTGCCTGACAAAAATGCTCCTGGAAGCAGTGTAGAGGGTATGATATGAGGAGAAGGTATTTAGATTCACACTCATTTCTTCTTTATTCCATCACGGAGCTATCTCTGTAGTATTATGTTGCTTTCAATTATTAGTAGTTGGACACCTCATTGATGTTAACATATTTATCTTTCCAAGGAAAAGGGAAGGGAGGAGGAGTTAGAGACATAACTTTGAGTGCCACCCAAGGTGATTTCAAGAGTAAGTGGCAGAACTGTGCTTTGGACCAAATTATTTACCTCTTTACATGCACCATGGATTCCTTAGCACCAAAATAATGGGCTCTGAACACACCCAAGTCAATTAACTGCAAGGTTTTCACCTAAATCCAGACTGGGCCTAGTTCAAGGGGACAAAGACCTTGTAATTCTTTGGAAATTGAGAAAAATCACATCCTTTTAATACCTTTCCTCCCCTCCTCCCGCCCTTATTTAACCAGCTGCCATGTGCCTTCTCTGTGAATAGCTGCTTGGTTTCAAGACCTGTTTTTTTTTCCTCTCCTCTTCCCTCAATTTAAATCTGTATTCAAGAGAGTAAAATTGAAGTGAATGAGGCTCACTTAAAACACATGTGTGTTCAGAATGTGTTTGGAAAGAAAGGCTGACAAAACTCTCATAGCACATAACAGGGCGCCTTTTGCTTTTGATTTACAATGCCTGCAAGAGGAATGGAATAATCTAATGGTCTGAATATGGGAGATCTTAACGTTTGTTCACTGCAGTGTTACTCTGGTCAGACTCTGAAGCAGTGCTTAGCAGTGGAATTCTCAGGGTATCAATATGAAATACTGAAGTCCAATTATACTTCTGCTTGTACACTTTCCCCTCTCTGGCCATTTCAGTTTCTGTTCTGAAATAATAACTTATGACAGCGCAAAGCTGAATTTCAGCAGTGAATTATATCCCTGGCCTCTAAATTTAATTGCATGATACTGCAACTAACCCACAATCCATCTTGGTCCCTTGAATTCTTTTTCCTTCCTTTCCTCTATTTCTATACTATTCATTCAAGACCTTTCAAAAGTGCAAAATAGGCACCCAAGAAAAAGGCAAATTGTGAAATGAACATTAAAACTTCTTACCTACTACCAATCCCTAAAGGTCTTTCACTAAAAGGATGGAGGTAGAGTTCATATTGGGGTCAAGATGAAGTGCTACAGGCTCTGGCTGTTTTCTTGCAGTGCTGCTAGTGCTGGTTACCTGAAAGAGGGATCAGGAGGACTCTTTGCAAGCAGCAGTTTGGATATGGCCCAGCGGGCCAGGTGCTTTTCAGGACGTCCACTGATCCCTGTAGTGCCAAACACAGGCTGACTACTGGAAAAAGAGCTGGGATAGATAACAGACTAGTGCTCCGATTTTAATCAGCTGAAGATTTCACAGCAAGATGTTGGTGCATCTGGTGGCGACTTTTAATGACAAAACCAAAGTGTTAGGTATTCTGCAATTATTGTAAATACAGTGTGATGAAGTTTTTAGGGGAGTTGCTCACGTTCATTTCAAAATCATCTTGAGGCCATTTTATGCAGTGGTAAATAACTATAACATGAAAAGAGTAAAATATTCATTAAAGCTGAAATAATTTATATCATAACATTATGAGGTAGCACACTTTAGTACAGTTCCTCAATGAATGTTTTTCTAATTTCCATAAGTAATTGACCTCTCATTAGCAACTCATTAGAAAAATTGAGGTGATGTGACAAATGCAAACCCACTGCGACAGAAACTCTGCATGTGAATAAATTATTGAAAACTCTAATGGATTCAAAATGAAGGACCACAAGAATACTTTCTCTGACTGAAAAAGTATTCCATTTACATCCGCAAAATGAAACACTTTCCTCTGAATATATACAGCTGCACACTCAACAGTCCTTAAATCCATACTTTGACTCACGGTTGATCTTCAAACACAGTGAACATTCACTGCTTCTTGCAAGTAACAGCATGGGAAAAAAAAAGAATTGGCCAAATAATTCAGACACATATGTAAGACTGTGGTACAACTATAGAGTTCAAAACTGGAAAAACTGAGAACAATTTTTGGAGCATTTACTAAGGACATGGTTTTATTTTTTAAGAAATTAAACATAAAGTGACACTTCTCAAGGACTCCAACGTAGAAGTAGATACCTACGAGAAAAGACACAGTGCTGAATTCATTTTCATGAGCAATTGTTTCAAAAGGGAGATGTCTGCCTTGTTCTTTTTACAGTCATTGTTAACCAACACATGAATATTAACAAGCTCAAATAACAGATTTTTCACATATTGAAGTGTTAACTTTAATAACCTTATATATCTGTCTTTTTAGGAATCAATAAATCAATTTGGGGCTAGTTCTTCATCACTGCAATATTGTGAAAAGTGAGGCTGATATTTAACGTAAAGGTTTATGAGCCCTGGATGCTTCTGCACAAATCCAGAAAAGAAACCCTATTTCTTTTTTAATATTTCCCTTTAAGTCCTGATGCCTATCTGAAACTTATTTGAAAGTAACTGGATTTATGGGTTCCAAGTTAGCATTTCATTGCAAAGCAACATGAGGATGAGAAAGAAAAAAACTACCCCGTTTGAAAGTCTTATACAATGGAGAGAAACGAACTGATGATCTTCCCTGACCTTTTGCAGTACTGGCAAAGAAACTGTAGGGTCTAAAAGGAGGCTAAAAGCAATGGAGTAATTATGTAAAACAATGGGAAAAGATATTGTCTTAGGGCTGCCCTGGAAAAAAAACTCCAGTGAGAATCTTGCTTTTCCTCATTTGGGAACTTAATCTGTTATCTCGTTACCCTTCTCATGATTTGTGACTGCACCAAGTGATCAGTTCTGTGACATTGCTCTTGTGTCTTTGTTTCTGCATGGTTTCATGGTTAAGCCCTGATGGTTTCAGTTGATGTTTCAAGTAAAATCTACTCTCTAATGGCCTTTAGCACCAGAGGGCACATCTTCTTAAGAGCCGCGACTGAAGTAAGTTGCAGGATTATTTAGTAAACCAAACGTAGTACAAAACCAGAAATCTGAGATTGTGTTACTCAGACATCTGTCTTATGTTCAACATCTCCTCTAGGATTTTCAGGACTGCTATAGAAATGAAGCCTTTAAAGTCCTAGACAACTATTGTATTTGAATAAACCATCACAATCGAGTTTATCATCAAGTCTCTCAGCACAGCACAGTTATGTCTTGCTTCTTCATGCTGAAAGCTGCTAATGGTAAAAATAAAGTGTTACAATTATGGATCCAAATGCAATTTACAAACCTGCAATATCATAGCAGTATCCCATGGGGCTATCAAAACTGTAGATATTCAGGAACCCACCAAAATATCTAGGAAGGACATCCTTAATATCACAAAAAAAAAAAAAAAAAAAAGAAAACAGCTAGTTTTCTGTTGCAGCATGCTTTGGGGAATTGTATGCAAAATGGTTTAATATCACCTTAATCGCAGCTTGCTGTGTGAAAAACAACCATATCAATTTGAAGCAGTAGTAGAATGTTGAGACTTGGAATATTTTGTCTAATAGGCAAGAGTTGACACAGACTGAATAAGGCTTGATTGGATGAAACTGCCTTGATTGTGAATTCCAAACAAAAATAAAAATACTGCAGTAAGATTTATAAGGGCTTTTTTGTCTTTTTTTTTCCTGTATGTGTTTGCTGGGCTTTGCTTGTGTCATCAGTATTTCAGTTTAGCAGCAGCATTATTTTCTTTATTGATAAAAGCCAAAGGCTAAATATTGCAAAATATTTGGCAATGCCAACATAAATGGAAACTCTGTGTGCAGTCTAGTTATTGATGTTTTTATTAACAATCCTTATAAGGTCACATTTTGTCTTCCTTCTCACTACCATAATGTAGCAATGGGGAAAATGGGAAAACGCCTGTTGTGCTAAGCTAACTATAAGACATTTCTAACTGAACACATCTCTGTCCTGTGACTAGCAACAAACATAATGTAAATATGCTTGTGCACACTGATAGGGTGTCTCAGCGATGGGATGTTTTGCATCTTTGTTCATTTATGCCTCTTCTCCTGTCCTGACTATGGGGATGGAGGACTAATCTTCTTTGAAGCAGCCTCGATAAACAAAATCTGATGTAGGAAATACCATTCCTTATTTCTTCAGTTTCTTAGAATAGTTTTCCAGTTCAAGTACATGAATGACAAGCCCACCGTGCTCCTGTAATATGTATTACCATTTCTATTCAGGCAAGGCTTGTGCGAGGGCACTATAGGGAAATTCTTAGAGAAAATTATTTTCTTATAATTTTCAGTAGCCACTATAAAAAGCCTGAACTTTTATCTTTGTTATTTTTTCTCCTGCTCTGCTTTATAAACAAACATGACACTTCATTCTACAAAGTGACGTCTTTCTGACGTATAGAACTGCAGGAAAAGCATATAAAACCCACAAATGTTATTATTTTTGGATTCTTCAAACTCAAAATTGATTTAAACCAAGTTCAGCTAGCAATATTTCCTCCCTGTCTGAGGAACTATATCCTGGGTTTCAGACTAAAGTAAATTTTTATAGGCGTATTGTAATTATAAGCCCTTGAGAAACAGAGTTTGTAACGAGGACGCTGGCGCAAAGCTTCACTATAGTTACTCTGCCAAGCACTGATGCAAAGAGGCTGAAAATCCATTCTCCCAAGGAGGAGTTTATTAAAAGACTGCAGTAGTTTTAATGACATTTCTTGTGACAACAAAATTATTTCATTTGGAATCACAGAGCATCTCTGCTTGTGCATTTTTGAAGGTCCAGGGAGAAAATACTGCTGCAGCCTCACGGTTATGAGCAGTGACTGAGGGAAGCAATCCACAGAGATAAATTTACTCTGGTACACATATCCTCTCATGATGAGAGATGTAAATCAATCTGTTTAATTAGAGCAGCATTTAATAACCATCACTAGGAAGGAAGGAGAAGTGTTTGGAATTGCCATGCAGGCTTTCTAAATGATCTGGGTTCAGCTTTTCCTCCTAAACTAATGAATACTTGCTGAACTGTCAGTGATAACTGAACTCAAGATGAGGAGGTTTGGCTCACATCAGGTGTATTTTGTGACTTATGTTCTCATTCTGTTCTGTAAAGATCCTGGATTGATTTTCTTGCAGTATTTCAAGCCAAATGGGCATTTTGAAGCAATATCCATTTCTGATAGGACCGATCTTTGTACTATTTACCTCTTGTCATTTGTACACATGAATTCAGATAAACCAATAGCAAGGTGCAGATATATTGCACCATAAGAGACTAAGTCCTGCTCACTTGATCAACCTTAAATTAAACTTATCAGCTATACAGCCATGCAGATGCGTTACAAAGGTGGGTGAATAGCTTTATCCTCATTTTAGAGGTGTTTAAAGGCAAGTTAGCCCCAAGGCATGCACTAGCTCAGAGGCAGGAGTCCAAACTGTACTCTTCCTCACTATAATGTGTAACCTGATCCAATATCCGTTGAAGCCAAGAGCAGAATTTTCACCTACATCAAAGCAGAATATCCGGCCTCTGGCAGCATGTTTGTTTGACTTTCTTCTGATCTCCCTGTGTGTAGTAAGAAGAGGAAAGGGCTAAAATCTTGCATGATCTCAAATGAGATGTAGAAGACAACAAGTGGTAGAAACAGCATACAGAGAAGGGAGGAGGGTTTGGTAGAGCACATAAACTGTTGCAGGCCATTGAATGTGAAATGGCACAGTTTGTATTATAGCCCTTGATTTTTCAGGATTTTTGGCATTGGTTATTTAATCAGACAACAAAGCAGGAGATGGAAAACCACGGAAAACTCAACCTCTCCCATGGGGCATGCAAGTAGCCAAAAATTGCTGCACAAATTGAATAGTGAGGCTGGGAAAGTTTTCCAAAGTTTTTCAGAATCTCTGAGGAATTTCTGGCCCATATTCTGAGAGAACCATGTTTATCTCCCTTTCTCTGAGCCAGCTCACTCATGCACACACAGCTAACACAGGCACCTGGGGCTGAACCCAGCTCCTTCTGAAGTCAATGGCAAAGCTCTTACTGGCTTCTGTGGAGGAAGGATTCATCCCTTTGCAAGCTGATCATATTCATATTCAATACCCTGCAACTTAAAGTGAGGATTAGCAGAATTAAACTCTCCTAATTTGTATATCTCGGACTGCCAAACTGCAATTAACTTTTGTTCATTCGAATTAACAGTGAGAATTATTAACTACCCTTTCCTCATGCAATTATCATTTTAGACTTCTAGAATATTTCTCGTAAATATGAAAAGTAGCCCACACCCCTGTGAACCTATCCCTCTTAATATCCTTTCGTTATTAGAGCAGGAAACAATTTTTCACCCCATTGCTTCCATATGCAGGTGATACTTGCCCAACATTGTTGCTGTGCTGTGCACTCCACTGATGCGCTCTCCTTTCTATTGGCTGAAGGCTTAAATTCAAGGATAACACCTGTTAGCCTTGACGAATAGTACAATCAGCGGCTATTCTATGCCAATTTTAACTGTGCAATATGCAGGCTCAATATTCCCCCCTTTCCTCCTGTGCGCTCTAAAGAGGACACTCTGGTCTTCCCTGGGCACAGAGTTGCAGGTTGGTGTGGCAGAATAAAGGCAGCATGAAGGAACCAGTTTTCTGTCTTATTCTCTGTTCTCCTCTTACACGCACTGGCTGGACTCTTGGACTCTGTCCTTGCGTAGGGCCAGTGAGGGAGGATCCAGTTGGTAACAAAAGCTTTCAGAGCATCTGTTTTCCATAGTGGTTTTCCTTGTGCTACAGCACACCCTCTCCACTGGAAGAATAGTGATGGTAATTTTTTCCCAAAACTTTAGTTTCCTGGGAAAAAGTACAACCTTAAATTTTTTTTTTTTTTTTTTTTTTTTTTTAACTGGGATGGGGGGATCTATATAAGAACAGGTAGCTTTTGGCTTATTATACTCTTATAACAAATACATTTCTAACAACATAATGAAATTGTTGAACAAAAGTTCTTTTCCAAAAGCATAATCTTTAACTGGTGCAAAATGCCTGACTGGGATTTTGTCAGGTTTTAATTTCAGTTTGCATAAATAGTGTAAGACTATTTATGGCTGGGGAAGATAAAGGTGAATTTCATCTGCTTCCAGCTTGTCATAATGGAAATAATAACTGCTTTAGCCAAAAACAAGTTTCCAATTAGTTCCTCTACCATAATATTATCCCCTTTTTTATAGATACTGCAGCTCATTTTGGAACCTAATTTTGATAATATATAAACGTTTCTAAAACAGCTATTCCCACTGAAAGGATGACAAGTACAGACTTCAGCAGCACATGTTGGGAGTCTGTCTGTGCTGAAAAGCAGTCTTTTCTTGAACTGAATCTTAAACAATGAAAAACAGAAAAATAAATTTAAAATATTCCTTAAAATGAAGGCATCTTTCCTGAAAGACTTTATTTTAATTGGCTGGGTAATGATCATTAGGCAAGACATGCTGAAATTATAAATTCCATTTCTCCTGCAAAGCAGATGGACTATTTATTTTTATTTTAAGAAAAAATCATGTGCTTTATGGAGGGCTTCAGGACACAGGAAAAGTGAAATAGTGCTGGTTTTTAAATGCAGCTGAGAGTGGCTGATTTATGTATTGTGATAAATTCAGAAACCAACACTAATGTGGTTCAGAAAGAAAAAAAATCAAGACTAGGTTAATGTGCTTGAAAGGATTCTTTGAAGAGACCCAGCAGGACTATATGCTGTTCAACCCCACCCAGTGTTGTTTTCTAATATGTCCTCACAGCATAACAAAATGGAGCTTTACTGTTTAAGAAGATGCTTTTTTACCCAAAAAGAAATAAACACACTCTGATATCCTATAGAATATATTGTACTCACCAAAATAATGTTCATGCAATGGTGCAATTTATTTCAGGTCTGATCTGGCACTCTCTCCAAGCCACTCAAGAAGCTCCAGCTGGTAAGTTGGCTGGTCAAACACACCCCTGAAAAGGCTAAACCAGGGGTGAGCAAAACTCCAGAGCTTGTGCTGGATCTCACTGGGCTGCATGTTTTCCTCCCATACCTTTAAGCTGCCAGCTTCAGCCCCTGCATTTCGCTGAAGCAACATTCAATACTAAGATGAGTTTTTAAAGGCCTTGGAGAGAAGAGCAGTTTGGTGAAAACCACAGCAGCTGTGGGGTTCAGCAAGGGCTTTCAGCTGCTTAAAGCTATGGGGTCTGAGGCCTGTGCCATGGGCATTAGCTATTTAAATGAGCATAGCATCATAGCCTAGGATCACTTACCTTAGCCGTTCTGACTACTGCAAAGTCAGTATGGTAGTTTCTGCCTTTCTGTACCCACAATGCTTAATAACAGCAACAGCACGTATGGTATCACAGGCATGGCTTGAGCTCTGACCCTGTGTCAGGGAAGCTGAGATGTGTGGCCCTGTTGCTTTATCCATTCCTTCCTAAGCAAAAAAAACCCCAAACCCAAAGCAACCAAAAACAACATCAAAAAAAAATCCCAGCTTGAAGTAAAGCAGATGTGTTAAAAATATCAAATTTCATTTGAAAACTATGTTTCATAGTGTATAAATCTCTCATCATGTGTGTGCAAAACTCTGTTGTAACAGGTCTGGGAACCATTGAGAGTTCTAGTGATGTTTTTCTAAATTTTGACATTTTACAATGTATTCTAGATGTAATTATGGAGGTACACATAATGGAAAATATCTCATGATTAAAGAGTGGTCAAATAGCCAGTATGTATTTTTTATGAATGTGGGCCATGTTGGCTGTCATACTGGCTTGGATGTGGGGTCCTTCTAATGTTGCTGCTCTGGCAGCAGCCAACATGAAATACTGTGGGTGAAAGTGCAAAGATCATGCAGAAAGCAACTGTAAAATAATTCACCTTTTACACAAGTTTTACGCAAGTAAATGATTACAGTAAGTAAACCTCAGTGTTCTGGTGTGACATAGTGTTAACAAGAGACTCTTTCAACTTTTGTGACGATAGAAGAAAAGTCTGTTATAAACTGCCGCAAAAGAGCTGCTTGTCAACAACCAAGCTGGTGTTTGCCCGTAAAGCTGTTCAAACAGTTCTGAAATAAAACATTTACAAACATCATGTGCTCTCTGCACATGTAGATCTCTGAAGAAAACCTCACTACCACACATATTACAATAAATAATTGATCAGTGCGGGTAGTTTTTCATGAAAAGAGAATAAGGAAACAATAACAAAGCTGGGCAGAAGATGGAAGAAGCAGCTTCTCTATGTATAACATGCAATAAGTGTACCAGTTAATCACCAGCAAAGCCATATTTGCATTCACTTCATCCTCTGTTGTGAAAGGAAAAAGTGTATACGTGTGATTTACAGAAGTGTGGTTTTACTCAAATGAAAATATGGCACTAATATGGCAAATCAGAGCATGGTAATTTTGGCGATAAATAAGAAAATATGGAGCAAACCATGCTTAACAGTGCATAAGATTTTGTGAAACCTCCTCTGTGATGCCCAGTCACTCATATTAAAACCAGATATTGACCTTATTGTGGCTGTTTTTATTTTTATTATCTGAGTAAATAGACTGTTGTAGGAGAATTATATCTGATGTAAAGTGGTGTTGCAAGGGACATGTGGGAGGACTGTATGGAGGCTTTTGACACCTAATCAGATCTTTAATTACAGACCTGGACTTCCCTGGAAATACAATGGGACCAAACTCTGAAAAAGCTGCAGTATTCCTCAAATGGGAGGATCTCAAAAGGTGCAGTATGTTGAATCTCACCTCTTCCAGCAGAAAAAGCTTTTTTTTTTTTCTGGTTCTTTTACAGGTGTATGTATTACTTAGTGGAAGGTAAAAGAAATCCTTTAGTTGAGAGATGGAATATGACGTTTCTACTGCATGAAAACTGTCTCATAAAACTGTGTATTAAACGAGTTCTTAGAAATGTGCAGCCCAATAAACAGAACTGGCAATTCTACCCGTTCAAGAAAGAAATGAGTCAGTGATGGTATGAAAAAGTAAAGGAATGACAGGGAAGCTTCATCACATTATGCTGAGGGTCTTCCCCACTTTACGCTGGGAAGGGGACCTGTCATTCTGTCCAGATTGCAAGTAGAAGTCACTGGCTGGAGAAACAGTGAAACTTATGCTTGATCAAATGGAACCTTAAAAGCAGCATAAAGAAAGCCATTCGAAAATACTGAAATGAAGTTTTAAAGGGCTTTAGTGCATTCTAGGTTCAGCACCAGCAGCTGAATTTACATCCTGCAGAAAAGCAGCCGCAGTAGCGGAAACTAAGAAAATGCTGTTAGAGATGAGAGTGCTGAGCCAAAGGAGCCCCGAGAGGGTGATAGCATTGCTGAATGTTTCAGTACTTGAGGACTTTTGAGTTTCTTTCAATCCCTTCCATGCAGAAAGAAAAGAGTTAATAAATACTGTTAGTGCCTAGGGAATTGTTCACATGGGATCTTTTGGAACAGTAATCTTCATATTTAGAAATATTTTCTCATTATGGGTAATAGGATGATGAACTGACGAATGATCTCAGCCACTTATGATTCTAAAAGCCCCTAGCCTGAATAATCTATGCTGATTTAGAAATAATAACATCAAAGACATAACTCATTTAGCACAATGTCCATTTACTTACTCTGAAGACTTTTACTATCCTGCATCTATTTTATAGACACTTATAAAAAGTTGATAATGATATAAAATGAATAACGTAATAATAATAAAAAAAAAGATAAGTGTGCAATGAGGACTTCTCTGCCCAGGACTGAACAACAGACCAAACCTGCTCCTGATGAAGTGCAATACAAATGCTAAGAGAGAGGAAAAAAAATAGAGAGCACTCCCATTCTGCATCCATTAAAGTAAAACAAACTGACAGAGAGGATGGGTTTGTGTGCAGCACTTAGAAGATGAGAGTTGCACGTTCCCTCTGCCAACGAGAGTGCTTGTTGCTTCACTGCTGGCTTTCTCTTTGGTAAGGAAGTGATGCTAAGCCTTGATTTCACTGCTACACCTGCTTAGTGTCTACACTTCTGGAGGCAGAAGTCATCTTTTATCGCATCTCCGTGCAGGATCCAGAATAACTGCATCTCTGCTGTAGTCTCTTAGTTCTCCTATGACATTCATGCTAGCACTAGCAGAGGCAGCTGTCCCTAATTGCTCAGGATCACAGCCAACAGTTTTCCCATTTTGCTTCCAAGTCTTCATGACTGTAACATCTTATTGCTAGGGAAAATGTTTTCCCATATATGGGACAATAAATGTCAGACTGATCTGAGAAACACTCTTTTCCCTTGGGTTATCTCTCCTCTTCAAAAGGTGACGAGCTCTTTCAAATGCCCACTACAGCATCATAAATAATATTTTGCTTTTTGTTTTGTGTCATAGAGATTTTCTTTCCACATGTCCCACTGATTTTAGGCAGTTCTTGTATCTCCCAAGACCATCACTGCAGGGGTTACTCATGAACTGTGTCATACTGGGTGAGTTGAGTTCAGGCATACGGACCATGGAGTCAGCACTTGCAGCACTGGGGACAAGCATTTCACTTATGAAAAGAGAAAAGACATTGTGATTCAACTTTGCCTCTTTGTATTTTTAGGACAGAGCTGACGTAAAGCCGAGCCAATACAATGCTGGTTGCATCTCAAAAGGGCCAGTCCTCATCTCTTCTCTCCTCTGCTCCCTAAAGCACACTCCCAGTGGAAATGCTAAACTTTAACGTCATGCCTGAAAACTGTTGGTCTCTTTTCTAACTGATTCTTCCAATATGGATCTTACGACTTATTTCCTTCCTCTAACTAAGTCTTCTGTCAATTGAACACAGCCTTTCTCCCCAGATCAGAAGTGAAGAGTGGGCTGGTGGTGTGATGTGTGCATGAACAGCAGTTGATCTCCCCCTCACTTAATACCTTGAGGTTTTGCATTCTCCCACTTAATTTTTTTCCTGTGCTGTTTCTTCCTGTGCTGAGACCTTCTGCAGTTACATTCCTATTTGATTATGTAGTAAACCCATGAATTATTAACAGTATATAAAATATTGACAAACTGTTCTCTGAGATAGAACAGCTTTAAAGTATTGATTATGAATCCAGAGAATTATAATTAGTTTCTCTGTAAGAGATAATTAAGTTATTATTGTTTCTCTTTCTTCTAATATGGTGATGTATAGAGGGTATTTATACTGAACTCTATGAAATCTTATTAAAATTAAGGCAATAGGTTTATGGGCACTCAAGATAATGGCAAAATAAAGCATGATAGGGGAAGTGTTTGTATTTTCAAAGAGCTCAGCTGGCAATGTACCCTTATTGTGGACAGAAATAATTTCAGGTTTGCTCTGATGAAATTCCTGGGCACGGAGATGAGATTGACCTCAACAGAATCAGAATCTTCTTTCAGTTTGGCTTTCTCAGAAATCAAACCAAGACCACTCTGTTTTGTGCTCATGCACATTTTGAACCTAGGGGCTGACTTCAGTCAAATCTGGCTAGGGAGGCAGCCTCAGAGATACTTCGTTTCTATAGGTTTTATACACTATTGCTGGCAAAACCATTGCAGTGTGAGCTTAGGTCTCAGAACATGGAAGGGTTCAGTATCAAGACAAAACGATGCTGGTAGCTAGTTTTTATGGGTTCTGCTGCTCCAAAGTGGTTTGTGCATCCTTAAAGTTAGATGTTTTTGCTACGGCGACATGCCATATGAAAACATAATTTTATTCAGTGGAATTTACTTGTATAGGTAGAGCATTCCTAGGCAGGACTAGGCAGGAGAGACTCATCCTGCCTAACTTCATGCATTTTCCAGTGCTTTGCTGTGGAGCCCTTGGTCATACTACCTCCACAGTAAAGAGGGGTAAGGGTTTTCTTTGAAGGTGTAATCCATCTGACCAACTTTGGGTGGAGACAAATCTCTGTGGGCATTTAAAGTTGGGCAATTTGAATCCTGTCCTCGGAGCGTGGTGTCGCAGTGGAGCTAATATATGTGACGTGTAAGGAGCAGCAGGCGCTGCCAGAGGAATGTCTACCTCTCAGTTGATCCAGTTCTGCCCACGCACCTGCTGCTACTCTTTCTGCCTTTTCCTCTGCTCTTTGTAAGGAAAGAACAAGCTCCATTGTCATGCAGTATGTCAAATTCAGGAACTGGATGAGAACAAATATAACAGTTCCTGGGACATTTTCTTTTTAGTGAGGATCTCCTGGTGCTATTTAAATACATATTACCTATTCCTGGGAAGTCACTTTTCAGGCTGGTGCATGGTTGGCCACCAAGAGAAAACAAAGTAGAAGAAGAATCCAAGAAGATGACACCTCCATCTCTGTGCAACAGGGCAGTAGCAGTGCTGCCAAAAACCTTCCTCATGAGATCATTTGTTCTCAAGTCCCTCAGAGATGGACGCTCCCCAACCTCCTTTAAATCATGAATTTCATGAGTTATCCTTATGATTACATTTCCTAATGTATAGCCATTTACAGCCAGGAACCAATAGTAGACAGAAATTAGGACAAGTTAAATCCACAGAGTGAATTAGTGCTACAATTTATCTTGTGAGGAAACACAGAAAACTGTATAATATACCGAGATACCTGCTGCTTCACTTTGGACAACACTTGCAAATTCTGGAACTTTCTTATGGTTTTAGTTACTTTTCATTATTGAAGGTTATGAGCTATTTGTCATTTCTATATTCTTGCATAACACATTTGGACCATTCCCATCACCCAAGAAGGCCTAACAGCAGAGCTGAAGTGACTTCCTGCAAGGCACAGCTTTTTCTCCTGAAAAAAAGGAAATCTCAGACAGCCACAGGCAGACAGTGTTGCTCTGAGCCTGGCACAGTGCTGGGTGCAAACACTGGACCTGGGACTTGGTTTTACTGAATGGCCTCCTGTGCCTCTCACCCTACCAGCCCTTCCAGGTCCCTCCAGCAGCTGCCTGACCTCCCCTAATGGGCTGGAACTCTGAACTATGCCCAACAGCTACTTTTAATAGTTCTTTATCTTCAAGCCTTTCCTCTTGGCATCTGGTGGGGGTAAATTACCTTATTAGACTTAGATGATCCAGAAGGAGATGTAATGCCAAAGCAATGTGAGTGACACATAGTATATATATAAATATATATATAGTGTATCATAACAAATTGTTCAACCACAGTGTCCATGAACAACTACTTGTGAAAACTTAATCCAAAGAAACACTGTATTAAATATGCTGTGAATAGAAGTGCATAAGTAGCACATTTGAAAGTCTCGAGAGCTGTCTTCAAGAAGTCAGAAAATACATGAGGTCTATGAGGGAACATAATATTAGGATTTCCACCAAGTTTGTAAGAGACTCTCAAATCCCACCTTCTAAGCCAATCCACTCTACGTCTCTGAAAGCTATCTGCTAATGGCAAACAAGCCTCAGATCCAGAATGAGTTAATGTAAGAGTAGTCTAAGGGAACGGTTGAGCCATGCATGTGATGAACATCTCTTGTATTGTGAAATGAAGCTGAAATTGCAGCTATCTGTCAGGAAAGTGGATGAGATGGTTCTCCATCAGCTGTTAATAGGCATATGTGGCTGCTTTCATTATTTAACATTTGTTTGAAAGTACCTCTCTTTTGCTTTCATGCAGAGATATGAGCATCCTCTCAGAGGGCACTGGTCCTGCACAATCACCATCTGCCTACAAAACAGTTTAGATTAAAATGTCTCCCCACCCCTGTGAACAAAATAAAGCCTTTAATTGAAAGCCATGCTATGAGTGCTTCTCCATCCCCTCCCTCCCCAGCACTACATCTTCATTGCATCTTTTGTCTCCTCTACATCAGATGTGCCTTTCTTTCTTGGTCTGAATGAAAACAAACCCTGCTTCCCTACAGCGAGCATGAAAACGTCTTCACAGAGCATGAGCACTAAATGAGAGCTGTGCTCACTCTGTGTACTTTGGAAGACAGGAATATTTTGAGGGACTAAATTAATCCCTCACATTTTCAAAGTGTATGGCACAGATTTAAACTTCAGCTCCCACAGTGGTTAAAGCAAGGGAGACAGGTTCCCCTGGGTTTAATCCCCACTGAGCTCTGGTGTGATGCATGGCACAGCTCAACTCTGCTGTGTTCAGTGCTGCAGGCAGGGGGTGGCAGATGGACATCACAAGGGACCCATCCTCCCGCTACTGCTTTGGGGAAAGCTTTTTTTTTTTCCAGTCCCCCAACTGGAAACATCCAAGCTGCTGTGGAAAAGGGTTACAGGGGAAAAACAATCCGCACAGTGTGACGTTTTGGGATTACATACCATGTCTCACTCCTCCAAAATGTGTCGCATGGGCAGCGTGCAGCTGTGCTGGGTTGAAAATTGCCTCTCAGTGCTCTTGCCTTTGAGCCAGCAGTGTTTATGGGCTCAGAGGATCAAAGAGGCAGGGTCTGCCGTGGCTGTAGGAGAATGGCAGCCAGGATATAGAGACATGACTGCAAAAAGCAGCTGTGCCCTGGCTTTGCCAGGCAGTAGGTGCCCTTGCAGAGGATGGAAGTGAGCTGGAAAGCCACTGATTCAGCACAGCAAGGCTTGCCAGGCTGCCTCTTGCACATGTGACATTTGCAGGTGTGCCAGCCTGCCTCCCACCCTCCTGGCCATTAGCAGAGCCAGCAGCCTGCACCCATGTTTCAGAGCCATCTGGGTCTGTATGGTGACCAATTGCAGTGCCAGGCTTGAACACGCAGCCCCAAGGAGAACTACATTTAGAGTTTCTCCTTGGCTTTTCTTTCTCCAGCAAGTGTTTCCTTACACGATATTCCCTGCCTCTTCTTTCACAGCAGAGAAATGTCAAACCTCTGGCTGTGTAATTAGACTGAGAAATTCCAGCTCCCCACTCCCAAATAGGTTGAGGGCAATGAATTCATTGAAAATCAATGCCCCATATCAGCAGAAAAATTGTTGTTGCAGGAAGAAAGTCACTCACAGCTGCTAGGTTTGATGAGTCCCTCTTTCCTGGCCATTCACCTGAGTAACTCAGCTTCTCAGTAAGGGGGAACAGTTTTATCTGAAATGGAGGTGAGAGCAGAAATCAATGGTTCAGAGAAGGTTACCTTGAAAAAAAGAGGGAGAATCTTCTCCAAAGACAAAGAGGGAGTTTTGATCTAATGCAGACTTCTCCCTGGGCTGTCACAACAAGCTGCTTCTAATCGAGGTTGCCCTCGCAGAGTGAGATTTCTCTCAACATCAAAAAGGCAGAGATGCACTGCTCCAGAACAGCTGTTATTTAAAGGCAAGAAGTAACTATGTGTCTTCCTGCATCTTTTCTGAGTTTGGATACAAGTACAGTATCTTCTGCGTCTACAAGCAGAGGACGCAGTTAAACAGGAAACCTTGCATCCCACAGTGCTGCATGATACGCTTCACATCGTTACTAAGCCCTCCAGCTCTCATACTAATTGCAATTGTCTGGCTGAGATTTAAAATGATGAAGGCAGGATCAGCAAATGTATACATCAGTAGTATTTTTGGAAGGCTACAACATGCAAGTAGGGGGTACACATACTCACTTTAATTTCAGAATTTAAATTCCCATGTGCTACTTACACTTTGGGCCAGAAAAATAATTGTCCCTGTTGTGGTGATGGTGGAATTTACTGCATCGATAAACAAGGATTTGTCCACACTCCTTTCAGACATATTATGGAAATTAATTTATTCCTATATTCCCCTTTCTTCTCTAAGAATCACAGATGCATTTATCTTGATGCTGTCAAGCCAAAGCTCAGTTAATCATTGTGCCTAACATAACATGCATTTTTGATGGGCTGATTTTTATTAGATTACTCACCTTGTAGAGCGTCACCACATGTAAACTCTTAAAAATGCTGTTCTGTACTCTTCCCTAGAACAGGATACAACAGCAACAATTGCCACCTGTTTTCTACCATGTGGTATTTTTCCTCTATTCTTTTCAAGTGCTTGACACAACTGGGCAGAGTCGACTTTCCATTTTCTCAATGTGTGACATTGCTCAGCGGCAGCTGCTAGAAGTAAAGCCCCATCATAATCAGTGTGTTTTGCCTGTAGCATAAGGCACTTCAGAAACATTGAAAAGCTGAAAGGAAATAGGAGATAAGTTGGAAATCATGAGCTGAAATGTGCTTTTCCATTTTAGATATTAAATTAGAAAAATATATTATCATGAATTTAAAACAGTATAACCAGCCAGCTTGACAGCTCATCTGTGCTCACACTGGGCTGTTACTGAGGGAACTTGGGCTAACATCCAGCCTTAGGAGCCTCATATCTCTAATATTCAAAGGCCAAATCAAACTCTGGGGTAGTGCTGCTCGGTGAGGAGCAGAGGAGATTGCTGCTGGAGCAACCTGCTGACTGCAGCGCTTTGTGAACTCCATGACAGGCCAGCATTACCATGTTAAAGTGCTGCTGACCCATCTAGAGCGAGGAGGAAAAGGAACATAATGGTGAAAAATTGCAGAGGTGGGAAAGCTGATATCAAATAAAACAGTCCTATGGAGAATATAACGGGCAGGCAGGTGTAAATGAGCAGTCATTTCCTGGCCATCAGGAACACTTCAATCCCATTGCATAGGTGACAAAGCTACCATTTCATGGTTTTAGATAAAATTCAGACAATCCCTAGGTGACAGCATACAGGAAGAAAACATGAGGGTATCTTAGATATCTCACTTAATGTATCCTCAGAATTAAACCCAAGACTCCCTGGAAACCATGCACACCCTGCAGTGGGTTTGGACCTCTGCTTTGCTTCTAAAAGCTTCTAGCTTTGTTCCTTCTGTGGCCCCACGGAAAGCAGAGATTCTCAAAACAGAGAAGATAATAAAAATTGGGTAACTTTCTGTGTTCCATCCTGCTAGTGGTAAAGATGATGTGTGGATCTTCTTGTCACCGTAGGTGATTCCACTGCCCATGCTAAAGCACGAACTCCTCCATGATTATCTCTTCTGTGTTTTCCCCCTTCTGACCATTTTCTCTGTGTTGTCAATGGAACAAGTGAATAGACTCATATAATACCAAGCTCAACCCCTCTTTATGGTGAAAGCAGGAGAAAATGGAGCGAGAACATCACCTTTGTGAGCCATATTAGAGAGATGTCTTCATTTCATCATCTCTAAAATGTGGAAAAGGGCCTCGCTGTGACTGACAGGGTGTCTCATCTATGCATAGCTATTTCACTGGACCTTTCAAGATGCCCAGTGTTCATATGGAGAGCTGAAAGTCCTCATGAAAAGCTCACTTACACATTGATGAAGCTGCAAGGCTCTGCAAAGAAGGAAGATTGCACCTTCAAATGCAGGTGAAGCACTATATTGAGAGTTTAGAAACACATTTAATTTACCATGGCTCAACAGCAGAAAGACCTGGAACAACCATACTCTTTATCTGCTGTATTTGTCAGGTAAAATACGTAAGCTTAAACTTCTTCATCTCTCAGAGTCTTTTCCTCCAAGAAGAGAGTTAATGCATGCAGGACATGAAAATAACTTTAATAAGTTGAGGCAGACCAAATAAGTGTTACCCAGAGAAGAGGTTGCTTCACAGCTTTCTTGGAATGAGACAGATGCTGTTCCAAGATGGTTTAACGAAGAGAAAAATAGAGAAGATATGTCAGCTGTGCATATGGAATAGGGTTAGTTGCCTTGAGAAAAATTAAAAATAGGTAGCTTATTGTGCCAAATCTTCCTGGCTGCTGTCATAAATTATCTCAATATCTAGCTAGGAAACTATTGGGAAGATACACAAACTTGAGGAGCAAAGCAGCACAAAATGTACAAAGGGGATCACTGAGTAAAATCTATACTGAAGATCTGAACTTCTGGCTACTGGTGGGCAACAGTGATGGGTCAGAGAACAGCTAAGGCTCAGCCTTTATTTCTTCCTTCAAATATAGCTGGAGGAAATCCTCTTTCTCCTTTAGCAGTTGCAGTAGAATGACTTCTTGCACTGGTTTCATGGTACAGAACCATGTGAGAGGTGTTCCCATCCCAGCAGCACTGGAGGGATGGTGGTGTTCAGGGCCAGCATTCTTGGGAATGGTGATATGTCACGGGGAACTCGACATTTGCACATTGTGCAATGCTGAAACAGGTGCCAGTAGTAGAGTTTGGTGTCTGCTTGCAGGGTGTAGGCTTAGAAACTAGCTCCTGATAACAAATTCAGGTTCAGCTCTCACAAAAGAAGCAAGTGAGATTCACGAGTCACGTGAAGAAAGAGATGTTTCTACTTGAATGGCAACCAGCAGTGCTGTCAGGTCATTGCCATAGCCAGAGAATGAAATGCATTCCTACAGACTTGCCATCTGAGAGTTCATTCTACTTTTATTTTTATTGAACCCACCATAAACAGCATCAAGGCTTTCCACGATGACAGTTGCAAAAGAAGTTGTGATGCCATGTTAGCACTATAACACAGCTGTATTTTGGATTTTCACAACCAGTAGGAAAAGTCACTGGAGGCCTTTCCTTATCAAGAGAAACCACGGAAAGTCCAGAGAACATTTGATAAGTAGCAAGACCCATAAAAAGAGCCCCTCTGGCAAAAGACAGTGAGCTTGCCAGCCCTTCAGTCAAGAACCTGTATTGACTGGCTCCATCACCAACTGTGATGACAAACTGCTGGGGACTGTGAGTTTACACCTGAAAACATCTCTAATTCTTGCCCATTTGTACTCCGTCTGGGACACTTGCTTTTGAGCACAGTTTAAAACAAGATAGATGAACTTACCTCCTATATCAGAATAAAGACAGTTTGCATTAATATGTGCTGACCTCTGCATTTCTCCATTATGTGTATATATCTGTAATTGTTTCCTTTATAAATGAATAGAGGAACATTTATTTCAGAGTTGCATCAAGACACGCTTGGCTGGTACCACCCACAGAACTCGGGAAGGAAACATTTTCTCCTGTCATCTGTCTCCCATGTAAAACCTTACAAACATCTTTGGACATACTAATCTAAATCAGGGGTCTGCCATTCAAAAGAGAGAAGGTTAAAGCAAGGAACTGCTATATGCTTGATTTTCCCAATTTCTGCCTCTAGAACAAGGAAGGTGGCCCCTGAGGTTTTCTGTGATGGGCTGCTGAGTGAGGCAGCATGGGCAGAGTGAGCAGAGCTGGCATCAGCTCAGTGCTATGTACACTAAGAGTACCGCATGGTCCTTCTTGCAAAGAGCTCACATGGACTAATTACAGCTTTCATCTGATTGATTTTTTTCTTTGCCCATTTCATATTTTTTCCAGTAGTGCTTTAATATTATAAAGCCTCCTGGCTGTTTGACTTTCCCATTTTGGATGCGTCCTGGGTTCCATTCAAAATTATGATACAATCCCCAACCTTGAACAGAAGCCAGGCTCTCTCTTTTCCAAACTGGCAGGCAGCATGGGAAGCAGTGAACATATTTTTCAGTTATGCATCTTGCATCTGACTCAGGTTGTTGTTGTTATGCAGTAAGTGTTTCAGTCTGAACATTAAAGAAAAGAAAAAATATTCAGGTCCTAAGGGGGGAATAAAATCCACTAATCCAACATAGGTTTTATTTGCTTGTTGACTACCAACCAGTGTTGAGAACGGTGGGACTCCCTGAGCTTCAAACAAAATTAGAGAGTAGGAAATAGGAAATTTATTTCAACTCAGATTCTTATTTAAGTCTTCATTCTAGCTACGCAGCTAGGTATTTGAACATCTGGTGAAAACTCTTGGCCATACACAAGCTCTGAAAATGTTGTTAATCTTTAAAATCAATATTACATTTAGGAAACTGCTCACCTACCAGTATGTTTGTGACTGCTAATTCATCCATACGCCATTTCATGAGCCATTAACTATGTAGGAAAAGGCATTACTTTCTCCTTATCGCTCTTGGACAACTTATACCACCTCTTATTCATTAATGTGTAAAATACATTATTGCTATTCATTCGTATCAACTGGAAGATTTAAGGAAAGTTTCATAAGTGATTTCTGTAACTGGGACCTAAGTGCTGGTTAAAAAATACTTGCACACACTTAACATTATATGAGACTATGCTGGGCACCAACAAGTTGCAGTATCGTCCCTCTGACCTCAAGAGACCAGTTGCCCCACTCGTAATCAATGCTTTGAATGTCATACCGCTAAAATACCAAGTTGCATCTTGCTTTGCTTTAGAATTGGAAGGCTTGAGATAGAGACTGTGGAAGTCAAACAATGGGGAGGTTGCTGTAATTTCCTAAAGCTGCAGCATTTGATTTGCCTTTAACTCAGTTAAGCATCTTGGCAGACTTTTAATTTGAAATCTGTAGAGGATGAGCATCACACCCTGCTAGGCCTATCAACAGATGGAGGAATTACTAGAGGCAAAATGTACATCTTTATGTTACTCTTTTTTTTTTTTTCATCATTATACTAATCATGCATTGAAATTATTAGTAACTTCAGGGACTTACAGATTTATCTGCAGCAGAGGGTGCTCCTGGAAAACCATGGGACTAAGAGACACAGGTGGTAGGGTTTTTCCCAACATAGGCTGAATTTTGTTATGTGAAACTTTAAAGCTGATGGTAAATATGGAAATCAGGTTTGCATCCAGAGAGTTTGGAAAATAAGAAGTGTTTGGATTGCAGATGAGCAGTTGTGCACATGGCATGAGAGTCAACCCGAGTTCTCCCCTGTCTCTTGAGTTCAGATGAGAGCAGTCAGCCCCATGTGCTGAGTGTGGAGAACTAGGCACGGAAGCAGCAGGGACGTCATGCACAGCCTTGAATTCAGACTGCTTGCCTCCAGTGTGCACACAGTACCTAAGTGAACTGGAAGGGAATTAAATGAACTGGAAGGAAATAAAGAAGTCCATGCATTTTCTCTTTACTTAGCTTGCTGACCTTATCTTCATTAATCATTAATCTTGGAGCTAAGTAAGTTACCATTAGAGTGAACTAGTATCATTTATTTCCCTCCAGAATAATGCTGTTTTATGCAGATGCCCACATATTGCTGAGTATCCAGTGAGGCGCTAGCTGAGGTTTGCTCCTGTGCCCTCAGGTAAACTGTTGGGATTGCAGACCACTCTCATTCCACAGCAAACTTGTCTGGCTTTCCTTCTGCATGACACACTTCATCCATTCTCCCCAAAAGAATAATTCTCTTTACAAGCAAAACTCTTTAACAGGAGGCACGTCCCAGAGAACTATTTGCTCCAGTTGCCCTCTGTGCTGATACTCTTTTATTTTTAAAATAAGCTTTTCAAAATAGTCTGTGGACTGAAAACAAACACACAAGTGGAGATGAATATATAAGATAGATGTGAAATGAAATTCAATCAAGCAGAAAGCACCAATGACTTATTATAGATGAATGGGATGGGAAGTACATTTTGTCTAATCCCAAGGCGTTTTAAAATAACTGTTCAGCATCTTCTCACCTGAAATGTATCATCTTATTGATTTTAAGCTGACTTTTGCAGATGGACTCCATCTGGCTATTTGGCTGTCATGCTTTGGAGTCCTCAACTGCCCAGAAAATGGTGTCACTGCCATTCTTGAAGATGATTTTAGTGTAACTGGTTTAAGGTGAACTAGAACAATAGCCTGGAATGAGAACAGCTGAATAATAATGCCAGCCAGCTAGGAATAATAAGGACAGGGCTACAGCTGAAGTCTTCTGCTATGGGATGGAAAATCTGGGTGTTTTAAGGATTAACCAGCTACACAACCAGGAGAAAATATTTCCAGCTGGAACAGGATTTTGTCAGTTTTCACTGTGCAACATGGTCAAACAGGTAAGATGTGTCAGGTCACTTATTACAACTATTTGTTTGCCAGCTACATTGTTCCACCTCTGGCCTTTTGGCTTCCTAAGATATCTTACCAACTACCCCCAGATTTTCTTTTATCAGGTATATAATTCTCTGCAATGAAAAACAAGCCCCATCATTGCAAAACAGCAGGGCAGTCAAAGGAAAGAAAAAAACAAGAAGTAAAACTCTGCAGATATGAGAGTAAAATGAGAGCATATTTCACTTTGAGCACTGGAATTGCATTTCAGGGTTGGTTCACTGAGTCATGAGCTTGGGCTGAAAGGGTTCGTGGTCTATGCACTTAGTGAGCAAGTCTGTTCGAGTGTGCACGATGGAGGGAAAGCTGGCTGCATGATTTCCCTCTGCGAGTTAATGTTTAATATCAACTTCAGTCATGACAAATTTATGCAGAGTGAGAACATTTCAAACATGCAAACTCAAATGCTATCCAAATACCCTGCTGTTTGACAAACACCATAGACAGAGTTCAAATATATCTTGGAGCAACGCAGGAGTTTAAGCCTGGGTTCCCTGGTGCACGCCTGTACCAACGTGGGATGCGTTGGGGCAGGGTTTTTTCTCCAGCTGCTTGGAGTGCCCACGTACCATGAAAATGGGGTTGAAGAGCAGGATGCAAAAGCTGATGCTCCTTACAGCACCTCACCTTTGCTGAGGCACTTGCGGAGGCACCTGCGTGCCTGACTAGAGGCGCTCTCAACGAAAGGACAGATTTCACTTTCAGTCTTAAAAGTGCAAAATGACTCAAAATATGTGCTGATTTAGAAACAACCAGAGCAGGGTTTACCACTCATAAAACCAGTCTACAGCATGTTCTGTACAAAAATTGATGTATCTGGGATTAGAACCGGTTTTCCAGCCTTATTGGCCAAATATGACAGAGTTCAGAATTGTGATCTGAATATGATGCAAGGGCTTGGGCATAAAGACACAAGAAATCACAGTTCAGAATTTTAAATGAGTGCTGACCCTCCCAACTATTTTATTAGATTTTTTGCTTCTAATCAGGCTGAAAAACATCCAAAGATTTTTACAATTTTTCCTCCACTCAGTAAAAAACTTCTTAATTTCCAGGAGGACATTACGAACCACAGCTACATGGCTGGATGAGGGACTTACTCTTGCTATGGTTTGGTGTTCTTTTTAGTTATTTCTTCTACTCTTCTTCTAGAAGTGGTGATACCAACGGAAATTCACATCTCCCTATCCAGTACGGGGATACTTTCTGCTGCTATGCTATTGCCCACATCTGTTTCTGTGGTATGCGCTTGTCATCCACACGTGGGGTATGGGTGGAGCCCCTTGCTCTGAGCACAGACCTGTGTCTGCCCTTAGCCACTTTCCTGCCTACCAGCCTGATGGCTGGAGGAAAAAGCTGGGTTCTACAGCTTGTTAGGACTGATCAGGGCTTGGGGGGACCATGAGAGCAGATTGATTTCAGCTGACCTGGCCATCTCCTCTCCAAGCTCTCAGCAAGTACCTTCACAACAGAGGACGAGGCAGAAATTATCCTAGAGCTTGGCAAAATGAAGCAGATAGCCCTGAGAGCTTCAGTGGCAAAATCTCAAGTGCAGACTCCCCAATTCCAGCTCACCTGATACTTCCTTTCATCTCTGTTGGAGAGGATCCAGCACTGCCCAGCAGCTCCTGCCGCTCAGCAAAATAAGCAGAACAGCACGCCAGTAATTCTGACAGAACAAGAATGACACATTCATCTCACAGCTGGGTATAACTAGCAATGGCCAAAATGCTGTGTATAAAGAAATCAAAGGAGCGTTACACTGTTTATAGGTTGCACCGTTCAAGGGGACCCAGGGTAGCAGTCCCCTGAAGGGGACTGATAGTTTTGAACACGACGTGGTTCATGTGATGCAGAGATAAAAAATGGAGCATTACTTTAGTCTAAATTGTAGCTTTGTTTTTTTGAAAATTAATCACAGCAGGTCAGAGGGCCCAACACGTTTTTAGAAAGATTCAAAAGCATGGTAATCTTTCTAAAAAAAAAAAAAAAAAAGAAAAAGAAAATAGTGTGTGCTAACAGTAACACTGTCAGCATTACATCTAATGTGGAACAACAGGGGCTCTGCTAAGCAGACATCACTTCACCTTAAGTATTAAGCTAATTTCCTCGTACCATCAGGAGACAGCTTTCCTGCCAATCACTTCTGTGTGCATGACAGTTTATGGCTTAACTGCTTCTATCTTGTATCATTTAACCAGATAGTATCTGTTTTGACATTCATGACTGAGATACTTGGCTTGTAATTGGGAATGAGTACAACAGAGCAGAACAGAATGATTTCCTTTCCCAAGGATGGTTGTTAGGGTGATGTGGCATTCCGGTGCTTAACTCTCTACACCATAGAAACCTTCCTAGTAATTCTGCAGAATAGGGCAAGCAAAGGCTCATGCATGATTATAAACACCTTGGAAGATAGGGACATGCCCTAGAGGTACATGGGCAAGGTAACAGTAGATGCCAGTGGTTTCATCCATAATTGTGTATCGGGCTTTGCACCAGCAGAACGCAGAAATTTGCATGGACCTTGCACAAAGCTGGGAACACACGGCTGCTGTGGGGCAGGTAATATGCCTTGCTGCAGAGATAAAGCCCTAAGCATCAGCACACCACATGGGCTTGAGGCCCATCCTTCGCTTGCACAGTATGTTATTTGATTTTGTTTTATATTATTTTAGGAGAATTTCCTGACTATAAGAATATATTTTCTCCTGCCTTGTTTGTTATTTGACCTTCTCCATTTCTTTAATGGCAGGTAACGTGCAGACACCGTTGATGAAATCTGCTGTGGTGGTTTCTGCTTTCATCTACAGTGGAAAAGTGGCTGGTGTTCAAACAAGGTAAGCCAGCACTGCCCTATTTCACACCAAGCCCACCTCTGGATTTTTCTGTAATTCAAAGAGGGTATCACAAAATCTGATGCTAAGCATTTCATAATCACTTAGATCAGAACTAAGATGGTAAAGGAAAAGATTTTACAATTGCACGTCAGAGGAGCACTACTATTATTCTTCCTGAATACGTACAATATAAGGAGCCTGATAAAGCTATTGATAGTGCAAACCAGGAAGAATTATGAGACCAGAAGAGGAGATTGAGTTCTTTGAGCAGTTTGATGTAACCATTACTGTCAGGTGAGCATCCTAATTAATGCAGGTATCTCATTCTAATTGCATGGATCAGGCTGCTTTGTCTTTTCAATAATCTATAGAGCTGTACCTGGCATTAATCTTATTAATGGAACTATTACGCTGCCTACAAATTAATTTCCTGCATGAGATTATCTACTGAATGTGCTTGTGTGCAGAGGGATTTCTTTCTTCTGAACTGTACAAGTGGGAATCCCTCCAAAGTTCTCCAGATTTGAAGATTTATACTTCCAAAGTTGACCCCTGATGCTGAGGCTTTGAGTGTCGATTTTAAATATCTGGATAAAGAAACCATAGTCTTTCATTTCTGCTCTTTAAAACAGTGCTGCTGCTTGTATCATGCAGCTTGTTATATTGGGAGCAGTCCTGTTGATTACAGCATGATTATTTGAGATTAAATGAAATAGTCCTGCTTAGTGGAATGTGGATTTTGTAGCCTGGTGTCACTGAGAGGGGGAAAACTGACTGTGGAACCATTGATTGAAGGCAAAAAAGAATTTTGCTTTTTAGTCCAAGGAAAGGGAGTCCAAACGGGAAGCAAAAGATAGGCATCTAACCCCAGTTTAATCACCTTACTACATGGGCTGCTCTGTAGGTCTCCATGAAGTCCCCAGTTACCAAAAATGTTGCCCTTGATGAATTTTCCCCCTTCTCAAAGGGAGCTCTTGTGTAAGTTATGTGACTCTACAAAGGTGCTAGGAAGCAGAAGCAGAAACAGCTCTGGAGTTGAATATCACAGCCAGAAAGAAAATTCATGAAATGAACATTAGGAAGGAAAACTCCATTAAATGACTTATGATGCCTTCCTTAGCATGTTTGGATGGATGCATCCACTTAATTTTCTTTTAAGAAACAAACAGAAATTGAGGACATTAGTTCTACTGTGCATTTATTATTGAAAAAGATGAACTCAGCAGTCTTCCTGTAATTTTGAAGACTTGTTTAGATAGGCCATATGTTTTTTTTTCAGGATTTGTGGAAATTTTTCCATATGAATGTCATGTGGAAAAAAATAATAGTTCTGAAGGTGATTACACTTCAGATGCTGGTTTCCTCTCTAGATACATGCGTGTGTTGCATACTTGGTGGCAACTCGTTCCTGCAGGAGTGAAGTAGCCCAGGCAATTGCAAGGTTCTGATCTCTATCTACCCATCTCCTAGAAACACATGTAATTACATGTACCTACATGTAATTTGTTGGGTTAAGTTTAAGAAGCCCCTTTTCATATAACTTCTTTATTCACGAGCCTGAAAGTTTAATAAGAAAGCAGGCAGTAGGATGGAAACTCAGTGAGGCATTTGTTGCTGCTTAGTCCTGGTGATAGACATGGTATTGTGTGGGATGTGCACACAGCTATAGTTCTACCACAAGCTGAGTATTCACCTCTAAATAAAATAACAATAATCCACCCTTCCCTCTCTGGAGATAATCTCCTCAGAGAATGGGAGGCCCCTCTCAGCCAGGGTGAGACAAAGTTGTATAACCCAACAGTTGAAAGGAAACGCCTTCTTGAAAAATGCCATTTCCAGAGTTTGGCCTCAATATAGGCAGCTTTTTTTTTCTGCCTCACATTGATGGAGCACGAAAGTTAAACACCTAATAATTTAGATTTCTATTAGAAACACAAGTGAAAATTGAAGTGACAATAATATAATAGTACTATGTTGTCACTGATGGCTGAAGCTTGGAGCTGTCAGAATTTCTAATAAAACTGAAATTGAAGTGACAAAAAGAAACAATTCCTTGTTAAAGTTTTAATTTTGATACACCTCCTTGGCTGTATCTGCTGTGTGTCAAAATGAGTGGAGGTGGGAAGGATGCATCCAAGCCGTGCTGAGACCCTCATGCAACCCCAGGGGCAACTGATGTCTCTACTTGACCTAAGGATGCTGAGCCTGGTTGGATTACAACCCTCAGAGCAAACCCATATGTCTCCATGCCGTGAAGCAGAGGTGGACACAATCTGAGTAAGTGAAGGCACTTAATTTCAGCCTGAAAGCCACTGCGTGTTTAAGACATGTATTGATTTCCGTACTCTGCTAGTGCTTTATGAGTGATTTCTTATTTAAGTGTCAGGTAAGAGACATGAAAGGAGACCTAATTAAAGTGTACATAAAGTACATGTAGTAAATCTCTTTGGCATGTCAGCCTGCTTTAGAGCAGCCCAGGAGAGCAAACAAGATGGCATAAATGAAAGATAAAGAAATACTAATAGTCTGTGATGTTCCCAGAACAACAGCTTAGCTTGTGAGACGCTAACATGAAGCAGCTGGGAATACCAAAGAAGATGTGCTCTTCCTGGGACACGTTCCACAGCCCTAAAGCACAAAACAATGGGAATTTTACTCTCAACTTAAATAACAGCCCTGTGTTTATCGCTTGTGTCATAGCCATTATTCCATCAGTGTTTTAAATTAATGCTGTCTCCTCATCCGCGATCCATCCCAGTGGATTTTTATACCAACAAGAACATCACAGAGACAAAGAGAGTGCAGAAAATACTAGGGAAGTGAAAAATATAATGATTTTAGTGTTAGAGATCCATCAGTATCAGGACAACAAGCTATTTTTTTTTTATGACAGTTCCTAGCAAAGCTGGTGCTACCATCCTTTGAGGAGGAGCAGACTGTGCTCAGAATGAGCTGGGGGAGACACCAGCATCCTCACATGCAGATTTTGGACGAGTTGAAAGGCTCATTGCTACAGTGAATCAGCAGCTTTATGGCAACATTTTCAAAAGCAAACTGATTTTGGATTGTCTATCTGGATAGTCGAAAACAGATGCAAGTTTTCTCTGCCGTCAGACCCAGCTAGTTGGAAATTCTGGTCTGGAAGTTATACACAGCTGCTTTCTGCTTTTGGGAAATGCTGCTGCCAAGGTAATAAATACTACTGGAAATAAATACCACTGTATATTGGCTTGGGCACAGCACCGCACTAACTTATCTCTACAGCTTTTTGGACTGAAGCTGGCTTGGGTTTCTGCGCAAAGGAGCTAAGGTCCACATCAAAGTATTAAACAACTGACTACCAAAAATAACTATCCAGAGCTGAGTTACAGTGGGTCTTGTGCTGCTGTTTTCCTTAGCTCCTCCTGAAGACGAGTCGGGAGTTTTTAAAAATGGTATCACTTCTCTTTTATAAACGGCCAGTCCAGAATCTGCACCGCAATCCTTCTAAACTCCCACAGTGGTCCTTGGACAAGGAGAAAGCTATTCCCAGTCTTTTATCTTGGCTGTGTGACCTGGGACCTATTTTAATTTTACTCATCCATTCTGTTCATTAAGTCTGCATTAGGGTGAAAATCTTCTCTCTTAACCTCTGGGCTTCCTTATGTTGAGCCCGTGCCCCTTCTGGATAATGTGATGGAGTGGTGCATGCTAAGAGAATCTGCTCATTTCTAAACATGGTCATTAATAAGGAGCAAGATGGCTTTACCACAGGGAAGCCAGTATTACTTGGCTGACAGTGTCCCTTATGATCCTGGAGAGACTTTAACGGATTGAACAGGTTGATGTTGTCATTTTCAATTTGCCAAACCATCTGACAGCATTCCCAACAATTAGTACGTACAAAATATGGAAACATGTTGCCTTTTACATTAAAAAAAGAATATAAGGAGCTGCCTGGTCTCTGGAGTTGTATGATAACCTGTTATTCTGAAGCACTTGCTTTGACTTTAAATAGATCTCAGTACAGCAGAGTCACCCTAACCTTGGGATAAATTTAGATGTTGCCTGAGTCAGTAGAGGGGTTTGGGATCATTAAAAGCTGATCAGGAATTAGCACGTTCCTCCTGTGGTTGGGGTTGAAGGATGCGGCGGATGCACTCGTGCAACCCAGTGGTGAGCAGTGCTGGCAGACACGATGGGACAGGGTCATGGGAGGATTGCTGCTGAGACCCCCGTGCATAGTGCCTATCACACCCATCACCTTCCCCACCACTGCAGCTCCCACCCCCCAGTCACACAACAAAGCAGGAGAGGGAGCAAAGTGACTCACCCAAGGTCAGGCGAAGGGACGGACCCAAACTCCCATCACCTTGTCCCCAGGCTGCTGCACTGCAGATGAGAAAGGAGAGAAAAGATGGGACAAATGAACACTCATGAATCAGGAGGTGCTGCAAGAGAGGTCATTTACCCCGGCTTGCTGGAATTAAAAAGTTACTTTTGTTTTTGGAGTGGACGTGCGACCATGAAATGCAGCTGTCAGCTAAGGAGAGATGGAAAGGAACAACTAATGTAAAAAATCTGAAGGCAGCAGACATATATTTTTTAATACAATGGCAGCTGCAGTCATTTTAGATCCTCCACATCCTATATTAAAAAGAAATACATCTTCTGGCTCCCGACAGTGGGGCTGTGGCTTGCTCTGCATGTGACATGGGGTGACCTTCTCTGAGAGCAGGGTGGGCTCAGGAGGGAGGCATTCTTCCTCTCTGAGAAGCTGGGGGGTTCTCAGTGAATTTCCAGTACAAAAGGGCAGGAGCATCTGCTTTTGAAAGGCAGGGTTCAGCCCCAGTATTTTTCCTCCCGACTGGCAGTGGGTATCTCGTGCAGTTCTGTGCTGTGGGGTGCACGTGTGAGCTAGGGCACAACCTCTCCTTCCACCCTGCTTTCTTCTTTGCCACAGCACCTGAGGAGAAGGGATTGGGGTATCAACAGGAGATTCTTTCAGAGTGCATGTGGTTTTTGTGGGAACTGTGGACTGAAATCTTCCTTTAAATAAAGCAACCAGCCCAGGCTTGGTGATGTGTCCCCACCTAAGATAAGGGCAGGAGTTAAGACCTTCTCTCACAAACCCCTGTCAGCAGGGAAGCGACCCCGATTTTTCACTGTATAGCAACAGATGATGAATAATAGCTCAGATTTCACTACCTGTGGTGAGGCAAGTCCTGTAACCCCAGAGGTCGAAGCTGTGCTCGGCAGGCTGTGTCTGTCTTAGTGCTGAGAGCAATACTCAGAAACCACCTGCCAAATACCTCTTCTCCTGGATAGGCACAGTCAGCCTGGCTTGCAGCCAGGAGATGGGGGCAGAAAGGTCAGAAGGAAGCCCCCAGACTGGTATCAGACCTCCTTGGGTGGATTCAGTGATGCTCTGGTGGCTGCAGGTTACCACGCTTCAGATTTCTGTATTTTTAACTGTTGGTGATTACTTGAGGACTTTGGTGCAAACACCCATTGCTCATAGGAGGAGATGAACATAGTCAGAAGGGCTGCGTTGTGGCAACCAGACATTTGAGACTTCAAGCATCAGAGTTGTGTGCGTGCAGGAAACAAAAGTCTTCCTCAAGCATCCAAATCCAAGCCAGAAGTGTAGGAAGATTTTTGCTTCTTTGCAGGTTCTCATGCTGCTTTTCCTAGAGACAGTTTTGAGAAAGACTGTCAGAATATCTTCAACAAAATACTAAAGAAACACACTGGGAACTGTGAAAGCTTGGATTTGAATATAAATATGAACTGACAAGCTGCTTTGCGTGGTATCATTAAACTTTGCGGTTAGACTTTTTTTGAAAACCAAATTATCTTGTAAAAATATGCCTGTAATAGTCAACTTAAGATGAAAACCGCTTATTTTTGTGTTTAGTGTAATAACTAGTAGAAGGAAAAGTTTCCGTGATTTAATGTTTAATAAGGTTTTGATTTATTTTTACATTTATAGCAGCCTAATTAAGAATAACATTCATGATGCCGCAAGCACACGGGGGCTATAAAACTGAAGAAGTCCAGGACGATTTTAAGATGATTTCACGCTCTTAAGTCTAAAACAAAGGTCGAAAGAGCATTTTAATGTAGCTGCAGCCAAGCTTAAGTTAGGGCATCCCGAGCAGGAGGGAACAGCTCGCACCTCGGTGATGCTCAAATATCCCTGTATTTAAGGAAGAAAAGGGACTTGGTGAATTTTTCCGGGCAGGTCGATTCAGAGGGACCTCGGTGACCGCTGGATGTCACTGTTAAGTCGCACAAAGCCCCGAGCTGTGCCCCCGTGGCCCGGCTCTCAGCTCCCCTCGCCCCCAAGGCTGCCGGGGGGCTCACCCGCAGCAGCAGCAAAAACCGCTCCTGGCTTGGAGACAAGAAAACTGCTGGCTTTTTCTGGTGTTTTTTCATTATTTTTAAAAGCTATGTAAAGTTCAAAGTGCTGGAGCAAAGCTATTCAAAGGCAGGGGGTGAAATTTAGGGCAGCAGGAAAACCAAGTGAGATTTGGCTTTATCCTTCCTTTCAAACAAATCTCCATACCCAAATCACCGTAGCCTAGGATGCGAGGTTTGTTTGGATATACAAGGTGTGAGGATTTGTAGGCGACTTGATTTCACTGCTATTTATGCTGCAGGAGTGAAAAAGAAAAGTGCCGTAATTCATTGGCACAAACAGGCTTAATACTAAATTGGAGCAACGAATCCTGCTGTGACCTGGGTGTAGTCCTCAGGACTTTTCTTCCCCAGTTCATGGATGTGTGGTTAAGTACTTTCGATATATTAAACACACACTCAATATTGAGTAGATGTTTACGTTGTGTTTGGGCACTGGAACAGGCTGCCCATGGAGGTGGCTGAGTCACCTTCCCTGGAGGTGTTCAAGGGATAGGGGGACGGGGTCCTGAGGGACATGCTTTAGTGTTTGATAGGAATGGTTGGACTCCATGATCCGGTGGGTCTCTTCCAACCTGGTGATTCTATGATTCTATTCTGCTAAAGGACAGAAATAGCTTTCTCCAGTTGTCTCCTATTTCTCTTCATTCACAGCTCTGACAACAGGTCTGTTGTCCATGCAGACTTTGGACAGTGTGCACTTGTCTCTAGTTTTAGTGCCAAAGCCATGGAAAATGGGCTCATATTATCCAAGCCTCACTCCGGAGCAGGCCTGTTTGCCAGGCTATTTTTACTAAGAAGTGGCCTGTTTATGCCATCATAAAAATTTCCTTTGAAAGAAGACCTGTTCTTGAATTCACAATGGGCTGTGACAAACTGTGAATTTCAAACAGGTCCACAATTTGTTATAAAAATGTCTCACTTCTCTTCACATGAACAAGTTGCTGTAGATATTTGCTCCAGCTCCATCACAACCCCCCATTGGTGATGTGGGGCTGATTCCTGTGCTGTTTCCACCTATGCTGACCCAGGAGAGCTATCCTGATGGTAGGAGCTCCCCCATCATTTAACTGAGTTCAGCCTCCAGCCCATCTTTAAAATTCCCCTGCCTCCTGACACCTCAAGGGCTGAGGGTTTGTGTGTCATGACCCTGTTCTCGCTATCCACTGGGGCCTCGTAAAGTTTTTCTCTAGCTTAATGACCCACTGGAGTATTCAGAGGTAATTTACAGTGGTAGGAAGTGGGGTTGGAACCACTGAAAGAACAGAGTTTATTTTACCTTTGGATAGCATCTTTGTGACAGCTTTCTGTCATTGTGTGATAGTACAGGAGGGTAATGACCTGCTCTGGACCACAGGTGCCACCTCGGAACATACAATAATTTAATTCTTTTGGGAACAGACTCATAAGTGCTCAATGTTTTATGATGGACAAGGTCATAGTTTCTTTTTCCTCCCTCTCCCCTAAACCAGACTTTGGCTGTGTCACAAAATCCCAGTCACAGAGATAGTACCAAACATAGATCCTGCCATAACAGCTTTGCAGAGGCTGCAGAATCCCTTGTAAAACATCCCATTCCTCCCAAAACACAAGGTGTTGATATGATAAACTTTTTCCTGGGACTTACTTATCCCTTCCTTTGAATTGTGAGCCCAAGTGAACTTCACTTATTCCCTTTGTTTCGTGGATACCAAATCAAAATTCTCACTTTTGTCTATTTGCCTTGATTGGTGTCAGTTGTAATAAAACATCTATCTGAAGAAACCTAAGGAGAACTTAGCAAGGTGTTTGAGGCTAACCGAAGTGTTTCATTCTCCTCAATAGCTGTCAGCTAAAGTAATGACAAAATAGATCGCCAGTAAGGAGAAAACACTCTCAAGGCCTGAAATATGTTTGAGTGTATGTGTAAAAACACAAGGTATAAGGAGGCCTTAGATTGCAGCTCAACTCTGTGTCATCTCACCAATTTCCTTTATTGCCAAGCCTCCTTCCCACTGCCCTGGCTCTGCTCCCCTGGTTGTTTCAGCCTTCTCCCTCTGATTTCTGACATTGCCTCAGTCCATCACACTGAGGGGAAAAAAAAAAAAAAATCTTGTGCGATTCAGGCACTGAAAGCAGGAGGGTTACTAACATACTGAGAAACGGCTCATTTTAAGTGTAGGGTAGGAATATCTGATCCATTTTCCAGATTTGTGTGAGAAACTGGGGAGACATCAGCTGCAGTAATTGTTTCTGACTTCATCTGAATTTCACTTCATTAAACCAAACTGAATGTGAGATGAACTGCGGAGGGAGCAGAGTTAATTGAACTGGCTGGAGTGCCTTAAAAACTGGGACGAGGTGGGAAAGCAGGGCAGTTTGCTTGGGAGACACCAGGCAGGGAGCAGGCAAAGCCTTGTGCTTTGTGGAGTTAGAGGAGTGGGCAGACACACCAGAGCAACCAAGTAGAAGGAGCAATTTCATGGTCAGAGATATTCATAGTGGAAGATAACCTAATAGTAATTATTTTTACGAGCATTGCAGATTAGCGGCAAAGAGAAAATCAGATGTGGGAGTCTGCGTAGATGGAGACTATCTAGAAGTTATGCTGCTGCAAGGGTGTGGGGAGACACCAGCTGCTAGGTAGTTTGGTACATATTGCCCCTGGGGAGTGGGAAGAAAAGCTGTGGATCCTTTAAGCACTCAAATGCTTTCAGCCACATAATGTTTGGATTAGGACCCACTCGAAGGTGCAGAGTGCATACTTGCTGAGTTCAAAGCTGCCAGAGATCTGCTGGTGCTTATTATAAGGTAAGAAAGAGAGAGGTAATGTCCTTATTGCTCAATCAGTTACACATAGATAGAAGATAAGAGATTCTGAATGGGGAAATGAAAGTTATTATTATCTGGACAAAACCATTCCTCCCAAAATTATAGTAATAGGGATAAAATTTGTAGGGCTGCCAGAGGAGGAAAGAAGACCTTGATTTTGCATTAGGAGGTGGCAGGAGTGCAAGTGGGGTCAGATCCCTCCTGGCACGACATTGTGCCACCTGTGAGGCTCCAGGCACTTGGTCCTGCTCGTTAGCAGCATACGGACTGGAAGGAACTCCCAACAGAGCTGCTGCACTGCACTGATTAGGGGCAGGAGAGATTGATTTATGATGAATGAATAAATAGGTAAGATTAAAGTGTGGCTAAATGGAAAGGAAGGGGGAAGAGTCTAGGAGTATTTGAAGGGTGTTAAGAGTGAGAAGGGAAAAATAAAGATAGAACAAGAGGTTTTTGCTATGAGCAACAGGACGAAATTCAAAGGGAATACTCAGATTTTATGCACATGGGTTTACCTAAATAAGGGGGCAGCCCAGAATAGATGCTCCTCACTTGCTCCCTGGAGCACACCTTGTGCTGCACAAAGACTGCTTTGAGCGCTCTGGATGTGATGCTAGCTATGTGAAATAAGAGGCATTTCTACATTGAATTGACAGTGCCCTTCACACTCACTGCAGCTTATTCCTCACTAACCTCCTCATGTAGACAACAAGTATTTATCGGCATAACTTTCTTTCTTAGTAGTGAGACTTAAGCATGCAAAATAATCCCCTCACTGGAAATGCAGAAGTAGCTGTAATGCTTGGCAGGTGTGAAAACTAGTCAGGCAACAGAGAAAGGGGTTTAAGAAAGAGATCCTAAGGAAGATCAGTGCCTGTGGTGGCAGCTTCAGTTACAGATCATCCGCTAAAGCACACATGTAGGCACTGTCTGCGCAGCTGCCCACCTAGCTAGGTGGCTACCCCAGGAGAAGTATAAGCATTTTCACCAGCATTTTTTCATGCCACTGAGGTGTTCCCTTGAGAGGACAATACACTATTACAGGAGCTGCACAGAACAATCTTGTTATATATACATGGACTTAACTCCAACTCATCCATCTTAACAGGACTTATATAATTTTCCTTGATGGTTCTGATTTTCTATCCCATTAATAATAAAAAAGCTTCTCTTCTTATATATAATGCAATTCAACAGTAAGTCTCAAAGGAGGATCAAGATCACTTTGTCTTTCCATCAATTTGATACCAATGCGTCTCTAGTTAAAGAGCTCCAGTGCGAGAATAGTGAAAGGGACTGGAGATTCATCCTGTCGCATTCAGCTTTGAACCCAAATTTCTCTGAAGACAACAAGAATCTTCCAGCTAATGCCAGCAGACTTTCCATCACCTCCTGAAGGGTGTACTAGGGAGACTAAAGCCTCTGTTTTCACCTGATGTAAATTAGGATGCCACGGTGACTTCAAGCTGGGTAAGGCTAATCTTGACTACATGAGAAGTGGGCCCAGAAGTTACCACATAAAGGGTCTATGATTTTTTTTCTGACGTACATTTAAAATTGGTGTCTGGAAAAGGGCTTGTTAGTCAGTGTTTGCAAATGGAATACTTCATGACAGTGCTAATTAAAATAAATGAAACTTGACTTTTCAAGATGATGGGTTTTTATAGCAAAGTACAGTAGTTTGGAAACATCTTTAATTTAATTGCAAAATACTTTCTCTGGTTATTTACTTAAAATTATCTCCCCTTGCAGAGCTGCACCAGTATTCTGGATGCACACTCATGATTTCGACATTTCACATTACATTATCAAGTTAATCTACCCAAATCATTAACCCCCAGCAGGAAAGATTTTTAATTATGTAGATTCACCAAGTATTTTTCAAGAACTGTTTTATCTCTAGGAGTTCAACCATAACGTACTGTGAGGAGAGGAAGGGCACTGTCCTACACTTGATTTCATGAACCAGCATCTTGTAAGAGGCTTCCAAATGTGCAGCAAGTTTCAGCAAATATATCTTATCCACGACACAAAACAGCTAATGCCCTGGAGATTCCCTGCCCTCCTGGAAAGAAGTACTGATGAGCGCTTCGGCAAGCAGGAGGGTAATTTAGACCAAGCTGAGTCTAGTTTTTCCCTCTAACATAAGCTAATTTTATTTCAGGTTATCTCACTTCTGATTTGCATCTCAGGACGTGGTATCTGAATCAGGCTGGAGCTAACAGAAAAGTGGTCATGGTTAGTACTGCTTTTACATAGGTTAGAATCCACATAAAAAATTGAAAACAATATCAAACTCTATTTCTTGTCATCATGGGGAAACCAAAGCTTTGGGAAGAGGATGGAGGGAGAACACTGCATTAGTTTTTAATAATTAGCACTACTACTAGGTGTTGGTTTGGGCCCTTAATTCATGCCTTACCTTGCTTGCATGAACCCCATGGTAGGCAGCCTTTCTCTAGGTGTTTGCAGGGACTTAGCTGTGTTCTCTCTCTCTGGGAAAGGCTTCTTGCTGGGAAACAAAAGCATCAATATCGTAAGTTTTGGAAAAATCAGTGAGTCACCACTGGTAGAGCTACATAAAATTCTGCTGATTTACTCATCCGAATGACTGTCAAAAACTGAGCAGCAATTGGGAGGAAACAACTGCACAAATGTGGTGTCCTCTCTGCTAATGGCATTGGTGGGGTCAAAGCAAGGATTCATACCACCAAGTGAATTTCATATGTAGGATGACAAATGATGACAATCCCACAGGAAAGGAAACATTTGAAGAGCCAGCGTTTACTCTCCTAATAAAGACAATACCAAAATCTTACGACTTGTGCAGCCAAATGCCAAACACAAGCAAGAAATAAAGCGCTTCAGAAAGAAGAGTGCATTTTAATTGAATCTGTCACTGATGGGAATCACATAGTGATTTTACAGGTGTTTGGAAGCCTCTTCCATGGCCACTTCTATCAAAGAAAGTTCATTTCAAGTTTTATTTTATCTATTCTTGTTCCTGAAGCCTCAGAAATCTCTAATCTGTCAGCCTATGTGATGTTTCACAGTGTTTCACATTGCTGTATCAAAGTTAGTAACAGCATCTCTATCTACTGCTACAGACATCATTATTTATTTGCCCTGTGCTGCACTCAGAAGTCCCAGATGCAATCAGAGTTATTGCCGAGTCTGCACCTAATTTAAACGTCAGTCTAATACCAGACAAGCCACTGTACTGCCAGTATAAATATGTGCTCTCTGATCATGGGAATGGACTTGAAACTAGCAGCCCTTCAATGAATTTCTTTTTTTGGTTAACATCTTTCTTGCATTTCAAATTGGCTAGGATCCTACCAAAGACATATCTGACACCACCAAGAAGAAACACGCTGTCTCTGTCCTCTTCACTTTTGTTACCTGCCTGTTGCTGTCCCCAGAGCTGTGGACGCTGTCTGCTGCCAGCAGATGTATGACTGTTGAACATAGGAATGAAGGGAGAGAGATGAACAGCTACTTCATAGCAGGATGTGCTAAGTCCAAAGGTCGAGGACATGATGTGTCTGTTGCGTTGTGGCAGAGACAAGCTGAAGTATCCATAGGCTTTTGCCTGGAAGATCTCTGAAGGCAGCACAATCTAGCCGTAGCAATATGTCATCATATGTCTGCATATAGGAAGACCTCATTTACAGAACACAAAAAAAATGCAATGCGTGTAGAGGCAAAGGGCAAGTTTCCCTGATAGATTGGCCTGACCCTCCTGAGGGTCTTTAGGGAGATTAGTGGATGTTTTCAGGAGCTGCAGAGTGTTTGAACTTTAAAACAGGGTGAGCAGGAATGGAGAAGGATCAAGACCTCAGGAAAAAAAAGCAGTTGCTTGGAAGTACTTTGTGTATTGCTTGATGCAAATGAGGTACAGAGTGTGGATCTAATTGCAAAAAAAAGAAAAAGAGAAAAAAACCCATTATCCTTTTGAACTGGCATAAATCAGGAAGAGCCTGGAAATCAGCTGTCCGAATCTTCACCAGTTTTCCTGGTGTTTAAATGAAGTTAAAAGAGCTCTGCTGGTTTACAGGACCTAAGGACATGGCCTGATGGAATTACACAAGCATGAATATGCTCTAAGCCAAAAGAGAATTAGACCCATTATTTTTAAAAAAGCAAGGCTTGATTAAGGATGTTCAGTATAGGTTTAGGAAAAAAGAGCACTGTCATGCCTCACTAACTTTGCTGTTCTGTTGAAACATGACTACCAGGGAGCTATTACACTGCACTGGGATTTTCTAAAAAACTAATCAAGGAAGTGTGGTTTCAAGGAGTGTGGGGAACAGGACTTTTGTCAGTGCTAATTGCAGGCATTAATAGGAGCCCTAGCATAGCTAACTGTCTGGTACTCTGCTGAAGTTGGAAGCACAAGTGCACTTCACTTTATGGGTGCAGACATAGAGAGATAATTTCACTTGCAGAATGGAGAGGCAGGATATGAGCTCGAGAGGAAACATCCTGATCACTCCTGACATGATCAGTCAGAGGTTCAAGAGCTGCAAGGAATAGAGGGGGTAGTTTGGAAGGCATTTCTTAAGATTAAAACATAATTAATGTAGATGCCTCAGAGGCTTAGTTCTAATATTTGCGAAATACAGAGCAAGAGCTTTATTATTTTTAAATGTACTGGATAAAACAGGAAGACCAAGTTCTCAGCAGAGGTGTGTCAGCAGATATTTAACAGTCAAAAGCCAACGTTGCCATTGCAAGTTGAGCATGTGCTAGGAAAATAAGGGGGTCTGGCCCCATAGAAAACACATTACAAACTGTGGAAGATGGGAGACTGCTGAGACTTGGCACCGGAGCTGAGAGCAGCCAGTACAACATGTACATGCAGGGACTGTTACAGGAGTCACTGGGATGGGCTGTGTCAGATAAATTCAGTGAAGATTCACTGTTAGCAGTTCTGTCACTATTGGAGAGGGGGCATCAAACATGTCCCACACGGGCCCTTTACTTCAAAAGTCTTTGAGTTATTTTCTTAGTCATATCCCACATCAGAAAGCCTACAGATCAACTTCACACCATACAAAGTTAACACTGGGTTTTTTTCAGAGATAGTGAAGCAGTTGAAGTTGATTCCTTTTTTATTTCTTTAGGGTTTTATTTTTGTCTTTTCTTTGAGTGACAGTTCCCACATTAAATATTGGACAAATAAGACCAATGTAGAACTTGACCACAGACATTAGCAGGACCTCTACTTCTATTTCTTTTTTTTTTAAATCAGCATAATGCAAACAGATCAAACAGTCTTTTAGGTATATTTTATGTTACTTACCACATCTTCTCTTATTCTTGTTTCTATCAAGTCATCTTTAATATTGAAGGATTCTCCTATAATATGAAAGTTTATTAGAGGCCAACACCTCATTGCATCTTTGCATCCAGGTTCCCCTCCACTGATGCAGCTTCTCCAGGTACTACATGTTTTATCTTCCTTCATCATTTCTAGATACAGAAAACACAGTCAGAATATCACAAGTACCCATCTCAGGGAAGTCAAGCACTGCAGCTGCCAGAGATTTTAGCTAACACTGCAGAGCTCCTGAAAAGTCAAGTGTCTTCAGGAGGGGCAGACATGTTCTGCCAGCCCTACTGCAATGCATCCATATTTTTCCCCTGTGTTCAGATTAACTGTCTCTGTCTCTCTGCACAAATTGTTTGCTAGAGGGAAAGCCAGAACCTAAAAGTGTTTATAGTTTCCCCATTCTTTCAAAAAGGGAGAAAAGAAAAGGCTTTATACAGCCTGAGAAACAAAGACAACAACATGGATAAGTAAGAAAGCACAGGTGTAATTACTGGACACAGTAAGAAGTCTTTTAAAAGCTCTTAAATGAGTAGTGTGTACATGTTTACCACTACTGCAGCTGGCATATAACCACAGGAGCACTGTGCTACAGGGATAAAATGAAAACTTGTGGAGGGCTACTGAACACTGGGAATTTTCACAGTGAGGCTGAACAAAATTATTTAGCACTGGGGGGTTCTCTAATTTTGATACACTGGGGAAAAAAAAGCAGTGCCTTTATCCAGGACTAGTTTTTGCTCACCAGTGGCCCAACCCATCCACTGTCTTTCTCTAATGTGATCTGGAATATGAAAGGTGGCATTTGCCACTCGGGCTGTTCAAGAAAATATGCAGATATTCACCCAAGACTTACTAAAGGTCTTCTTCATTCTGTTTTGGTTGCTTTGCCTACCTACCTTCTTGAAATTGTCCAGGGCTTACACTTTGGCATATTTTTAAAAATGCAAACAGATTTTCCAGGCAAGCTTTGAGCCTCAGGGAGTCTCCAGCATTACAAACAACTTAGCTGGTGAAACACTTGAAGAACTTGCTGTGAGAGCAGATGAAAACCCTCCTGAGTTGCGAGCAGCTTTAGCCATGATAGCATGGCCATTATGCCTTGTAGCTGCGTTTCCCTGCTCTTGCTTATAAAAGGTGGTCACGCAAAGACTTTGCAGCCAAGCACAGATTTTGTGGAAGACAAAGACCCAATTGCTCATCCAAGTGGCCCATCTGGCTACAAGTTAAAGACCAACTACATGCATTTCGCAGCGGGTGAGGACTTTTGCCTGACACCTTGTGTGTTTCTCCCCTGCAACAACTGAGGCTGCTGCCAGGGGTACCATTGATTTGAAAGGCTGCAGCAAGGTGCCTCACAAGATGATCCCATTTTTATGGCTGATATTACACTTATCTATATCCATTAAGTACCTCTTTCTCCTCATTAAATTTTGATCATTTTCTCTGATAAAATATGGCTTTGGAAGATTGCTCTTGCAGGTTCCAGCTTTTGCCTTGCTCCCGAGGCTAAGGTTTTAAAGGCACAATCCAGTAAATTACTCCCCAAGTAAGGATTTTTATGCAAATACTCCTGTTAACTTTACATAAGAAAGAGTTTGCTGGATCAAGCCATTATTCCTAAGGCTTACAATGGAAACACAACTGACCTTTAGCTGTAATGAGCACCAGTAAAAATATAAGTGTGACAAAATTGCCTAGATCTTTGCAAGGTGATACAAGCTGTGCGGTGTACTAGCAGAGGACAGATCTCTGAACAGGCTGAAGGAGTTAAGTCATTTCACGGTGTTAGATAACAGCTAACTGACAGCAGATATAATGCATGTTGATAACCAAATGTGATTCGGCAGCTAAGAATGAAAGAACCCAAATATCTGCTAAACCAAGCTGTATGGGAGTTATTATAGGAATGTTCCCAAAGCTTTTGCAGCTGCAGGAAAAGAAAAAAAAAAAGCAAACACGATACTGCAACCTAATACAAAGGAAAGAGGAATCAAACCAGATGGTGCAATTGGTATATAAGCCACCAGAGCAATTTCACCTAAAGTGTGGCATGTTGAATGCTGTGATCGCTGCACAACGTAAATATGCAGCAGGCTATGAGAAATACAGCTAAGCACAAGTGTTATGCCACTGTGCTTGTAAAATTATAGGCAGGATGAACTACCTGGGTGAACGTGTATATGAAAACAAGGCAGAAACATCTCTGACGTTATATCAAATTAAATTCAGCTATACAGAGGTAAAGGGCAGTGAGCCAAATATCTTCCAGCAGGTGGGTGGGTTACCAGTACTGAAGGAAAATGTGCAGTCTGTGAGTGGGCTGTCAGACCAATGAGCTCAAACCCAGGCATCGTTTACCTATTAGTGCTTTCCCTCCCCTTTTTGTCCGAAAAGGCTTTGAAAAAGGCTCAGCATAGCTTAACCCCTAGCAGTGACCAAACAGCAATCCTCACACCTGCCAGCTGCTGCTCCCTCTCCCTTCAGGTAACCAAGCATTAGCATTATTAATGCAAACTCTTGCCATCACTTTGCAGCTAGAACAAAAACAGGTCAGCAGCATCACTGCCACTCCACACTTTCTTTTGCTTCATTTCCACTCCATTTTTTCTTCCCTGCTTGTGCCTGCCTGTGCCCTCCTCTGTCATTCACCCATTGCCTCTTCTTCTTTTCTCTTATACTGCTCTTGCTCTGCCTTCCCTTCATCTCCTCATTGTCCTTTTCTACTCCATTATCCAAGTGGCTTTTTTCTTCATTTCCTTGCTTTTACCTTTTGTCTTTGTTTTCTTTCTGCTCTCTTATGATATTTTTAATGCCTTCCCTTTCCCTCTCTTTTTATTCCCCAGCTGCATTGTCTATTGTATTACTAGCCATTATCTCCAAATATATTTTGATATATTTTCCCCCTTTTTCCAGTTCAGCGTTTTGTTCCCTTTAAGGCACCAGAAAGCACTAAAGGTTAGAGAGGGAAACTGAAAAGCATTCCAGTAGTTTTCCATCAGCCTGTGTATAAAGCACTTCTTTTTCCACTTGATGAGAAAGCGGTAATCAGTTTTCCCCTGCATCAAGCTCTTTTACACAAAGAGATCGCTGCAAAAAGAAACCAAATAGATTTCTAAGTGGCCTACCCCTTATCTCTGCCTCAGTGCCCAGTGAACCCACAGCCTTTTTGTTTGCTGCAGCTGCTGATGCCATGTGAAGCAGAGAAGGTTGGAGGGGGATGGCAGCATCCTGGTTGCTGATGTGTGTGTCTGGCTGATGCTGGCAGTGCTCGTGGTTTGGGTACTGTGACTTGTTTCCCACCTGGAAAACTTAAAGCCCTGATGAGATAGCAGGGAAAGAAGATCTCTAACTTTGCAGCACCTGAAATGGTGGCAAAATGGGAGGTAAAAGAGGAACTTAGGTTCCCCCTCTCTTACCTATAAACTTGGGGGTCCAAACATGGCAGTGTGTGTGCAAAAAATGGTTCCAGTTTAAGGAGGTATGGATTGAAAAGGCATTTTCATTCTCTTAAATATGGTGTGCTCCCTCCTCAGCATTGCTTTTACCAGAAGAAATCAGAGCACCATGTGGAGACCACTTGCTCCCAACGTAGGTGCTATCAGCTCCTTTATCCTTCTGCATTAGCAGCCACAGACCCAGCTGGGCCAAATCATCCCCAGCAGAATCCTTCCCTGCTCCACACAGCCCCTGATTTGCAGGGGCTGGGTCTGTCAGAACCCACCAGATGTACCTCAGGCCAGTCTGACCCACAGGTAAAGGCCCAGGGCTAGGGACTGCCCTGGTGTGAGTCTTCTTAGCCTCTATAATAAGCAAGTCAGAGCCTCATCTCTGGCCAGTTAGATGTTTCCTCTTCTACACAAGCCATTATATGTGGTGAGGGTGTGCGTGGGCTGCAGTGAGCTGGGCAATGCATTAGTGCCATAAGCATTTCTACAAGTTTAGGAGGAGATGAAACAAAACACAATCCTGAAATTATGTCTAATAAGGCAAAGGGAAAATGAGAACATACAGCCAGAAGGTGAAAGCCCCATTATGAAAAATTTGGTTTCCTGTTTTTCTCTTTAAAATATAATTTCAGTCAAATGGATCTTATTTGCACAGTTGCATTTGTCATTCTGTCTTTTTTCTGCAACCACACAATACTTTTATCTCTGATGAGGAAATATTGTAATTGCTTTTGTCTCCTTCTCTACCTTTGTTACAGTTCTCTGCTTTCTTTCCCACCACAAAAAAAAAAAAAAAAAAAAAAAAAGGCCCTCATCTAAGGCACAGGACCAGAGGTTTAATGTTGACAGTGTGCTTTGTCACTTTGGCTCTAGAAAAGGCTTACAAAAGCTTTATTAACAGGCTCATTAGCACGGCCTGATTTACTTCTGCAGACTTTACTCTTTTACTAGTTTCCAGGAGCATCAGCATCAGTTGCAGGGCTAATGAATTCACTCAGATTTGCATGCTAATGAAGCTCCCATGACTCTCTGTGCTCTCTACTTCAAATCGATCTTTGCTGTTGCTTGAGGAATATTAATAGAAATAAAAGTAAAGGGTAGCACCAGGCATTTCATTTGGACTTGCTGTAATCCAAGGCTGCTGAACAATTCATATTTCATACATTACACTGTTTCAGATCTTATTTCTTTCATGCCTTATTGACTCAAACTTTGCAGAAGACATCACCTTTAAGAAATTCCTAGCGTAGCAGTTGGCCAGGGACTCAAGAGACTCCTTACCTAAAATCGTACTTGAGCTCTCAATAAATAGGTCAGTCACCTAAAAGTGCTTCCATGCAGCAATGCAATTCCAGGTATTTTTCCCTAAACATATGAATTTAATTTCCCTTTGACAAAGCAGAAAGCCTTTGGACTTTGGTTGCCTATGATGCCTGTGCACTGCATCACACAAAAGTGGGGTGATGAAGCTCCCCTAGACCTTAAATTCAGCTGGGGATGAGGGACCCAATCCAGGGGGGCTCTCTGGCTCCAGATGGGGGCTGCAGCCATACAGGGAGCAGAGACATCTCCAGGGACATGACAACAGGTGACCTAGCTTGAAGCAATCAGGCTGCCAGGAGCAAGCTTATTCCTCAGTTTCTGGAAACCATCGGGAACCATCTTTCCTGAGCTATCTAGTCATTGTATTGCAGCTGCCAATATAAAAATGAATATATTTATATCATCCTGAAGCATAACAATTGCCATTTCATAGTCTCAAAAGTCAGTTTTTGCCTGAATGACTTTTTTAACAGAGACTGCTTTGATTTAGGCTCTTGTCAGAAAAGCAAAAGGAATTTGGAAGTGCAAGCAAGGATTCAGAGCCCCAAATCACCTGCTGTGGTAGCTCTATAGGCGACTTACCTCATACGATCAAGGCAACAGATCCAACCAAAGTAAAGAGGCAGGTGATTTTCTTCTGTTAATTGGAGATTCTACCCTTTCAGCCTCTTTTTAATTTTAGCAATGATGATTGCTGGTAGATATCTGAAGCCCTAGAAAGAAATCCCATTGCACAATCTTGTTTTTACAAGAATATTTTTGGCTTCTGAAAGTGCACTTAACACATCCAAATTAATGGAAAAGAGGATTCTTCACTGAGCAGCCTCTCGTGCCTGCTCCTCTTAATTTGATACAATAGCAGAGCATACATTGAGATTAAAATGCTCTTTTGGATGCTCAATTGCAAGAAATCATTCAGCAAAAACCAGGGCACCATTTTCACAACATCTCTGGAGAGTGAGGATAAATCAAACAGCTCCATTTTGCTTGCTGCAAAAATAACACAATGGCTACATACTTTTTTTGTTTCCCTCCTCCCCCAAAACAGAAGTAAAGAAAATCAAATAAAATGAAAAGCGAGCTGTGGACTAATTATCCTTTTCTAAATGACTTCATATTGTAAAATAGCCTATTGAATGCATAATGATCATCATTACTACCAACTGCTTGCAAGTGGAGGAAAGTGAAGCGGTCATCCCATCATTATCAGCACTTGTTTCATGAGTGATGCAGAGTGCCAAGGTGAAGCGTATGCTTCATACCCCGGCTGCTGAAAAAGCAAACCAAACTGACAGCCTCAAAATTTTATTTACATTCAGTAGCACCTCACCCTGCCTCCAACTCCACTATCTTGCTGCCCTCTGATGAACTTCGAGGGACCCAGATGCTGCTTGTAGCATGGACGTGTTTTGGGAACTGGCAGCATTTCCCCCAGCTTCCCAGCAGCAAGAAGAAAACAAAGGGCTGGGCTGTATCTTCTGCTGTGGAGTTTAGAAGGGGAAATGTGTGTTAGGGCACTCACCAGGGTGGAGGATTCCCACCCTTGACTCGGTCAGCATTTTTGAGTATTTATAGCTGCTGTTCCCTGCAAAGTAGAACGATTTCCTGGGAGAGGCTGCAGGAGCCTATCCTAAAGTCCCTTTCTCAAGCTGGGCAGCCCAGAGGCTGTGAGAGACCATCCTTACTTTCAGTGAGACCCACCTCTGCCCAACACACATATGCTGCTGTTCTGACCTCAGTGCAGACCTGGAGGGTGCTGCAGACAAAAATCTCATTTTCTTTCCTTTCCTATCTTTCTGTCCAAATGAAACAAATGCGAAGCATGAAGCACACGGATTACACTTTCACTGAGATGGAAAAAGCTCAGAGAGATTAAAATACTCCTCCTATGTTAGGAATGTTCCTAAATTATTCGTGTTGGACAGTTTCCCTGCTTTCAAGCATTTGCAAGTCTTGGTTGCACTATCCTGGCAGGTGCTGTGCAACAGAGGTGTGTGGCTACGGCAGACGGCCACTCCAATTGTCTTCCTTCCAGTCTCACCCTCCAGTTAGCAATTCTGTTTTATGCTCGAAGGCTAAGAGGTCATTTGTAACAGTTTGGCCTGGATCACTCTGAATGAAAACATCCAATCAAGCCCTAATTGTGACAAATTATATTAGTCTGTGCTTGTGCAACTTGCATTGCAGCAACTTAATTCAGGCTGTGCTTAGGCTGTGGAGACCAGGTAAGGCTAAAGAGGTCCCTTCCCCAAACAGAGAGGTGTGTGGGAGACCTCAGCTTCCCCACTGGCTCCATCCTGCTCTGCCTCCCTAACTTGACAACGAGCATACTGTCATCCCAAAGCACTTATGTACTGTCAGTTAGCAGAATCATAGAATGGTTAGAGTTGGAAGGGACTATAAAGACAATTTAATTCTACCCACCTTGCCATGGGCAGGGATACCTCCCTGTAGATCAGGCTGCCCAAGACCTGGGATGCACCTGGCCTTGCACACTTCCATAGATGGGGCATCCACGACTTCCCTGAGCAACCTCTTCCAGGCTTTTGACAAATTAAGCAGGCTAGTCCCACTCCGTGTTCTGTGCCTGCTAAAGGTCCAGGGAGAAAGAACTTCTGGCCTGTGATATAGAAAAAATGTCAAAATAAGGTGCAAGAACAAGGAATGTTAAGGTAGTGTGTATCATTGCCCCACCATTCCTATAGGGAAGGTTCAGTGGACCTTCAAATACTTTTCTCTAGCTCAAGATGCAACAGTGAGGCTGAAAAAATTATTAAAAACTAAAAAAAGAAAAAAGGAAAGAAATCCTAAAATTAATTTTCCGACATGACATATTTTAAAGGGCACTGTCAATTTGCTTTATAATTACATTTCTAAATCACTGGAAGATTACACTGAAGGTTGAACTTTACAAAACCTGAATATTTTTATTTTCTAAAATTGAAAACCTTTTTAGGGATTTAAATACAATCCTTCAGTACTATAAACCCATGTACCTGCAAGAGTAAGGAAATGGCTAGAATGTGCTATCCTTGTTCCTGTTCATTTGTACCTGTGATTTCCCACTGAGGGCACTAAACCTTGTGGGATTCAGAAGTTCCTTCTTCAGAGGTGAGTAGCATGGTTAATCACAAATGCTGAGGTCTCCTCAAAGTTATGACACCTCCCTCATTCATCAGGCTCCTGCGAAAAGACTTGAAGCGTTAATATTTGAGGCAAGAGGTTTATTTTGCTATCTGGCTTTTGAGCCTCCCAGATATCCCCACTTCATGCCTTCAGGCTTTTCTCTGCAATGAGGAAAGCTCCAAGTATCTTAACTGAGAGCTGAGCTTCTCACCTTATCAAATTGCTCCAGGTGAGAGAGAGAAACTGGGCATCAAGAGACTCAGCAGAGAGATCTCCAGGTCTGCCTTTGGGGAGAAATTTGTTTTGAAAGCACTGCAATGAGCCAAAGGGATGAAATCCTTTGTGGGTGGGCACCCTCCCAGTGCCCTCAGCCTAAACTCCACTTGTTTCACAAGTCCTGTGAAAATACAGCAAACCTTGGCTAAATTCATGCCCTAGCTATTCAGGGAACGCTCAGGAAAGGTATCTGGGTTAAATAGGGATGTGATTTAAAAGCACCCAAGCTAAACCACATTAAATTTTAACATCACTGCTCTATATTGAAATCAGGCTTCTTCTACCTGAGCACCCTTCTCTGCTAGATGAAATCCTGTTTAACGAGGTAACTTTCCCATGTGAGCAAACTCACTGCCTAGTCTTTACACGGCAGAAAAATGAAAGCACAAAGCAACTTGACTTTGTAGTTGTCGGGCTTGCCAAATGCACTTAGGAAATGATGGAAGTCCCCGTGCTCATCCAGTACAGGAATCTATATTAGGTTTTTCAAAGTCTTACAAGCACAATAAGCTAATGCAGTCTCTCAGCACAGGTAAGATTTATTTCTCTCTTTCTCTAATATATAAGGTCTCAGATTCTCTGCTTGTATAATCCATCGGCTTACATGGATTTACACCAGATATTGGCATTTGATCTATGACTGGTCTTGGTCTTTTGGCTCTAGTTTGAGTGAAAGAATAAAGTTCAGAGGACAATTAATAGAGAAAGACTAGTTTTATGTGTATTGAAGACAACAAAATTGTAGTCTGATCAAATAGTCATCTAAGTAAATAACCTCAAGAAAACCAATTACTTTCATACTAGGAAGCTACTGTCAGAGTTGTGAGTGTGCTTTTGCTGCATAAGACCAAAAAACTAATATTTGTGTATAAAATGGATATCTGGTTACTGCAATAGTCTAGCAATTCACTGATTATAATTAAAAAAACAACAATCAAAACTCAAGATAATCCTGCAGGTAATCAAAAGCTGCATAAGTAGCAAGTGCTTGTAATCAGCTGTGGGTTTGCTGGATGGCTACCAAAGCTGGCTCTGTCTGCTGAAGGTTGGAGGTGACAATGTGATGACTGATAAGGTAGTTTAGTCTAAAGGAGCATGTGCTAATAACCTGGAGAACTTGGAGGGAAAAAAAAAAGCAACCTTCAATCTACAACAGAGCACCTCACATGAACTATGCAAATATATATGTTTATACAGCACATTTAAGTGAATTTATAGGTTACACTGAAAATTTAGGTTTTATAGCTTCGAACAGACCGACAGCATCAAATGATATTACTTCTAATGTGAGCATGTCGGTGATTTTAACAACATTTGCTCTACTGAAACAAGATACGCCTTGGAATAATAAACAGCAGTTCAAAGATTAGATAAATATGTTTGGCAGTTCCCCTGCCCTTTGCCTCACAGTATGTATGTACCACAATTGAGACTATCCCCAGTAAATTACCACCCTCCATGGGGTTCTCATGTTAAATTATTTCAAATAAGCAAGGCCAAATGCTCTCAACTTAGCCAGAGATAATCAAGTAATGTAAAGCAATTTCCAATAGTTATATTTTTCTGCTTCAGGCTCTTAAAAAAAAAAATCCAAACAAAAAACCACAACAACCAAATACACAGAAAATCAGGGTGGAAAGAAATACGAAATGTTGCCTATTGCTAGCCAGTGCTGGATCAGCAACCATGTGTGTTCCTAAAATTTAAAGTTAGCAGTGCTGGATACCAAGCCCAAGCCATCTTCTATGAGTCAACAGCAGTGAGATGGGGTTCAAAGCTCACCTGTACTTGACAGAAATCTAAGTGGATCTTTCTCATCAGTCAGATGATCTGCCTCCTTCTATAAAACTGCACGAATTAGTTTCACTTCCAGAGCTTTTTAATTACGTTCAAATATAAGTGCACCAGTCAGACAAAGAAGCTGCATTTCCTCCAGAGTTTCAGATCAGGACACTCTCTCCTTAAGGCTTTATTTCAATGTTTGCATTGGCTTTCAATTTACTGCAGCCATTTCTTGCTGTTGTATAACACAATAATTTTCACTGTACGTTCAGAAACTCATTGGAATAGGGATGAAATTTCATGATTTACATAATCAAGCTCTGAGCTGAAAGTTCTGATTTTAGATATAAACCTAAAATAGAAGGGGGCATTCTTTTTGCTTACATTTTGTAAGATCTGACACACCATTTTCTAAATGGTTGTGTAATTCAGTCTTGCTATTGCCAGTATGCCCCATTACCAGTCAAACTAATAGGCCTGGAGAATGAAACCCCCAAAAGAAATCTTCCAAATTAGTGAAATAAATACAGTTAATGATGATAATTAAGTCACTGGGGATAATTGAGAGATTATCCAATTACTATCTATATTTCTTTGGCTTGCAAATAAGATAAGAACGTGTGGAGCTAATCTGTTACAATAATAATAATAATTTTAAAAAAACAGAGGAAAGCACCACAAAGAGGTCCAATGCAGTAATTATTAGATTTCTTCGTGACTGGAGGTATCCTGCCCATTTAATTGCCTAATTTGAGGTTTAAGTAGTCTGGAATAATTTTTTAGGCAGCTGTTTCAACACTGGACTCTTGAGGAGGTGGAGATATTCTGGATCAGGATTGAATTCTCTACCACAAGTCCTGAGGGAACCCTGCTGTTTTCTTGACCCAGACCAAGATGGGTGCGTATGCCCCTAGCAAAGGTCTTAGGATAAATACAGGTGAACTATTTAAAAGTAAGAAGACATGGGTTCAATCTAGAGTTGTGCTCCAAATTCTGGTAGTAATCTTAGGACAGAAGCATTATGCCAGCACGTTCTCGTGTACAAAATGATCCCCAAGTTCCCCCACATCCCCCATCAACTGCAGTGACACTCTTTTGTGGTTGATTTTTGCAGGCATGTACCACCGTGCAGTCTTGTCATCAGGTTAAGGAGAGGTGATTGATTTCCTGTGATCAGGTCAGGTGCTAAGGCAAAATTTTCATCCCAAATATTTCTCACTCTGAGACAAATGGTGGCCAGAGTTTTCAAACGCAGCAAGTGGACTAGGGCCATTAGCCAAACCCCATGAAGACAAAATGATGCATTGGGTAGGTTTACATGCTCATGGATAGGCACTATTTTCGGAGGGCTCACTACATTTTTCTCACTTTTGTTGTAAGTCTTTTTAGGGCCTTGTTTAGCACAGGTGATTTAAGGAGATCTAAATATGGCCCCCAGCAAGTCAATTAAGGATGTGTTTAATTTTCACACGTGCATAGTTCCTTTGGACCACATCCATGGAAATCAATGGCAAGACTGCTGATGGTTTGATTGGCTTCGGATTAGAGCCAGCAATTTTGATTGTAGAGATCAAATACTTAAAATTAAGCATATGACTAATACTTCACTGGGTTAGGGAATCAATTAATGGAAGTGGGGTGCTTGTTATAAGATTTCATTAACTTTCATGCAGATTTTTTTCCTGAACAGAAACTGCATATTCATTGCCCTTGAATGCATTTAGGTAACTTGGAAATGAAAGAAGATGGTTGATACAACAGAATTTTCTAATGAAGCTTTTGCAAGGGGTATGTGATTCTGTAAAGGAAATTAAATCCTTACATTGAGAGACCTCATACCAAGGCCTTATACCAAAAAAGGTAAGTACCACAAAGCTGTTCCAATCTTTTTGAATTTCTTCAGAATAATCTGGGATTGACAAAGCTGGAAGGTGATCACCTTCACAATCAAATCAAAAGGATCAGAAATGATGTAGCAGAATGCGCTCCCCTCTCTGCACATCTTTGTTAATCTTTGAGTAGCTACTGTAGTAAAGCATCCCTCAGCAGTTCAGATCTTCCTTAACAGAGGGCTCTACAAGAGCATTTTTGTTTCCATCCTTGTTCACAGAATCACAGAACAACCAGGTTGGAAGGGACCCATCGGATCTTCTAGTCCAACCATTCCTATCTAACACTAAACCAAGTCCCTCAATACCTCATCCACCTGTGTCTTAAACACCTCCAGGGAAGGGGAATCAACCACCTCCCTGGGCAGCCTATTCCAATGCCCAATGACCCTCTGCGTGAAAAACCTCCTCCTAATCTCCAGCCTAAACCTACCCTGGCGGAGCTTGAGGCCATTCCCTCTCGTCCTGTCCCCTGTCACTTGGGAGAAGAGGCCAGCTCCCTCCTCTCCACAACCTCCTTTCAGGTACTTGTAGAGAGTAATGAGGTCTCCTCTCAGCCTCCTCTTCTCCAGGCTAAACAACCCCAGCTCTCTCAGCCCAGTAAAACTCCATTTCAGGCTCAAAGCTTTCTATGCACTCAGAAAAAAAAAAAAACAAAACAAAACAAAAACCAACCTGAAATCAGGTGGTGGCACATGTTCTGCCAAGGCCTGGGTGCTGCTCTAGGAAGGCTCCTAGGGAAGGTCTGACTACCTGACTACCCAGCTAGCACAGGCTTTGATGGGTTGCACTTTGCAGCAATATGTTTTTATTCCTTGGCCACAAAGGAAGCCCTGGGCAGCCAGCTCAGCTCTGGAGAAATTCCACTCCTAACGGTTCCCCCATGCCAGCCTGAAGCCATGGAAAGGGAGCTGCCTTTGGCCTACAGAGTTGGTGCACATGTCTGTGAGTGTGCAGATGGCTGTAATGTCAAAGCAGCATATTAAGTCACAAAATGTTTCTGTAAATATTGTTTCACACTTGGGTGAGCAAAGCATGCTTTTATTTGAGAGACAGTGCAGGGTGTAAATTACATTGTAATTGAGAAATTGCAAATGCTAGCTATTGCCTTTTTTTTTTTTATTAGTATTCTGTTACTAAAAAGGCATGCTTGTTAGTGGGCATAGCTCTGAGTGAAGCTCCCTGCAATGAGCCCCCTCTTGTTTCTGCAGAATTTCCCTCCGTTCTTCTGGCTTTGCTTGTCTGGATTCTCCTCCTCCTTCCTAATAAAGATGTCTCCAAGCCCATGAGAATTCCCAAGCCTTGCTTGCTCACAGCTTGGCAATCTTCCCCTGCAACATCTGCCAGCTGAGAGCGGGTGGTCTGTCTCTCTCTTTGCCCTGCTGCCCCTTCCTCCTGGCTGTTAGGCAGGTGCAAGTGAGGCTGACAGTCTGCTAAGACCCAGTTTTGTCGCTTGAGGGTGGAAATCAGAAGATAAGGCCCTGTTGAGAGTCTCGGCGTGAAGTGTTCTTTGCTGCAAAACCTGTGAACATGATTTCCCCCTCCGCAGAGCAGCTGGCAGAGGTGCATCCATTGAGGGGCTCATAGGAACACCTCTCAGGTTTGACAGCTGACCACTGCCATCCCTTTGGGCCATGGTGCGGTACAGATGTTCTGCCCCCTTCCACAACGAATACCATTCCTGGAAAACTGCAATTGCAGCTGGAAGCATAAGGAACATTTTAAGACTCTGTGCATCTTTGCAGGTCTTTGCATTATCCTGATTTCTTACACATCATCATTGTACCCCAAAGGGCCACCCACCTAAGACCTGGCAGGAGCATGAGATCTCACAGAATCCTTCTTTTTGCTGCTGATGGAAAAAGCCAATCATTTGTAGCCCAGGCAGAAAGCATCCTGATTTCTGGAATCTTAGGTGTCCTTGCTTGCTGGGAAGCTCCCCTTTAGGCAAAGTAGTGGAGCATGACCTCATTCCTCAGGGCAGTCAATGAGCCTTCAAGCACAGGAGGTGAGGGCAGGAAAGGGAAAGGAAGACAGATCCAGCTGTACTAAATCAACGCTCCATGGGCAGCTTTTGCTGGCAGCGCTCCGAGAGCCCGGGCTGGAGGCACAGAGCTGTGCCCCTATCCCCTGCTGGGAGATGCAATGGGAGCATGAAGGACTTCCAGCTGGGAACTGAAAACTGCAATTGCAAATTGCACCCTCAGTGCTCAGGGGGGTGAGTCAAGCCCATTAGCCAGCTAATCCTCACAACAGGCTTTTGTGAGGCTACTATTTTGTTCTGGGGAAATGTATGATCTACTGATTACACAGTATCCCAACATGCCAAATGTATGCTTGAAACCAGTAAACAATAAATATTTAATTAGCCGGTCATTTTTACAATCACAACAGGCAACAATTAAACTAGCTTTTCATTTCCTGTTCATTTAGTTGTCAGTCTTCTACAGTTACAGTTAAAAGCCAGCTCCTGCCTTGACCACAACCTTTATTAAGATTGTGAAGAGAATATTTAGATTTTATACAAGCTTTTGATCTATGTCGCTGATTTCTTCTGCTGTTGTGCAGATTGTGGGCATGCCTCACATAACCATTAATATAATGTGAGTTGAATTTGAAACGTAGAAGCTCATTTTTTTTTACTCTAACAGTGCAGACCAAGGTTTCAGAAAGCAGTAACACTTGACAACACAGTTATGATTCAACTTGACACTGCTGATCTAATTCATTCCCATCAGGACTTCGCTCACCTCACCTGTCTGTGTATGGTCGACTTTTCCACACTGAGCCCTTCTTCTATCCTCACACCTCTGCATTCCTCTCTACTTGTCCACTCCTGTTTGTCCACAGTCCTTTTGATGAATCACAAAGGTGCTTGCCAAGGGGGTGTCAAATTCCTAAATGGAAAAAAGGAAGAAGAAAGTGATTTTCAAGCACCAAATTGAAATCCCACGCCGCTTACATTTGCATCTACAGCCTCTATATTCCCTCCTCTCTGTTCTTGTCAATTATTCTCTGCATTCTTTGTCTTCACAGGGATCACCAAACTTTGCAGGCAAATTGCCTTGGCAGGTTTATTGGAGAAACCTACGGCTGGAAACTAAAATATTCTTACATGTTAAACCTTCCTTCTCCCATGTTAAACACCTAGTTCCAGAGTAGACACTTAGCAGTGTGGGGGCAAAATTAGGTGGACCATTCTCCCACTGCAGATGAAGCCTCTCCTGCCACTGACAGTGATGCATCTAGTCCTGCAAATTAAGCAGGGCTTCTCTTACACAGCTTTCAGCCAGGGCACGCAGGTATGATAAGGAAAAGAACAGGGATTTTGGCTGGCTGGATTCAGAGCAGCAGACTGTAAATGAGGAGACTTGGTTGTAATCACAGTTCTCCTGCTGAACGGCTGTCTGACTGCAGACAAGTCGTTTTGCATCTGTTTCCCTTTCCATAATTTTCTGCGTTGTCTGTATGAATGCGAGATCTTTACAAGACATCAATGTCTCCCTGGTGTACCTAAATGATATTTAACGTTGTGCAGCAGTGACACTGCTTGAGACATGTAAGCACTATTGTAATGGACGACATACATACCAGACATGCATTCACTTACAAATATCTCCCCTTTTTACATGTTTCCCTTTCACTACCACAATGCCACATCCTGCCCAAATTCTTCACATAATGACAAACATTTAATTCAACAGTTTTACCAAGTCTTGTTAGATTTCAGTGAATGTCAAAGACTGTTTTTCCTTTGATGAGAAATGAAAACCCTCCCATACAATAGAGGTAACGTCCTGTAGAATAAATGGAATTAATTGTAAAAGTCAGATTTGAATGAAGCCTATTGTAGTTAGACCTACTCATCAGAAAGCATTTACAGAGTCACAAAGAGCTGATAGATTGTGTACACATTTTAAATATCCCACTGTAATGCATTGTAAACCTTAATTTAAAACAAGACAGCTTAAAAGCTTTATGGATTTGATTGATGATATACCCTCTATATTGATGTCTGAACCCAGCATACTGTTATTTCTGCTTTGTCTTGCTAACAACAAAGTTCAGAATGATAATGTATTTTATAAAAGGCTTTACTATTACACTGCTGCAAAAGTGACATTAAATAATGATAATAGGCCTAAGCCACAACTTCTCATAGAAACAGTTCTAGAGACGACAAACATACACACCACAGGCACAGAGGCTGCTGGCAGCACAGGGATAATGCTATAACGCTCTAAAATATTAGTGTGAGAACATCCCACAAAGTAAAGCATGAAAGAAAGCCAAATTTTGGAAGCTAAGGTGTTCAAACCCTTCTACTCCAGCAGTGTTAGTGGGGAGCTCAGCAGTTTGTGGCTCTCCAGTCAGGCTGATAGAGGTCACATCCCAAGGGACCAAACAGCCTTGCAAGGCACCTCCAGAAACCCTGCTAGAAATGCTGAGTCTTTTCCCTGTGAAGAATTCCAGTTCTACAGGGGGAAAAGTAAAACCAGCAGTTTGCTTTAGTAACACAACATAGTATTTAATTTTCCTCTGCTGATCCTGGCTTTGTCCCATGGATATAACAGAGCCAACACTCAGCAGAGCAGAACAGCGGCTTATCCACAGGAGCTACATGAGGTGCTACATCACCTGTCCATGTGAAGGGAGCAACAGTCTGATAAAGTACCTTCAGAGCCTTCATTCCTTCTTTTCAGACTCTTCACACATCTTCACACACCTGAGTGGGATCATGTTTGTGCTGCCATGTGATTCAGGGTGCTCAAATCCTCTGTCACACTGATACATCGCTGTAGAGATCACCAAATTAAAAAAAAAAAAAAAAAAAGTTGTACTGATGGGCAGCTGCTCCTGTGCTAACCAGAGTGGCAGCTAATCACATTCAATAGAAATAATAACGACAGGAGAAAAAATTCTTCCCAGGAATCTTAACCAGGTTAAGAAAGAAGTTGCAGTGAAGCATTGAGAGCAAAAAGCATTTTTGTGTTTAAAAGAAATGTACGGTTTATTCAACCAGACCTGAATGGTGAATTGCAGATTTGGAAATGACACGGGTTTACAGTTTGTATAAGTTAATATTATGATTCCACAAGGCAGAATAGTTCAAAAGTCAACAATGATTCTTAAAATACTGTTCAAAGAATTAAAAAAAAAGGCGTCTAGAATAAAAAAGACTTGTTCTAAGCTTTACATGAAATGCTGTCCAACAATAAAATATTGTGTGCAGCCTCCTGAACAGCCAACACTTTTAAATTCTATCTTCAGTCTTGCATTTACAGTGGATGGAATTTATGCCTATTATGTTATCACCAGAAAATACGATATGTAGCAGCCTCAAAATGTGCCTTCCCAAATTTACTCCTCCAGTTTGTAAGTTAAGAAATTAATTGCTATCTCTGAAGACTACATAATTAACATTTACATTTAAATGCATTTATGTTAAAATTTACCTTATAAAACCTATAATTATAATACTTGCATCTGCAAAGAGAATTTTAGAAGTCAGATTTTATGATATCATGAACTTCCACATCATAGCCCAAATTCCCTCCTTGAAATGAAGTCAAAACAATTCAGTACTGTAAAATTCTGCAGTTTTGCATCTGTTATTAGGGGTGTGTTTTGTTGAAATAATAACATGACAGAGATTGAAAGGAATCTAAATTTCCTATTTCATATACACACAAAGAAATGCATATTTTTTCAATAGATACACACATATACATGCATGTATTAACAGCTGGAAGACTACCAATACCAAAAATATTTGTATGCAATGATGTAGAAGGCTTCCATTGTATGGAAACAGGGCTAATGGTGACCTCACTCTTTCCTGGAATACAGAAGATTTAGGATTCAGATATAAGGGAGCGAAAATCTTACCTCTTTCATAGAAGAGAGGTACTGTAGTATAGAAAACCATGTAAAAATGCAGTGAGGTGAAGCAATAACAGAAGCTGGGATGTGTTTGGACCCCAAAGGGGGAGCTCAGAGGTCATTTACTGGATTGACTCTTAGCAGAGAAATGCCAACTTTCTGGTAGTTTTTTTTCTAATGTAGGTTTGGTGTTAGATAAGTATTGAGAATTTCCAGCACCTTTAAGGTTGAAAACTAACCCCCTCCGGGCTTCTTGTAGGGTCTTACACATCTAAAGTGTGGATTGAAGCAGTTAAGACTCATTTTAGGCGCCAAAGTCAATTTATGCCTGGAGAACACGTTTCATAAGTGTGATTATTATCATTACTGTGCTAAAAATGTGCTAGGCAGTTCATGGAACAGAAGACATACCTCCTGTCTTGACAAGCTTGCAATCAAAGGTGCCAATCTTGCAATTCTGTGTATGCAGGCAGACTGCAATGAGAATGCAGCAGTGCTATCAGAGGGTGTGGTGGGTTGTGAGACCCCAGAAAAATGCAAAATCCAGGCATGGGGAGAAAATCTTAGGGATACAAAGGCACAGCAGGACCCTCATACGGAAATAAGCTTCCTTCATATCCTGCGACAAGTCATAAAAAATGATCATAATAATCACTTCTTGTATTAAAATCTCTGAATCTGGGAAAGAAGAAAGAGGAGGGAGATAAGAATTTACAATTCAGGCTTTTGAGTTTACACAAGCACGCAGACTCCAGGAATTCTGTACTGCTGCTTTTTTAGCCTTCCTAAAATGGGTACTAAATATTTCAGACCCAGTAGTTCTTCATTATTTTCCATCTCAAGTAAATGCTATTACCACCTTTTGCACAGGTGCTCCTTACCAAACTGTGCTATTCGGGGAAGATTTTCCTTTTTTTCTTACTCCCCTCTAGTTTTTTCACTTATGAATCCTGATTATTTTGGATTCCGCTTTGTTCCTTGAAGTGTCCCTTTAGTTTGTGTGCATCTGTTGTCCCAGGACACACTGCATTTCAAAACCGGATCATTAGCAAGTGTTTCTCTCCCTTCCTCCTTGTGGAGAATAGAAAGTAATTTTTCAGGTAGCAGCTGACAGATCTGTAGGCACTGCTGGACCGCTCAGTTTTTCTAGATTCAATGAACCACTTGACAAAAGTTAATTAGAGTATTGCTGTCTGGGATAGGAAGGCCCACTGAGAGATGGTTTCTCATAGCAGTTCAGCCAGAAAGCTACCCACCATGACTTTTATTATTAATAAACACAACATACAATAAGTATACCTTTTACAAGCAGCATGGATTAGAAACCCATGTTGTCAAACCTCCTGCATGGCTCTGAAAACAAGATGCACCATGCCCCAAATGCTCAGCCAGGAGATGTTATATACATAAAATTACTACTGGTGTCAATAGTAATGCCAAAAATAAATAGAGATGTAAGTCAACTGCCAAAACTCCCTCATGCTGGGACAACCTAGGGTGGTCCTACAGGCACAGCTTCATAACACATCAATAGCTTAATTTGGTAGGCAAACAAAATTGTGAGGAGGATCAGGACTAGATGCCTATTTCACACATTTTGTGGGTTTTTTTTTCTGATATTTAGGCTTTTCTTACCCACTGCTCAAATTGGTCTATCCGCCAACTGAACGGAAGAACAGGAAGATAAACTTCAGCCTACAATTCTTAACAAAAACAGTATATAAACAAGTCAGGACTGCCCAAATAAATAAACCCCCACCATGGGCGTATTCCCCGGGGAGTTGCTTTCAGTTAATGGAAGAAAGCTCCATCTCCCAAGCTGGCCCAGCCTGTCATTAAACAAAGCAAAAGCAACAGCAAGTTCTTGGTAATCCACTTGTATAGATGCAAAGTATTAAGTATGCTTAATAATTCACTTAGATGAGGAACTGCAGGTTGAATTTCAGTGTTTCATGGTGACAGGTTAGTTCTTATTAATATTACTGCCCTGGCCTTTAACAGATGGTCACCCAATGACCTGTTCTTCCCTGTACTGCAGAAACGTATTTGCAGCTCCCACGTTCTACTAAAGGACTGATCAGTATTAGCAGTCTTGGGCCTTTGCCATGCATGGGGGAAGGACAGGGCAGAGCTGCCGACATGATGTCCTTGGTGCAAACTATCTTCACCCTTACTCTGCCTTGGCTCCAGCTCTCTGCTTCCTGACCATGCAAAAGGTTTCCATGCTGCCTCCTGTGTTTTTAAATGATGCCGAGGAAGTCTGTCTTGTTATCATTTTGCACACGTAAAATCTGGGCCTTTCACTGAGCCCTTTCTTTCAGAGGAACAGTATTTAGCTCCTCAAGCCAGTGGTCTGTCTAGCTGTAGATTTCAATGGGAACAGAAATAAGGCCTCGGTCCAGAGAAGAATATTTTGCAGAGGTAGCTAAAATTAGGATCTAGCCCTGGGAATGTATTTGCAGACATCTGGACATGATGCACAGCAGCAATGCTTCTGTGGATCAGCAGCATAATTGCAATAAATAATTCAAGAAACAGTAAATGATGCTAAAAGCAAACCCTCTGGCTTTGTGAAACAGCTGATTGCATTCTTGTCTGCAGTGGGGATGCTTGCCAGGACAGGCAGCAGGCGCTGGGGAGGACAGCAGGTCCCCACAGAACTGAAAGCGATCAAATAGGGCTGCGGATAAAGTCCCTCTGACAGCCTGGCTTTAGCCTGTAAATGTGTGACTTTAGTCTCTTAGTCTTGAATGAGCTCTCCAACTTCCTTAAAACCCTTAATTTACCCTAAACTGAGGAACGTCTAGAAATCTAGAGTTGTTCTTACACCACCTCTGCTTCAAGTTCTTTCCTGACAAGGCCTCCAATATGTGGTCCCTAAATTATCAGCAACCATAACTCCTAGCTGTGCTCTAGGTGAGTGAAGATGATGTTAGACATAACTCAGTAGGACAGAAGTATGTTGGTTCCCGTCATTTGTTTCCCAACCAGTTCTGGATTTTTTCCACTCATGCTTCGTGGCAAACACTACCTTGCAGTTACCTCTAACCAGAAATCATCTACTTTCCCCATTTTATACACCTGAACATTTGATATTACTCAATATTGTCCACCTCATTTATAGAATTCTTCAGGGCATGAATTGCCCATGACCACTGTCTGCAATACAAAGAACCAGATCTCAGGAGGGGCCGTTATATCCAAGAGTGACATGAGTGACAGCAATGGTAACATCACTGAGAAGAAGGGTGAGAAAGAGTAAGCTGGCTTCATGGCTTTGCAGAATTGCACCATATGGGATTAAGAGGTGAACTCGGGTAGGAAATTAAGCTCTATGCTCAGTTCTCTCTTGCACAGCCTGGATGGATATTTTGAAATAAACACTTGCAGATTCCAGAGTGAAGCCAGATAGGAATTTTCCTTTATGCCCATTACTCTTTTCTTGGGCAATCAAGACCTTGGCCAGGAAAATATGCAATAACTCACAGATACAAGCTATAAATACAAAGGGTGTGGAGAGAATTTCTCTTTGTATAGGTGACACTGCCATATATCACAAACCCTGGCGCTTCAGCACCAGCAGCTTCTGACAGAGTAGAAGAATTTGACTTTAGATCTGGTTATAAAATAAGTCTCAACACCAGGCTGTGAGAAAAAGACTCCTCCCTCAGGAAATGCAAGACCTTCAGTCATGTAAGTCATGTAAGGGAAGCAGAACTGTCTATTGCTTGCTTAAAATTCAAATATGCAGAAGGGTCTTTAATGAATAAACTAATCAACTTCAAAAAAAAAAAAAATCTAAGCAGATCAGGTGGCACTACCTCTAGCCACAGCAGGTGGAGATGGCACTACCAGAGTAAACATCCACCAAATCCCATCTGACCTCTCCTTGCACCCACAACAGAACCACCTTACATCTGGGAGAGCTTAGAAAAAATTGTGTCTTCGAGATGCTCTGTTTTCCATCTCCTTACTTTGCAGAGCAGAGCGTGCATTTGTAGAAGGTATGAACTGAATCCACCACTACAAACTCTGGCCTTTTTTAATGATTAACAGATTAACATAAAGTAATTTGTCCCACCGATGCATTACTATCTAAGTTTCACATAAGTCTCTAATTGTGCTTTATTCCTTGGAGTACTCAAAATTCTGACTCACTTTTGAATTACAGTTTTGCAAAGACTCCTGATACTTACAATAGGCAAAACCAAATCTATCTTCTTCTTCCACTGCTTCACAACCTAGACAATTAAAAATCTATATACAAAATGTGGCAGGTGAATAACACAGGTGAATTACAGTGAAGTGTAATTACATCCAGAATAATGAATGCATGAAAAAGATCCCTTGATCCAGTACCTACCTCTTATGACTGTTTCAGTCATGCTGCCCTCACATTCTTCACAGGGTATATTTTTTTAAAGACTACTGTTGCTATTAGGCGACATAACTGTGGAAAGAAGGTTAGATTTTACTTTGCATCCACTGTTGTCACCAGCAACATCATCAGCTAATCCGCTCTAGGCAATGACCTACTTCAGGAAGCAGAAGGAATGCTAGGTGTTCTTAGATCTCAAGTTAAATTTGTTATGATTCACTCTTGGAAATATCATATTTGCTTTGTAAAAAGATATAATTTTATCCACAAAACATTGAAAGACACTAGAAATTGGAGCTCATAGATTATAGAATTCCTTCTCATTTCTTGAAGAGAAAGGCAGCTGAGACCAGAAATTTGGATTAAACACATTTTTTTCCTATCTAAAAAAACCCCACAGGAAAAATATGTAAAGTATTCAATAAAATTACTATTACTGGTCCTAATCTTTCTCCTCAAACTCTTTGCTCATTCCAGTAACTGTGATCTTCTCCTGAAGCACTACCCATGTTATGACACTTTCTCCACAAAAGCATAGAGGCAATTTCAGCAAAAGAATCAGAGAGAAGTAGCAGACAGGAATATTACTGATCAATAGCAAAAAAAAAAAGATTAAAGGTAGTAACATCCTTATGGCACTCTGCTGAGCAATGAGTGAAGATCAAAGGGATTATCAAGTGCAAAAAGAGAGCTTGTGGCTATTAAGTTGACAAAAAAAATCCTAAGGGAAATAAGAACAAAACTCTAAGCAAAAGATAAGAATCAGATTTTCTTGTTTCACAAAAGTAGAGATGTCAGAGGGACAGGTATTGGGAATGATAGTCTTCATACGATGATTTAAGGGCAGGAAGTTGGTCCTTAAAGAGCAAAGAGAAGGATGTAAATAATGGAATGGAGAGAAGAATTGCAGGAACTGGAATGTGAAGGCCTCCACGAGGCACACACCTCAGATCCAGTGCCTCAGGAACAATCAAGGTGCAGATAATGATGAAATTGTATGTTATACATCTAGACCTGACCTGGCTAAGAATGGGCATAACAGCTTCTACTTAAATTTAGGCCTTTTTGCTGAAGGGGATCTCACAGGTTTAAAGTTCAACAAGTTTTAAGTGTTTTTGTGGATAACTTGAAGCAGGAAGAAAGGGTTAGCTGAACTATGAATCTTCTTGTACCCATTTACAGCATTTATAATTAAGTCTATTTTTTTTTTGTAACTGGTAAGTAGTCTTGCTGTGATCTTCTAATTAATAAATGGCTCAATAAATCACAAGTTCTTTTGTCCATGGAGAAACTTACACATACTGTCAGAAATATTACACTCCAAAATTGGTAGTAGACAAGCAATACTTTTTTCCCCTCTTTCTTCAGCATTTTTTTTTTTTTTTACTTAATTTGAAAACGTTAAATGACTAAATTAGTCAAAGAAATTATCCAGCGAGGACTGGATGTAGTGTCACTTAAAATCTGCATGAAAACTCTCATTAGCACCAAAGGGCTTTGTTGAGCCAATGTCACAAGAACGGTTCAGCAGCCAGGATGATGCAGTATCACAGCACCGTTCGTGGCAGACCCCCTTCCAGGTGGCTGGTGGACCAGGAGGTTGTGGGAGGGCATTCCCACAGCACACTCCTGGGCAGGTGCTGCTTGGGCTACATTCCCACCACAAATCCAAGAAAAAAATCCTTAGATAAAATCCAGTCCTTGCAGTATGGATTTGCCACACTTCATTGCATGTAGTTGTCCATTTTATACATCACCTTCTCCTCCCTGACAAGAACTGTCCCACATCATGTGCCTTTTGCCATCACTTCATTTGCACACTGTGATTCTAGGGGAAGAGCCTGGTTCAATGCACAGAGCAGTAAAGAAAAGAGCAGAAAGTGTGGGCTTCGCCCTTTGAATTGTGCTGTGAGTATTCTGCTGCACATGGGCTTGCCCTGTTTTCTTTATCTCCCTGGCTTTTTCATCTCTTGCTTAGCTAAACTGAAAGCTCTCTCAGGCATGGGCCATCTTTTACTCTGTGCTTGTAACACTCAGATTACTGCAACGTGAAACAAAAGAGCAATAAAACTTGCTGTGGAGCAGCAGTGACTGACAGTGACTTGGACTTCATCATTCATTAGCCAGACTTGCCTCTTATAAACACCTCAAGTCCACTCTCTTCCTCTGGAACAACATTAAAATAAATATTCGCCATTCTGGTACTCAGTATAGGTAAAGACCTTTGACTGTTCTCTCAGGAGGGAATCAAAGATCCTTATCTTCATTTTCTGAGTAGGGAGGTAAAGGCAAAGACAGACAGGGCAAGACTTTTCTGCTAAAACCATGCGTCCTGTATTTATCCAGGCAATGACTGGGATTTGACAGCCCAAGGATATGTCATTGCATGTAAAAGTAGCCCAGTATTTACTAGCTGGCATACAGGCTAATGTGCTTGTGGGACAAGACATGGGGAACCACAGTTTGATGCAAATCTTGGTGGTTTGAACCAGTTGCAAAGGATCATAGCCATGGAAAGACTACGAAAGCAACAGGAAAGAGCAACTTCTTGGAGATGAGCCACAGGAACTCATGACTGGAGGACTCTTAACTTCTTCTGGTGGTGGCCACTGCCAGAGCAGATTTGATAGATCACTGAGCTGCTCCCTTGTGGTACTGCCTTATGTTGTACTCTCCATAGAAGAGAAGTCTTTATTATGAACTGTATAGACTGGGTACTTTTGCACAGCTGTGTCCGAGAGCTGCAGCTGTCTGACTCCTGGGGTAGGTGGTTACAGTGCCCGAGGAGATGGCAGGATGCACAAGGCAAAGCAGAAAAAACATTTTTATTGTGTAAAATTAAAAAGTTTTTCTGGAAAGTTGCTATTTTTAGAAAATGATAGCACCACATTTAAGACATGTCAAGAAAGGCTCAATCATTCTCTCTATTTACACTGGTAAAAGACACAGCCTCCCATACGCGTTAATAAAAAAAAGGAGGTGTGTGCAACTATTTTTGTTCGAATACTTAATTATCCCAGAAATCTTTCAAGTACAGCTCATCAGTTGGATATAAACACTAGCTTAGCTACAAGCATAGGTGTGAAAAGGGAAAAATTCCCATTACCAAAGCAATCTGCAGCTCTGAAAACAACAGTTTCCTGCACCAAGAAATTCTTAACTGTTCCTAGAGACTGATACTGGTGATAGTTTAGGAAAGTGAATGAGTTCCTAATGCAGGATGCAAGCTGTTCATTAAGGACAAGGTAGGAGAACATTAATTTACCTTTTAAAATATATCAGGAGACAACTAAGACAATGAAATCATTAGTATGCATGCATTGTCTCAGCTGGATCAGATCAGACAAGCTCAGCTGTGCCTCCTAACGCTTACACTGCAAAACATTGCTTGATAGGCTTAACAGTTTAATAATAGTAATAGTAATAATATTTACTGATAGGCAAAGGCAGGATGTGATTTAGTGTAATCAGAATTCTTGGGTTTTCTATCTAGCTTGCACATGAGTTCACACCACCCCTGTGAATACTTAAGTCCTTTTGCCTATGATAGTTAACAGCAAAACAGGTAAACCAACAACAGCCTGCCTAAAACCATCCTAAAAATAACCCAGGAAGTCTTAACATGTCAATGTTGTAAATATCCTGCACTAACTAGGAAAGCAGCATAACATAAATGAATAAAAAATGAGTAAAATCATCTTGTTAAAAGAAGTAAATAAACCATCTAAGTCTTTGCAGCTTTTTAAGGCAGCTCTGGGATTTTTGTGACCAAAATAATACATCCAGTGAGGGTCAAGTCAAGGGGATTTCTCCTGTTGAGGGCAGCCCTGAATAAAAATGATTACATTTCCTATCATTTATATTTTACTACAATCCTCCCTTCTAAAGTTCAGCCCTTTCAGCTGAGATTACCGTTGGGAAACCCTGCCCTTGGCCACACAGTCACCTATGAGCAGTGATAAATTACCTCTTCAAATGCTAAATTATGTTCTGTTTCGGGGTCTCTAAATATGGGGTGAGGTTTTTCCTTCATGTGTTGGCCTGTTGCAGCATTAGTGCAAAAGATAAAACAATACTTGAACACACTTTGATCTGGGTATCATCATGTGGGAAGCTGTGTCCTCTGCCAAACAAGCTGCTGTGGGAAGGAATGGGTAGTAATTACCTGAAGATACTTTAAAGCGAAGTTGCCTGCTGAGATTAAGCAAGGAAATGCAACAATATCTGCATATATTTACTCTGAAAAGAATAATCAGGAGAGATGAGGTGTCTAAGAAGTGTGATCCTAGTCCACTAAGCCTAAGTAGACAGAATATGAGTTTTCAAAGAAGTTACTTCAAAGGTAAAACTCTGGGGAACAAAAGGGAGAGGCATTGGTATGAACCAGGCAGTATAGGGGAGCCAGGCTTTAACAGTTAATTAAGAAATTGTGCTTCTTTGCTGTGTTTCCAATATAGCAACTCACAGCCACACAGGGCAGCCTGATGCAAGACAGAAGATGGAGTTATCTCCATGGCTGGCTGCTCTCAAGCCTCTTCCCAATCCAGCAGCCACTCTTACACATCATTAAGAGCCAAGCTCCCCATGGGGAGCACCACCAGTCTCATCAACATGGACAGCAGCCTTCTAGCTTTGCATCACTGAAGTTTTGAATATTCCCCCACAGACTATCTGGAACACTGCAGCTTTTAAAGGCAGCTCTGCGATTTTCATGAAAGAAATAAACCAGCCAGAGAGGGTCAAATTACAGAGATTTCTGATGTTCAGGGCAGCCAGGAAGCCAGGTGAAAGCATGGACTGGTCCATTCAGTGCTGATTCATCAAAGGTTTGTACTAAATGGTTGCAGGGTGCTCAGAGGGAACCCTATAGGTATGAGTTTTAATTGAAAAGGGATTTCAGGGGATATAAACCAACATAAATGTCAGAGGACTGTTGCTTCCCCTAAAGGTCAGAACAAGCAGGCTGAAACTGTGCCTGAAAATGATAACTCTGACAGTGCTGTTCCAGGATCAGAAGTCATGTAGCAAAGCTCATCTATTCCAGCCTGGAAACTGTCATGCAGGATGGGAAAACAGCCTCACAGAGGGCTGGAAAGACCTTTTTTGGATAGAGCTGCAATAAAAGAGTATTCTATGCCTTTCAAAGCCACAGCCCAAGTTATTACAAGAACATTAATTTGCCATTAGGGCTTGCTGGAATCAGAAAGGAATATTTTGATTTTTCAAAACAGAGTCAAGGGAAAGCATAAGTGAAAAAAAAATGGTCCTTTTAAAGTCTGACCTAAAAAAAACCCTTGTAGTGTAAACTATGCACTAAAATGTTTATGCCAGGTTTCTATGGTTATATATGTGTGTACATACATGATATGGAGCAAATTCAGACTTGCTCCTACTGCCTTACACACTGTGAAACTCAAATCTTCCCCACAGAAGGGTAAAGCCTGACTCTGGTCAGCAGGGGTGGCTGTGTTAGCTGTATGGAATGAGCCAGTACAGCGCCCAGATCATTGTCCCCTGTCTTGGGAAATTTTTGTTAGCATGGAGAACAGACCTCAAGGCATCTCTTCTGCTCTCCAGCACACTCCGGGGATGTTGAGAAGCTCCACCACAGGCTGCCTGAGAATCTGAGCTGCAGAAGCATTGATCGCCGTGACTTTCTGGGATGGGGTGGTTCGATGCACTCCCTACTCCTACAACAGTCCAGGTTTCCAGAGGCCTGTGATAACCTCATGAACCTTGGTGATATAGTTGTAACTCCAAAAAGATGTAGAACTCACTGGTTCAGCATTAACTCATCTCCCCCAGGTTGTAATAAAAGCAGCCCCATGGGCCTTCATGAGAAGCCGCTTGCTCCTGTGTGAGAAGAGCCCTGTGCACAGCACATCAAACCAGAACAGTGTCAGTGCAAAAAGGACTGATCTGTTGGGTGAAACTCTGACACATCAAAGTTTCTTTGCTTTATACTAGGAGAAAATAACAGCCCTCCTTTCCCCCACCCCCATCTCAGGGAAAGTATTCAAGTCTCCAGGAAAATAACGAATGCTTAGCTCTACATAGAAACAAAGGGCCAGATTCAGACCTCATCTGTGCAAAAAAACCCAGAGTAAAGCCTCAGTGTTAATGAGTTGATTCACATTTCAAGCAGCGTAACAGAGCTGAGCTGCTATATGAGTGCGCCTCTTGGTTTCTAAGGAGCTGGCTGTTATTTATGCAGTCTATTTACACATTCTCTTGGCTCTTTACGCAGAGGAAACATTTTCTAGTGTAAGCTCCTTCTTTTCTGACCCCCCCCCCCCTTACATAGACACATACGCACACACCATCAACAGAGGAGGTGGGACAAAGATGTTTAAAAGAAAGAAGATATTTCAGGTTGTCAGTATGAAACTGTCGTAGAACATAAATTATTATTGTCTGTGCATTTCTCCCTCCTAAGAGGATTGTGCTAATTAAACAAGAAGAGATTATCAAACTTTGTCTACAGCTGATAAAATCCAACTACAAATTAAAATGCATGTTAAAACTAATCCATCACAAACTGAAAAATTAAACTGGTGTATTTGTAATGTTTTTAGCATCCTTTGTCCTTCAGACAAATACTAGAATTTGGTTGAGTTGAATGTTTTGCACTTTCACAGAGATTTAGAATTGAACAATCCATACAGTTTCTAAAAGCTCATCTTTGCACATATAACATTGTGTCAGTTATTTGCATTCCCTATTATGTATGGAATTGTAAAAGAGAGGAGAAAATGTAAGCAAGCTGGATTAAAATAAACATTTGCCTCCTTCCAGTGCCAAAAAGTTTTGAAAAGTTTCCTCATTGTTGCATACCTCTTGATGATTCACAGCAGCTGAAATGCCAAAATGCCACCAAAGAAAGGCTTTTCCTCTGTTACTAGTGGAACAAGAAAGAACAAATAGTTCTGGAAATTTAGAGGGAGACACATACTCCTTCGGGACCCAGCCCTGTTTGCACGTATGTGCCTGAGTCATTTTAGCCGTGATTAACCATATCAGAATGATCAGGGAGCTGCTGCAAAGTGGCACACCCAAACTCAAGCACTGCTGAAATCAGAATTTAAAGCTGAGGGTTGCTAAACTAAAGCACCCACTCTTCAGATATCCATCTGATATTTGATAACTAAAGGGCACTTCCCTCCTGGCCCAAGTCCACTGCAGTCTGAAACAGTGCTGGGTTTGAGCGTGACAACAGCGAAAGGGTGAAAAAACAGATCTGAGTAGAAGAGATAACGGAGAGGCCCTGTAATCTAGAAGAAAAACCACAACTATCAGTCACAGGATCTGAGGGCTATTCCTTGCTCTGCTGCCTGCTTGCTGTGTAACCCTAGGACAAGTCACCTCACATTTTTTCTTCTCCTTATTTTCTTTTTCTCATCACTTGACATTTCAGACAATTTTTGAGCAGGGTCTTTGTTTCAGCAGAATATGGTGATACTGAATGCTAATCTTGCTAGTGACCTTTAGGACTTATGATGATTCAAATAATAATAGTACAGTGAAGAAAAATAAAATGTATGTGGTGTCTTTCAGCATAATAATGTTGTACCTTTTATGGTAGCTGTTTAAATGGCTTACTCATTGCTAAAGTATTTAGTTAGTTTTTGTTCTGGCTTTGAAGGATATCACGACTCAGATAGAGTAAAAATGATGAAAAGCACAGGCTCCTTCTCCCAGAGGGCACAAAAATCAAATTCTTTCCAAAAGGCAAGTTTGAGAGAAAAAGGAGGACATGGGTGAAATATTTTTGCCCATAAGTCACCCTCTTTCTTCATTTGCCATTTGAGCACTGCTTTTATATTTGCTCACCTCTCATCTACTCGACTGAACACGTACGCTATGGTCTCATCCTCCACAGCAGATGAGAAACCAGACCAAGAGTTGCCTTCGTTCTGCAGTTCACCATTACTTCCAAGACCTTAGGCACTCCTCTGGATCACCAAAAGCATCAGCAGATCCACGTGTCTAACAAACCTACCTATGCCCTGATAGCTCAGACCAGGTTTGACCTACTCTTACACAGAAATCTTTAGATACTTCCACTGTTCATACAATGTCATAGGGAATTATCCAATCAGCTGTACAAAAGGAGCCAACCTCTCCACACTTACTCTGCACAGATTGTGTGCTTACCCAGACCCTGTTGTGACCCAGCATGGCCAAGACATGGGCTAGCACTCTACAGATACCTTCTCTCAAAAACTCACGTCTTTGGGTCAGTTGATTTCATAAGACCTGCTCCAGCTTCTTGTATTGCATCCATCTAGGCACAAATTAAGATCCTGCTTTAAATGGAAAAGAATAGTTGCAGGTCTCCAGCCTTTCTCATGTTTAAAGTGGAGTTAATTCCTCATAGTTCTAGGAATCAGAATAACAATTTCCATGTGTCCCTGCAATTGCTTTGACCTTGCACTATGATTTGTGCTGGAGTAAGGTCTATTTAGACTACAAAACACAAGGGCAGTATTTATTTAACTGATTATGCTGCATTCTTGTCTTATGAATCACTCTCCACAGATGGTACTTATGCCATGTCCTACTTTCTCATTTGACAAATGACTCTCTTATATTGGCTTTCGCATGAATGTAACTACATTGAATGCAACAGATTTATTTTTTTATTTACATTTGTGTCAATAATGTTGGACACAGGGCCTGTAAAAGTAAAAAAGAGTCCCAAATATCTGTAGAATTCAATATGGCACATTACTTATTTATAAAACTATTGTTTCTGTTGCAGAACATTATTGATGACGTTACTTTGTGAGTTTTCCACATGTACAAACAGTAACTACAACTGTACATAGTCAATACTACTTGAGATTAATAAGACTGGTAGAAGGTTTTCCAGTCGATATATTCTCTCCAAAGAATATGCAACAGTTTGTATGAAGGAATTGATTCTGTTTTCACAGTGATGTATATGAAAAATAATTCTTAGAAATGAAAGGAACTGTGAAAGCAGGAATCAAGAAGTCCATATGCAATGTAAAGATTAACATACATTTTGAATACAACTTTGAGACATTTTGGAGACCATTTTGGGATTACAGTAATTTTGCACCCAGTAATAAGCTGCTGTCAAATATAGAGCCACAAATTACTTTTCGTGAGTTTTACTTTACCCCCATGAAAGGGTTTGTCAACTTATTCTTGCAAACTTTTACTCACTTTAAGAGTGTCTTCTTACATGAATAGTACCACCAGAAGGAGAAATCAGTGAGAATGAGCTGTCTAAAAACTATATGCATGAAAACCATTCTACAAAGTCCAAGGGATAATTTCCTATTACAATTTCCATTGTCTAAGGAAGGAAAGGGTGTGCAACCATGCTGCAACCCTGGGAGAGCTGAGAAGGGGTTTGGACCAATTGTAGGATACCCCTGTAGTTTTGGTATGATGAAAGGAATATGAAATGTCTGTAAAATCTTGAAATGTATTTTTTTTTCCTTGGTGATTTCCTTCACTCATCCTGCTCTGATTAAAGTTCATGGCTTCAGGACTTGTTCTCTGACTGACATAAAATCTCCTAGCTAACCACCAAATAGACAGGTTTCTCAGTCCCAACATTGCTGAAGGGAGAGAAAAACCTAGGCACCATCCATGAGGCGCTTCTTAAAATCCATACATGCACATCACTACCAGTCACCTCTTCTGCCTAATCCATCCGAGAAGGATATTTCCACTCCATGGAACAAGTGATATTTTAAACTCCATATGTATTACACAAATATAAAGATGTTATGGATCCCTGCAGCCACACTGTTCTGGACAGCTTTTGCAAGATAATGTTTGGGTTTAGAGAGCTTTAAAAAAGGAAGCTGTTAAGCAAAACAAAAAGTATTGCAGAAAACGGGTTGAGCAATTGAGTTGATTATACTTGTCCTTCAATGGAGAATTAGCTCTACTGAGGGAGGTGCCTTTTCTGGAGGAGATGTTAAATACACGTCCTGGATGCTGAAAAGATCTGACAACCCGGTAGCATTTTATACTAGATATTTTTGGTGCACTGGCCAAACTACAATTTGAGTAATTACATCCTGCCCACCTCTGCTGCTGTTACACTTTCAATCAGAGGTAATATTCTTCATATCCTGTCCAAAACGACTGTGTGCTGCAAAAGCAGTTATTTCATTTTTTCAAAGGACTGACTCTTTTAGCTGCAGCTTGGACTCCTTTGCAGATGTAAAAATAAATAAATAGGACTTCTGGATAGAAATATTCTTTGCAGGCTATATTGTCTTCACACATCAACTGTAATACCTGATCTCCATACACTAATCCCAGACTTCATTGGCTATTTTCTGCCAATGCCCAGAAATGCAGAATCACTCAATGCAGAATCAATCTTTCCTGTTTGGCAATGTATGAATCCATAGCGACAATTCCATTTGGGAAGAGGTTACACTCCAAATACCTAAGACAATCCAGGTAAAACAGAAGCCCAGTAGAAGCAAAGAGATTTGGCCAAGGTCATCCGCATCTCTACAGCAGCCTGGGGACCTCACCTGCTGTTCGGATTCCTGCAGCTTTTGAACAATATCTCTGTTCAGTTACCTCTCCCCCTTTATCAGTTTACATCTTTATATGCTGATCTGGTTTTGCTTTTTTAATGATTTTTAATTCCCTCTTGCCTTCCTCAAATGAAAGTATGAAGTCACTGAAGTCTATTTTTTACCCATTTGATGCGTTTTTAGAGTGCACATTACTTGAGTCGATGCACAGAGTGGCTGCTTTAATAGAATTACCTTTTAAAGTTGGATTGCTCCAAGTCTTCTCCCGGCGCCTGTCTGGAATGAGCCCCTTTGCTAGGGGTTGAGGCTGCAGCTCATTTAGCAACAACCTAAAAATCCTTGGAAGTCCCTCCAGAGGCAGGATGCCATCTGGAATTTGTATTGCTCCTTGCTGCGAGCATGCCTGGTGGGATAGACTGGGGAGGAAGACTGAGTCGCTTCCCAGAGCACCTTCAGCACAAATAGATAAACAGCACAAACCAGAGGCAAAACACCTCAGGGCTCCCAAAAATGATTTGATATATAGCTTCACCTTGTCTCCTTTCCATTTTTCTCTATTTTTTTCTCCTCAATCTGAAGGGTTGGTTAAAGCTGTGAGATTTCCCAGCAGCAGTGTGAGCTGAGGAGGAGTTGTGAAGATGGGGTGGATGGTGTGTTACAGTGCGCAGAGGAAAGGGAGAGAAAAGGAAAATCCTTACCAGGGAGATCCTGAAATTTTGACAAAGCACCAAACAGAGTTTAGGGAGAGTTTTGTCTAACTCAGGACTAACCAAGAAACTCAAGATCTGACACATTAAGAGTGCTAAACAGTTTAGATTAAGCATATGGATCCATTAAAGACTTTTGATAGATGCTTCAGACACCAGCATTGAAGTTGGGATCCAATATGGCAGTAAAGCGTAAGCCCCACTTTTATGCCTGAAGGTAGGTTTTTCAATTCTAGCATTATATTTTATTTCTGTGGAAATGCTCACATGGTTTAATTCAAATATATGCTAATATCTTGCTGAATCAGGAAGTGTAAAAACAAAAGGAGAGAAATGAGATGAACAGTCAGGATTAACAATTTAACACTGCTGGTTCCAGGTAGCAAATGAGAGAGCACAGCTTGCATAACACACAGCTCCAGATGGGAACACCACTGGGTTGGAGGAAAGGTATTGCAGGCTTGAGGACCTGTCCCAGAAACTGTCCTGAGACCATTTTTTTAATACAGATCCATTCCACAAACCTACAGCCCTTAGGCAAGCAGAGAGACAAAATTGCCTCTCTAAAACCAGCTGGCTGCAGCACAACTGTGGACCAGTCTTGATTCTGCTATAACCATGTGGCAATAACTGGTGTTCAAAGCAAATTGTCCTCTCCTTTCTCCAGCTGCTATTACTATCCCTGTGCATGAAAAGCAAATATATGTTTCATTTCATCTGTTACTTGTGGAAATGAAGTGCCATACTCCCAGTTTGAGGAGTAATGGTAAAAACCAACTTGCATTTGTAAGCTTGGTCTATAATTGAATTTTTGCTAGCCCAGCTCTGACATATAGGAGTGTGAAGGAAAAAAAAAAAAAAGGAAGAAAATCACACCCTCTAACTGATGTAACAGCATGTACAAAATTTCCTCATACATCTTTTGCCAAAATCACTTGGAAATCTGGTTTAATTTATCAGTAAAGAACTTTTTTTTTTTTTTTTAATGCAATCTATTTCTTGTTACAGAAGATTGCTAGATCGGCACTGGCTCCGTCAATATGGCTGTGAAGACAAACTTAAATTCCAAAGTAGTCAGCAGCTCTTAGAGTTTTCTGACCCAATATCTGCTAAATGCCAGATTGGTTTTTGCCTGTGTTAAGCCTGCACAGGCCAACATCACATCAAAATGGCTGCTACCGAAGTGAGACGAAGACACAGCATTTCAGCACCAGTGGCACTCACATTTTCTTGCTAGAGGGACAAAGGTGGGAGCAGCGTTATCGGCTTCTATTAGATCAGCTGCTACAGCGGGAAGAAATGAATCCTGAATGGACACACCTCTTTGATGTTTTCTCCCAAACTACTTCTCACTTTTCTGACTGTTGTGCTGATGGGTATTACTGAAATCCATGAACCATGTCCTAGCTTTGTTACCTCCTTCTTGCTATTGCTTTCTCAAAAACCCAAGCGTTCCTTCCCTAGCTACATAACCCAGAATGACAGTTTATACATCAAGAAGCATCATGTCATTGTCAGTGTCAGAGTCCCCTGGGCGGCCCTGCACCAATGCCTGACACTGTTGCTTGGGGAACGCTGGCAAGAATTGAGTCAAAAAAAAAATGTAAAGGGAAAAAATTAGCATGATTACCAGGAAGGATGACACAGTCCATATGTTTTCTTCAGAAAGGCCGCAGCTTCTTTAACACCATACATGCCTCGTAAGCAGAATGGAGCTGCTTGTTTCTGCCTGACTCCAGCTGCAGAGGCTTTGGCTGAGGACAGAGGTTCAGCAAAGACACAGTCGTTTGCACTTGCCATGAAAAGGACTTTCCAAAGTACACAGTGAATTCACTAATGCACCTCAGTGCTGCTCAAGTTTGTACTTTCTGGGTAAAATGTCTAAAAATAACCTCCTCTTTAATATTAAGCTAGAGCATAGATATTGCTTTTGGCAATTTGTTCACTGTGTTACAGCTGTAAGAATACTACCAAGAAAAAAAATTCCCACAGTCTGTTCTTCTGATTGGCTTTACACATAACACAACAGTAACAATATAACACTGTAAAACAAGTGACAGGAAAACATTTAAGTTCTACAGCTCTTTTCTTAACTGATCCTATTGTGCTTAGATATCACTCTTTGTGTGGTACTGCATGTGAGACAGACTCTCCTTAGGGATGTTCATAACAGCTACAATAGCTACCAGCAAGGAGAGAGGGAAGGTTGCAGTGAAACATACTTCTGGTTGTACGTGATATTAATAGATAGAAGCTAAGCATTGAAGCTAAAAGTAGCGTTTGACTTGAATTCTTGTTTCAGGCTGGACTAAATCACATGGGCATCAATGCCGGAGTGTCTCAGGTGCAGAAATAGTTCACTTGTCTAGAGGGGAAATCTCCTACTCTTCCTTTCTCTGGACCAATGATCTTAATAAATAAACTCTCACAGTTTCACTGGTTTCACTGGCACAGGTTCATAAAAATAAGCGGAGAAAACAATCCATTTGGTGAGCAGAGAAAATCACAGTTAAAGTAAGGAAACAACAAGAGAGCCATGCAAGAGTAACACAAATATTATGCAGGAGAAAATGATCAAGTAAGGTTCCCAAAGACTTCTAAATGCCATGCTCTGCTTTAAATGCACACATTTCACCAATAAAACACGCTAACACACTCCTTTTTTCACAGTATGATGAAGTCAAAGGTCTAGTTATATGTTTACTCGAATAGGAATTTTAAAGATAAAGACCTACTTCTCTTAAATACCCATATAGACACACACACACATACATATGCACAGAATACAATCCTGCCATCCTATAGTTTTCCATTATCTTTAGGGTAACAAAACACTAATTGAAGACTTCACTTATAACTAGATTCTGATGAATTTTGATCCTCTCACCATCAAAAATATGGCTTCAACTCAGACAAATCTCTCTCTGCAAACAGTTTCTAGTATTATATATGTAAAAAGAGTAGAGCTTATTTGATCTGCCATCTTTCACAGTGCACTTTATGTAATGATTTTTTTTGGTTATTTTCTTTTGGGTCTTTTTAGCTGAAATGGATTTTTTTAATCATTCTTTTCAAAACACAAAACAAATGGTATAATTTTTGTTTGGCCTATTTGAGAATACACAACTGCCAGAAAATGGATAAGAAACAGGTTTTTATTTTATTAATGATATGTCATTTCCAAGATCACTTCTGAGAAAGATAGGTATTACTCCCTGCTAAATTTCACCTCTACCCTTTTCCTCCAGCATGAACATAGACTAACCTGCTTTTCCTGCTTCTCTGTTGAATTATTCCTCTGTCCTACCTGATGTGTGATTGCATACAGGATGGTACCAGTCAGAACACTGATTACAGGTGACATACTTGTTATTATTAGTGGTGTTTGCTGGTGGACTGTGATGCACAACATACAATTACCTTCAAGGAGAAAAACACAGGTAAATCTCGAACTCTACAACATCCAAGTTTCAGTGTAATCAACAATAAAATTAGATTTTCTACTTTGGCAAACCCTCTTAGTCCCTCCCACTTTACTGAAAACATTCTGTGTGGTGACATCACAAGCTTCAGAAGTGTCATAAACATAGACGCCATCATTTCACCAGTGGAGGTATTTTGGGATATCACCCATGAAAATGAAGGATGAGGGTTGAGGAGGAGAAGGTAAAAAGACAGTATAAACTCAGCTAGCTAGGATTCACTTCCTGTACTAAATACTTTCAAACTCAAGGCACCATGTGGGGAATTTAGCCAGGATTGATTTTTCCACCCCCTTGTCCAACAGAGAACAGGACAAACCCATTACCCTCTCTGGAGCATCTCCTGCTACCCTGGCTTTGGTCAGCCAATAGAATTAACAACATTTTTTGTTGATGCTTCCTTCTTCTCATTTTTACATCATGCCGTTCATTTCAGGCCCCTTCAAAATCATGGCAATTGTAATTTGCCTTGGCTTCAGATCTGCCGTGCTGTGGGACGTTAATGGTAAACTGTTACGTGTGTTTGAAAGTTAAACTAAATGGAACAACTTTTTCTCACGGTAAAATACTTGGTCAGTTGATAAGCCATGAGTATGCATTGAACATATCGACCATTCAAAAACAATAAAGACAAACCCCAACCTTATCTAAAAAAAAATAATCTTAAACCCAATCTTTTCAATTATACTTATTAAAAGTAAAATGGTGTTTTTATTCCTATCTGCATTTATACTTTTTTGAAGCTTGGAAATAACAAAAGCAGCCAAAGCCTATACAAATAGAACAATTTCTGTTTTCAGATAAGTGAAAAGCAATATGTTCTCCAAAATGATTTTTGGTCAGTCTTTTAGGTGGAAAAAAATGTATGCTCTTTGCCTGTATGTGGTATGACATCCCCCCTGTCCCTTCTCCCCCTGCTTTTAGTTGCCTTCCCCTTTTCCAGGTGAAAGTGCAAACCAAAATAAGAAAGAAAAAAAATCAATTATCCAATTTTTACAGTTCTCTAACAAGGACAAGTCTTACCTGATGAAATACCTACAAAGCGTAACTGTAAATTTTATCGTGTACCACACACACTTGGTCGATTGAGTAACAGCTATGAGCTCTTAAAAAATCAATCTATATTTATCACATAACCTAACCATTCTGAAAAAAAAAGAGGGACATATTTTTTAAACATGCTACAATCTGGGATATGTGTATGTGTGTGAGTGTGTGTATGGTGAAGAACATTTTGACCACAAGCAGAGCTGATTATCGATATAATTATGCTGCAATCACACTAAAGGAAAGTATCCAGTAAATCAAATCCAACTGTCCGCCCACTTGCAGTGAAGAGACTAAAACCTGTCAAATCAGGGAAGGAGGAACAGGTGGCCTCATTTGCAAAAAAAGGCTGTTCCTCGCACCACCGAGTGCCGTACATCAATACTCAAACGTACACACATTTATTAAATACAGAATATCACTGCTTTGTGTGCAGCACATTAAATATGCTTCTGGTGCATGGACAGATATAAAATCTGACACACAGGTGTCTTAATACACCAAGCAAATAACCTGGGACTTACTAAGTGCTCCTGTAAGTTTTCACCTTTTTATTTTTTTTTAATTGCTGCTGACAACAGTGGGCAGCTTTCTGGGCAGCTCTGCCCAGTCTGTGTCTTTTTAACGGCATCAGGTCCACCAGTGGTTTGTGAGAGGCTCTTGCTAGGCTGATATGGGACATCCTTTATTCCCTCCATAATTCCCATTTTTGGACACTGCTGTCTAGCCAGGGCTCACACATACTGGGTCTCAAGAAATGTCAAGTGTCTTGCCTGAGTGGCAATCACTGCTTTGCTGGATTTTGGAGATTTTGAATACTGAAAGAAGATTCCATCCTCCCCCTATTCTGGTCTTCTCACACGGTGTGCATTAGAGGCCAGGAAGTGAGCAGGAAAAGACAGTACAATTCTTTGAACAGGGTGTTAAGGAAAAAAAGTTAGACAGCATATTTGTGTGCAGTGACTCGCTCTAAGCACAGATGTGGAAGGGCACTGTGTGGTCTCACCATGGTTGATGATTTACCCATAGCCACAGGACAGCATCAAAGGAGAGACTGAAAGACCAGCCAGTGTCTCAAAACAGATGGCATTAAGAAAATCCAAATCTTATGAAAGTTACTCTTAATTCAGTTCTTACAGTGGAAGGAAAAGGCTTATAGGATACACGTCAATCAACTTATTTTAGCAGCCAGTGGCAACAGGTATAGGAAAATACCTTTACGAATTGGGATGCAAGCAGCTGCATTCACCTACTCACACAAGACTGATCTCTAAGCTGTGGATATTATAATGGCCAGACTATGAATCTTCAAACTCAAGGTTAATTCCCATTTTCGGTAATGGATGGGAAAAGCTGGAAATCCATCAAAACTATAAACAGGAGGAAAATGCCTCTGAAAGCAAATGTCTCGAGAAAGTACTAGGCATTAAATGAAATGCAAGTATGACAAATGCTGTGGGCTCTCAAGATTCAAGTACATTCTCTTTCCAGAGTTACCCAAAGGAGAAGATGAAAATAGCTGAGATGTGTTAGAAGAGAGGTTGTGGCAGCTGCCATGTAATAGGAGCATCTAAATGGCTCCAGTCTCAGGGATGCCTCTATGGCATAACATCTAAAATCACAAAACTTACAGGATTTAACAGTGCGGAACATACAAGACTGTCTGGGATAGACAAGAATTGCAGTTATTAGCCCAAATACTACATAATAAGACACAATGGTGATCTGTGAAGTCATTAACTCCTTATTTTCCTAGTTGCAGATGATCTTGTTTTACAATTCCTTGAACAAGCACAATACAGCTGTGTTCAAGTCTTGATACCCCAGAGATCTATAGAAACACAACAAACCTCGTATGGATGTATATACCTTATGCCCAGGGCTAAAATAATACTTCTCCTCTGAAGATGGCATACTTCAGTATAAAAAGCTCTATAAAGGGATTTTAAAGAACTATCTGAAGTGGAAAGAAGGCATTTACCTTACCAATCATTTGTTTATAATTGCTTTGTGTGATTTCAGTGGACAAAAACTGATTTAGGAGAGAAACAATTTGCAAAGTACTCTTAGTAACAGTGTATGCTTTACAATTTAATCTATAGCCTGCTTCTCGTAATATTCTGTAATGTCTTTCTGCTCTCGGTAGCATAGCAGGCAGTTGCCCAAGTAAATTCCACATGAGATAGGTGACCCCTTTATGACACAACTTATACAGCAGATGAAAGAAATCCTGCTTCGCTCATAAAACAAATCGTTCTCCTCTAATAGTCTATCATTTGCAGCTATCATAAAAATACCCTAACCATATTTAGCAGGTAGGGGCGCAGTTCTGAGCTTGAAGGTTAAAGACCTGCATATGTCCATCCCCATGGCTGGACTGCTAACGGAAGTTGGCAATTCACAGCAAACTACCATCAAATGGCACTGAAAAATGAGAAGCCCGATACAAGAACAAAGGACCTCCTGGAAGCTGCAGAGCTTTGTACCATTGGCCTGTACAGCACTGGGGAATGCTGATAAACTTTGCAGCCAATACACCCAGGAATACTAAAGGGAACATTTTCTTTCCACAATAGCCACTGAAGTCTTTAACTTAGGATATAATGTTTTCATCCAACTCAACATCTCGCCACTTCCTTGCCAAGGCAAGCCATACTGATGACATCTTCCTTATCATCAATAAAAATGATGTACAGCAGATTGTAGAGTTATTCAACAAACAATTTCCAAAGACCACCTTTACAACAGCATATAAAACAGATCTAGGACTCCCTTTCCAGGATGTCAGAATTTTATGAAGCATCGACTCTACACTTGCAGCTAGCTGGTATGAAAAGAACGGCACTTTGTGTTGATATACAGCATTTCGCTTGCCTCAGCACATACCCATGACTGCACAAAAAGGATGCCTGGAATGATGCTCATTATAAAAAGCACCATGGAGGTGATGCAAGAGATGGAAAACCATTTGCACAACACACCTAGAAAGAGCTGAGTAGACATTGCTGCCCAGCAGCAATCTTTGCCTGAGTCTAAAAACTACCCTGCACGTGGATATCTCCACTAAGTACCATATGCAGACAAGGCCTGCTGGTCTTGATGCACCTTTTCCTGATTAGCATTGTTAAAATTGTAAAGATGTCCCTGGGAATTGATTACATAAATCCTCTAGTTGGGTAGAAAGTATTTTCCAACAAAATTGAGCATCACAGAATAATTATTTCTGCTATCAGCCAAAACACTTTAAGAAGGTGGTTTGCTATGATCACAGCAGCAGCAAGGGCAAGCTGGGAGCTAAGCACAGGCTTAGAGGTAAGAACAGACGGTTAAAAGCATTTCTGAATCAAGGACTGAATCTTTTCTTGAGGATGCAGTGTTTATTTCTAATCACAGAGATTACTCATGAAGAGTCAAAAGACAATCCAGAAGCAAATTTGTTACGCTGCTGGTCTGAAGAAGAAATATTTTTCCCACTTCACTGTTTCCTACCCACCTTTGCTTTTTCCTGTCAGCATCTCCTCTCCCGTAACTCTGTTTTCAAATCCAGGGACATCACCATTATTCAGGAATAGCCCCTCTAGCAAAGATAAAATGAACGCAACATAAATCAGCACTGCACTGACCAAGCACGCTAAGTCCTACACTACCTGGAATAAAAAACTGCCTTCAGGTGATTTCTGTATCCTGCAATTTGCATCTTATTTACGAGAAGTAAATATGAAGAAGTTAGTGCAAAGCAGTCTACATTGGGTGAAAAGGCTGGGTACCATAACAGTTACCTTCTCCATTTCAGAGTGCAGGTAGTATAATATACTGCATGGGAGAAGAGTTAAATGGATTTGCATTTAAGTTTCATCACTTTTAAGGTTCCCAGTATTCAAGCCTCCCTTTAAAAGAGCCCTAGTGGACAATAAAATCTTTTAGAAAATATACAGCAAAGCAGCAATGCCTGATAAACAGACATAAAATTAGACTGCTGTAATGTTTCAGCTGTTCACTTCCTTTGATACAGGCAGCTGGTAGCAAGGCATTTGAAAAGACAGAACAAGTAACTTCTAATGGATAAATATATATTTTTGCCATACCACATGTATTTTAAACACACATAAATGCGCATACTCTCATACGTGTACTAATAGGATAAATCTACAGGGCAAAAGGAAATGAACAGTCACCAATGTAGATTCTGAGTTGCCATTAAGCATTTAAAATAATTACAGCTTTTAAACCATGGAAACAAGAATTTTAAAAGGATATTTTTGGTATCTTTCCCTCTAAAGTGAAAATTCCTCAGCCATTTCCGCCTGAGTGAAATTAGAATTTCACCAGTGCCATTATTTTATAAAAGCAAAAGATTTTCACTGAAGACCTTTAACAATAGTGTCCCCAAATTACCAAACCCACTCCCCGGCCTGAGAAAGTAATTTGTGCTAATATCTCAGAACACAATTAGACTGTTTCTTTTACATTAATAAAGGGAAGGCATTCTTCTTTGCAGACAGACAATATTGACTCATAGAAGTAGGGAGATGGCAGCTGTCCCCTCTCTACACATTCTGTTTTGTATGTAGGTATGTGCTCCCAGGTGTAAGTCCCCATAAAACTTCACTCACTTCAAAAAGGAACAATCGGATGTATAGCTCTCCACAATTAATTTCTTAGTAAGATACCTGCACTGGAATCAAAGGATATTCATTATCCAGGAAAGCCAATTTCCCATTGTAAGCATGACATTCAGCAGACTAAACTGAGCAGTCTTCATGCAATAGTGCTCAATCAGTGAATCATTAAAGAATAAAACATCTCTACAAAAAATAAATTGAAAAACAAATCCTTGACTTGTGTAAAAAAACCAAAACCCCCAGTGTTCACCATGAGAAGCCAAGAACCCATTATGCTTTACGTAACAGGTCTTTGGTCTTGCTTTCCTCCTCCCTTCAGCCTCTGTGCATTTCTCAATAGCTCTGGGAGGTCTGTGCAGCCTGTACCACCTAATCTTTTACGACCAGGCATAGGAGGACAGAGGAGTTTTTTGGAAGGTCCCCTGGTGCCCAACTCCTCCAGGTCTTCCCTCAGAAGAGAGGGAAAATAATTTTGTCTGTATTTTGTTTCTCAACTCTAATGTGTTCTACTTTCTTTCAGAATTTTATGTATTTATGCTCATAAGTGTTTGCAGTACCTTTCCACTTTGTGGCAACCTGTGTTGTGAGTCAATTTATATCAGGTATCACATCAATTGGTCCTTATCCTGTATACAGTTGCAAGCCCTTCCCTGATCAATTGAAACAGATAATTGTTTCTAGGAAAAAAAACCCCAAACAAACCACATTATCTTTATTTGGCTTGAATGCACAGTCAAATGGTTTTGCAGTTCTTTTGGCACCTGGACATATAAAAAGGAAAAAATCCTATTTTCTCATGGATATAGTTTCTTCCCCCCAAAACAATGAATATGCTTTTATCACAAATACACCATAAAGGTGCAAGTCCTTGAGGTCTTTCCTCATTTATAACATGTACTCAACATTCTTTTTGGTATTTGTGCAATGAAAATAAACAGAAAAGTATCTTTTTTGTACCCTTAGTATGAACAGATATATATATATTCAGGATGGGAAGGCAGTAATCAGCATGCCCTGCTGCCCCACTGCACCTCTGCAGGGCACAAGGAGCTTATTCTGGTGCTTTGATTAGCGAGCCCTGCCCTGACACCTCCCATTTCATGAAGCTGCTGTGAGGCTGGAAAGGACCTCAGATGCTTTAAGCAATAGTGATTATTGACTCAACTGGCCTTGATTAACAGAAAAATAACACTATATTGAAATTCCATATTGAATTTCCTCATTCTAAGATATTAGGTAGCTCAGTAACCTTTAAAGGTAGGGCAAGCCTGAGGCATGAACTGAAGAAAATATCTGCAACTACCATTATCAGCTAGAATCACTAGTATGAAAAAAGCATATGTCAAAAAAAAAATTATAAACCCAACCAAACCAAAAGACCAAATGCCTTGTGTAGTTTCTTAACATTTTCCTATTGATATCTAATGGAAAAAAAATGTTCTCCTTATAGTGTTTAATATCTTATGGGTTTGTATTAGCATGAAATATACATCAGAAGAATGAAACAATGAGGGGACCGCGTTGCCTTGGAGAAGATCAACACTTTTGTCAGTTTTGATGATGAGAGACCAAGTGGTTCCACAGGGGGTCTGAGAGGGCTACCCATAACTGACACATGCTACCATGAAGAGAAAACTTCAGGACATTTCAGGTATACGTGGGTGTTAGCCAAGACACCAGATGCTCCTTCACGTATTTTGAAAAGACACAGGACAACACTGATTCTTCCTACAAGGAATTCACAATACTCTCTCTGTTCCCTGTGTGCTGCTGCAGTTATTACTGCTTTCTTAATCGTGTTATGCAAATAGCCTGAGAGGGAAGAAGGGAGAGGAGGCAAGCAGAAAAACTGAGGAGTAAAGGATGATAGGTTTGAATGGTTACAACTTAGCTCCTTGATTGAAATTCCTGGTATTCATAAAGGTTTCTTATCAAAAGGCTTAAAAAGAAAGATTTTTTAAAAATTAAAAATAAATGAAGAAAAATAGATCTTTCATTTCCAAGGGATACAATAGAGATCACCTTGTAGTCTGGCAGTAGAATTGATATGATTTGCATTACCAAGGATAACTAAATGGAGTGTTAAATTATCTCAAAAAAAAAAAAAAGTAAATTGATATTCATGACATCAACAAGGTTGGAAAGGAGAAAAAAAACCAGAGCAAGGCTTTATGTGTACATGCATTCTTGTACTATACAAGCAATAATCTTATATTCTACTGGTACTACACTACTCCAAGAGGCATCTCTGCATTTGCATGACACCTCTAGGAAATGATTTACAATTATACACCAGTTCTGAAAAGCAGTGCTGCAGCAATCAGTGTCAGCTATAAAAACATTAATTATTTCTGATAAATTCATTCTTCGAGTGCATTCTGAACACACACGCAAAAAGTTTAGCAAGCTGTAAGTTTGATTTTGGAATCAACATATTGCATTTTAAAGGTTTCTGGCGTGAAAGGAGTAGGGGAGGACACAGGGGGACTCTCACATATCATCACTGGACTCTCTCAAAAATAAACAATGTTATTATTTTCAAAATGTTATACTGACTGAATTATCATTAATGTATTTATCTACACATGAATGTATGTACATGGAATATTGCAGGTATGTACACTGGAATTCTGCTTTGACCACACAGCACACAAATCATCTCCTATACAAGATATGTACAATTTCATGAGTATAAATCCGTATTTGCCCCCTACGTGTGTATTATTGGCTTGGGTTGGCCCTAGGCTAAGGCTGTCTCATAACTTATAGTCATCCTGGAACATGGAGCCTGTGTGCACCATGGTATCTTGACACTGCTCACAAATTTACTTGTGATCACGCTTTAAAAAAATCCAGGGTGAGTTTAATTGAAAAAAAAAAAAAAAATTTCCTAACTAGTGTTACCCAACCACTTTATTCAGGTTTTGGGACTTTATTTCAAACCTTCATATCACTGAAGTTTTGCTCTTGGAGTCATAGATAAGAACTTATTTAGGATTTATAAGAAAGCATAAATGTTGCACATGCAAGTCTATACTAAATATTCCTCAAAGACTGCAGAGTGGAAATCTTTTGTGGTATTTAGACACCAATTCTTACTAAAAGCAGCATGTATGTCTATAGTATCATGCCAAAAGGCTTGTAAAATCATTGTGCATTTGCCTTTCACCTTCTAGACCAAAGCACAGTGGTGACATAGCATTGGCGCTATAGCTGTAATTCTCTATGGCCCAGAAATAGTAGGGATTTCACTTGAAGCACATAAATCCCTGCCTTTCCAAACGGCACAATCCCCGTGGTGAGTATCTTCATGGGCTGTGGTCTGCCCCAGCTCTCTCTTTCAGAGATTGTGAATAGTTTTTCCCTGACTGGAATTCTCCCATCTCTCTATCAGTCTTCCATTTCATCAGCTTTCTAATAACAGCTGATAAAGTCTGAGTTTTTTCCCTCTCCAGTGTCCAATATTGAAAAAAGTTAGGAAGAACATCAGAATTAGGAAAGGATATCAGCATTTGCTTAATATCGCACAAAGATAACAGGTACTGTTGGATACAATTCTGAAGTGTGAAAACACATTAGGTAAATGGCATTGTCTAGTTCTTTTTATTCTTATTTAAAAGAGAAAAGTTGCAAAGAAGTTATTTATTTGTTTTTGGAGTGGAACCAAAATCTTTGAGTGCTTGAGCATGGTAACACTGAATCATTCAGTCAGATTCCCTCTTCCTCCTCCTCAAACTTGCCACATCTCCATTGAAATATATCGAGCCCATTAAATCTGTTGCTTACCTCCTTGCCAAGAAAATAATTTTTTAAGAGCAGTTTGAAAAGTGTTTTTTAATTTGAAGTATCTGTGAAAAGATTATTTCACCTTTTTATCCTCCATTATTTTTGTATAGACGTTTATTATTATATTTTACATAGATGCTGCCTTTATATTTGCAGATACAAATGTATGAATAAAATATTTTGCAGACAAGATCATAGATAAAGGCTAACAAATGCACTAGTGATTTTTTCATTTGTAGTAACACAGTGACCTTTTTTGCATTGTAAATTTCACTATATTTGGGTTGGAGTGAGGACATGAAATATGCAACATCAAATAAGTATACATAATGAACTAAAAGCAGATATGTGAGGAACAAGACAACTGAAACTCCCCTCGCCTTGGATTTAACAATTTTCAGTGTCTTAGCGTCACAGCATCTTAGTTTGGTTCTCAAAAAAAAAAACCAGGAAAGTGCCTTCTGATGTCCTCAGATAACCTCTAGATGATGGGTATGATGGAAGCAATACATACACTAACATAGTTTTACGCCATTCATCTCATGTCAGGAAGAGCATAATTTTCTGCAAACCCCTTTCATATCGGTGGTTATTAATGACAATTAGCGCTGAAAAGTTTTCAGTAGTGCGGTGCTGTTTGCAGTGAAATGTAAAATGCCTTATTTAACAATGTGTCCATTAGCAGACCCCAGATGAAAGCTGAATTGAACACCTGCATTCAGATTCTTCTAAACAGTGTTTCCAGCTGTACTGACAAATCATACCTAGTTATTTTCCATGAAGTAAATTATCTCTTTAGAGGAATTCTGTTGGAGAGACATCAGTCCAATATTCTCCACCCATGAACGGTAACACAGATTTACCAACCAAGTACACCTTGCAGACTTGGAGGTGCCTTTGCGCATTGCTGTCCCCGAATGTCATCACTTCATAAAAGAAACTGCATCTCTAATGGCTCCTTAAATCCCTATGATGGCAGAATAACAGTAAGTATTTAGAGATAGAAGTAAGAATAGATATAAGAAATACATCAGAGAAGGTGAATTTTTTTGCTTTTCATTTGTTGTCAGACAACCAAAATACATTCTAATGCCTGTTCAAAAAAGTATACATATACAATAGATTTCTATGGAATAATTGAGACCAGAACAGAAGGAGTCCACTTAGATACTGCTATATATAATCTTTTGTTATGTGTTCACTGTATTTTAAAACCCAGCACTACTTCTTGAAGAATGGTTCTCAGCTGACCTTCATCCTGCGAAAGGACTTAGAATTTCAACTTTCATTTTGCTTAGTTGATTTTCATTTCAGATGTTCCCCCTTTTAGACCCTTTTTTGATCCGTGTTTAGCACTGCAGTTCTTGGTGCTACCCACAGTTAGCTGATGCTTAAGCAATTACCTAGGCAAACATCCATGCAGCCAACATGTAGTCAATTATTTTAATATTGTCTTTTAAATGAATCACTCTAATCATTCTGGCTTCCTACCTCTAAAGCTAAATTAGTCAGTGTCTTTTGTGTTTTATGGGTCAATTTTACAAAGGTCTCAGTTGATGGCCCAAATCTACTCCCATTGAAATCAATGGCAAAACTCCCAGGATCCTCATTGGAAGCAGGTTTTGACAAGTACTGAGAATTTATGAAAATTCTGGTCTTCAGGACAAAATTTACTCAATGTGTGTCTCCTCTATGGCATTAGAGAGACATCTACCTGTGACACGTACACAGAGTACAATAAATTGGGCTGCCTTCTCTGTGCTCCTGCTCTGCACAGCAACATTATACTCCTTTTGCTTTCCACAAGTGCCTGAAGTCATTACTGCTACCTAAATCCCTTTTCCTCCCTGAGCTGATCACCCACCTCTTATATTATTCCTTTTGCAATGGTTGTAAGTGGATATTACGACAACCTGAATTTTACTATGTTGGTCAGAATTTTCCCTCCATTTATTGTTTGTTTTCCCACAAAGAGATACCAATACCACCCCACACAACTTAGAAAAAAATTGCATTAGTCTGCTGCTTGCCCCATCTTTCAGTTCAATTAAATAAAATGAGGCTTAACACCAATCCCCAAAGTAGCCCTAATTGCTATTTCTCTCCAAATCGATACACCACTGTTTGTCCTTCAGCCAGCATGCACTCCATGTGATCATGCTCACAGTCAACCTCCTTTGTGCTTCTTTTCCAAGTAGGATTTGGTGAGGCTCTGAAGTCAGGCTGTTATAAAAATGTAGATAGATTGTAAGTACCGCCTTTCCTCTAATGACCAGTTTTGTAATTTTAATAAAGCGGCAATCAAGTTAACAATAGTTTGGCAAACCTCCTCTCTGAGGGACCCAAATTTCAATCTTGGGTGCACAAGGCTGGAAGAACAGATCTGCACGCAGAAAGCAAAGTACTCATTCAGCCATCTAATACCTATTATATATTTTGTAGCAGCAGTTAGGATCCCCAAGCTGGAGTATTATGCTATGTACTAGGATCAGAAAGGGAGATCATCTTCAATCATAATTTTCAGAAATTACTTAAAAGCCTAAATTAAATACAGGGATATGCAAACTAAAGATGACATCAGTGCTAATGTATGACGGAAAAAAATACACTTGCAAACAAAAAGGTGCTCAGAACAGAAATACTGTTCACATAGAAAGTTGCTGCAAAACTTTAGGAAATCAACTGGTACCTCTGGAGTCAGAATCATGAGTTACTTTACAGTCACCCTATCAAGTAGCCAAGTCAGAAGGTGGTAAAAATTAGAAATTCAGGCTCTGAATCTGAGACTTGTAAAAGCTATCGTAAATGTTAAATGTAGTAGTTCTTCCACCCTTTATACTGATTTTAAGGTACTTACAGATTTTATAATCTCAATACTTCTTACATTACTTCCTCAGAGACCGAAATTTCAGGATTACTGGTTACTGTTGTCAACTTGGTCAAAACATTATCTCATTTGTTCTCACATTTAGCCATCCCTCATAAACTAAAATAATAGCCAGTAATGGGCAAGTCAGACTTTAGGGAGCTGTTGGAGAGGCTGCCACCCCAAGCTGCTCTGTGAGTATGGGATCTGCAGGGTCCAGCAGCATCCTCAGTATCTCCTACCATTTCTAATGGGACTATCTGAGGTTGAAAATGCTGCCCAAAGCAAACCCATGCCATGATCTTCTCTGTTGCAAAGGCAGCAGTGTATTTCCCTGGCCTTGGCTCTGAAGCAAGGAGCTGTGCCTTGTGGTTTACCACCAGTTCTTTGCTGTGGTTAAAGCTCTGAAAGGTCTGGACACGGATCTGGTTGTCACTCAATTAGCACCTTCAGCATGGTTTCTTGGCTTTCCTGAAGAGAAACTACCATTTATAACCTCTGGACTGTACTCATCTCTCAGCAGATATCTGAGCTGGGAAATCCCCCTCCTATCCTCCAGAGCACAGAGTCCCCTTGTTTCAAGTTTCTCCATAATGGCTCCATGAATATCTTATCTGTGCACTGCTGTAAATACTAGGAAACCTATGGGGCTGTGCTATAAAATGCAGCTGGCAACATTTAAATCACAGTGTTGAGCAAGCCAGAAAAGGTTTGCTCCCACCAAAGAGCTGGAACAGCCAGGAAGCTGTCTGGAAATATCACATTGATTAAAAAAAGATAAAATTTCCTGTAATTTTTCATTTCCATTATATTTAATCCAGGTACAGTAATCATCCATTTAATTTCTTTTTCTTTACAACAAGACTGCCGCCTACCACCACACACAGAGAGAAAAGTCAGGCAATTTATTCTTTAACATATTTTTCCTGAACTGACCATGACCTCACTGGGTGTATATTTCTCTCCACTTGACATTATCACAGAGTGAAAGAGTAGTTTTACCTTGCACATAAGACTTAAGAAGAGTAAGTCATTGATCTTGGTTTTCATTTCTGCCACAAAGGAATGCACAGGCATTTATTCTTCCACAAATGTGGATTTGGGTAAAAGCCAGCTTTACTTCTCTGGTAATATACACCACCAGTGTGTATTACTGTGCGTGACTGGCAACTAATGCTCTTGCCTACAAAACAGGAGAGAAGTGGCATTTGTCATGGCATGCCTTTGACATTTTCCACAGCAAGGGGCAGATAATATCAAACCCTTGCTCATCCATTCAGCTTCCTGAGGAGAAACAGACTTCAAAAAATAAACCCAAGGAAAAACAGACTGTTAGACACTTGTCTGAAACGCTGCAAGAAAAGAAAAAGGGTTTATAAATGTATCAAACTGCAGGAACATGGTTTATATTTGATTAGCCCCTGTTTGTTCTTGTCTGTGCAATTACACACCACCCTCTCCTAGAGCAAAGCTTGACCCCACAGCGTCTTGATGGAGCAACAGGAATTTTGGGTTAACTCCCCCAGCAGATACACCCAACAAAACATCCACACTGAGAATTAGATACAATATTTGAAACCTTTAACTTCTCACCTATCGACAATGAACGAAAACACCAGAAAAAGAAAGACTGTGCATCCCATGGGGTCCATCTATTATTAGCTTCCCATACACCAAATTAGCTGTGTTAACTGGAAGAACCAGAGGCTTCACCATAACTTATTTAAGTGTCCTCAAATCCATGGGGCAGCCCAATGACTGCAAGCTGTGCTACAAAGAGTCCCTGCTGGAGGAAGAGTCTTGAACTAGTACTGAAGGTTAATTCCTAAAAATGAATCTATTCTCCAACAAGACTGACCTTTCAGCTTGTATAATACTCCATACTTGGGATACTCAGGTGGACAAGTTGCACTTAGCATTAAACACTTGCAATGCTGGCCTGTTCAGCTAAGCAGCAGCTGGATTGCAAATTCATCCTAGAGCCACAGCTCCTGCCATCGAGGGAAGCAAGCCAAAGGCTGGAGATGCCAGCAGCAGCACTTGGTGTGCCTTGGGTCTGATCCACTAACACAGTAGGATCTGTCCGGTTCTCTTCATCATTTAAATAGTATTTCTTTCTGTTCTAAAACTATGACACTTTAAAGCAATTATATAGTAACATCAAGGAATAGAGAAGTCTTTTATAGCTAAGGTACCATTATTTTAAGGACATCTGCTACAGTATATTTTCTAACAAAGAAAACTTTACTCTGGCTTGTTTCAGTGAATTTGTACACTTAGTAGACAATTCACAATGGTTGCAATATGAAGCTATAATTCAGCCATATAAACTGTATTAAAATGATATATCTAGACTCTCTTAAACTTTACCCTACCCTCTGTGAGTTCAGGATGTATTTCTTTATTCTCCCATTACGATCACCTTCTCCTTGCATTCAGCCTCCAGGCCGCAGACCATAAAGGTTTATACCCATGCTAACCTTCACATGCCAGAACTGGTTTCAATGAAGTTTACAGTGTGCGATGCTAAACATGTGTATAGCCTTAGTTTGTAAAATTGTTGCAACAGCGATTAAATGTCTATGTAATTGGGCACTTTGTAGTATGTGTGGCTGTCAACACATATAAGCACGTAAAATCATTAAACTCCAAAAATATATTTATCAAATAGTAGTAATCCTACACATACTGCATGGATCCACGTGTTCAAATATAGAATATGCATGCATGATTTAGTTGCAGTTTCTAGAGTAAAGAAACTGAGATTTAAACAGGAGTTTAATACAAAAGATAGCTGTCAAGGAAAGCCAGAAGTAGAAAATGACCTAAAGCTGAACCTTAATGACCTCTCATGTATCAATAGAAATATTAGAAGACCCAATGCCAGACTATCTGCATAACAAGCACAACCATAACACAAAAATAAGAAAGTGCTAACTTACGGTAAATCACAGTAAGCCTTCAACACTTGAATATTTTTGAACGAATGTGTGTTTTGTGGGTTGTTACTTTACTTAGCATTACAAATTTAAGCTAGAGTACGCTGCATATAAGCACATCCATATTTCATGAATCCCTGTGTAGGTTCCCAGTATTACCACATAAGTGGTATAGATTCCTTTCCTAGTTCTAATGGCAGAGTATATTCATTTTAATGATCCTTAATTCTATCCAGGCTAGTATCTTAGAAATTACCTCACTGTATTTTTTTTCCCCTACTGGATGTACTGTATGGTTTTGCCTTGAATTTTCACGTGGGGCCATATCTCCAGCTAAACTCAAACTTCAATATGGGCCAGTTCTGTAGCACCTTTGTACGTTCTGTAGCACCTTTGTACTACTGAAGGGTCATGAACTGTAGACAAGTGGGATGTGATGGGATAGAGTGTTGGGTTTTGGCCTTCAGATAGTCAGTATTGTGTGATTTACCCCATCTGGTTTTCAGATGTTTGAATTTTCTGAGGGAGAATAGAAGGAACCTTGATTGAATGTAAATGATGTTTTCATATGGTAATATATTACTTGGCTTGGACTGAGCACACAGCAGCATGAGGTGCATTTGAGACATAAAAGAAAACAAAAATCCTTGCACTGAAGATTTTATAGCCTAAAAGAATGAGCCCTGGATTCTCTCCAAGGATTAAAAAAACCAAAGTCACTCTTGGGAATATATCCCAAGATATATTTGAGAGAATGATTTTCAGGATTTTATGTCTCATAGAATTAATATCCAGGAAACTTTCAAGCTGCCATCAAATCATCTGGGTGCAGGACAACATCACTATTGATACTCACCTTGCAACAGTCCTGCAGCAGAGACTACGCAGGGGCAGAAATGTACAGTTAACATTAAAACAACTGTTGAAACATGGGAAATATTTTATGTGGAATACTGTTGAAGGTTTTGGGCTTCTTCTATCTTCCCAGGGGAAGATAAGTCAGAGATAGGGACCTTGAAACATACCATATATATGGTACAGATATTACACAGTATGGATCCTTAAAATGCTCCTAAAAAGGGATGCCCCCATGCCCCAACTCAACAAAACCCCCCACTCTCTTGTTCTTGGGTCCCATAAATCAATGCAGCATGCCGCCTTTCAACTGCAATCTCTTAGGCGCAATCCTGTCTGCATCCATGTTCCTAAAGCAATTTGCTTCATGCTGGGTGTTTGTTTTGCTCAAATGTGAAAATCAGTTTTTCTTGGAGCCTTTACTGTGCTACTATTTCATGTGTGGCATTGCTGCATCAAACTGCCTGTAGCAGAGTGGCTGCTACACATCTCACACATCCTTTGCTTTGTCTTCAAGTATGGGCTCCAACAGAGTCCATCTCTGTGTTAAAATGATAAGACCAGGGAAGATTTTGGCCACAATATAACACTGTATATAACCTGTGTGAAAACTAACCCAGCTCAGTGAAGCATGCATTATCAGCTAATGGGATATTACATCCCATCTATTTGCTTTCACCATGTTTTAAAACAACATGATTATGCCAAATGCATCGTTAGGGTGGGATTTATAGGAACATTCAGCCTAATTTCTCCCTGCAAGCAAAATCCATACCTGTGCAGTGGAAACAGCAATATACAAAAATAAGGAATGCTGAAGAGGACAAGCTGTTGAAAGGATGTCCTCTTTATTACCAGTATGCTGAGCATGTGCTGTCAAAGTTTTATATGTGACTATGTTGTTTTAAACAAACAAGAGTCTGGTGTAGAGCAGAAAAGCTGACAGAAAGAATGATTTAAGATGAGGCATCTTTCAGCAACCACTTAAGGGCTGTTCATAGACCAGGCATGGGTGACTGCATCACAGACTCTACCTTGAGTCCCCTTTTGAGTGGCAGAACAATCTCTGGCCAAGTTCACAGCCAGGGAACTCAAAGGCAAAAAATATTAGCAAGGCTTAAGAGAAGACAGGTAGCTCTGGTATTAGATGAGTCAGATCTGAGTGCAAGTGACTTATGAGAAACAGTGAGAGAGTTTTAGGTGAGATGGATGTGTTTAGACTGTGGGTTGTTCTAAAGGCACTTTCTAAGTTTTGTTCCTGCTGCAAAATATAGAGGGTGCATCTATGTTAGTGTTTTATTGCAGATCAGTAGTGCAGTGTTGGACTATACCTCTTGATCATCCCCACTGATTTGGTTCACTTCAGTTCCCCAGGGATATGAATGTTACGATAAAATAACTCTGGAAGATGTGCTCCAGAGGCACACGATGCCCTCGGGCACTAACATAGATGCACCCAACAGGACTAGATTAGAGCTACTTGGGAGCAAAATCCCTGGGGATGGTAGGTCCTTATCAGGAACTGCTTTACTCTACAAGTCTGCTCCATTTGGACTGCACCATTTCTAATGTTACCAAATCATACTGTGTTACAAGAGTCCATCTGGTAGTCATGGATGTCCTCAAAAAGGAATTCTGAAAATATGCAGCACGCTTGCCTGGTCCCAGTTAGATATGACATAAACCTGGTGCATTCAGAATAATGTGGGTCTCTAGTTTTAACCAGAAGTGATTGATCAAAGAGAGAATACAAGTGTCACCTCTTTAATCCTCTTAGGTGTAGTTTACCCAAGAACAGGATTAACCCTGCTTACCTTCTTTGGAAGAAAGTCATTCCTACAAAACCAGTTCTATTGAACACAAGAACAAGAATGACGGAAACCATCATTCTCAACCATAGATTTCTAGAAGGGCTACTGAGAGGCTACAAAGCCCTTTGAAGTCCAGGATCTTTTCAGTTACATTTCTCCTCTATGACAGTTACTTGGATTTCACAGTAAGAGAATCCTTGTGATATAAACAAGCATATTGTTTAGTCAACAACAGAATTGTTTGATGGAAAGCAACCAACTTCGGTAAATGAATGATGGCAATTGCACCTGCCTTATAGAACATAAACAAAAAAGTTTATCTAGTTCAAGGAAGGAACTGTAAAGTTTAAATACATACATATATATATAAAACATAGAATTATAAAAAGGAGGAACTCATAAATAACTAAAATTTGTCCTCAAGCACTTTCTAGTAAGTCAGCACCAATCTCTCCCTCATCAGATTTAACTAACGTATTAGCCGATTCTTCTATCCAGGTCTACTTCTAAAACAGAAGCAAAAATTCTGTTAAATATATTGCAGCACATTTGTTCTTGAAAAGGACTACCTTAATTAAGTCCTTCATTAATAAACAAGAGCTAAACATTCAGTACCAAAAGTGCAAAAAATCCAAGGAGACTCTCAGCAAGACCAAAAAAAAAAAAAAAAAAAAAAAACATAAGGGGAGAAAATCCAATGGCCAAGCCAGCAGTTTACCATCTCTATTCATTTTCATCTTCTCTTTATTCTGCTAAGAGCAGTGTCATATGCTACATGTTATTAAAACAGGAATCACTGAGCTGCTGAACCACCAGAAGTGGACTCCATCCCTCCTTGGCCCGTGTGCAGGAGAGCAGTGCTCCTCTCTGGGGGCATCCTTCATAGTCTGCTACAGACACCTGAGCCCAAAGTGGCAATGAACTTGCAGACCAATCTGCTGTTAAACATCCACGAAACCACCGGCTATCAGAGGAACAAATATCAAACGATACAACCATTCATGACACACACATACTTCAAAGTCTAACCATAGCACCAGAAAGGAAATATTTGAAGTTTAAAGAAAGCAAATTTAAGCAAGCTCTACACCAATGAAAAGTGACTGAAAACAGCTTTGGTCCAAATAAGTGTCCAAAAAGGTCACAGCTGGTGTAATTATCCTGTTAGACTTAGCATTCAGCTGTACACTTAAGTTTGCCAAGAGCTAAAGTGTACACAGAATGCCTAAGTAACTGCCACCTTATTATAAAGAAAAGAGTGTCATTAAAAAGATAATATTATAATTTAATGATAGTTCAAGTTAGCACACAGAAAATAATTTCTTTGGGAAAGTAATGGGAAAAATTGTCAAAACCAAACTCTTCCCCTCTCAGAAGCCTCTGTCTTCAGAGACAAGCCCAGTCAGAAATATAAATAAGAATTCACATTGAAAGGGATCATGTGTGAGCAATAATATGATGGAAAGGGAACAAGAAAACAGTGCCTCCCAAATGTTAATTATATCTCAAAAGGAAATTGAAATCAATAAATGCTTTTTCTTAAAAGAAAAATAAAACAAAATATCCTGCAGTAAAGATATCTGATATAAAATAAATGAGCAAAAATATTGTTTTATAAGAATGGTAATTTTAGAGTAGTTTTGCTACTGTTATGGGGACTGGTTCCTTTTATTTATTGTCATCACCACAGCAGTCTTTACATCTCTCTGGAAATAATGTGCATAACAAATACGTCCCCGAGTTATGTTCTTTGCTAAGGACAGGCAGGCCCAGGAAACTGCAGTGACATGACAGTGCACGACTCTAAAGGCAAAATCATAAAGATCTTAATGGCAACCTCCAGTACTCCTAAACCAGGCAGTAATGAACTCGGAATCTATGGGGGTAAAGATTACTTTGGACAGAGTAAAAGGCAAGGGGAGAGGTTAGTTTGAAATGTCAGAAATATTAGCTGCTGAAAAATATAGTAAGTGAATCAATGAGAATAGAGCTACTGGGTAAAAGGATTAAATGGCTAATAAAAGGGATACGCTGCTGACCTCCAACATAGAAAAGAGTTGATAATGAGATAAGTAAAGCGTATGAAGATAATAAGGGTGTAATTACGGGTGAGTTCAAACCACTAAGTGTATATTAGGAAACCCCCAAGATATATATAGATATAAAATTCTGGATAGCCTGTAGCAAATGATTACCTTTTTGTCCAAAGTGTAAAAGGCTCAAACAATACAAAAAAATGACTGGATTTGAGCTTAACCTATAACCTAACAGTGAGAATACGTAAAACATCTCACACTTCTTTTTTAAGAAACATACAGGAAGGCACAGAGGTTATGCAGCAACTCTTCCACAGCAATTTCTGTTGCCACTTGGTCACACCGAGATGGGTACCATAAATGTACAGAGATTTAATGGGCAACAACCTTTGCTTGAGGAACACTCACTCCAGAGACCCAAGCAAAGGGAAGGGAATTAGAGCAAGTTTCATGCCTAGTTTTGTCCCAGGACCCGTGAACTAACTCTTACAGTTGTTACTTACTGTAGAACAACAGCTAAATGCTACAAAATCACCCCTTAGCTACAAGCAAGCAGCTTACCCACACCCCCACAGCCTTATGTTGTGTTTCCCCATTTTTTAATTTATTTTTTTAAATGAGAAACAAGGGATACTATCCACTGCTGAAGGTGCCAAATCAAACAGATTAGCCAGTGGTGCATGGCAAATCTGATGCTTATTGGAAAAGAACAAGTAAGCTTCAAGGGTCACATATTTGGCAGAACTTCATCTCAGGCTCCCACATCAATCCTGCAATCAACTGACACCGTGAATAGTAGGATTTGATTTCTTATCACCCAATTTGTGGGCACAAACAACAACCTTACACTGAAGCTCTGAGCACTTACAGTTCCCATTGACTTCATTTATACTTGCTATTTGTGCTTACAAATCAGGAAGATGTTTGATCTTTAAGTTCTATAATTTCCTCCTGCAATTGGTTGTACTCACAAAATTGCACCTGTAGTTGATTGCCAGAGAAGATTTAAGGGCTGGTTCTGAAGATGCAACCTATGATTTCAGTAAAGTGAACTTTCAAGGTACGTTGGAAGAAACAGAAGAACAACCCACATAAAAATGGGAGTCATGTTCTAGTAAAAACGACAGGTGCATGATTGAATAAGATTAAAGTGACAGGCAACACAAGGTCTTAATAGATACAGTTTACATTTCTACTCCAAAAATATGAACAAACATAGCCCAGAGAAACACTTTTCAGAATAGCTGTCAATCAGAAAGCAGCAATAATAAAAAAGGTAAAATAAATAAATGCAGATTCCAAATATTAACTCCTAAACACTATTTGTCCTAGCCAAAGCATAAACAATTCTGTATTATATTGCACATTTGATACTGTGCATACAAGTGATGAACTTGTATGGACAAATGACTACTTAATTGCATAAGATGCCATTTACGAGCAGTCTCAAACATTCCATCATCAAATTAGACATAGCACCAAACGCAGGAATCTGCATTTACTCTGGTAAAAAGTATTACCACACCAAGCAATGAAAGGACAGATAAGACACTGGGACACACGTAACTACAATATTAAGCAAGATTTTTTTTTTCCAAAAGACTTCTGAGGTCACAAAAAGATATCAAAAAAGTAGGAGAGTTGATGGTAAAATATCTTAACAAATATAGCATCATTTATTAGTAGAGCACAAATGCGTGATGTGAAAAGGGACAAGTAGAAAATTACTGGGAACACAGGACAGTGAATTATTTAAATGAAGTATATTTTAGGACCATGAAAAAGACAGTTCAGAAAAGCTGTTAGGCCACTTAGTCTAAACTTTTCCTCTAAGCCAATAAAACCCCTTAGTGCAGAGCCAGATCATTTCTAATACTTTCTTCACTGATCTTAAGTGTTTGAAATGATAGAGATTTTCACACTTTGGGAGACAATTGCACTCTCCAGAAAAAAAACCCCAAACATATATAAATTGCCACAGAAAGAACTTAAAGCAAATCTCTTCTCCTGTCAGAGTTCTGTGGCTGCTTTTCTATTCCTTTTGAAATGTCCTACTGCAGAGATGCCTTCAAAGGGGTACAATGGGGAACTTCAATAAACTGCAAGAAAACTTTATACCCGATAACAATCCTTCAGCTAATCTTCCATGTAACTTATTTTGCTAGGCTGTATTAAAAACAAGAAATAAAAAGCTTGAAAGAAAGAAGCTTCAGGGAAGGTGAACTCCAACTTAGTACAAAACACGAAGACAGAAGTGGTGCACAGGAGACCGACATTAATTCTCTCAAACCCTGATATCACATGTCCTGTTTCAAACTCAAACACATCTTTGCTTGCCAGATCCACAGTCTCCACTTTGTATCTGAAGCTCACATTGATTTCTTCAGCCATTTTCTTTCTTTTCACACTTGCTCAAAAACAGCAGAGAAATTTTAAGTTAAATTGGGCTCCCAAGCCACCAATTCACCATTTTTAGCAGACTCCTGCAAATTTAACTTATTTGTGCTCATATGTGTGAGAAAGAGGCCATACATGTTCTATATTCAAGCCCGGTTTCCATCACTGATAAAGCAATAAGGAGGGAAAGTATATTTTACTGCTGACAGAAACAGACAGAGCCCACAGTGCAGAGAGCTGCTTACCTTTTGCCAAAAATCTTTTGACTATCCCCAGAAAGACTGTGCCTTAGATAAGAATACTAATGCGAAAAAAATTCACTCACCATGCAATGGACTTTTGGGTCAGTAAACAACCTGAACGTTTATCACCTGCCATGTGGGAAGCTGGAGATGTTGGTCCATGGGTCTGTTTGGCTTAGTAATCTAATTAACTGCTTTGGCCCCGATTTTGTCTTTGCACACAAGGCACTGTCTTGTCTCCCCACTGAGGTTATTTTTCATGGAGAACTTGTTGCCGACTCCTTCAGATGTGCATGGGAGAAATTTTACATCTGGGCCCTAACTAGCTTTAAAACTTAAGGGTTTTTTTCCTGTTTAAGTTTTTGCATCAGCTCCAGTGCTGAGGTACCATATCAAATAACACCGGGGAAAGAAGCATGGCCAAGGCTTTTCTGGACCTTCATGCCATTTACACAGCTCAGGCTACTTATGTGAAGAGGGAAACAAGCCAACAAGCAAAGCTCTTGACCCTGTAAGCTCCTAGTTCTGAAGCTGAGAGCAAGAAGTGTTCTTAAGCATCTGGTTACAAGCAGCTGGGTTCAAAGCATGAACTTAAATAGCCAGTCTTGAAAGTTCTCCATTTTATGTCAATTAAAAAAAAAAAATCAACAAAACAAAACAGAGATCAGGATTTTCTTTTATGAGACTTAAAAATGCCTCCTTAGCATCTTTTTATGGACAAAAGAGGCAAACCAAGTTGCTTAGTCTTCATTTGTCTCCATATTTTGCCTTGCACTTTACAGGATAAACCTCCAGGGGTGAATTTTCTTTGCTCTGTGTGATGGATCATCAGACATACAATTCCCAATATTGCTAATGGCAGTTTTGTGTCAAATTACTACACATGGCATTTAGACACTAGTTCTCCAAGCTGCCTACTTTCCTTTTACAGTAAAAGCACACAGAAAAATACACCTGGTGCTGTTACTTTTGAAGGTTGTTAGCCATGAAAGTTTGAGAAATAAAAAAATTGCTGAAAGTTGTTATTACCTTAATACCGAAAAACTGCACACAATTTTCACTTTTTACTGCGGAGCTATCAGTAATTTATACTGTGAAGAAGTCCAGAAAGTGCCAGGAAACAAAATTTAAAGTTAATCCATAGGCCACCATCAATGACAATTCTGGACAACTCTGCTAGAGGTTAACACCAGTATATGAGACATAAAATGCTATTGACAAAACCTTCAGATTATTATTATTTTTTTTATTCTAGTAATATCTTCCAAAGAAATGGCTTGGCCTTGAAACTGCTGAGCAAATGAAATGGCGAAAGTCACAGAACGGGCAATCACTGTTAAAGGCATACATGTTACTATTGCCTTTGACATGGTGGAATCAAAGCTGCTGTTTGTGTACCACACAGAGCATGCCAGGGCAGCTCCTCTCCTCCAGCATCACACGGCAGCATGCATCCTACACTGGAATGTTGCAGGACTGCTCCCTCTGCCACAGTGAGTGTGGCCCAGGTGCAAGGCATGGGCAAGAGAAGAGGTTTGCTTTCAGTTTTTTGATGATGTGCTTTTCTCTCTTTTGAGAGGAATACAAGAAAATTGCTTTTAAACCCTTGGAGTCTCTTTTCCTCCCTTCTTCCTCTACACTGAACAGTGTTTTCACACTCTGCCCATGCAATTTCAGTCAACTTACTGATGTACAAAGGAAAATTTAAACAAACGTACATCCGCTTATAACTACACTCTGCATTTTGTTTAAAACATAAGTAGGTATCTGTAAGGGGAACAGACAGGTTCCTGCTCTAAGCTGTGAAATATTTATGAAAACACCAATGTGGTGCCTCACCTTTGCTCCTTCAAATAGACAATGCTTTGACTGCCTCCCTAGAGCCGAGTTCCAGTGTCAGAGAGGATAGTAAGTAGCTTATTGTATCGTTAATACATGATTATGTCTTCTATCTTAGCTCTCCCCCATGAAAGAGACCAAACCCTATATGTATGAAAATCCCTAACTTGAAATGAACCTAGTGAATTTCTTTCCCTGTTTGTAAAGTAGCTCAGTTGTAAGATGAGCTGAAAGGAGATTCAGAGGGAAAAGTATTCTATGGGTCTTTAGGAGGAATTCTTATTAAAGGGCTTCAGAACAGGAATTCTTTAGCATGCAATTTATCTTCACACAGAAGGAGGGAAGAGACCCCACTGCCACTGCTTCTCTCCCTCTTGGTCTGCAAGACAGTGGTTTGGGCAATATTTGTTTCTAAACTCATAACCTTCATTTACTGGAGCTTCACTGACAATTATACTTAATAAGCTTGGAAACCTACCCAGCTGCAGCCACAAACCAACAAATCTTATGTCCTCTTCCCTCTTGAAATGGAAGAAACCAGATAATTTTCTTCCAAAACAGACCAATAAAACCTTGCAGAACCTGTCTCTCTGCTGATCTCAAGTCAACCCCTTTTACTACCAAGCCAAATACAGGCCAGACTCCAGTCAGTGTTTGAGATCTATACCTTGTCAAATGCACTGGTCCTGAAAAATCTCCCTGCAACAATAAATAGCGAGATACAGAAACTCTGGAGGTTATAGATTACACCTGCTTCTCAAGAGGATAGTTGAACTCACCATTCACTGTCTAAAAGTCCTTGGGAGATTATGGACCTACAATAAAATTTAAATCTTAACATTTGAAGAGATACTTCATTCTGGATAGTGTAAATTAGTTTAAAGTATCTTTTTGCCAATTATAATTCAGGATATAGATAAATTTAAGCAATGCCTTTTTAAGTGCCTCTATGAATTAATATTTTAATAGTTTCCCCCGGAACCTTGGGGAAATAAAGTTCTGTTGGTGATAATTTTCCTACTTTTCTTTGTTTCACATGAACTTTTCTATTATTATTAAAATCCAGGGTAGAAGACGTCTGATTTATCTAGCTTACATCTTAATGGTCACTAGACTTACACCATTTTTCTTTCTTATTTTACAAAACTGATGTTCCAAAACCTATCAGCTTTTCCTTTAGTAACAGATAAAAAAAAAATCTTTTAAAAGCGTTTTTCCGATTTTCAGGAAATGTGGATTTAAAGAAAAAAAAAGAACAGAGGCAATTTTTTTTCAAGCTTTTGGCTTAGAACTGGCTCTTATATGAAGTCATCAAGTCTCTTTGGCTCTCTAGTGCTTCACACAGATTTTCTTGGGTCATTTTTTTCATAAGAACATACAACATCAAACATTAGCAAAGCAGTACTCAAACTACTGGGCAGTCTTAATCTCCTTTGTTTCAGATGAGTCACTTCTGACTTTTATTAGGAGGTGGGAAAATCTCTTTCATCTAATTCCCAACATCTTCATTCATGCATGACAACTTGTCTCCATTCTCCGCCTCTGCAGTATGTGTGAAATAAGATGTCTCAACATCTAATTCTAGAATTTAAGTACTGAACTGAAAAAAATGCTGAAGTTTCTTGTATATTTTTGTAATACAGGCTAGAATCACTAATAGTCATAAAACACAGGGCCCTTTGCCCACAGCTGCTCTGCAGGTGAAGATACAGTGAACTCCACAAGAAATTGGCTTCCAACTATTCTGTTTGAAGTGCTAGAGAAGAATAAGGGGTCTAATCCTTCAAGGACATACATAACTTAAGTCTTGTGACTGGCAACAGTCTTCAATAGGACAAGTTAGCATGATAGCTTTAATTGTATGCCTGGGATGTTGTAGAATCAAGGCCTAGACTCCAGTGGTTGACAGATGATCTAAATCCTGAAAGTTCATGGAACTGGCTAAATAGCTGTTCTCAAATGCAGCTTGACTTCTGCCTTGTAAGATGATAATGGCAGTGTCAGTTAGTATTCATGTGCCTGCAAAAGAGAATTGGAAAGGAAATGTAATGCAGGACTGAGCAGAAAAGAAAATTCACTGCATTGCAAAGAGACTAAGGGTACATTTCCCTACCAGAACTGGCTGCCTCAACCAGAGATGTCTGCCTGGGCCAGTCCTTGCAGACTCCAGGAAGAAAAGGAGCTTCAAAGGACAGAGCAGAGGTGCTCTAGAAGTTTAAGAATGTAGATAGATCGGTTTCATTAAGAGCTCACTAAAGGTAGCTGAGGAATTTGATGGAGCATCTTTCTGTTCAGAAATACTAGTAAGCCAGAAAAGAAAACAACTTTTGCAGCAAATTCATGAAAATATTTGTTTGGGACACTTTCTAACATCTCCTCTTGAGAAAGAGAGAGGTGAATGGCTAATTAGGTTGATGAGGCCCTTATTTCAGGAAAAAAAATATCTCAGAAGTCTGCTACAGCAGTTCCAGTAATGAATGAAATTCATAAACACTTAGTGGATCAGAGAAATTTCTCACCCTATCCACTACAAACACAGTTATTACCTGAACTTAACTTCAACAACAATAACAGAGGCAATTCCTCCTCTACAGAGGTCATCCCTGTGTTTTCAAATTGTGATCTTCTCAAAGGGGTTTCCTCTCACTGCCTATGCTGGCTCTACAGGGTGTTACCCAGCTTCAAATGCACTGTAGCCTCACCAAACGGCGCTGCATCTACTTTGCAGTCCAATCCACATGTGGTCAAGACATTTGTTTGGCAAGTGACTATTTCAAAAGCTATTCTTATTGCAGAGGAGGTAAAACAAAATATGGTAAGAAATAGTTCATCTCAATTATGCTTTAAAATGGTTTTTTTATGGAGGAAGAGAGACACGCCAAAAAGCTGGCTTAATTGCACAGCTAAAAAATAAGCAAGCTGAAATTTCTTTTTGATGTCTTTAACTGATTTCAGTAAAACCACATATCAGAAAATTAACCTGGCTTCACATTATCTCTCTCTCTTGCACACATGCACAGTCTTACTCAGAAAATTTGCTCAAGTTCTGGAAAACCATTTTAGTTTTGGTAAACCTCCAGTGGTTCTCCTGAGGGAAGTTTTTGTTAAATGACGTCTCTTTATTCACCTCAGTTAGAGTTTCTAAGAATAGGATTAATTAGATTTAGACATCCCACTACCAAAAAGGTTAAGTTCTTCTTCATTAGGAACGACCTCATCTTGTTTCCAATCTCACACTGCTATCATCTGTAATGACACACCAGAGAGGCATCAGTTGTATCATGACTGAAAAGGCTGTTGGATGACTTGTTTATAACCAAAGCTTTAATTCATTAAATAATGGAGAAAACAACTTTTTAATGTGAGTTGTGTTACTGCTTTGCAGACTGAGTGCTTGTTTCATTGCTGCTGTCACTTTTGGGGCTAATTTAATGAATAATTAAATAATTTAGCTTTTAACTAAATTAATCATTTAGTTAATTCATTAATAATAACCCATTGCACTTCTACAGTGCCTTCCAGGCTAAGATATCAAAGTGTTTCATGAGCATTATGGGGAAGTTCACCCTTCTTCCTCCCGCATATAGCCCGAGTAAATGGTTTTTTTACGATAAACCACATTAGTAATCTTCAAAGAGAGGAGGAATCCAGTTCTGATTACATGGGTTGGGTAAGGAATGGCTTAAACAACTAGTCTGCCCTTTTCAGCTGATGCAGACTTTCATCTCCAAAACCCTTTTCACTTGCTGAAAGAGTACATGTGATGAGAGGCAGGACATTGGACCATGTTGTGATGCAGGTTCAGTTCCTTAAGACTTTTTGGGTGATGCAGTCCCAAAACACCTTAGCTGTCCCCCAAGACTTCAAGGTGGGTGCAAACAGCTCCTTATTTCAAGAAATACAAGCTTAAGCCTGTGAGGTTTTTGCACACCACAGTAAAATAACCAACTAGTTCAAATTTAAAAATACTAGTTCAAATTGTTTAACCATCATCCCCATGAACTCTGCCCTATCGCCTTGCATCAGGGAAAAAGAAGAGGCAAAGGTCTGCTAAAGTCAGCAGGTTGGCGGTAGAAGTTGGCACAAAAGCAGCACTTGTACTCCTTTGTGTGCCCAGCTGATGCATACTCAACTTGCATCTGAGCCAGTTATTGACACTTCCCTATTTCAAGCAAAGCTCTACCTGGGGACTGTTAAATTTTCAAGCCATTATTACTAATTCCCTCATCAATACTCCATTGTCCCTCTTATTTTTCTCTCCTTGGTGCCTGAATAGCCTGTGAAGGTGGTTTCCATACATTTAACATCATCGTTCCAGTTATAATAATTTTACTGTCTCAATTTGGTTCAACGATGTGCTATTTTTAAGACAGAATGGAAATTAATTTTTTTTTGTACATATTGAAAAAGGCTGATTATGTAGAACAGTGTGGCCTCTTGTGCAGGAGCACAATCACAAATCACTTTCCTCTCATTTTAATTTATTTTTTTAGGCTTAAGCAAAGCTGAAATACTTACTGACACTCTGTAGTGGCTATCTATCTAAAGGAAAAAAAGAAAATTCAGTACTCGGGGAGAGTAAACTGACAGGAAGCCAAACGGATTTAACTGCAATTCTGAAGGAGAAAAACAGAACAGCTTAAAAGAGCTATTATGTTCTTAAGAGAAGATGTGGTGATGCAGTGTTTAACAAGGGAAGAGTGGAGGCTGAACTGAAAAGGAGGAGGTAACATGATGCCCCAGCAAACCTTGTGAGAAATAACTAGAATAAGAAGCCTGTTTCCACCTTCCCAAGCAATGTGATGGTAGAGTACATAATTCAAGATCTCTGAGGTGACAGAGCTGCAGTGCAAGTGCAAGGAAGCACTTTTGACACCTCCTTCAGAAGGGAGCAAAGGGGGAGAGCGCCTCAGAGGAGCAGGCAGCAGCAGTGCTTTTCAACAGCCATAGAGCTTATGAAGATAGGAGTAGTGCAAACACTTCTGACAATGCAAAACTTAGCCTTGAGAGCATTTGAAGTGCCCTGAGGATTTTGGTGATTGAAATATGTATACTAAACCCAATGAAAAATATCATCTGGGGACATTTGAGGGTGGATGGAAGTAGCATACAAGAGAAGCAAGAATAATAACCCCTGCATGTCCTCAGTATCACCCTGATTAAGGAGAAAACAAGCTCAGAGGTAGATTATGCTGATCTACAGTGAACCATGGCATACGGTTTCAGGACTGCTAAAAGCTGCATGTACTAAACACACACATTGGAAACAGAAGTCTTTTGCTTCATATCTGCACAATCTCCATGTTCAGCTTTGGGTCTGAACGAGCCATCTCTGGCCTGTGTCTTAAAAAAAAAACAAACCCCAACAATCTCATGGAAGGGACCAAAATGGTATAAATCTTTGAGAATCTGCCAAAAGGTTGAAATGGTACCAATTGTTCTGATTGCAACGGAAGTGCAGGAGGAGGTGGGTGATCCACAATTACTGCCTAAGGAAACACTGACAAAGAACAATATTGACTTGTCTCTTTAAAGGCAAGTGTCTACTTAATCAAAGCTGCTTGTTACCCTGAAATTTAAGCATTTGTTTAAGTGTTTCGCTGGACAAGAATGTCATTATCCTCAGGCTTAAAGCTGAGCAGATGTTGAAGTACTTTTGCTGAACAGAAGCAGGGCTTACAGAAAACTTACTTTAGCAAGCACCCCGAGTACTTACATAGGAGCCACAACATATCAACCCAGGTGTTTCCTCAAGCTAAAACTGCCAGTCATAAAAGTTATATTTTAGAAAAGGATTATTATATACAGGAGCACTCACCACATGCTCTGTCCATGTAATCAACGGGGAAATAGATTGTTGGTATAAGTTTCCATCTGCCAAAGCAGCCAGTGGTCCTCTGACACTTGTAGAGGATGAAGATGTATTTTCTAGACCAGCATTTAGGATTCTTACCATACTGTTACATTTTTGCTGGCTGTTGCAAATACAGATATTTACTAGTTTGACAGCTAATGCTATTCACCTAGCAGCAGTCAGTGGATTGCTCCTTTCCTGATAATAATTGCAGGAGAATCAGAAGCAGTGAAAAGACAAGGAATTTAAAAGAACCCTTTTGAAGTCGTGTCATTGTTCTGTCTGGCCCAAAAGATGAGTTTGTCATTAATTGAGCTAGGAGAAAGAAAAAGCATGTACGGGTTTACTAGCATGCTTTTATCACCACACTCAGAGTAACAAATAATTAACAAAGCAATACTCATGGAAGAATGGCTGATTCTGTGAAACATCCCTTATTAGTTGCCTCCAAACACAGACAGGAGGGCTGGTCAGATTTTTGGTAATGTGCATATTCATGGATTTTTTGGTAGCACCATTTGTTACTTGAAAGATCACATACGTTGTCTAGTTAATCTCAAAAAATCCAATGGCTAAAAAGGTTTAGGAATACAAGTTGATTTTCTGCCTAATTATTCTATAAGTAACAAATAAGAAGATGTGTAACTTGGAAATGCAATTTAACATAACAGCTCCTGCAATAGCCCAGCATAGGAACTTTCTAACCACTGTTTACTTAGTCATCTTACTTATCGAACCTCCAATCCAGAAAATAAAAAGAAAGTAAAGGCAATTCTTAATTTTGGAATACTTTAAGGTTTTACACAATAAAATTTGGAAGGCCAAGTTTAAAAGTGAATGCACAAGCTCATTCAGCTGCTCAATTAATTTGACACCAATGTTATGTGGGGAAAAATAATCCTTAGTCATGAAAGCCAAATCAAAAGGTAAAGTCAGTCTTATATTTATGCTATTTACACTTTAATATACATAACTTATTAAATTATTAATCACCAAAGGTTTGTTAAGCTCTTTGAAGATTAAAAGCACTCAGTGTGAAATGCTATTCTTCTCACCATCTTGTATTCTAATTTTCAGTGTTTATGCACACAAAATATTTTTTTGCTCAGATCTAGAGGATGCTTAAAATTAGCTTGTTTATACATTTTGACGATGCAGTTAATTTTCGTAGGTTAATGATTCCTGTGGCATATTGAGGATGCTACATGGCAAATAAACAAGTTTGCCAGCTGACTCACATCAAGTAAATTGAGACTTCAGTATTCTGTCAATTCTCAGCAACAGTAAAAATCTCAGATGAAATTCTACTCCTGGGGAGAAATGGCAGCAAACCTCCCTTGGTTGCATGAACACCACAATTCCATCACTTTTCAGGTTGGATATCTTAACATTTCTAGGAGGTACCAGGATTTTCAAAGCAAAGCTCTTGGACACAGAAGTGAGGGGAAGCACTAAGACCTCCTGACCTTCACATTTCTAGTCCCACTCCACCAGGGCTAATCACACCTGATACTCATGTCCCAAACATGGTTTAGAGAATGCTTCCACCAACCCTGAGGATTACTTGGACAAGATCATATGAAGACGATAGATGCATGGGATCCTATCCACCAATTTCTGTGGAGGGAGAGCAAATTAATCATTATTAACGAAACAGGTTACCCTCCTCAACTAAGGTTAAGTAGTAGTGGGACACTCCTTGGAAATGGTGGTAAAAAGATAGTTGTAAAGACAAGTAATTGCTTCAATTCCCTTTAATGGGGAAAAATCAATGCTTAAGTAGATATAACAGGATCAACATGGACATCTCCATTTGTTCATGCACAAGGGTAAAAGCAACATGTTCAAGCTTAGAACATGTAAATAAACATCCTTATATTAGAGCTTGGTAAAAATGTGACCTTTCTGGGTTAAGGACAAATAGCCACTCAAATGGTGAAAGAAGGAGAGCAGCTGCCCTTCCCAGGCTAGTTCATAGCCTGCTGCACTGAGAGTGCTCTTTGGGGAAGTGGATTGGAACTTCTCCAAGTAAATTTGCAACTATGCTTATACTAAATAAATACTGCATCAAGAAAGCTTTGTTTTTACTACAGCAGTGGCGTTGTTTTTGTGCCCCCTCATTTCAGACGCTGATGAACATTGGTGAGGAAAGTTTGAAGAGGATATCTCTAATTATTTTGATAACTCAGATTTGCTGTTGAGTGGTTCATCTTTCACATGTACCATGTTCTCCTCAAGGATGTTCCAGGATAAAATACTACCTTCGCTAGCCTGACATTTCCACACCTTCATATTTCCTTAAGCTTCAGCTATGCATAACATCATGACAAACTTAATCAAAAGTAGAATTCATTTCCACTATGCACTCTACACAGCTTAAAATTAAATCTCATTTCTCCTTCACTTCTCTTGTGGTAACTGAAGCCTCCAATTTCCTCACTTGTTTCCTACCTTGGCTATGTGCAAGATAAACCTTTGTTAACATAAGTGCATGTGCATCTGTGTTTCCATATCTTTAAAAGACATGTTCCTGGCAGCAGGAAAAACATTTCCAGGTTGCATGAAGGAGGTATATGGCATTTAGAAAAGTTATAAACATCTTGAAAGAAAAAAATAGAAGGAGAAATAATCCTTTTAAAGCCATGTTTAGAAAAGACTGAATACGATTAACTTCTAAAATTCTATGCTTGTTGGCTTGACTAGTTCAGCACTTCCCAGGGACCATTTATCTCAACACAAGAGCATAAATATTGTGTAGCACTGACTTTATCAGTACAACTCTAACTGAAGAGTGTCCTTAGAGATGCTTAAGGGTTAATCCCTTGCATTACATGAAAGGTAATGGATTTTGATTAAAGGCAGCACATTAGCAGCTTGCAAGCCTAACAGAGACACGTACATCCCAACACTACATTTAAAACCAGTACCCTCAAAGAGGAACATAAGCCATTTATACCACCAGCAACTAATCCTAAAAATGTAACACAACTGACCTCAGTGAAATGGAAATTGCGACCACAGCTTAGCTGTAATAACTATTTGTATAAGGTTTTAGTGACAAGTATTTAGAGAATGGTGCATGGTTTCTTAATGAAACAGTCCCAGTTTTTGGAAGAAAGACTCAGTGCACTTTTTCTAGGTGTGTTTTGAGATTATAGACCCTCCCCAACAGCCAGATGTTTGACTGCATTTATAGAGTAGGCAGGCAGTCAACCCAGCTTTTCATGGGCAAAGTAGGTAGGGGAGCTATAACCATTTTGCCTTACGCTGGCATTGGATCCAAGACCACTTTAAATTGTAACTGAATTAGTCTTTACTCGCTAGCTGGTTGGAGGGCATGGGATTCTTCAGCTTTTCTGCCCAGTGACTGTCCACTTCACGTGAAAGAAATTCAGGTCATTCCCACGCAATAGCCAACTACCAGCACAACACAGACCTCCTGCATAACTGATGGTCACCAAAGAGGAATGAGATAAATCTGTTGGGACAACCTTGCTTGAACGTATCTGGTTTCAGACAGATCAACAAGTAAATTTTCACAGCTTTTCACACAAGGGTACTCCTGGGGTAATTCCTACATATAAAAATCTGAGTTACATGTGATGTCAGCTTTTATTGCACTGGTCCAAGACAGTGGATTGTTTCCACATAGACAGAGAAGACTCATTTACAGCTCACGTGGCCCTTTTGCTGAAGGTTCAAAGTTGCGAAAGTTCAGACATATTATTGAAGGTTGTCCATTGATAATAGATTGAGTAAAGAAAAAAAAAAAAACAAAACTTAAACCTAAATACAGATTCCATCCAGAACAAAAGCCAATCACAACAGAAGAAAATCAAGCAGATGTGAAATGTGGTCTGCAAGAAAAAGGCCACCCTTTTTTCAGATTTTAATTATGAAAATTTTTCTCTTCTGACAAGTGAAATGAATTTAGTCGCTCATGCATGGTGTGAAAGTTGAATTGTCTGAAAATTAAATCAAAATACAAAAAAGAAAACTACAAATGAGGCTTTCACTGCTACCAACAAGGGAGCCATCCTTTAGAGGTGACATTTCACAGCAGTCCCTGAGAAATGCGATTGTTCATAGCATTAAGTAAATTATGGTCCCTGAACAGTGTGGAAATAATTGAAAATGTTTGCTGTTTTTAAGTAAATGCTATAAATCCCTGAAGAGTGTTTGAGTATTGAAGTAGAAAAGAATAAAATGTTTCAAACAGAAAAGCATATTGGTAGAATGCCTGATGGTTTGGCTGACAATTGTTAAACTTCACCCTAAATATCAGCTGGTAGTTGTTTCCCCTTTCCTGCTAATGGGCTCACTTTTAGAAAGTTTGTCTTTCCTCCCTCCCCCCTCCCTAGACAACAATCACATATGAAATAGCAATACTTAAACGAGATACTTCTTTTGCCGAAACAAAAATGTCAGTGCATAAGCCCAAATGTAACATAAATAAAGGCCACATGCCATATAATGCCACTTGTGTCAGAGACGCAGAAAATACGATTCCCTGCTTGTTGCCTGGTGGCCACCAGTGTGTCTCTGTCACTCCAGGAGCAAGGGCTGTGTTAGGTTTCCTGAGGCTTTGTTTGTAAACAGCTTACACCTTTGGCAAAGGGATTCTACTGCAACCCTAAGACAGCTTTTTCTGTTTGTATGTAATCTGCTACATTTCATTGCTGATCACTATCTTCCAAAATTCCTCTTGAAAATACTTGTTCACCCTCATTATACTGTATCTGCCATTTCTTCTTCTTACTCCCTGATTATTGTGAATAAAAAAATAGCTTTTACATTTTTGTTGGAAATATGTAAGATTGTTGCTTAGAGTACACTTGTCATTTTGTCTTATCACAACACTGTAAGACTCCAGCCCCAACACAGATATATTTAATACATCCAGACTGTGACACATTCTTTCAGTAAGAAGTCTCTAACACAAACACCCAGCACTTCTGACATAGCCCCATGTTAATCAAGCTGACTAGTGATCATCTGTCACACTCTGCAAGCTCGTATTTAATGAAACCCGGGCTGCTATTCCCTGGTGCCAAACACAGGTGTGCTCCACCAACATGCTTCTTTTATCTGTATGTGCAACACACTTTTGGGCTTCCTCCAAGCAGCAGCAACTGAAGTAGTAGAATTAGCTCACCTGGCTCAACACCAGCTATGACCCCACCTGCACGGAGCAGCTGCAAGACTTAGCATTAGCTCCTGACAAACAGATTACTCACAGCCAGAAGACAATTCTACTACTCAACGGAAGGAACAAAATATGTCACCAAAATGTTTAGGGCCTGTAGAGCAGACATAAACATTGTTTAAGGCACCTACTTATGCATAGATGAGCCTAGTGGGATTCACAAAAGCACCTGCATAAGTTAGTCACCTAATTTGTACCAGTTGTAAAGGTGTGCAGAGGTAATTGCTTAAATGCTTCTGAAACTCCTTGCGGACATCAAAAGACCTTTGTAAACCTGCTCCCCTGTGTAAACAGTTTTTTATAGACATGGCCTATAAACACGAATGCACAAATGCCTATTCATTTGGTCACGTGATTTTGATCTTTTTTAAAGGACTATTTGCATCGCTAGAGATTTATGTAGCCCTTGCCACATGGGGTTTTAAATGAGTTCAGACCAGCTACAAATTTGTTACTAATCTGTATGTAAAATTTGGCTGCATGTTGCAGCATTGAATGTACAGTTATGGTTTAAACAGAAGTTCTCCAGAACAGAAATATTACTCCATTTTTCAACTACAAACACAAGGCTTTCACTAAGACAGCGTGACTGCTCCCAGTGTACTTATATTTGAGTTTTGATTTAAAAAGGTGGCTTTCCCCTTCAATGGTTACAGCTTTTTATCCCTTACGTGAACTAAATTCCTTTACAAACAACATACATCTTGTATGCAACTTGCTGAAAAACAGGATCTCTTCTTTTTCATTGCAAAGATTTGTGCGGATAGCCTGACTCCATTAATTTCGACTGGATTGACTCTGCACCATCTGTTTTCTATGCTGCTGCTTTATTGTGGGGAGAAAAGAAAACAAAAAAGCACCCTTCTAAGCTCTCCTGATGACATCCAGAAATAAGACTGTAATTGGTGGAAAACCTTCTGAAGTCTGCTGTAATCATAACAGTCAAAGGGATTAGAGTGTGATCTACAAGAAGAGATGCAGATTAGTTGGGTTTTTTTTAAAAGGGTTTGAAACCTGCCTACCAGAACCTTAGCAGATCATCATCTCTTAGAAATAAAATAAGCCCACCAGCATGAGAAGCAATTGAACTCAAATTTATACAGACTTGTGTTCCTCACTGTTTTGGAGCATATAGCAGACAGGTAATAATCCGAAGAGTGATTACAGTGCATGTAGTAGGAGGGTGATATAGTAACATATGCCTACTACATACACTCTCAGGAATGGCAGTGCGTTAATTTTAGAACAGTAAATTCCTGGTTTTGAGCAATTTTAATCACTGCTCTTATACCAATGATCTTAATGGCATGCCTGCACAGAAGCAAAACAGACTTAGTTCGGTGTAACCACCTACAGAAGGGAATATAAACTCCCAAATTCAAGAGCGTGAATCATTTCCAAACAGGATCCAGGAAAACAATCTCAGAAAGCAGGCAAGCAGTCACACAACTGCAGCACAAAAGACGTGTTCAACTCGTTACAAGTAATACATCACTACCAAGCAGCACGTACTTCGTTCTGGTTTTCATCTGTGCCATTGTGTTACATCTGAGCCACACTATTTCTGTTAAGCATGCTTAGCGCCTATTTCAGGACCATCCTCAGCATAGCTCATTTCATGATATAAACCCCACTGCACCTTGTCTTAATACTGCCAGTAGTTTTAGTCACATTTGTAAATGTGTTCTTGGTCCCAGAAACAATTTATTTATGCTTGAACTTTTTGTGATAAGAGCAGTGTCTTTGCAGGACTAAATGATGTTACCCATGTATTTATGACTTGGGTAACTTGTTTTTCCCAGCTTTAATAAATAATGAAGCCCGGATGGTTTGCAATTGGATTCTCACCCTCCTGGAGCCATAATGTGAGCCAGAACAGAGCACTGATGGCAGTCAGAGGAAGGAGCTCATTCCTCCGCCAAAGCAATTCTCAGCAGAATGCAACAACTACATAATACAGACGGCTGCTATAAATACAGCAGCAGCCTGGTAAGGAGTGATATGGGAAATGTGGGCTGTAGTTCAACATCTCCCACCATACTGAGTGCCTCTTTGGAGGTTGCCCTCTCCTCTGAGATGCCAAACACCCTCTGTTCCTGCCTACATCAACGTCTGCCTAAAAAGCAAACTGAGACCCTGTAGTGAAACAAAGCTTGATGCATAGATGGTAACTCAATAAACCAGACAGCAACAATTAATTAAGGATACACCCCTCTCATACAAGACTCTTAGGTATGCTGCTTGTGGCAAAGTAGAGGATGGATTTTGCTGTTGTTAGGAAGCAATGATTCAAATCTTTATCTAATACATGTTCTGAGGGAAGCAATCCTTTTCTTCTGAGTAGGACGTTCATTATAACTTACATCAATAGATCAATAGAGAGGTGGGAAAAATCTTCCGAGAACCTACATCTTTACAAAGATCCTTTCCAAAGATTATTCTTTTTCACGCTTACATTTTCTGTGCTTATTGTCTACACAACTTCGTGGTCAATAAGATTACACTGGTGTTAGTCTAACAACTACCCTGCTCCACCAAAACAGCTGTCTATATGACACTGTTGGAGCTTTACAATTTTCTTTGAATTTCAGCTGCAGAGACTGTTGGTAAAATAACAAAACTCTTTTCTGAAACTTTGTCCCTGAGGTGTGTGAAGTCCTGTGTGACCCTGTCATGCTCATTCAGCATAAAATCTTCTCCTTTCCACAGATTTCAGCAGCAAACGATTACCAGAATGGAAAACACCATTGCCAACACAGCCCCACTACCTCCTATTTCAAACTTTCACAGTTTTCAGTGCATTTATCCCAGCTTCCATCAGGAACAGTGAATGAAGGCACAGAGAATTAAAACAGATCGTAGCAGAGCAAAGAATACAATCCCTGTCTCCCAAACCTATACCCAGTAAATATCCATTGCAGCTAAGTTACACAGTAACTGAACACAAGCCACCTGGGCATTAATGCAGACTGGTCAGGCTTAAGATGCTGTCCTGGGAGAGGGAAATTTTTATTTCCCTTTGTTCATTTGCACAACTATTTTACATTTAATCCTAATCTACCTATACTGAAAACAGCACGTTTTGGAGAATGGGTCTTCAGTTCCAAGTACTTTAAAAAGCTTTTAATATAGATATTTACATGTTGTACACGGCAGACTAATACTATATTTACCTCAGACATTAAAAATCCAAACCGTTTCAGATACTTAAATACATGCCTTAAAGCAAACACCTTGTAAAATTCCCAAGTGCTGGCAATTAAACAAGCTGCAGGGAGAAAACAAAGAAAACACACAAAAAGAATCATTGCAAGAAAATAACAAATGAATAAAACACAGCTGAAATAGCACAGCAGAAATCCAGGGGTTTCTTTTAATGGCTGCTGTCTTCCTAGCCTGCCTACCACAGCAGGCAACATGTCATTCTTAATTACACCAATATAAATCCAGAGAAACTCTATCAAAAGTCTGAGTTCATAAAACAACAACTGAGAGATGGTATAACTGCTCTTCCCATCCATCTCCTCCTTTTTCTGGTTACATACAACGTGAATATTGACAGCTTGTGCCCAAGTTTTTGGACCTTTGGGACTGCATCACTCCAGAAGAAATATAATATTAAAACAGCAGCATCAGAAATGCAATTGCTATGTACTTCTCGTAGAAAATGGACCAAAACACAGTTAAAACCTTCAAGAAAGGAGGAAAGGCAGATCCTTGCACCTCCCCCATCCCAGTTCCCCTGCATGGCCATTGTTACCTCTAAACTGCTCCATCACCATCAGACTAAGCATCATAAGTTTTCCTCCAATACAAAGATGTGACTACTTGGAGTCATGAAAGCTGAATGCCCTACCTTGAGTAGAGGAAGAAAAAACACTTCCTTCTGAAAGCAACTATGTGTGAGGCAGCAGAGGAAGTTGTGGGTGTGGGAGGTGGTCAGGGCAAATGAGGAGCTGAGGCCCAGCTGAGCACAAAACAGGGACCAGCACTGAAAGCACCTGCACAAGCTGCAACAATCACATGCCTGCAAAGACTTTTCTTATTTGTAAGATCTGATCCAGCCCCAACAGCATGAAAACTAGCTGCAGTGAGAGAAACTGGAGGATAGGTCCCACTACTGGAAGATGCAGTGGGCAGAGAGGACTTAGATCTACAAATCTCTATTTCCATGCTGGATCCTTCTGATTTTTTTTTTTCTCCAGCATTTGGGGATCTTTTGGTGACTGCAGCATGTTCAGGCAGATACCATCAAGCTTGTGACCAGCTTAGGGACCTCCCCTCAGTTTATAGATGTGAATTATTGGCATTGAATACTAACCAAAATATGTGTATGTGTGTAGGTATAAATTTTTATATGTGTAAACATATATCTGCTTGCTTCATGTGGCTATCTGGGCTAATAATATCTTATATTTGCCCTAAAGCCTTGATTCAACAGAACAGCTAAGCAGAGAAAAACCCCCCAAACAAACATTTAACCGTATGTTTTGTATATATATCTTGACAATTTTCAAACCACCATTTTAAGTTAGAGAAAAACACTCCTTGTGACATGGATAGAGACAACACCACAGAAGCATTTTCCCAGCATTACAAGGTTCCTCTGTATTATGTAATATGGCAGTTCTTGCACCTAATTTCCTAACTCCTGGGAGCTCCTATAGGAGAGATTTCCATTTGGAATCATCCATATCGTTTTTATGCTAAACTGATTTGATCAAAAATGTTTTCTTGATGCATACAGCTTTGGTGGGCCTACTGTGCATATTAAAAAGATAGCTTTGTTATTACAGTGGCAGTAAAGGCAATTGAAAAGACTTTACAAGGAAGAGGAAATACATAAAGACTGAATGCATCTGGGCTTTGGAAAATATATGAAATCCAAATTTTAAGATTGGCTTGTAAGACAAATGCAGTCCTGAAAAGCAACTGGAATTGTCTGGTCGCTCTGGTGCATTGATCTTCAGGGGTTTTAATGCATACTCTGGTCCCAGATACTGCTTTTCTCCATCAACTCTCCTCTGGAACAGTCAATATTTAAATGAATTTCAAGCTACAGTGAGAATATCACAGGCTACTCATGCCTTTCTAAATCCCTCTATATAGCTTTTAGGGAGTGAAACATAACCAAGAGGTGAGAAGGCACTTTTTGGTTGTGCAGCTAAGGACCAAACTTATGATGCTCTAGGCTCCCTCCCCCTCCTCCAGGCTACCAGCCTCCTGTTCCTGCCTCACATTTAGTGCCCTATTTCATCTGATTTCATGTGAAATGGAAAAATGTTCTCAGACTGGGACACATCTTACCTACATTGACTCCAGAATGTTAGTGGGAGTGGAAGATAGATCCCTGGTTTCCTGCAGGATGCACAGAAATGTACAATACTGCCTTTCAATGCTTACTTTTCTGGGGGCAACAGAAGAAGTGGTCCCTTCTTTTAACATTTGGCTATGGGTATTGCTGGCAACCCTGTAGGGGACAAAAACAGAGCTGCAGCTTGGAGTCAGGGTTCCACAAATAACAGTGTCTTTCCCCTCCTTACCAGCTATGCTATTGTGACTGTTATGCTGGGGTTTAAAACCCAACCCCTCTCCTGCATTTGATAAATAGCTATACCTCTACATTAGCGATGAAAGGCTAGAAGAAACCATGGGTGTAGCAAGAGGCAAACAGCTAACATCCACTGCGTGGGGTCTTCCCCATTGCACCCTACATGAAGGGGCTGATCTGTGCTGTGAGCTTACTGTTTTCACATGACTCTAGCAAACCTGAGCCTTTCCATACTGCTGAAGCTGCTGTGTCAGCTTTTTGGATCTGTGACTTTACAATTTGCTCATCACCAGTGTGGAGGGTGCAATGGCAGCATTTTTCTGGCACAGGTACTATGGGGCTGCTTAACTTGTATTTGCTGATATAACTCTTGTGATGTGAATTGCATATTTACTGGGATTACTCATCTAGTCATATTCATTCCTTGGCTTTTCATAAGCAGTATTCTAAATGTTTAGATCCACATCTAAAAATGAAAAACAGTAATTAATGGAAAAATTCTGTAGAACTCTTATTTGTCGTGGCAAAATAATGAAGATTATAAATTTACTTTAGAGTCAGTAATTTATTGTGGAGAAACTTCACAACTAGTAAATGCCAAAAGGATCTCTCTATCCTCTAATCTGTGCTGCTCACTGAATATGAAGAACCAAGTGATTGCCTTAGTAATGGACAATCAACCATTTCAGTCAGACACTGAAAACAAAGCAGCATTGGACCTTAAACAGTTGATTGTAAATATAAATATCAGACCCCCATGGGTCACCAAGGGTATAAATGATGTGAATGTACCCGATGATTTGAACTCCTAAAAGTTTTGTTCCTAATAAGAGAGTAAATGGAGTGCAGTAAAGCAGGACATGTGATGGACAATACTCAATTTTTCCAGATCCCCTGGATGAAAACATTTATCAATTATCTTGCCCTCCTTGTTACCAACCTGTTACCAGCTGTTGCACATCTCTCACAGGACCTGATGCCTCTCTGGCAGATACACAGGTTAATTTCTGTGTTCTGTGGACCCAATGCCAAGCTCCTCCCAGACATCAGGAGAAGCATCTGTGAAAAGGTTTGCCTGCAAGCTTAGCTCCTAAGCAAAGAGCTATCATCATGCTCCAGCTGGTGATGAGAGAGAACTACTGAGAGATGAAGGGTGGTGGGAGGGCAGCCCATGGCCAGGGTCACTGCTGTAGAGGCCTGGTGGGATAAAGACTGGAGAGGCATTAGTGGGGTGTACAGAGGACCTGGACAGTGGGGTCTGATTAGAAGCTTTCTGGGTGCTATAGGTGGCTACACGACATATTCATATTTCTAATCACCCATGTGGTGTTCAGAGTGGGCATGGGACAGCCTGAGAGCCACAGAGGACTGTACTAAGGTCTGCTTGCTGTGATGCCAACTTCTGGGCTTCTGGGGAGAAAGGGGTGGAGAGGTACAGAATTGCGATTGCTTCATAAATTATTGCCTGTGCTCAGCTTACACATTTCAAGCTTCAAAAGAGGCATAAGCACTACTCATGGGTTTAAACTGTAAATCCTTAAAAAAAAATCCTTGAAAAACAAAGACAAAGCCAAACCCAAAACTACCCTCACTTCATTTATATTTTACAGTAGTTCAGCTTGTCAGTCATGTGTAATTTGTGACCCCTGCTCAGAAGATGCTCAGAACTGCCACAAAACTGCCAAAAGACACCAACTTCTGTTTTATTTTGTCCTTGCTGCTCTGTACCTTTAGAATGGGCCAACAATAAACTATATTTAATATAAAGTATTAAATGTAAAATTCTCCCCAGGCTGAAAGCCAGTGCATAGACTTTCAGGTCTTCATGCTCATGTTATAAATCAGCTGTGAATTAGAAATCTCTCAAAACATAGGATAAAACAGCTCTTCTGGTTGCTGCTATTGTAATAGATTGTCGTATATATCGTGACTTGTTTCAGAATTGAATTTCCTGAATTGCTAACAAGTGTGTTTTGTATTTGAGAATGATGCCCACTAACAGAGATTCTTTTTTATAACAGCTCATGCAAACAGCTGCCCAGTGCTGAGTTTTCAGTTGTTTGCAGTTAATAGATTTACAGATTTTAGGTTCATTAGATCATCATAGATGATTCTGCCTGTATCACAGATCTTAGAGTCACTTTACAGAATAGCTTCTTTGTAGTTCGGTAACGAATGCTCTCTGGATTTTATGTCCACTACATTTAGCAGAAAATAATAACGATAATGATAATAATAAAAAGTTGGCTAGGGGTTCAAAAGAAAATATCAATAGAACATCACAGATTATCTGTTGACAAGTGTTAAGTCATTGGTACTGTGGGAACACTAGATGTGTGATAGTTTGCGATGTATCTGCACATATACTTTTAAGAAATGTGTTTGCTATTAACCACTGGTTGCTTATGTTTTGTTGAAAATATCTATGGTAAAATTTCAATTAAAAAACTTTCAAAAATGCAAATGAAAACTTTGAGGAAAATTGCATTTTTATATGGAAATAATGTTTACTTTAAAAACTACTGCTATCTCTTCCATACATCAAAGGTTACATTGTGCAAGATGGATGCTTAACTTCTACCTGAAAATGTCTGCATATGCAGATAAGTACAAATAGATTTAATTACCTTGCTGTGAATATTCTCTATTCACAAGCCAAAATGCTGAGCAAAATGCAGGTGGCAAAATTTGGCTCAGGATCTGCATATCAAAAGAGCATCCAGTGTATTGCTGTCTACCTGGGCTCTGCACTTCTCCCTCTGTGTTTCTTGACCTGCTGTGATGTGCTTCAGAAGGCAGGGCATTTAGAAGATCAAAATTAAACCCTAGGGAAGGAAAATAACTCTTTGATATGTTTACCATCAATGGGACTGAGTGCATAACCTCAGCTCACATTGGTGAGTACTCAGCCAGTAAGTATCACTGTTATCAATGGAGAAATCATCGTGACTGCCCATAACACCACCAGGATCAACCGAATTACAGCTGTAACTCGTTAGTATTTTGGACACTTTTACTCAGATGTCTTGCATGCAAATGGTTACTAATAGCATGTGGATATCAAAGACCATTCACAGACATTTGTTCATGTGGATGGAGAGGCAAATTAAGCTCCCATCTTTGATAACTGTCCCTTTAGTATAATAAAATTCTTCCAAGTCACATATGCACGCATCTTACTACAGTTAGTTAGAGAGGACTGAGAGGCCTGATTGTTAGATTTACAATAAACTAATTCTCTAGTATTTGGTATTTTGAGCTAAAAAAGTATTAAATTTAATCCATTATATTTTCATCATGTAAAAAAACCCAATTGTCATGGTTTGGAGACAGTGAGGAGCAAGCACTATATAACACCACATTCTTTCTCACATTTGTTTTCTGCTGTACTAGTCAGAAGAAAATAAATAGGACAGGTGAAAATTTGGCTAGAGAGTGTTGAATGTTTTTTTCATCGCAAAATGTTCATTTGCTGAAATGAACCAGGTTTCATGTAAATGTATATGGGTTTGGTCCCTTTCTGCTAGAGTCCGGTTGACTGCTGAGATCCTGAAGTGCCTGGTTTGGCCATGTGTGAGAAGCTCCCTGTCTGCAAAAAGTCCTGTCCAGGCATCCTGTCCCATACAGCAGCCTGGAGGTCTCAGCCTCAGAAATACAGTTGTAGCACAGGTCCTGCAGGAGCCTGAAATTTCAGGTCTCCAAATCCTGGGTGCTTTCACTCAGGGCTGCTAGACTTCAGGGACCATCCCTCCCCTGCCAGCCAGATTGCTTCAGACGGCTGGGCAGCTGGTTGCTTCCCCTTGTGCTGGATCATCAAGCTTATATAGTTTGATTTATCCAAATTAATTTCACCAGAATTTCCTTCTGATAGGAATTCTCATGTGAACACGGGTTTTATGTGGGTTTTCATGTGACTTTGAACAAAACTTTTTTGAACTCTCAGAATGGTCAAATGAAGGGCTTTTCCAAGCTTACACCCTCTCTGCCTCTGAATTTTAAAAGAACTTTTTCATGTCTCTTCATATTTAACCTGGTCAGTATTCTCTTGTTTTATTCCCATTGTCTGCTTTTCCTCATTGCCTCCTGCTTCCAATTATCATTTAAATTAAGCTCAAAACTCTATCCTAACAAAAAAAGACTTTCCTTGCCCTGTACACTGCTCTCATTCCACTCTACTTCCTTTTCTTCCTTCCACTCCTAGCTTTTCTTTTCTTTAGCTGCAAAACAGGAGCCTCAAATATCAGTCTGCAGCTGAAATTCAGTTCTTTCGGATCTGTCTCCTCTTCTGATCTGGGGACTCTTGGATCCCCTACTTCCTTCTTGCTCCCAGTGTCAGGTCTCCAAACTTTCTTGTAAGCATTTATTTCTTATGGTGGGAAAGAAAAGAAAGTCAGGCAAAGGAACACTCTCTCAAATAGGTCATTCTGTTAGCAGAAATTGATGGTAAGAATAAAAATAAATCACACAGCTCTGACACTTACTCATTTTAAAAGGGCTGATAGGAGACAAGCATAAAAAACAAAAGCCCTATAGCTGATTTGAACAAGAGGGCAAACAGCATAGATCTAAAAACCTAATAAAGCCTCAGCCAAAACAATTTTAGAGAGGAGATATTTCCAACAGGAGGGAGCATATGCTTGACTCAGCCTGATTGGAAGAAATAAATAGAGGCATAACCATCTCGTGAAAGGAAAACTTCCTGAGTCAGCATACACAGACCAACCCAGGGGCAAGACTATGAAAGAGGCACAAGACTCTCAGTAAGCTTCTATATGCTATGTGTTTAATTGGACATTCTTGTTTCAAAAAAGAAACCACAGAAACAGACAGAATCCAGGGAAAGATCAAAAAAAAAAAAAAAAAAAAGGAAGAAGATGAAAATAGATGCAGCTTCAGTAAAAAGAGGCTTTTGAGATTTATACATTTTTATAACACAAAAAGAGAAACAAGGGTAGATTATCTAATTGAATAAAAAGTGCCAGTGTGTAGGCCTGTCAGATGATCCTTTACACCATTTCCCATAACAATATGATAGTGAAAATAAAGAAAAATAATAAGATCCTTTGTATAATGTATAAATAATCCATGTAACATAGTCTAACTGGATTTAAGGGGAAACGAACACTGGTATGAACCATCACCAGCAGTTACATGCACGCATCAGTTTCAGAAAAATGAACTCTTTTAAGGTTTCAAGCTTTTTTTTTTTTTTTTTTTTTTGTTATTTTCTTGTTTGCAAATGTGACCTGGATGGAAGTTATTGATGAATTGCAAAGTAAAATTATGAATTACTCCAAAAGGAAGGTTACTAAAATCCAAGTCCTTCCAGGACATGCTCAATACACTCTCAAACCCAGAGTTTAGAACAGGCACCCCTCCAAGAACTGAAGCAAAGTTCATTGAGGCTGGAAGAAAGATTTCCACTGGCTTAATGGATATTGGATCAGGCCTTCAGGATGAAACATAATGATCATGTTTAATGCCAAAAACTAACTATCAAGCAAGTACCAAGTACGGGGAGCCTTCCATTCAAGCAAGCCTGCCAAGTTCAATGTGCCCTGGTGTGCCTGCTTCTCTGGGATCCTGAACTCTTTATCAAAGCTATACATTTTCACTGCATATAAGTTCATTAGAAGCCATCAGGCCCTAGGACAAGTTGCTATTATTTCACTATAGAAACAAATAAAACACAAGTGAGTGGTTTTGCAGGGGGCATATTTGTAAACATTAACAGTGGCTCAAGGACATCCAGCAATGGCTCTATACAGAGTACAACTACATTTTTTGCCCTTGTGAATGTTTTGGGTTTCCCAGCTGCATAATTAGAGCATTCCTAATTTCTGACTGAAATCCATGTAAAACAGAATTGATTGATGAGAGCATCACTTTACACTGGTGTAAAATTGATAGAAGCAGAAGGGCAGATTATTCCTAACAGACTGGATGGGAGCAGTAGAGAATGAGTTCCCCACCAGTTCCACCTCAGCTCTTACAGAGTTGACCTGCATGGTTTAGGTGTGTCTCCAGAAGTTATAAATCATGTAGATGAACAATTATAAATCATACTCATCTCTCTGTCTTTCTTGAGTATTGCGTTGGGATTTTTTTCCAGGAGTTTTTCTGTGGCTAAGATAAAAATAAATTCTATGTAACACACAACCTTTCCATGTATGTATTTATAAGTATATATAATATTTAAGCAAAGATTGAAAAGTCATTCAAAATAAAAATCTCTCAAGAAGAAATCTATAAAGAGTATATCCCAGGTATACAATTGGATAAACGTGGTATCTAAGAACTGTAGGAGACTCATCTTCTGCTAAAGAACCACCTAAAAATTTAATTCTCTATTCTTTTTAAAGTCAGCTTCAGCTAGCCTTAACGTTTCTATAAAGCACAATTCACAATTCAGGGTTTTGCTGAGAAGTTAAATTATACTTTCAAAATATTTAAGATTCATTTCCTACTAAGTGCTGAACTATATTTCAGGAAGAAAGATGTAAATTCATAGTGAGAATTTAAGTAATGTATTCCGTGAGAGAACAGCGGAGTGCCACATTTCTTTTATAGTGACACATTAACCTCCTCATATCAGTATGTTGAAAGGGAAAAAAATTCCCTGCACTCGAGAAAACTAAAAAGCTTTATTTTTCACCATTACTGTTTGTTTGCATTTTTAAGATGCCTTTAAAGAAAAAAGCTTAATGCATACACAGGAAGAGGACTAGATAATTTCCATCCCAGACTTCTGAAGGAAATGGCAAAACAAACTTCAGGCCCAGCAGTAGACTGTTCAAACTTGTACAAGACCCACGTGATTTGAGAATAGCAAATAAAACATCACAGAAGCAATAGTAGGTGTTTTTACTTATCTCAGGATGGCAAACCATTGGTTGTTCTGTCGAGTTGGCATGCAGACTGATTTGGGATGCCACTAGGGAGAAAGTATTACTGTGCTTAAAAAATATATGTATTTATCATGGCAGATCAAAAAGGTTCCCCACTACTGGTACAGTTTATGTGTAAGGTTCAGAGCTGATCATGGTGGAAAAAAATGTTTTGGTGAGCACAAACCAGAAAATGCACCCAAGATCTACTAAAAATATCTCATGTCAAACTATCCTGCTATTTTGTTTGAAAACAAAACCTTAAAAGGAATAGACTAAGTAAGAAGAGGAAATGCAGCTGATCTTATTTATTTCAGTGACTACAAAGCAGCCAGTATAAGGTGTTCTGGATGCTAGAAAAAGTGGGGAGCTTTGAAGTAGTGCTAATATGTCTGACTAAAGGCAGTAGCGAAAGGAGATGGAACACTAAAAATCATGCTTGCCATACTTATCCTCCACAAGGAGGGTAAGTATGAGGATTATATTCCCTAAAGACACATCAGGAAGCCCTGCCAATGCAGAATATAGGGTGAGGGCTGGAGGACACTAAGGCTGAAGGAGATATATAGTAAGGAATTCAACCTTGTATAAGGGCACATATATGGAAATTAATAAAATCTTCAGCTAATAGCTAAAGGTTGCTGTTTTAAGTGTCTCGTCCAAAGTCTTTCCTAATGCAAGATGAGAACTCGATAACCCCTCTTTGCCCTATAGTCTCTCTCCTCTCATCTGGCCTGAAATAAATTTTCTTCATGATCAAAGCAGTTTCCTCTTCCCATTAGAACTGCTGTATCCCTTCTTGCATGACAGAGGTGAGTGAAGCATAGAAGTACATGTCCTGACAAGCAGCTAAGCCTCCTCACTTTCCAAGTCACTGAAGAAGGGATCACGATGCTCATTTCTGTTTGCAACTCCTCACCTTGTTTCCCTTCTCTATCTTTGGCCCTACAAATCTTTGCTGTACTGTGGCTCCAAAAGGAGAATGTGAAAGTGCCCCCTGAAATCAATTTTTAATATCTTGGAAAGGGAAAGATGTGGTTTTTACCTCTTAAAACCTGAGGAGAAACCAAGACACAGGTTTCCAGCTTCCCAGGCATATGTTTTATCTACTAAGCTACTATAAAATGTGGCTGCGGTTACTGCCTCCACTTCCTGCTCCATCTGGCTTCTGACCTCAGCAGCAAGGATTCTTTTGCTCAAAGTGAGAAATTAATTCTGGAAAGGGGCTACGGGCTCTGAATCCCATTTTCACAGCATCTCCTGTCTCATGGATGTGGGTCAATGCTAAACTTAGGATATACTGAGGTTCTCAAATACTCCCTTCTCTTTAGTATTTCCTAAGGCAGGCGTAAGTGCTCCCTGCTTTACTTGTTGCCTGCTTTGAACCTCATTCTGAGGGACTTAATCCTCTGCATTCACCCCAGAGAGACTTCAGTCTTCTCTGTGAACTCTACTCTTGGAACCAGACATGCAACCACTAGGCATTGCTCTGCTTGGAAATGCTGATTTATGAGTCTGAGTTTTGGGTTCTAACAGCAGTAATCATCAGAGGGGGCATGTACCAACCACTTGCATGACAGAGCTCAACTGTTTTTTTGGAACCTTATGTTCAGCTTTTGATGAAAACTGTGGGATAAGTACTTTTCTCTGTCAGAAGCTGCTCATCAAACCGTTTAACCCAAGAGAGGTTCCTTAGAGGCAGAGGAAGAACAGGAGAGTTTATCTGCACTAAAAACAGGTTTTGCAGCCCTGAAATGATGTGGTTTCTTTTTTTTTTTTCTGAGGAAAATTTCAAGATTAAATAGTGTATAAAAAAACCACAGGATCCCTTGAAAATAAAGTTAGGTTGTTAGTAGTGATTCTGCAGTTGTCTGAGAGAGAATTGTCCCTAAACAGGTATAGTAGATTTTTTCCCCTTTGGATAATTTGGATCCTGGCTTGGTTTCTTGACTTCAGGCAGTCAAACCACAGCAACCCGAGATGTAGTTGGACAAGACAGCAGTCTTAGCAATACCTAAACCAGTTCCTTCCCCACAGGAAAGTAAGCACGTACTTTTCAAAAAGTATATAAAATTCAAAGTGGAATCATAATCAGCCTTGTCCAGGAGTCTCAGATGAGTCTGCAGAATCACCCTATTCAGTTGAATATATGTTTAACATATATGGGCCACTATAGACTAAGGTTCATATTTGCTATATCGGATATCTGGCAGCAAGGCTACCAAGTGCTCTTGGCTGCTCCCCTTATTTCCTCACATTACGTGCAAGGAGAAAGTAGAGAACTCTGAACGGCAGTAAAATAAAGCAGATAGGAAATATTGGAAAATATAGCCATATTATATAAATAATCATCAGTAACATGACTGCTCTTTTAAAGTAAATATGAAGTGCTCAACCACAATAAATAGCTATTGCCTTTTCCATTTTTCTGCTTCAGTTATACCCACACCTCACATGTCTCATCTTGTGGGCATCTGCTATACTCCCCTATCCAGGCAACAATGCCTAAATTGAACAGCTTCAGACTTGAGAATGTTTCACACTTTAAGAAGAAAGACATAAAAACTCATCAAGCTCTGAACGCTTTAGGTGTTAATTGTAAGAAGTACTACAAACAGACTAAATTAGATGTAGTTAGTATCATGGATGGGACTGTACAAAATCAAATCCAGATGGCTAGGGGTTGTTGGGTTCTCAACATTTCCACTCCTGGTAAGGAAGCCTTCCTCTCCATATCCTTTTTACTGGTTTTTTTTTTAATTTTTTTTTTAACTACTGTTTTTTCGTCTGCTACCTTCTACCTGTCAGAAAGATTTAACCACTTAAATATTTTGGGAGCTGCTACTCAACAAGTACCTGGATTTACATGCCACCAGTCCTCAGCCAAGCGAGAAGTGGTATCACTACCTTTCCCTGGTTCTCCCTTCCCATTGCACTGCCCTTGGGTCACAGCTGCATACCAGTGGTTGTCTGGCATCACACTTGATTGTATTTGTCAGCTCAGGAGCCCTAAAAATCATCCAATTTTCATGGCTCTGGAGTGTTTTATAATTAGTTCTCCACCTTCCATAACGTCTCCTTGTCCCTTAGTTAAGTGGGCTAAGTGTAACTGCCAAGAACCCAGCTGGGTGAATAGAACAGGACTGAGACTGACTGGAGAAATTTCTGTGAGCTATCAATCAAGTTGATTTCCCAACATGTTTCACTATGCAGCTCAGCCTTTTAACACCACCCAGGAACATGAGGCCTGACTCTGATGGCCACTGAAATTCAGACTGAAGTTTTGAAAGCGTTTATTTAAATGAATTTTCCTTGGCATTTTCTTTACAAGTTATAAACAGCCTCTCTCTTGCTTCAGTAGTTATAATGCATATATTCTTTTGGACCAACAAACTCATTCTCTCTTGTTTGGATGCCAAACAAACTTATCTCCAGCTTTCATCTACTTCAAAAAGGTTTTTTTTGTTTTCTAATGTTATGTCTGCTGTACATACCAACAGTTTAAAGGCTTATCAAGTGTTAACAGTGTTTATCTCTAAATTTTGCAATTGTTTTCAGATACATTGTAATGTGTTTTTCTCATATTCAGCTATATTTCATTAAGAGAATGTTATGGCTTTTCTAATCTTTGAGTGCTAGTTTTAAGATAGATGTATGGGAATATCTGTCACATTTAATTATCTCCTCCATCAAATTCAGTAAGTGGCCTATTAAGAGCGAAATGACTAGTTCATATACTCATTAGAAAACAGAGATTTCATGGTACAACAAAGAAGGGTATTTTCTATCCTAAATTCTATAAGAGAGAAAGAAGAAATCACAATGCTTAAAGAGCATTGTTTAATCTCTTGTATGAGCTAAAACAATCCAGAATATTTGCTTTATGCTATTGGTATGAGTTATAGATCCTTCGGTCACTGGTTCAAATCCAGTTTGTAGGTGGAGAGTGAAAGCTATTATAGTTAAATAGTTAATTGGTGACCTCTAGAAATGAATTGTTTTCAGTTTGGTTTTCAGTGGCTAGGCCACAAAAATCCACTTGGGCTCTCTCCTCACTACATAAGCCAGGCTTGATTTTACACTATGATTACTTACTGGAAATGTGAACTCTGTGACAAGACACCAAAGTAATTTTTCCTTTGCTGTATAGTCAAGGACAGCATTATATTCGCTATGTGGACTTGACCTTGAGTAGCTGAGAAAGCTATCTTGCTTTCTCTCCACTAAGAAGTAATTCTATGATGGATATCTTTGCACCAGAAACATAGATCACTCATGCAACAGAGGCACAGCATCACCGGTCATGTTGACACCTCTTCACTTCACAGATGCGTAACCTTTCTGTCTGTACTGAGACTGTCCCTGGAGTACATGGCAGAGCCTTTGTGGCACTGCTGCCTCCTATTCTCCTCCTCTCCTTGCAATGCCATTCCTCTGGTTGTCACATTGCCTCCCTCCTCTGCAGTCTAAAGTCTGCGCCACATTATAGGTCTTTTTACCTTCTTGCATTCACTCCGTTTCACCTCAGAATCTGTCCACATAATAATAATAAATAATAATAATAATAGAGATAATGTTCTGGTTCATCTTATAGAAACCATAACTAAAGTTATTAGTACTTGCCACTCCAGCTAAACTCAACTTCAGCCTACAGCTTCTTGACTGACCCCAAAGAAGGCCAGTTGCTTTATCACTTTATTATTTTTAAAATCTGATCCTTTTACAGGATGCTAGGTTCTAATATTTTTTTTCCATACTACAGTTCATCTTTTGCTTTCCTTCCCTGTGGTATACTTCTGGGAATACTCTGGGTTCTACCAAACTCCTCTCTTGCCCCTGCCAAATGTGATTGAGTTGAAGAATAGATCAGGAGCCAGTGGGCCATTGAGATGGCTTAAGTAAAGAGGCATGGTGAGATATACTGTTCGGGGGTTTGTAGGGTGAAAGTAACATCTTTGACTTTATTTATTGCAATGATGCGCTTCCCTCCTACCCTTTTCTTTATTTCTAGGAACTCTGAAAGTTTAGATATAACACTTACATTATGGACTGTCTAGCACCTAAACCTTCCTAAATACTCCTTTCTCACTGGGACAGGGTTTGTGCACTAAATGGTTAAACCTTAGCATCATTTCTCTCCATGCCATGAGCTGTCACAAAAATACAGATAAAGAAGGCCATTTACACTCATGTCTTTCTTTATACTCCAGTCATCTTCTCTTCCTCCTGATCTCCATGGCCCAGTAATCCCCGCTGGTCAGCTCTATAGTCCCTTGGCATCATATTGCAGGCATTTCTGCAGGCAAACACTTTGCAATTTAGGCATCTAGGTAAAGTGGATTAAGCATCAGCTCTGCTGCTAAAACCAGTGAATACTATTTTTCATCATCATCAAGAGTAAAGTGTGTTTTCAAGTACTAGATTTGCTGCTGTGCTTTGGAGTATTGGATTTATAACCTTAGAAAATCAAGATCTGAGGATGTACATATATTATCTACAAAGAGCATAGCTATCTGTAGTGATAGGGAGATTTTTCTACAGATAGCTCATAGTTTGAGTCTAATAAAGGTTTCATATAACAAAGCTATGCAAGGCTTTAGAGCCAGATTCAATATGAGTCCTAATTGATATTTCACATTTAAATAAATGGCCGGATTTTCACAAATGTTAAGGAAAAGGTTTGGCTCTGTTGGGATCATGAGCCACATTCAGAATTGAGAATATGAAAGAGGTGCGCGTTTCCAGAGATGGAGAGCTTGCTTGTGTGAACAACCCTATGGGGGGCTGCAAAGGGCAAGATTACCCAAGCTTCTTCCCATTTTCCTTTGCTACTCCCTTGTGTACAAAATTCCCAATGTTTGGTTCATGCACAAAAAAAAAAAAGAAGGTTGGAAATGTTTTAGGAAATCATTCTTTCCCCTATCATTTCTATGAAAAAGATGGTATGCTTTCTGATGTCTTTATTTTTTTCTAAATACAATTCTGACTGAAACAAATTAGACATAATAGTTTATATTGAAATTCTACCTGTCGCTTATTCTGATAAAACAATACCTACGTGCTTGCAGGTGTTCCACAATCTACTTGGAAGATCTATAAAACAAACATCACATGCTATGTTTAGCTAATAAGAGAGGGAGAATGCTACATTCTTCCGTTTCTTTATTGTTTGATCATTTGATTGTTTTGCAAGCCTTATACCATATGTTCCTAATTGACATACAAAGAATATGTGCTCTGTTGTCCTCATTAATTTGTAGCAACTAAATATTTTGTCTTCCACTTAAACTTGCTACGATCCATTCTGAAAAAGTCTATAATTAGGCTCATTCTGTTTGTGAAGTGCAGTAAGGGTGTCCTGGCTCTGTCAGCTGGGGAGGAGGAGAAGGGAGGGAAGAATAAAACTGTGCAAATGAAATCTGCAGGCAAAAGAGATATTGGCATGAGCAATTACATTTTGCAGTGTTCCTCAGCTAACAGCGTATTGGAAAACGGAAAATCAAATAAGCTGTTAATATATTTTCCTGTGATGAAAATGTTGCTGGAAACCAGTCAGTCCAGCTCACAGGAATGCAAAGGACTGGAACTTTCAGGAGTGCTAGGACCTGCAGCCTATGATGACACCAGTCAACCCAGCACTTGCTTCTTGTATAAATTAATTCTGGTAACTGTCACAGGTAGTGCTGCCCACTCCTGATGTGTCAAGGAGCACAGGCCCTAAAACAGGTACAGCCCCAACTTCTGAGCCCCCTCAGAAGATTAATTAAAGTGGGGTTGTGCAGACATTGTCCCTTCTCCACTTCGGTTAATTTTATATAATCCTCACTGCAGAGGGGAGGTTGGCATGCACAGCAATGAGATAGAGCCTCAGGAAACTGCTCTTTTTCTTCCCTTAAATCAAGATGATTTAAAAGCTAGTTTAAAAGACCACAACTCTGGACTGCCCTCAGCAATGACTTTATGCCACACATCTCTGGAAAGCCTGAGTTCATCCTCCATAAGAAATTCAATATCACTGTTATGTTACAAGGCCTCATTAACATGAGTAAAATCCTCTTGTGAAAGGCACTATAGAGTAACAGAATTTTATCTTTTCCCTTTCCTGCAGTGATTACCTCTCCATTCCTCTTATTCAGTGGAATGAAATTCATATTTATTTAGAACCTGCAAATTCAGATTTAATATGCAGAAAACTCTGCGGAATCTGCAGCTCACTTTTCTTCTAGGTGAGCTTAAATGGACACATGGAGGCACTCCACTATCTTCTCCCATACATCATCTTTTTATGCCTTTAGAGCAGGAAGTAATCAGTGGTCAGAAAAGACGGGGAAAATTGACCACTTATTTCACTGACTATATAGATATATTCAGAAAAAGAGCCGAACAGAGCATAACAATAGCTGAAGTTGATCAATCTTATATGCTGTGGCACTCACAGATGTATCCTCCCAAAGATTAATTTTCTGTCACAAGTCCAAACCACTAAAGCATGAGGAATAGTAGTAGCAGATCCTGCTGATTATAAGAAGCAGGAGTCTCTGATAGTTATCTAAATATCTCCTAAAAATTATTATTTTCTGTCTCTAGGCTTGCTTTCCAGGTAGAAATGGAATATTGCTTCTGACCTTTATTAAGGAACAAATGGATCTCTCTTCCAGATCAGCTTTCCTTCCAATAGTAACAATGCTCTTCGTCATTGAAACACTGAACATTTGCCTGAAACTCATGAATTACTAACCAGTGTTCTGCTCGGGATAGAGCTTTGTCTGTCGATCTCCAAGGAATAAAGCAAAAACCACTGAATAGTGGCCCTGAAAAGCCAGCCAGCCAAATTTTTTTATGGTAGCTTGAAAATACAGTTAAGAGAACACGTTTCTCTAAAGGAGAGGCAAGGCAGCTTAGGTTTGTGACAGATAAAGGAAACTGATGTAGCAGCAATAACACACAAACAAGAGCAACAACAACAACTGTTGTAGTTGGCACTTTTGCAGAAGTTTCAGCTGTGGATCCGCAGCACAACTGGCACGTCTCTCAGATGTGCTTGGCCTGGCAGAGAAGGCAAGGCTGATTTTGCTTTGCATTGCCTACAGCTGGTGTCACGTGGCAAAATGAAGGAGGAAAGGGTGTAGCCAGCTGTCCTTGACCGCAGTAGCTGTGCTGATGCCGCACAACTTAAGTCAGTGCTGAGGCTACCATAAGATATGTTGTGCCATCACTAATCAATAGTGAAATCAGAGAAAATGTGCAGCTTCTCCGAATTCTTCTAGGTGTTTGTTATCAAAGAAAATCTTTTGTCTTAAAAAATGACTAAAGTCCTTGCAACGAAACATGGCAAATTATATCCTTTGAGACAGATGGCTTTATGTCTGCTTCAGAGAGGACTATGTAGAAGCACGCATAGCTTGTGATCCAAAGCTTGTAGAGAAACTCCAATTGGAATATGTAGGTGTAACTTAGCAAGGATCACCATTTCCTTATTTTATGAGCTTTCCATTAGTCCTTTCTAAATGTGTAAACTGCTGAATCAGGTTTTTACCAATTTATACAATGACTGTAGCTTCTCCATCATGCAGCTTCTCCTGCAGTTGGGGCACAACAACCCTGTGCAGTGCTACAGTCTAGGAGAAGTCTGTTTAGAAAGGTTCCTGGAGGAGAAGGACCTGGGGGTGTTGGTTGATAGCCGACTGAACGTGAGCCAGCAGTGTGCCCAGGTGGCCAAGAAGGCCAATGGCATCCTGGCTTCTATCAGAAACAGTGTGACCAGCAGGTCCAGGGAGGTTATTCTCCCTCTGGACTCAGCACTGGTGAGACCACTCCTTGAATCCTGTGTTCAGTTCAGGCCCCTCACCACAAGAAGGATGTTGAGGCTCTGGAGTGAGTCCAGAGAAGAGCAACGAAGCTGGTGAAGGGGCTGGAGAACAGGCCCTATGAGGAACGGCTGAGAGAGCTGGGGGTGTTTAGCCTAGAGAAGAGGAGGCTGAGGGGAGACTTCATTGCTCTCTAAAACTACCTGAAAGGAGATTGTGGAGAGGAGGGTGCTGGCCTCTTCTCCCAAGTGACAGGGAACAGCACAAGCGGGAATGGCCTCAAGCTGCACCAGGGGAGGTTTAGGCTGGACATTAGGAAAAATTTTTTCACAGAAAGGGTCATTGGGCACTGGAACAGGCTGCCCAGGGAGGTGGTTGAGTCACCTTCCCTGGAGGTGTTTAAGGGATGGGTGGGCAAGGTGCTGAGGGATATAGTTTAGTGTTTGATAGGAATGATTGGACTTGATGATCTGGTGGGTCTCTTCCAACCTGGTTGTTCTATGATTCTATGATTCCATGATTCTATGATCATTAGACATATCAGGTCAGTTTTCAGATGCTTCCATGCAATGATGAAGAAAGCAGGTCTTTTGCAACAATATTCTGCATCTTTAGATGTTGTGCTGACCTATATTTTAACATTGATCTTTCATGACAGTTTCTCTGATTTTCTTTTGCATTCTTTACATAAGCACGAGTTCAGCTTCTTTGAAGTAGTGTACAGAAGAACATATACAATTTACTGGTTTCTGGGCAGGAAAGAACTAACAGGGCACCCTAATTTTGTTCAGAAGGAAACCCGATTAGATGTGCCATTGTGTGGGCAGATTTTTTTAAAAAAGTAATTCCCTTTTTCTCCCCCCCTTTTAAAATATCCCTGAAATCAAAAGGTTACATTATACTCCATGCTTTGAAATTTGATTTTGAAATGAACGGGATAATTGATTTAAGGTTCAAATTGAAAGTAAAGACTTGAAAGTACTCAAAAGGCTGGCAATATTTCAGGCCGAACCATGATATTTTAAGGGTCTCATTCATCCCATGGACATTTCGTGCTGGACAATCTATTAAGATTTTTGCTGTTCTGTTCTTCTCATAAAAACCATCAGGGCTCCCTCCTTCTGTCTATCTTAAAAAAAGAAAAAGAAAAAGAAAAAAATCCAATACCTCCAGTTAAGTCATTCTTTGGCACTGGAAACACAGGAAGTAATTTCTCACTGCCAGCAGGGAAACCATAAAGTTTGACTAGGTCAAGCCCTTAATTCCTCTTCAGCATCACTGATCACATTACCACCATCATAGCAGTACTATATATAGGAAGAGGACAGGAAAGATGGTGCTAACACAGTTATTCTTTCCTGACAAGTGGCCTTAGAAAACTTCTGCTTTCAGCTTTTTCAGCTGAAGGTAAGAATACACCTTTTTGTCCCTACATAGTTAAGAAACACCTGGTAAGAAGACCCTGGGAGAAAAAGGACAATTTTGAAGTGCTAAGACCAAATATTGTTCCCTGAAGTCAGTGTCAGGTAAATAAATGAACTGACAGTCTGCAACATAGATAAATAATATTGAAAAGTTACAAAAAATAAACATTTTGACTTGTAGGGTCCATTTCAGTACTAGGAAATCCTGTAGTTCCTTCGCCAGCAACTCAGATCTTACCAGCTGAGACTGACAGTCAGTGTTTTACACTCCACAAATTTTAAATATCAAAATGACAGTTTCTGACATGTTGTTGTCCATCAGTAGGAGCCATGATTGCTGTTTGGAGAAGATGTGATTGCCAACCTGTGGCTGGTGCGATTGCTCTTTGCAGTCTGCTGTTCCTGAATGCTTTTATTTGGGGGGAATGAGGAGGAGGTAAGTGGTTGGGCTGGAATGCACTTCCCATATTAATGTTTCTGTCCTGGTTTCTCTCTGTAATGCTAATGCAATTATGCTCTGTGTGCATTTTAATTTCTTTGTGCCTTTTTAATATTTTTATATCCATTTTACAACCATTAGCTAATCTGGTAGGTGCTAAGGTCCTGTACGTTTTCGATAGATAAACAGGGGGAATACAGCGACTCTATCAATATTCCTATTGAGATAAAGGTTACTGTGTGTGACCAGTTGCCAAGAATATTTTTTTTGATGGGATGTTTAGCTTTTTTTGAGAATCAGAAGGAAAAAATCCTTTTGTACTTGATTAGGAAAGTGGTATTAGAAGAGGATTCATATGATAGTTCTGATTTAAGACAGCTGCACAAAGTTTCTGTGTTCAGAGCTACTTGTTTCTAGATATTGTTTTGTATGTTGAATATATATGCAAACCTTGTTCCGCCCTCCGACATAACTATATATCCACAGTGAAAAGCACCACTGTAATTGCTGGAAGAACACAGGAGTTATTGGCTCTTCAGTCTGCCTAGCCCAGAGGAGAAAGATCTCAGGGAAAATTCATCTGAACCCTATTAGTGGCAGTTAACTTATGACCTTTATCACAGTAATTTTTACTTGATATGAACAAGATCAGTTGTGTTTCTCTGTAGTATAACTATCCACTTTCACATTATTTGCATATCTAATCTGGTTTTGGACTGTATTTATTTTTGTCATCAATGACGCTTCATTTTGGTTAGTACTGCTATGGATCATAGTGTGTTTCCTTTTAAATTTTTATCAGCTTTTGATTTCTTGCCTTTTAGATTAATGGATTGTGAATTCAGTAAGTGAGCGGGTAAATATTAGGTGTGATGTGTTTTTTTCCTGTCCTACTGACTGTACTTTTTTCCCTCTGTTCCCTCCATGTGGTTTGTCTTGCCTCCAGATTAATCTCTCTATTTTTTTTTTCTGTCTCCCTTTAAATGGAAGCCTCTCTAGACTGCTAATCACTTTTATTGCCTTTATCCACACATTGTGTCTTCTCCAAGATAGGGTTGTCGAGTTCATAAAATTTTGCAGAGGAGAGCAGGAAAGGAAGCTGTCGATCTGACATTAATGAAGAATCTCATAGGCCACTGGTTCCAATTCAAGCTACGGTGTTGCAGCTGAAACAATGTCAGGACCCATTTCACAACTTATTACAAAAGAAAAACCATACAACAAGAGAAGCTCATAATGCTTTGGATGTTACCCTGAGACCCATTCACACAGACAGGTTCTGCAGGATATTGGATGTTCTCATATCACTGAGCGGAAATCATTTGCCGTTTTGCAGGAAGGATTGGACTTCTCAGAAGTCTAAACCCCTTTCTGCTGCTGGAAAAACAATTTGAAGAGAAGGTCCAGGGTCTTGGATTATTGCCAGGTAAATAGAACGGAAAAAGCAGAAGGAAATATAAAACTTATTCCATCCAAGAAGTGGATATGACCCTGTGGCAAGAAATGAATATCAATACACATGTATGAAAAGGAATGTATGCTATGTTTTACTGCAATTTAGAGTAACAGTTTACCAGATGTTTTGTTTTGCCATTGAAAAATAATAGATATGTGAGTAGCAAAGACCTCCTTTCAAGACGATGAGAAATATTCTTAATTGCATTGAATTTATGACACTTTCCATCCATTTGGTGGCAGATCACTTGACCAAGAAGCTAACAGTCAGAACTGTAGTGCCATTGCTATCTTTCCTGTGCACATTCACATATTGATTAATGACCTTAACATACACTTGCACTCAGTAACTGTTGATTCATTTTGGACAGATGATCAAAACCGTTCAGAAGCTTCAAAGCACTTTCTCTTACATTTCTATGATTTTTTTTTCCCTCTCACTTCATCCTTGGGGGGAAAAAAAGAAAGTAAAGTATGCAAATGCGATCACGCTAGCCTCAGATGATGAATATTAAAACTTTGATAGGTTACAGCTTTTTTCTGCTTTATGTTGATGTATATTTGTTGCCATGGGTATGTGTGGGCAATGTGTAGGTGGCTTTATTAATGCTTCACCGCTCATCAAAAAGTTTATCTGTTTGAAGCTAACAATGATTATTATGGTTGTCCATGTGATATTTACTCTTATGTCTTACATTGTACACTAATTAAACTGATGTAACAGTGAATAGGTTGACACTGTAAAAGTTAATAGCCCACTGCTTTAGAACTCCAGACATTTTTAGGGTCATATTTATAGTACTAATTTTGAATGTCAGGCTGTTTGAACTCTGCTGAGTGTGCTGTTCATGGATATATCAAAGCAGCATCTTCACTGAGAATTTAATGTTAGAATACTTCCCCTCTTGTCTACAGAAAAAATCCACCACTTAAAGCAGGCTAAGTTAGGACAGTGTTAATTCTTGAGATGCTCCCTATGACACTCATGTTCCAAACTGAAATCAGTATCTGTACAATGTTAATACTGTAATTAAATCTCATTAGATTTAAAGATCAGTCTTTTCATGGTGAGTTAAAGAACACTCCTATATTGTTTTACTGGTCATTGCAGTAAATTGCTTGACAACTTGAAGGCCAAGATCCTCAAAGGATATTGAGACTTAAATGGGACTCTGGTGGAATTAAGGTGTTTGGGTTTCAGACTGCAGCCCCCTGTCCTCCTACTTCTCTCCTTATGCACTAATACACCTGCATAGGAGGAGAGAACAGAGGGCCTTATCTCCTCCGTAGTTTTACCCCGTGAGTGTGACCTGGAGTCACTCTACAATTCCCCTTCTCAAAAAGAGCCTTATGTGGAGGTACATATGGTCCCTTGGGGGCTTGGAGTACAGGTCGGGACCCCATCACCACTTCTAGGATGGCAGGAAATATTGTTGCATTATTATAGAGCTGCATGGATGCTAACCTGCTCTTACTACTGTTAGTCTCTGACTAAATACAAGGTTACGTGGATTTCTGAGGGTCCCCAAAAGCCAGGTTTTGTGTCAGTGTTGCAATACCTATATCCTTCTGTCTCTCTTCTGCTTAGTTAACTGCTATTTGGACCCTCAGTGAAGAAGCTTTCTGTTGACACTGATTGCCTCACCGGTTATTAACCTGCCTCTAACCTTTGCTTTTATTGAAAAAAATTACTGAGACAAAGGTAACAAGGCAATTTGGACATCATTTGTCAGGTTCTGATTTCCATCAGCTCTACCGGGTGGAGCTGGTGTAACCCAAGAAGCCAGCAGTCCACTCTGATTCAATTATTATGACTGTCTGTAGTGCCCTCAAAGGTTTAAGGTAACTTGCAGATCAGAAAAAAAGATGAGCTCATAACCAGCCCACTTCAAAGGCTTTTGAAGTAAGAGAAACCTTTGCATTGAATTTGGTGAGTTGTAAATCAGGACCATTAAGAAAGATTTGATGGGTGGAAAGATACATTAGAAATTTGTTTTCCCCACTATGCATTAAATAGAGATGGATGTTGGGAGCTAAACACAGAGTCATCTCACCTGTATAGCATATGTCGTATTTCTACCTAAATAAAACACATAAATATTCTTTGTATATTACGTTGACTTTATAAACTAAATCTGACAGCTCTTTCCCTTGCATTCTGTAATGCCCCTACTGTATTTTCTAGGTGAATACTCAGAAAGAAAATATTGTAATTGCAATTAATCAATCACCTGTGTTGTAATTAAATGACTATATCAAAGAGGAAGAAATTAAAACTGGAATCCTTAAAACAACTATTTAGTTATATAATTACAGCACACCCGATGAACAAATTAGCTTCTGCCTATGTGAGATCTGACAAACTAATAAACACCTTGCTGTGTAAATTGAGACCATGTATTTTTTCAGACTCTTAATCACTGAAGCTTACAAAAGAGTGAAATGGCAATTATAATTTTTTCCTTCTTTCTTGAGTGAAACACTGATTCGGTGTTAATCTACTTCATATATCTTTGGGTAGCTTTTTCCATATGTCTTCCTAAGATTATGCATTCTTTCTTTTTGTCATCAGGAGATTTGGCCCCCAGAAGGAAATGTCTGTTTCACTTATTCACTGCTTCTTAGTGAGCAGAATTCATCAATAGAAAAAACAGCATTTTGCAAGATAAGGGTTATGAACCTGTTGGCCTATATAATCCCCTTATCAGTGCTGTTTAGAAAAGAAATGCATTCAAATTTCTGTGAATGCATCAGGAGTCTTGTTAATGATTAACAATATGCACAGAGCAAAGAATATTCAACAGGTAACCTTACATTTCTTTCTTAATATAATGTCAGAAATCTTAACATATGTGGATCATCCTACTGGAGAATAAAGTCAATAAAATGTTGGGAAGTGATTATTCTAGGAAGGGAATGCAAAAAGAGAAAATGAGCTCAACAGAAGATTTTAATTTACTGTTGCAAGAGACATAAAGCTAACAAATGAGAAGATACCATATTTATGTTGAAATTGCAGTAAATATGGAAGTGCATCATAAGAAACATTCTGCTATGAGTCACTTAAACCTTGTTCAAATTAATATACTACTTGTTTAAAATGTGTAGGAGCTGTTAAGTTTGTTTTAAGGCAGTATATTGACTTTAAGGAAGGAACAGGTACTGTGACAGACATTAAAATGCTTGAGTGAATTAAGGACTTTATAGTGATTGTATAACAAATGAAGGTATATTTCGGGAGGGGTTTTGCAGTTTGAGAAATCTTCAGTGAGGCATTTAACTGCATGGGAGAACAGTTCTCATAGCATTTGGAACATGACTACAAAGAAAATATTGATCTGTATATGTTATCTGGTCGTATTCCAGATTAAAAGATGACAAAATCTTCAGGAGGTAACAGAAGAGATTAACCTGTCAAGGAGGTACCCATAATGAGATTATCCCAAAGTGAGACTTTTCACAAAGGGGAGAGATTGTTAAGACAGTGTTAAAAGGGATTTTCAGTATAAGCTGATTTTTGTGTATGTGTGAGTGCACACGCGTGCGTGTGTTTGTGCTTATGTTTGACAGATAGGGTTGAAATAACTAGCTACAGGGGCTAGAGGTCAGTAGACTACAATTACCTCCATGGTTCACGCTTCCAAGAACAAAATCCTACATTCAATGCAATCTTTATATCTACATCTATACAGATATCAGTCCTCATATAGTGGTGATTTGTGAGCCTGTCCACCTGTTGACTAATCTGCTAAAATATTTGTGTCGTTTGTGATTTGTATTTACTAAACATGCAGATCTCACTCTGATCTTGCAAACTTCTGTGCAGGTGTTTACCTTGTGTTAGCTTTTAGAGATTTTCAAACTGCTGTCAGCTGCTGTCTTTCACCTCCTGTTAGTCCAGACAAGCATAACTACATCTGGCTACTTGCATTTTAATGGTTTCCATTAAAAGGTTATCAGTCACTTTATCAGTCACTAAATTCAGACCAAATGTTGCTTTCTGTGTTAAGGTCTAGCATCATATCAGTTTATTAATAAAGAGTGATTAGATAAGTGCATTTTCCTAGTGTTTCAGGACATTTTGTCATCTTGACTCATCACTTTCTAAGGAAGAACTTATAATATAGATCACTTGGCTTTCCTTATGTTCATGTGCTGCGGTAGCTGTTCAAATGTTTATTGTTAAAACAGAATGAAAGTGCTAGAGAAAGGCAGTATGTTTTAACAATGAGGGCATGTCAACAAAATTACATCAAGGATTAATCAGATCTCTTTGCTGATTTGCTGCACTGTAATGAAGCAATATAGTACTGAGTTAACTTTGAAGCTGGAATGATTACCACTCTATATCTGCCCTCTTTTTCCTGACCATCATTTAGAATCTCAAGGCTGAAGTCTATACTTCACACACTGAACAATCTTGCGCTGTCTAGGGAATCTTGACTGCTCATAGGTGGCAGTGCTTCCAAAGGCACTGCCACAAAGCTGGACTTGGAACAAATCCTTGAGAGTTTATTAATTGATTCTCTCTTTTTGAAAGCTTACCACGTATCTTTGTTCCGGTTTCCCCCTGTGAACACTGTATTTCTGCTGGAAGAAGCTCAGAAGGCCAGACTTGATGGCATCAAAAATAAAGATGACCCAGCTTAATTGTATGGCTGCAAAAATCACCTATCAGTCTCAAGAGCTACCTAAGATATCTGACGAGCTCATGAGATGTCAGGTCCTTCTGGTTCAGATCTCTTAGGCAGCATGCGAAGGTCAACCTACTGTGGCATCTTGACAAAGGTGTAGTTGGAACAACAGTGAGATTCCTCTTGAATTATCTTTAAAATACTGAATTTGAAAGTGTGCTTAGCATTGAAGCATGGCTTGTGCCACACCTTATTTCCTTGTATTTAATCCATAGCAGCATTGTTTATTGTCCATTTTTGTCCTCCTTCTGAAAACAAAGGAAAGCAAGCCCTTCCCTAAATATTTGGTATGCATATTCTGGACTTTTTTTGCTTTCTCTAGTAACTAGGTGCAGTAATGTTCTTGCCATTTGTTGTCTCCAGAAGGAATTCAGCACACCCTCTGAGGACATTCATGGGCACATGCAACTGAACTCAGTGTACAAGGCAATTCTACTCTTTGGGTCCCGTGAGGGATGTGTGTGATGTGTGTGACATTGTTGAGTACACTAGCAAATTAGCAGGCAGAGGTGAAGTAGACGATAGAAATTATGGAAATTTAAAAGCCATACAATACAAAAGGTTAATCTACAAAGTCAGTGTACCTTATAAGCAGGGAAAACTCTATTCATTTGGCTCCAGTAAAGCTGCTGAGTGGCAAGAAATAAGTCATAGGCAATGTTTCAAAAGGGTAAGTGAGGCAATAGGACTGGTCTCATCATTGATGATTTAGGGACTACATTTTATATTACATACGTAAACTTGGCAGCAGATGTATTTTGAAAAGAGAATTAATTTACTGGTATCGGGGAAGAAGGGCAACAAGCATGATGGAACAAAGCCAACAAATTAAAAATAATTTGACAAAATTAATTAGGCTTATGTGCAAGCGAATGTATGATACCCTTTTCAGTAGGGAAGTTACAAGGTAACGTTGCTGGGGACAAAAAGTAATTATAAGGCTATACTCTTAGGAGACATTGATCATAGTGGAGGCTTAAAGATGATTGTAGATGATATAGTAAAATACTGTGTTATTTATAAGAGTAGAGAACATCCAGCAATAATTTCAAGAGCATATTGACTGAAACATGTGAAATGCAAAAGGTGAAAATCAAAGTAGGTTGATGCTCATTTATTAATATTGATTTACATTATAGTAGCAACTTTATATAGCAGCCAAGTTCAGCATCCCATTCTGCTAAGCACTGTATCAACACATGGTAAAAACCATTTTATAATCCAAATAGACAGGAGAAACAAAAACATAGAAAAGAATTATAATCCCAAGTGACAGACAGAGAACTGAAGCAGATAGATGGTAAAGGTTGAGCTGTTTGGAAAATATGACCTTTTAATTAAAAAAACAGCTGAAAATGAAAAATATTTAAATTTTGTCACATTTCTCATGGGAAATCTTTAGTTGTAGCTAAAAAAACTCAGTGTTTTGGATAGCAAAAGAAAACAATCTAAATATTTCTGCATGTCTTTTCTCTTTACCACTCTTGCAAGAAAAGTAGTTTCAAAAGAATCAGAAGCATGAGTTCATTAATATGCATATTAGTTCTCTGCAAAGCAAGATTTCAGTTCAAAGAAATGGTACTTTGAAAGAAAACTTTCAGCCACCTTATATTAAGTTATATCATCATTATTTGACCTACCCAACGGGGGGCGCATGGAGAACTTGGACACAGCTCTCTTCCATGCTGTTATAACCATAAGAAAATCCTTCTTAGAGACACAGAAGAACCTGCTAAAGAATATAGGACTTCTCTACCATGGGAGGTAGAGAGCTGCTATAGATTTTCTCTGCCCCAGTTACTATGTTGTAAAGTCCCATGCACATTTAAGTTCATGGTGGCTTACTCCATGTTTAATAGTGGAAGAAGTCATCTGCCACTCAGTGTGCCCTTAAAATGTCAATATGAGAGGTAAGGAGCTATAAATTCAAACCTTGCTTTACTGTGTGCTAGTTTCTTGGGGTAGACAAGCCCACAGAACATTACAGTTATTTTAGCATTATGGAGAAATAAGATAAACACCATTAACATTTTATGAGCAATTTTGGTTGCTGAAATATAAGACACGCAGCAGAGGTTAAATTGGTAGTGCAGCAGCATCAACAAAAAAATAAGGGTTCAAAGGTTTGTGGATCATGAGTCAAAAGGAAAGATTAACTAGTCATGGGGGATTATCGTAGAAAAGAGGTAGATAAACTCTTGACAAAGGTGACAGATTCATGCCAATAAGTTATCTATGCTACTAAACACTTCAAGAGAAAGAGGGCAGAGATTGAAGCTAGGGGAAATGTTCTGTAGTTTCAGAACAGCCTCATGTGAAACTTTAGCCACCCAAAGTCATTAGCAGAATTGAGAACCAGAAAATGATGCTACACAAAAGAAAAAGAGAGACCAATATTTTTGCCTTTCATGAGTAAGAAACAATTTAAAAACAGCTGAGGATTTTCTCAAGAATCAGCTTACAAATTTTCCTGTTTACATGAGAAAAATGCCATGTCACGGTGCTAGATATTTCAGGCAATTCTGTTCATTATTTCTGCTCCTTGTGTCTTGGGTCTTTGGTATTATTTTGTTGCATCCCAGTGCAGTGATTTTTTTCCTTCTTGCAAGCTCTTCACCAATGAGAAAATACTGCAGGAAATATTTTACCTCTTTTTTCAGATACAGCACTCTATTCCAGAAAAAAATCCATCAAATGGATATTATTTTTATGAGGGGATATATCTGAAAGCAAAATCAGTGGAGCTGTGGGCTGAATTATTCCTTTGGCTTTCAAAGATGGTTTAGTAACATCTATCAGTGTCCGTCAAATGCTAATAATGCTTTAGAGGAAACAACTTTAAATTGCAGCTACCCTTCAATAAACTTTTGACTTTCAGTGAATGGCTTATAAGCCTGAGAAACTTGGTGTATTATATGTTTCTATCTCTGGCCACACTGAAAACCTAATTTTTAAGGGTTTAAGACATGACAAGAAAACTATGCCAAGAATAAATTTATCTCTGTTCCTTCCCTTTTTGCCCCAACATTTAAAATTCTGTTCTTTAAAAAACACCCCTACAAAAAAGGCTTATACATATTTATACATATTAATTGAAGACCCTGCTGGATTCCTAAACAGCCCTCTCCCCATGCAAACAACAACTTCCTTTACTGCCAACCTAGTCACTTAGTGCAGAAAATGGGATATAACTAAAGACCGCCTGAAAAGCTGATCTGATTTGATGAGAAGAATTATACTAAAACATTAAGAACTGCTCCAGAGTTAAGTGATTATAGAGATATAAGTGGTTACATTAGCGTGCACTGTCAGACTCAGTAGTTATTAACACCTTCCATGAAGCATCAGAACAATGCACTGAGGTACCTGTGCACATTTGAGGGCACTGTATAGCCCATGCAGCAGGGCAGCTACTTGTTGATGCAGGAACTTATTAGAGTTCTCCATGTGAATGTTTTAACAGGCACAGCTTTCTGTCCTGCTCTACAAAGCACTAATAGCCGTGATATTGTTTCTCCTTCCAATCATAACCATGGTTAGGATTTTTCTAAGGATATCAATATGTTATTTAAAAGTGAGATAAAATACAATGAAGTTCACAAGTGGAGGGAACAAAACTCTCTTGGAAATTATATCCTGTGTCTGTTTCAGTATTTAAATATCTAAAGATGCAAGCTGATTCAAGAAGGGATTTTCAAAAGTCTTCTGGCAGAGGAAAGATAAAAATGGTGGTAGAAATAACCACTGCAGCACGGCCAGGCCCATCTTGTTACTCTGTATGTCAGGAACAGTAATTTGCTGGCTGTATGTCTCTGTTCCAGCATTGCAACACTCTGGGTGCTAAAGCGAATGTGTCTTGGGAGAGGTAGGGGCTGATGCTTTGTATTCACAAGTACTTGCTGTACTTTCTCCTAAAATCTTACCATTTGTTAAGGACAAATAAATAACTCTTATTCTCTCATTGCATGCATTCCCCATATTAAGATGAGGGAAATACTGCAAATCGTCTGTGTGTCAGTCCTTACTCTCAGCTTAACAAATAAATTATACGCATTTACACCTACATACTTATTTCCCCGTGTATTTAGCAAAGTAACATGAGGAATAGGATCATGCATAGGACTGGAAAAAAGTAGTAGCCGGAATATATTCCTCTACTTGTGCTGATTGTTTTGATGCAGTAAATCCTCCTGATGGCTCTTTGTATTAAAAATGATGTTCCATGGATCCCAGACAAGAAGTCAAGAACTCACCAGAGGATGACATAAAGAACAGAAAAAAAGTGAGGTCTTGAAGATAACTACTCTGTCTGTGCAAGCATTTTCTGTCTTTGCAAAAGAGGGAACTTGTACAGACTAAAAGACTTGTGTGGCTCAAACCCTGAGAGGATGTAATGACGTGCAAATCTTCTTTCACACATACACACATGTCCATCAGTTGCACAGAACACCCTAAGTTACAGTCAGCCTCTAGAATTTGTATTTCAGATGGCAAACACCATGGAAGAAGCACTGTTGCCCAAGGAATGGGAAAAACAGCAGGAGAGGCCAATCACAAGTGAAGCATTGCAAGTTTCATAGTGTGCTATAGCCAATTTTTGAAACAGCGTGTTTATTTTTATCATCATATCATCAACTTGGCTGAAGCTGACAAACACAACAAGGATTAATGGTCCTTATTATTTATTTTGATTTGGAAAGACATTTGGCATTCAGTCAAGAGTTTTCTATCCCGTGTTATGGACATTTCCAATGTATAACCTCATTAAAAAAATAGACATATAGTAGGAGAGTGGATTGTTCGCTCTTCCTGAATAGATAAAAGTGATACATGTTACGTTATAGCAAATACCTCAGCTTCTGCAGGTTGCAGGTCATTGCAATACTCAGTTACATATATAATAAACTCAAAGGACAATAATTTACTTTTAATCACAGAAGAGTGCTCAAAATGGTTTCTTCACAGCTTTGAGACATATCTATATGGAAAATTTTCTGTAGCAAGATTGTCCCATCATATGCATCTTTCAATGAGATAGAATATAGAAAATAGAATATAGAATATAGAAAATAGACTGTTCCTAGCCACGTAAATTTATGCAGTACTGTCAGTGAAGAATTCGTGGCACAGCACCAAACAAGTTCAAGCTGACATGAATGGAGAAATAGAAATCTTTTAGGATCCATGTGCAGCAGTAAAATGCATTAAAGGTATCAGTCAGACCTGTGAGATGTACAATGACCCTGTAATTACTGGCTTCACTCTCCAGTGACTTCTCTTCAGCTCCAGGACTGCTACTCAGATTCTCAAGCGTTGTCCTTTGGTTTTAGCTCTGCAGAAATTTTTATTGTGCTCAACTGTTCAGATTTTTGTTAGAAAAAGATAAACACAGCTGCAGTCACAACAAGTGGACCATTTTTCTCCAATATTTCTCCTGCAACTCTTTTTTAAATGATAACCAACCACATAACTATGCAAAGAAGCTTCTTGACTTTTTTGTGCTTCTCCTGTGCTCTACAGAAAACCTTACAGTCTTTCTTGTTTCAGAATACAGGCTGTAACTCAAGCTTATCTGTTTATTGCCTAGATGTCTATAATCATGTGCACCCTCCATCGCAGAAAACTGGGGTTTGGGTGTTTACAAAATTCAGCTCACAGATTGTGTTAGGCCATCAAAGAAATAAATGAAACTAAAGAATTTGGATGATCCATTAAGCCCAGTAGTATATCTTTCGTGGTGATGCTCAGAAGGAAATAGTTCTGTAATTATTTCACCAGCATTTATGACTGTTTCATTGTTTCCAGGAACCCCACAAAACAGCATTCCCAGCCCTGCCGCTTCTACTAAGAGGCTGCAGATTCATCTACAAAAAACAATCTGCTGCCCAAATAAGTCACAACAAAAGCATAAACATGATCTAATTCATTTGAATTTCATAGGTGCAGAATGCTTGGTTTTAAAATACTAGCCAATTATGTTTTTCTTGGGTCTTGAGTCAATTCCTGAATATTTTATTAAATGTTGGGATCTGCTACAATAGATATAGAAAATCATATGGTGTTTAATTAAAAATAGACTCCTTATAAACCATCTCTTTTGCTCATGTAATATGAAAATTGCACACATCTGGACTGGCTTTTTAACCTAGAACAATTTCTTACTGAATACCTCTCATTTTTACATATATATATATATATATATATATATATATATTTCTTTTTTAATGGATCTTGTCTTCGGGAGTTGGGGTCAACAGTAAGATTATTGGGAGTCACCAGATGGTGCTATTGTACATTGTCTGTCTGATACTGTTCATTTGGATATCAAGGGAATCTCCTCATGAAATGCAAAGAATCTGCTGTGGTGCGGTTCCTGCCAACGTCACTAGTAAAGCTTGTCTCTTGCCTGAACTTAGCTGATGAAGAATTATGTTCTTAGTCATGAAAGCCATGAGCCCTTTTAGTTTCTGTGTAAAAGGAAACAAAATATTCTGTGAAATTGGGTTATCTGCATTACTTACATAAGTAATGGTCAATGCTACGAATTGACTGTTAATGCTGAAGTTATGAATTGCCTAAAGCAAATTCAGAAAGTAAAAAAGAACTTCTGTAGAAGACATAACTATAGACAAATAGCACCTGCTCGAGTTCTCTGGTGGGGAATAAAAATATTTCTGCCTGCTAGTCCAGGATGGAGATAAAGATGTGATGTTTAGATGCACTGTAATACTTGGATGCTTCTGTCAACTGAAGCAGCTGCGTACATATTGTAAAAGGCCTGAAAAATGTAGCAGCCTAAATGTGTTTTCATGCTGCTCGTTTCGTAGCAAAGAGTAAGGAACGAGGCAACCTGTCGGCTCTGACAGCATCTTACTTGCTGACTAAGGTTAATGTATTTCTTGGTGTGGAAGAAATGGTTTGGGATAAATTTCCTACAAAGTGGAAGAGCAAAGAGCTAAGCTTGACTGAACTTACTGCTGCTAAGATCTATGAAACACGTGAACTCAGGCAAAATTCATGTTCAGCACTAGGTGCTTGAAGCAGCAATGTCTCACCAGGCTTTGTGTAACCACAGAATCATAAAATAAGAGGTACGCCAAGAAACAAAATCTGGCTTAAATATGTGACAGCATTGATTTCTTTAATCAATGGCCTCAGGATGCATTAGTACTCTGCATCCTTACACCTCTATGGTTATTCAATAGAAATGCAGTTTCCAGTTAGGGCAAGTGTCACCAGCAGGCATGGTTAGACCTCCAGGGCTTTTACCTCAGTGCACAAGTCAGTATTGTTTACTCTTTTCATGAGGATTATTGTCTGCAAGTGTTTCACTTAAAAGCAGAAGCAGGTAGGCAGAAGCCAGCTGGCTTTCTGCTGCAGGTTTGGATTAAGCTGAGGTGGGAAGGCTGCAGAAGGTGGTGGTTCTGGACACTGTCGCATCAGTTCACACAAAGTTGGCAGTTTACTCCAATATTCAATTGGAAAATTGACTCCCGAAACCTCAATATTTCAAATATGTCCAACATGTCAGCAATATTAGGCCAGAACTAAAAGCTTTGGTTGAAAGAGAGCAATATTACACATTTTCCTGTTCCCATTTTTGCATCGTTATCCAAGCGATGACACTGCGCAAGAATTCACAATGAGGCAGAGTTTGTAGGAAGAATTTCTACTTTTTTTTTATCAGTTGGAAAAACAAGCTCTAAGGAACTTTTGCTCAGTTCTACATTCACTAATACCTTGACAGGTGCACAGCTTTCTCTCTTTTGTTTCACCTCAAAGCTTCAAAAAACCTGGATGAACTCCCTCATTAGCTGCACAACCCCCTATCTAAAGTCGCTGAAAGTTATTAATCAACAAATACCCCTCTATTCACTTCTGTTTATTAAGCATAAAATATTACTAGTATTACCTTTTTCTCTATTAGTGATCCAATATTCTGTCATGGTAGAATAGGGCTCCTAATTTATGTTCTGACATATTTTGAACAAAGAATAATGCTAAAATGTTTTATGCTTTGCAACTGTTTTTAAATGTTGAAACAACATCTGTCTACACTGGAATTCTTTTTCGTCATTTTCTTCCTTCTTAACTTGATCTATGATTATCAATTCTCAGCTTTCCAGGCTTAAAAGCTATTTTTCAGGAAGGTCTTCAACAACTGTTGTTTTCTATTTTAAGGCTGACGGCACCCTGGCAACATTATAACTACATGCTTTGAAATGGTGTTTTAGAGATATATAATAATGTTCTCCAAAGAACATACAATCTGATTGCTTACTTCAGATACCAGCTTTTATCAATTTTTAGTCAAGTGACTTATTTAGTAAACTCCATTAGATCTTGACATAAGTAGATACCATAAAGATTTTTTTTTCTACCGAGTTTACTAGCTCCTTTTGCATCTGTTTTGACTTGGGTCTAATCATAAGTAAAGTTTATTTCTTATTATTGGAGCTTGATTTTATATGATTATCTGTTAAGACACTCGGTATGTTTAAGAACATTTGATTGCTATTATTTCATATGCCTGGGTTTCAGGCTTCAATAGACTGAAAGAGTTAAATGGCTTATTTACTTCCACTGAACTACCTTTCTTACACCAGGTGCACCTCTTACCCCCTAGCTAGCAAACTCATCTGTACCCCTTCATTTCAGTGTTTCTCACTTAACTACTTAAATTCTGACCTCAGTGTGAGAAAAATTAGTGAAGGGTTGATTCAAATAGCTGACTCAGCATTCCCACAAACTCTCTTCCAAAAATAAAGCAGTATTTTAGTTTGTACATTCTGGTCTGGAGTTTTATTTTAGTCCCTCTTTACTTAAAGGGAAGAAATACAAATAAGATATAAAAAGATTCAAAAAGATTGAAAAAACAATTTCTCCTTTGCCATGGCACAAAATCTTAACATCTCTCTTGCATAGGCTTGGTTTCAGGCATTAAGCCAACACCTTAAAATAGATGTTTAATTTTGAAATGTCCTTCTTACAGTACCCTACATGTGCAGAGGTCCCAGGAAGAGCAGGACAGACTTAACAAACCACTCACTCCCTTTGCTCCCATAGTAGTTTAGACCTTGGGAATGACCACTGTCTCCAGGCCGTACCTCCCAAGACATTCCATGATGTATACTCCAGATACCTTCACCTGAGCTTTCTAATGAGAGCTGTTGTTACTTCAAAGCTATAGAATCTTCTCGAGACCTGCTCAAAAGTGTAAACCTGCCACCTTTCAGTGCCTTTGCTGCATCTCCAACTGTGATGTATAGCAGCTGCTTCCCCTAGGGCTGAAGCTAGACAATCTTGCTACATAGGATGTGGTGCATGGGTTTTAGCCATTTTTTTGGGACCAGGAGTTGATTACAGTGAGGAATCTCTTGGAAGACAGTTTTGGTTTTACCAGATCTGAACTGCAGTCAGAAGAATGTTCCTTTTATCCTCTAGATGAGGAAAAAAATTTTTTCTTAGAAAATAGCTCTATTATTGTAGAGTACTTACTAGTACTGCAGAATAATACTTATATTTTAGTTCAGTACTTACACAAGAACAGCTGTACTGGCTCCATCTATCTCACCTGCATTACTTGGGCTAACAGTATTGTGACAGGAACACAGCATTCTGCTGGCACGGCACAGTCTCTGCAGCTGCACAGACCCTTTTATTCCTGTCCTGTGCAGCAAGCTGCCTGGTTAGCTGCACTAACAGGAAGGGAGAAAAGGACCCTTTCCCCAGCTTTAGAAGAAAAAGAGCAAAGAGAAGGCTGAGCCAACCCGCCTCCTGGTCTTCCATGAGGAGGGACTGTTACCTTCAAGAGCTGATCCTGCCTTCTCATCTGACAACCTCTGCCACCACCATCACTGCTATACAGCTACCAGTACACTAATAGCACCACCACCTTACTTCCTTTTCCTCACTTCCACCTCACCTTCTTAGACATTCTTTTAAAGATTTTAGGAATGCACTTACGCTTACATCTCAGAGAATGCCAACAGCAAGAGTGGCCATAAATGGATGCCTAAGAAAAAGCAGGAACAAGCCACTCATATGATCTTTCCCCTGAGTACTTTTCCAGCTTCCAGCTGTTTGCAGCTCAGAGGATTTCCTGATCTGATGTTGTTAACAGCAGCATAAGGAAAAAAGGTATTGTGGAGCTGACTGTGGCTTCTTTGATCGACTGGCTTGTCTGTGCTGGGTTCAGCTTAAAGCAGAACAAGCCCAAAGCTGCTCTGATATATGCCAGTTGATTGCAGATCCCAGGAGACTGACAGCCTGCTGATACTGGCTGTATGGCATGCATGAGAATATGCAGCACTAGTTTTTATCAAACATGTCCAGTAGAATTTCTTAGATTTACTAAAATCCTATTATGTTTCAAAACATAGGAAAAAAATAGGAAATTACATTCCTGCATGCAGGTCATTCTTGGAATACTCCGTTCCTCCAAGTTAAGTGTGTTCTTCCTGCATCAACAAAAGCACATTTCCAACCCACGCTCTATCACACGAGCAGCTGACAAGGGACCTCAATACAAGAGCTATGTGATGCCTCAGAGCCCCAGAATGACCCACGGCAATCTGTTTTTACCTTCTCTGAGAGGCCCACTCAGCAAAACTCAGGAAATTTAACGTCACAACCTGACCAAGGCAAGATAATATGCAAATAGTTTGTTCTAGTGTTAGAGGATGCAATTCTATCAACTCCAAAGAAAGTATTTGCTTCACTTAGGGGCTGAATCTACTAGAACTCCCTAGACTGCATCTTTCTCGGAGTACTGAGTGCATTAAAAACTAAGCCCAAGAGAGATACTATGGACAAGCATAAGACAAGGTAACCTTCTAGTATCCCAAGGGAGAAAGCAATAGGAACAGTTTTTTCCTCATATTTGCAAAGGCTTAATGAATTTTACATAAGAAAGATATAAAACTGAAGACAAACAACACAATACAAAGAGATCTCAAGATACATGATGAACCAAGAATTCATGCATATTATACAACATTTCAAAGGCATGTAAAGAAGCAGTGTAAGAATCAGATGGTTTTGGTGTATACAGAGCTGTTTGTTTGAGAGGTATTCCTTAAGGAGCCAAAACCTAAAGATGTGTCAGGCACAATGCACTCTCTAGATGCAGAAGGGCAGAAAGGATCCTGTGGTTTAGGTTGAGTTCTGTGTGGATGTACATTTTTGAGGATCATTTCAACATGCTCGCTGATAATTCTCTAGAAATACTTGCACACATTGTCACAATGGAATACTCAGCTAAAGTAATTAATGACCTATTAAAATGGAACCTAGTAGGTTTAAGGTACTCTTTGAGATACTACTGGTTTACGTCTAAAGAAATTGCATAGTAGCATAGTGCTACAGTTTATCTAACCCCATAAAAGTACCTGGTTATTTTCAGACTTAAAAAACAAACCAAACACCTTTCTGGTCATTTAAAGAATGTTCAATTTTAAAACATTAATGTTTTTTTGATTTGTAGAGAAAAATTTATTCTAAGGCTACATGATGTCAGACAGCTTTGTTAAAAATGGTTTGATATGTATAGAAAATTCCACTGGAAAGAGAAACCCAGAACATTTCCCAGTGTAATTCCTACTATTCAAGAGTGAGAAAGCTTATCATTGAAGAGGATATTATTATTTCTAGTTGGCAAATCTTCCAATGATAAGGAGATGTATCTTAAAATCAATTTTTGAAACCAAATATGTAAGACTAATCACTTTATTTCCATGCTTAACAGGTGCTGATACCAGAGGGAAAATACTAAATAGCGTATGACACCCTTGAGAAGCATGTAAGATATTTATCTGCCTAAAAGCCATGACAGTTGCATAGAGAAGAGGTTGCGAATATAAATGGGGCAGGAAGAGTTTAAGGGTGGAGAATGAAGTCTTGATGGAGCTGAAATCTATGGCATTTTGAGTTCAGGGGAACATAGATATCCCTCAGTTCACCCTGAGCTTTCTCCTGGTTACAGAGCTCAGGCTGTTCTTCCAGGTCAGGTTATAAATGTATCTTTTCATTCTGTAATGGAGATTTTGCTCAGGTCCCTTTTCCTACATCCATGTCCTCCAGCTGGAGCAGCTATTAGGACGCAACTCCTGAATGTCTGAACCCATTTTTAACTCAAGTCTATCAGTGGCTGTCATGCCCAGGGCAGATACAACTGTGAGTCTGGCAGAGGGGCTTTGCAATCATCTCTTCATGATAACTGGCCAGTGCAAACACAGTAGCTGAAAATAACACAAAATAGAGCAGTGCACCATTCTCTTAACACATACAGTGCAAGTGGCTGTGCCCAAAGTCAGGAGGTTTAACAGCTCTGGGCCTATATGTCAGCTCAAGTCCTGTGCACAGAGGTATTTGAAGACTGACACATTCTCCCTCTCTCTCTGAACTATTTTATTTCTCCTAAAATGTACTTATGCATCTGCTGTTCCTCTGTGAAAAGATGAAAGATTAAGCTTACTTCTGGCTGGATAAGAATGGTGAAATGTGCTACCCATACGTAAGCTGTATATTCATAGTAGAATATTTTAAATGACCGTTATATCATAAGACGGGATTTAAAAAAAAAATCCTTAACTGTGGGAATTAAGAGCATATCTCTCACATTTGAATTTTCTAGCTGATATTTGGTTGGGCTTTAGAAACTGTCACACAATAAAGCCATTAAAATTCTGTGGTTAATTTATTCCTGCAGTATTAACTTTCCCATAACTCATGATGAATATCTTGAGTTTGGATACAACTTAGAAGAACCTCTGACAATGATAACTTGCCTTTTCTCCCATTTCCTGTGGGAATGTTATTTTATTCAATGAACAGAAGTGTAACTTCTCTAATAAACTCAGACAGTGAATTTTTAAATAATGACTTTGACTTTGCATAGTTACTTCCAAAATAGGGAATGATAAGTTCTTTTGTGCATTTATTTGATTAACTATTCTGATTTGTATTTCTGGGCAGTATTCAGTAAAACAGAGCCTTGGAAAATACAGATCCCATTGCCAAAACAGATTTTCTCACTCCTAGATCCATTCATTTCCTAGACAATAGGTGAGGTCAGAAGGGAAACAAGGAGTCATTCCCTTAATATGGGTAAACCACTAATGAGCTACCATGCATCATATTCTGCTCCAACAGAGCTATAATTGCTTCCAGAACAACCCTATTTAGCCCAGATACAATTATACATATATAGAGAGGGCAAAGTAGTAGAGGTGTTAAAGCAAGAAGGGAGAGCTACATATGGGGAGAAGAAACAGATAGACCAGCCAATAAGGACTTCTGAACTTAAACTGCATTTCAGCTTTCGTTTTGCACAATAACAGAGGAAACTTGCAAGTCCCCCAGGAAGGCTGATGAGTTCTTTCAATAGACGGAAAGGCCAGTGCCTAAGGCATTTAGCTAGCAGTCCAATTTTTAGCTCTGTGTTTAATCACCTTCATGATAATCCCTTTTGCATCTTGTGATTTCAGTTTTCCTTCTTCTGTTACATTGCAGGAATATTTTGCTATATCCTTGTATTTTGGGGAGGACAAAAATGCTAATGTCTGAGGTAACTTTGCATTACCGAAAAGTGAGTAAAGAGAGGGCCAAAATTCTAGTACCTGCCCATGGGGATGGATATTGGATCGCAAAGGACTGAATTACTGCTGACTGCTGCTAAATCAAAGTACCTGGGAGATTTGTGGTCAGGGACAGCTCACAGTGCAAGCTCAGTTGCTATGATTCAGCTGAAAGGTTGAAGTCTATAACAGATATTGGAAAATATCTGCCACTCCTCCAGAAAACAGGTTTAGGTGCTAGAGGTCAGCTGAGGAGCAGGAGCTCTCTCCTCACAGAGCCCCACTGGAAGAAGGGAATAGAAACAAACTTGTTTCCATGAAGCAGATGCCATGGAACACCTGACCAATCACAGGCTTGAACTCCTTCCCCAGTTTAGGTAAACTGAAATGTGAATTAAGGAACAGCTTGCTTCTGGTAAGGATTAGATGTACAGCACTGCAAATTATCACTCTAGAATACTTTACAACAGCTAAGTTTCAGAAGCTGAACATACATTTCATTTATGCTTAAAGGGCTCAGGGATGCAAACCAAAAAAAGTAATAGGATTTTTTGTTTTAAGCATTGAAGAAATAGCTCCTGTGGTCATGGTAAGTAGGGGTTATTATTATTTGGAGAAAAAAGTGTGTGATCATTTCTTAAGGGATTTTCTATAACGTAAGATTACTGTTTGACTTACCAACTCTTCTAAGTCCTCTTCTAACAACAAAACACACTCTCGCTGAAGTATCAATTTGTTCTAAGGGCCTGCGACTTGCCTGTTAGCAAGAAAGAAAACAAAACCCATTAACTATCCTAAAGCCTGGGCTGAGATGTATGAAAACAGTAGACAAAGAATCCAACAGTACAACAGGTTTTAGAGAAAGCTGCATTAATGCCAAACTTTCTGTTGCCAATAAGCCCTTAGTGTAAAAAGCACTGGTAGGAGTTTGAGGTATTACGGAGGTAGTGGGTTGGGTACATAATGAAAAACTATGGGCTCACTTTCAAATTGAAAAAACCCCTTTTTTTAGAGTTTTTGTGAATCCTTCCTAAAGTAACCTCAGCTTCATTAAGACTGAGAATCACTACCCAAACCTGTTTTGGCAGAGCTGCCAAGTTGAAAACCACAGTGCCTGGAAACATATCCCTTAACTCTTCACTAAATCAGCTCTGTTACAGTCTTCTGAATCTCTGTCCTCCAGCATAAAACATTGCAGCTAATTGCTTCATTTCTTCCTACTGGAGAACCTCAGGAAGGAAGACGGGATTTCATTCCTGCTACAGATTCCATCTATAGCCATTTACTACAACTTTTTACCCTCCAGAAGTGGTGGTGGCTCTGCAGGCAGAGAAGGAAGACACATGCCAGGCCTGGTGGACACAGCAAGTCAGTCTTGCTTTCTTCTGTTTTCTGGCAGTTCTTGGAGTGAACCCAGTAGGATTTCAGAAAGCCCTAATGCGCATTTTTTATTTATTTTTTTTGCCCTAACGACAAGGGCAATGTCACATATGCTGCCCCTCAACTTACTCTGTGAATTAGTTCGCTTGACTGAATTTCTTTTCCACTATGCTCTTGGCCCATCTGCCCTAAAAGAAATTCAACTATAACTGTCCTTTAGGAGCAGATGATGATCTGATGAGGACTGAGTTGTCTGGACTGCATTGTGCTTTCATATTAGGTTTGTGCCCTTTTTGTTCCTTCGGTTGAAGGAAAATGCCATGTAAGCCCACCCCCCACTGTACCCTTAGTTGCTGCCCAGTCCTAAAGCTTTTTTTTCGCAGGCTTGAGGAGTGAGAAAGCACAGTGTGGTGCAGCAGTCAGGAGTATATAGACTACCAATACTATGGTAGAGAAAATTAGTCTGTCTCTCTTGTATCCAGGTTTCTTATGTGACTCATTCTAATATGAAATTAAACTTCCTTGTTCTTCATGGCAGCTAATCCTCAGCTTTTTCAAAACAGTCAGGGCAAATCTTCCAAAGGTCAAAAGACATTTCTGGCATAATGTAGTGACTCTCTCGTCTGCTAATGGGTCTATCTCTGACAACACCTTACGTGTTGCAGATAATTAATACTGTTCATATTAGCCTCAGCTCAGCTTCAGTGTCTATTGCTAGAGTATGTCATGGAGAGGGAGTGAGCTGATTGTGTCAAGTTCCCCATGGTTTTGTCAGTAAAAATGACAGCATCTTGCATCTAAAGATTGCAGAGCATGTTACATCCGTCAGTTAACGTAGGCCTGGATCTAGAAAAGGTCTCATCAAGAGCTTTCTTTGTTCGCACACCAAGACTCTTCTCAGTCCTTACCTAAATTTAGCAGACATTTTACATCAGCAGGTAGGAGAAACACAGCCTGCCCTAAAACAGAACACCTCGACCCTCTCCTCTGACCATACCCTAAACCTGATTTTCTTTCTGTCACTGTCGCTCCAGAGTTTGACAATGTCACTTTCATTTGTGCAGCACAATCACTTCAAAGAGAGGAATAGAGAGCGACCATCCTCTATCTATAAGAGCTTTACCTCCCAGCCTATCCCTTAGAGGTGTCTAAACGTTCTCCTGTCACCTAAGGTTGAGAAGGATTGAGGAACCACCTTGTAATTTCTAATTAACAACTTACCAGCTGTTCATTAATTATCTAATCAACAGAAAAGACTCTACTTCTGACCCCAGCAGTGGCAGGCCTACTGGGAGCTCACCTGCAAGGGGCCAAATCCTTGTTGTGGACCTCAGGGGCTGATTTAAAGCCGTTGCCCACCTCCTGCTGCTGGAGGCCCTAGTTAGGCTCAGTGACCTGCCCTCAGCATCCAGGGCTGCTGGGCACTGGATTTTACCTCACCTGAGCAGTACCAGAGCAGCCATTTCCTGAAGGCATCCCTGCCCTGCACAGGTGAATGCTGGGGAATGAGGAGGCTGCCCACACCTGTGTGTGCCTTGCTAGGCCTGGGGCTGGCAGCAGCTGTTACACATTGGGAGCTGTTAATTGCTCCTCCAGGAGTGGTTAATTGCTCTCCAGGGGTAAATAGGAACAGCTGTGAGCAGAGGGCTAACACAAGAGGGATAGGCTGCCTGGGAGTAGAAGCAAAAGGTTAGTGACTTATTATTATAATTATTATTTTTTTTTTCTAAGCAATACTCTTTTACCTTACTGTTGGAGAGTAATTACTGTTTCTGGAGGTGAAGGGCTGTGGTATGTGTTGGTAGGGCCCTCAGGGAGGCTGGCTCTGCCCCACACCTTCCTGTGGTGACTGTCCCCTCTGTGGTGAAGGAGGGAGGCTGTAGGAGCAGGCTCAGCCCTGCTCCTTGGGGCTGTGGGAGCAGAGGAAAGCTCTCCAATTTTTATTTCCCCTTTCTTTCCCCTCTGTGGGGTGGCTCCATAGCCATGTTGTCTTGTGCCAAAGTTAACTGCTCATGTTTGTTCCAATCTCGTGTTACTGCAAGCAATGGAGTGAATCATCTACCCCATGACTTGATTTTTTTTTTTTAATGAGCCCTTTTCCTGTGAAACAGGATGCAGATATGCCTTTGTGTTTTTCAGCCACCACCTACATCTGGTTTATCTGGTAACTCATTTTGGTATCTGGCCTCTGTTTGTGGGATTTAGGAGTCTGTCTGCATCCCAGCATTCCCATACAAAGACTGTGTATACTACATTACAGTTGGTGCTGTTGTCTGCAAGGCTATGCCCTGTGAAATGCCTAAAGCCTTGTTTACAGATTTCTGAGGCTCTTCTCTTGAGGTTGGGACTTACACTTAGTGGAAAGTTTGGACTCAGTCACTCACTTATTTTTAATCATAAAGGGCTCTAAGACTTGGCTTTTCATTTTTTACCTTTCCAAGATGGCTGAGGGAGGAAAAACCCCAACCTTTTAGGGGGTTTTATTGTGTATAAGTAGTGAACATTTTGCAGTTACACTTAACATTATAGTTGCTACTGGTAGTTCATGCTGGATTTGGGTTCAATTCTGATCCATCTTGAATATTAATTTATACTTGTGTGTGATGAACGTACTGGAGCAGAGTTTCTGAAAGATCAATGTGTTCCTTCAGTTTTGGTCCAGTATGTGAGTAAAGGAAGATAGGAGCTGTGAGCAGTAGGCAACTGGGGAAGATGTCAAACAACTTTATTCACAGCTGGAAGCTCTTGCTGATTCTGAGGAACTCAAAGTGGTTGCTAGCTCCTTGGAATGTATATCCTTTCATAACTGCCTACTTGCCTTCCCCTCCCTGTGCTTTTGCTCACCTTTGTTGGCACCAGCCAATGGTGGTAGCTAGCTCTGCTGGATGAGCAAGTGAGGGAAAACCATGAGAGCTGAGGAGTCTTTTGACCCTATTGAGAATGAGGGAAGGGCACTGCTAAACAACCCCAGTAACTGCAAGAGGACGAGTCAAAAAAAAGGACTGGACCATTGTGATAATGGGGAGTGGCAAGAGAGGTGGAGCTGGGAATGCAGATGGGGGAATTCGTTCATAATCTTTGGTCTATCTGCCTGGTATTACTTGCTGGTTTGCAACATAAATAACCCAGAGAAAGCAGGTTCTTGAAACATCAGGTCCCCTCTTCAAAACAGAAAAGTTTTTCTAATTGAAGGGCATGCACGTTTGAAACTTTGTCATAGAGTCAGGCTCACTGAGTCAAAAGCCAGCTCTGCTATTATTTGAGCAGTTAATAAAATCTATTGCCTTATGACAGATTCTTTCTGGAGGCTAGAATTGATCTGTCTTCGTTGTGATTTGTGAGATTGAGGGGAAAACACAAAATATAATCTGTTTCTGCTGCAGTGAAAAATTTCACTATGTTCTTCTAAGGCTTGAAAGTAACTAAAACTGCAGTGGTCATTTTTTTGATTTATTGAAAGTAAAGCATATCTTATTAACATTTTAATAAGGAGAATCTCTTTGCAGTGGTGCTCAGAGTTGCTCTTATTTCTCTCTGAGCAATTTCATTCTCTAAAAGAGAAAATACTATTGAGATCCGTAAGGCATGATTTGTTAGACTGAAACTAAACGCACAAATACACCGAAGCAAGAAGCTTTCTAAAGGTGCTGTGTTTGTGAGAGGTGCTTGCCCAATATGTGTGATGCAAAATGGGGATGCTTTGTGAAGAAATCATCCTTGTAAAGCCATTGGTTCTGGTCATCAGACTCTATCCAATGCTTTAGTGATGATGCTGCTGATCTATTTGGGAAGTTGGCTGGCTCTCAAGGCAGAGTCTCTTCTCAAAGGCTGTTTCACAGTGAAAATATGCTCAGTGCAGCCGAGTGCATGAATGAAAAAGCCTCTGGTACCTTCTAGTCTGGCAAAATGCAGCACAAAACTCAACTTACTCTCTCCTTTCTGCTGTCCCAGGTAAGAAATGTGTGGGATTTTTTTCTTGTTTTATTAAATCTTCCTTCTCTTGTGCGTTTGGATTTGAAAGTACTTGTTATTCAGATCTGATTTCTGAGTAATTATACAGTACTTGAATTATTGTTGAAAGATGCATGATTTCTGCTATAAGCCAGTTGCTAGGAATCTTATAGTTCCTTGATTTATAATTACAACAAATTTGCTGTGTGATATATAGCATGTTTTGTTTCCCTTCAGGAAGGGTGGTGGGGGGGAATCTTTCAAGTGTCTCGGTAGCAGCTGCAGCAGCAATATTTTCTGTCATATCAGATGCTGCAACTTTGATTTGCCTCTTTCCTCTGTGGCTTTTGCCAGGTTGTAGGCTTATAGGCTGCTATAGGCAGCTCACATTATTTATTGCTTTAAAATAAGAGGGGGGGGAGAATATGGAGGAAAAATAAAATCAGACCTTGCAAAACGTTGCTTTCCCCGTACTCTCTTGATAGATGTGTAAGACTCTGTTAGTGACTTGCTGTGTAGCCTTTCTCCTATTAAATGTAATAGATCCCCCTCTGCCAGAAAGCAGAGGAATAAACAGCCAGCCCTAAAATCACGGAGCTGCTAAAGCCCTGCTGCCACTGTCTGTCAAAGCAAAGGGACTCGCTGCGCTTTGGCTTCTCCATACCTTTTGGTTGCTCTCTTTTCCTCTTGCTGCTGTTACAGGGCTCACTTTTTGGAAGCTCTGGGGAGGTTTGAAAAATCCTTTGTTGTTGCCGAGCTTAAATGTATCCTTCCCTCTTTTTGTCTGAGGAGTCTGTAAACTGTTTTGTTTTGTGACAGTGTCACTGGCATCCTCTGCACTGAGTAGAGCTAGAAGTTAATTCCTTTTTGACTTGCGTTGGAGTGGTTTCATTAACCCTTAGGGGGCTGTGGGTTTTTAAAGCATGAAACTAGTGCTTGGGATGCTGAGTCTGTGCACTTGTGTTTGTGTAACTGCAATCTCCGTCAGGCATTTAGTCTGATTATTCAAAGCAGGATGAGAAGAAAAATGGTGAGGGGTCACTGTTGGGAGAACTTTGTCGCTGACAGGAGATACCTTAAGAGTTAGGAAGCAGTAGGGTGAATGAATACATATATGTTGTGGATTAAGACTGGGATATTTGGGTCCTGGTTTAACCTGATAAGGAGTAGAAGCTCTAGTGGAGGTTGCTGAAGTTATGGAACAGTTGTAGACAGTGATGGGGGACTTGTGAGCAAGCTCATAGGCATTTGTGTGGGTTCAGGATAACCATCCTACTTGAGGAAGTGGAATGCATGAAAGCACCTGCTTTGGACTTTTGGTTTGGTGAAGGGTGAGTTTGAGGAGCCAGAGCAGCGTGTGCTGGGGATAGATGTAGGGATATATATTCTTGCCAGGCCTCACTAAGAGTTTGGACAGAGGCTCTGTGGGCTGTGTTGGAGGGCTGGTCAGTGGGCAGCTTGCCAGTGCTGCTCAGACTGGCTGCAGTGAGTGGGCAAGCTGCTGCTTCTGGGGAGGGCTGATGGGCTGGGGATGACCAAAGGGCTCCTGAGGAGGAGATGATGTCAAAATGGGCTGAGAATCCAGCCTGGGTAGGCAGCTGGGCTGGCAAAGCTGCTAGTGGGAGGCAATGCTCAGGGAGCAGAGGGGCTGGGGGAAGAGGGCATAGAAAGTGTAAAGGTAACCTGGGGTTATATTGAGCTGATGCTCTGTCACCTTGGACTGGAGACCTGCCATCTGGACTGTAGTTTGCTTGGCTTTCTCTGTTTTCAGTCCTTTTTTGTCCATCTTCTTCCATCTTCTACACTAGTGAATTAATCATCTTGAGTCTGGATTTTCTTCAGTGGTCCCTTGTAGGAAAAGCAGTATGTATATGCCAGAGGAGGTCAGACTTCTAAAGTCTATTAAATCACATTGCTGGTGCTTTTTTTTTTTTAAATACCCTTAGCTACCTAAAATCAGTCATGGTGTGGGACACCTGATTCTGAAAACAACTGTCCACTTTATTAATAACTTTCCACAATACTCTTCTCTTACTGGGCTGTGATGAGTATACAGCAGGGCTGAGCTTGTGATGTTTAAGCGTTGCTTGGGGTTTAAGTGCTTAAACTGCACCCCACTTTCTTTGTTAGCACAGATAGCCTTATCTGGTAATGTCTCTACCTGTTGATTTAACAGATCGCCAAGTTTACTTTATAGATCGTGTGTAAGAATTGATTAATTAGGGAAAGAATTTCACTATAATGAGGAAGTGTACATAAATCTGTGTTCAGTTATAAGGTTGTTGAGTAGTGGCAGGTTCAAGTATGAAGTGAGAATGATGGCGTGCTAGGGAAGGAAAAGTGTGTTCCTGGTATGCTGTTTGGCTTTTCTCTTTGACACTCCACATGCACGACATTCGTGAGGCAGGAAAAGTAAACGGGCGAATATGAGAAACAACATATTAAACAAATGCAGCCATCTGGCTGTGTAGTGGTTGTAAAACATCTTGGGATTTTTTTTCATAAGTTTTCTTTTTTCTACTTTAGCAGTATAATACAATGATAGTGGAACCTGTGGAGTTCAATTTTGATAAAGTGATTTCTAAGCAACTGTGATCTAGTAATGCTATACTTGCTGTATACTTTCTGTATACACCAACTGTTTGTCTTGTTATCACCAAGAGGAGAACTGAACGATAGCTGGAATAGCTGAGAAAGATATGTTTCCTGTAATCCTTTAATTCAGGATCATCTTTTAAACTACAAAGCATAACTATAATACACAGCTTTATTGATCTGAAGCTAACAATAAAAATTAAGTGTACTCAGGTACCTTGTGCAGTTGTACACTATACAGCGTAAAACAGTAGGTAAATACAGATTTTAAAATCTATCGAATTAGTGATTTTTACATATTTTTTTTTCAGAAGATATTTTCAAAGGTCTACGTATAAAATATTTGTTTTAAAATGAGAGTTGTTCACAGGCTTGCTTTTGTATGCTGTGTTTCATGCAGAGAGATGAATCAACATGAAATTTGTAAGTGAAGCTTAAAAGATGAGGAAAATAATTTTTTTTGATAGCTTTAACAATAACTAGCATGTTCCCCTGGGTTGCATCTAAGTCATTTGGAAAAAAAAATAGATTTTTACAAGCCTGTTATTGCAGTTAGTAGAGAAAATTAGTCATAAAACTCTTTCCCCAAATGCATAGCCTACACTGTTGCATTCCTAAGCAATTTTTTCACATTTCTCCAGAAGAGGGCTCCATGCACAGCTTGAAAGTCAGCACCCATGTATTAAAAAGAAATTTATCAGCTTCAGGGAAAAAAAAAGAAAAATCTTGCTCACACAATCTAATATAACAGTAAAGACTATGTTCAGATTCTGACAAAGCAGTTCCTTCTTGTGTCTTGTTGCTTTAGGTCTTATTTTGTTTAAGACTGCTGACTCAGAGTTCTAGAGGAGGAGGTTCTATAGCTCTTGTGCTATAACTGAGTTGTAAAAATGCTTTAAAAATGTTAAAGGAGCCAATTGCTATGTATAATTTGTACTGATGAGCGTTTTGTGAGCAGGCTGATGCTTGCTCCTGACTGTTTCAGGCCATAATTTTTCATTATGTAGTCAAAAAGATCTCCTACTTGCCTATCTCATTCAAAAGATGGTGTTTCCCAAAATGCAGAGCCATTTCCGCAGTGGTACTGTGCAATTAGTCAAATATTTCCTTGGAGGGAAGGTTGGCTCCTGGTGAATTAGTGTGACTTTAAAAGGTAGGAGCTATTGCCTAAAGATATTCATACACAGGACGTGACCAGACTCCCTACTGCTAAGTAAGGGGGATTTGTTATAATAGATGAGTAGAAACGCATCATGAAAATGCTGCTAGAGTTATGGCATTACAATTAAACCTACTTTGTGCACCACTTGAGGCTCTATCTTTCAATTTAAGATGCAGCTCAGGCAAAATGTGGGACCTGGCTTCTGTTTCTGATAATCAAAAAATGGAAAAGGTTATTCTATCACATGTAATATCTTTGTGCTGTGATCCATTGGGGGCTCTTGACTTCATTTTTAGAGACTTGTCAGCTAGGAAATGAGTATTTCTAAAAGGTTTCTCAATAGGCCAACGCAACAGTAACTAATAGAACTAGGTAGATGGCAACGGTGCTGTCTATTCAAGGCAATTTGAAGTTCTGCCTTTCATTTTCTTCCTGTTTGTTGTTAGATAAATAGGTTCTTCCCATTCTATTAATATCTAAGAGTGAGCTAGATAACAAAGCTGTTACTGTTATGCTCTTCCCACATCACTGCTGGGATCAAATCTCATATCTTTAGCTGCTGGGTTGGACTTATGTGCTGTGTGTCAGGTATTTGGCCTCAGGATTCATAGTTCCTGTGCCAGCAGAAGCCTCTCGGGAAGACAGGACTTCATTTGAAGCTTGAGGAAGAAATGTGAGGTTAATGGGTTTTTTTGTTCATTTGTTTTATGGAAATAATTTCTTCATCCTGTCTGTGACAGGTACAAGCACCAAATTAACTTTTTTTGTCTTTCAGTATTATTGTAACCAGCAAAGCTTCATCTGTGCAGGAAAAAAGACAAATCTGCCATGTCCACTGGGGAGGAGAGATAATGAAAGGGATTTATCATCCTTGGGAGACTAAGTGGGCAATAGCTCTTCCTACTTAACTCTGGATCATGTTAGTGGGTTCTTGATCATAGCCATATGGTTGCACTGTGCCTTGCCCAAATCACAAAATGGATAGGACCAGCCCAGATGGGAGGCTATGTTTTTTCTGTCACTTCACGTGTCCTGTAGCTAGTTCAATGCTAGTGTATACAAGTCACTAGGATACTGAATGCAAAAGAGGAGTGAAAAATACGACTTGCTTTATTCACTCCTCTTTCATTATTCAAAAGTCTTGGAATTTTCCCCACTGTTCTTGTTTTTTTGTGGGTAGTTGGTTTTTTTTTTTTGTTGTGATGTGGAGTGTGTTATCTGTCTTATGGAAGAATCTAATTTTTTGAAAGCCTTATTGTTTTGTATGAAGGGAACTCATTCCACTACTAACTTATCCAATATTCTACTGTTTTGCACTGTTAACTTGGCTAAAGAGAAAAGGAGGAATTTAAGACTTGTTTTGATGGAGCTGGTTAAAATGGTTATAAGAGCAGACTAAAATAAATATGAGTTATCTGTGGAGTGGGGTGCATCTTTTCAGCACACAGTGGTTTATCAGCATCTCTAACCACTTGGAATAACTGATTACAATGTTTAAATAACTTCTGATATCCATGTATGGTTGTGTAACTTGGTATCTATGAACCTGGTTTTTAGGGAGCTGAACATCTAACTTTAAGCTTTTGAAGTGTCTCAAAATTGGGCACCGATGTGCAGCATTCTGCAATGAATAAATTTTTATTGCCTAAAGTTCTTCAGATTCTATTTGATAAAGGTTCCGCTCCCAAAACTTTTTTTTAAATACAAAGCTAACAGTTATGTCTTTCAGTCTAAATTCTTGTTCTCTTGCTGTGAACAATTAATGATAAATTTCTTATTTGTAATGGTAATATATATAATTCTAAAAGCTAGTATTTAATTCCCAAGGAGTTCGCAGTCTGGTATAATAGTTCTTGTGTATGTGAAGGCTTTGTTAATGGTGTGCAGGCAAAAGAAAGTGTGTTTTCAAAAGTTTGAAGAAGTTTTTGGCAAATAAGTAATCGCGGTGGCTGGACCCTGTGGTTCTTGTATGCAATAAGGGCTGAAAGTGCTGAGAAGCATGAGTTCTAGGCCGTTAAGCTCTCATGGCATTGTTAATATGGCTGTATGTCAAGAAATATATATAAAACCAACTTGAATTTAAGAGACGAGAGATTCTCTTGCATATATCTATACCTATAAGCTTTTCTCTGCTATTACTACCTGTGTGCTAAAGAATACAGTTGACAGCCGCTCTTCCTCCTCTGAAGTATGTTAAGTATGAATACTCCTTATCTGCTCCAGGACAAAGCTGGCAAGCTTGGCTGGAAACACAGCTGAGGGAGTACTGATTCTAGACATTAATATCTGTCTACCACATGGATAGTGACACATCTGTGGCAGAGGTAGAAAGAGGATGAATAGTTTCTCGTATTGTTTCAAACCAGCCTTTAAAACTGTTAGCACATTGAGTTTTGTTTGAATTGCTATGGAACAAAAAAACATGTTATGATATACTTACCACTCTGATAATTGGCTTGTCTACTTTATAGACACTTAATATATTTCTTTTCATTGTCTTGTCATAACTTGGAATTGCAACAAAGGTTTCTGTGCAAACTGTCTTTAAGGAGGAGTCTCAGTCAGGGAATTTTGAACCCATAAAATAGTACTTGGTTGCTTCACCTAGAGTCACAGTAAAAAGGCAGAAATTCTAAGCTGCTGTAAATCCTTCTGGATTCACTATTCATCTATCCCAGCATGTGTGAATTGAGGAGTATGGTCCATAGTTTGTATAGACAATATACAAAGATGGAGGTGAGGGGAAATCATGTAAAGCTTCCCCTTTCTCAGCCTGTTGTAGTTTTTTTGGTGTAAGATGGTTTTTGAAGCATGTCTATTACTCTTTTTAATTTTGAACCAACTGTTGGTAACTGCTTGGCAACAGAGGAAAAAAATAAAAAATTGCTGAGAACAGTGTTTCCAAGATCTTGCATTTTTCCATCAACAAACTTACTGTCTGAGTTTCATGACTACCAAATAAGGTGTTTTTATACACTTCTCTAGAGACAGCCCTCTGTTTTCCCTGAGGAACAATGTTTTATCAGACAGCAAATGGCTATATCAAAATGGGAGAACTGAACATAGCACTGCTCCATAGTTGACAAAGTAGGAAATTGAGAGCATCTGGTACTCTACTTTCTAAGCGAAAGGAGATGGAATTAGCCATGAGATTTGGATGTGGACTTCCTTCCCTGTTAAATCTATTGTTTCAGAGCTCTGTCAGAGGAAGCTGAGCAACTCCAACTTCCCTGCTCATCAGGTACATAGAGATCAGCTGCAGGTTTGAGCTGCTCAGTACAGTTTGATAACTAGCCAAATTAAAAGGTGTTCAGTTTTACCTTCTGCTGTAATAAGATAACTGGTCTTGCAAGTGCCAGGAAGTCATGGATGTTATCTACCATCTTTATTCAGATGAAATGCAAAATGAAAAACCTGTGAGTAAAGACAATGAACTAAATTAAAATAGGACAATACATAAAAATCAGTTTTGATTTCTGGGCGTTTGTATTAGCCTGCTACCTGAAGGTTATATTCAGTGTCAGGCTAAGTGGCTTTATTCTTTTCCAAATTGTCTTTTGTTTTCATGATTCATAATCCGATTGAAATAACTGGACTCTGAACTCCTTAAGTCTTGATTTATGGATATTGATAATCCTATTAATTTACTGACATAGAGCTCTGATGTGAGCTCTAATGTATTTAGGCCCATGTTTGATCATCTTTCCTTAATATGTGGCAATGTCATTGCAGGACACATTAGTCAGTGGGACGAGGATGTAAGAATGGTCATCAGAGCCTAGTAATAATGTGAAGTACACCTTTTTGCACCTACTTACGCTGCTGTTAGGAAATATATGAGGATTTGACATCTGCTTCTATTTTTGGAATAATTATTTTCTTCTGATACTTCTAATTAAAAATTTAATTTAAAAATGAAGTACAACACAATCTCCAGTTTAAATGTCATCAATAGTTTTCTGTAAGTGTTAATTCTGTGCAGAAGAGTGGCATTCTGTGCAGTAAGGATATTGGTTATTGCAATCTAACTAAATGGATTATAATTTTGAGTACAACGTGTTTCCAGGAAATAAGGTAAGGATGCTGGGAATAAATCATGAAATTTATGTCTTATAGAAATGGTTTCTATTCTTTCATGTACCTCCGCTTTAGTTTTCTGAGTTTACAAAAGCAAAACACTGTTGCTAATAACACGTGGTAATAGAAGAGCAGGTCTCCAGTGAACATGGATTGATTGCATTACCCTGCTTTACCTTATCTAGGTGAAGGATGGTTGTTATCAATGCCATGTGCTTTTCTACTGCATGCTTATTGGGAGGCTTACATGGCTTCTATTACTATTATATCTGAGCACCCTGCAAATGGTAATGAATTTATCCTTGCTTCCCTAAAATAAATGCTGAGTTACGACAGGAACATTATTTTGAAGTGGGAGACAACCTCCAACATCTGCCTGTTCCAATGACTTTAGTTCTATTATCTTAGTTGAGTAATGATGTAGGTTGCTGTCACTTTTGCTGCTGGTGTTGATTCAGTAGTGACTGTTCATTGTACCGTAGAAAGATTAATTCTGATTGGAAGGAGCCCAGAATAAACTCAGTCTTTAAGCCAATCAGGAGCTGGTGTACGTAGTACTATATTAATAATGCTTCTTATCTTTCAGGAAAATAAATAATTATGATTTACCAAAAAACTACTTATTGCTATGCCGTTAGTATTTTGCATATAGAGGAAACTAATAAGAGGGAATTTTTAGCTGTCATTACTGTTCAGAGTCCTTTCAGGAATAAGAAAAATGAGGTGTGCTTACTTGTAACTGGCGTGTGTGATGGCTGCTGGCAAAATGATCATATGGAGTAAAAGAAGATGAGTCTGGCAGGGCTATGTGCACTTGCAGAATTTGATACTAAGACAGGTTAGGATAGAAGACAGAACAGATAATATACAACCAACTGTGCTTCCAGAGCTAGGTAGGGGAAATATGGTGGGTATTTCCACTGTAATGTGAGATGTAGTCTCAGAGGTAGAGTATTTCCCCTATCATTTTTTCACTCATTAAGGTTCCATGTTGCTTCCTTTTGTTGGCTTAGAGGAGAAGGAACTATCAAAATCTTGGGCTGCGTGATTGTGGCTGTTCTGTTCTTCTGTGTAGCTTCTGGAAATCTGATGTTACTGCTGTAAAGTGTCGCTGTTAGTGAAAAGCACCTAAATGTTTGAATTCCTGGAGTGATGATGACACACTAGTTGACCCTTTCTTACAAGCCCAAAACATAAGAATCTATAAACTTGTATGGACTACTATAAACTAATCTCTGGTTTTGGAAGACCTATATGGCTATGTCTCTCTGAAATGAAGATTCAATCTCATATTTGCTTCCCAAGAATACAGTTTTTCAAAGATTTTGTTCCTTCATAAATTAAAGGCATGCAAGCATAGAATCTGCTTCTTTCAGTGCACAGGTACTAAACAATGATTATAGGTGGCTGAAGGATTTAACTAAAATAGATACCAACTTGATTGTCTAACGTAACTCACATTGAACCTGAACAAAATCATCTTTCCAGCTTGTTCTTGACTTCTGATGTATGCATGCTCTGTTTGTGGAGTCTGGCTAGGGTATGAAGGAAAAACAGTCATGCATAGCATGAGTGGTTCTTCCTGCTTTACCTCCAGGCTGACTGGAAGCATCAGCACTCCTGTAATTTAGTTGTTCAAATTACTTTTTTTTCTGTTCCACTTCATCTGCTAAAAAAAAAAAAAAAAAAATTAGAAAGTCTGAGTGCTTTAAATTTTTTTTTTCTATTCAAACTTTGTTCCAGAACTTCTAGGTTGGAGAAAAAGATGAGTTTCTGCAACAGCTAGGATTTGGGAATCAGCCTCTTATATTTATGGTACAGTTAACAGGTGTATAGAGTAATGGAGTGCAGCATCTAGTCTGATTCTGCTTCATTTCCACATCTTCATTTAAAGACAATTTTACTTGATAGGTTAGGCTGACACCTGTACCCAGAGCTCTTGCTTGTGTCTGGATTTGAAGTTGTTGCTGTTGGGAAACAGCAGTACTTCACGCTGGCTTCTGTACATTTGTGTGGATTGGCTTGCCAGTTTGAGAGGCAGGAGATTTAATACTTTGTAAAGCTCTGTATCTGTTTCCAGCATTCATTATCTGCCCAGCCACAAAACTCTCCTCTATCCTACTTTGTATGTTTTTGACAGAACTTTTTTTTATTATCACTTGCTGGATGTCTTAATAGCCAATATGTATCTTTTTGTTGCTGCTGTTGTGTTTATGATCATTACATCCATTCTACTGGTGCTTTGGAAAACTTGTTGCTGCACATGTGAAATTAAAGTTAAGAGATACCTTCCCCCAATTCACTAGTTGACTGGGGAGGGAATGGGAAAGGGTAGAAGGGAGAACAAACTTGGTATGAAGTGTGAGACCAAACCAACCTTTTTTGCAGGGCAGCACATTGCAATTTCTTTGAAAGTGTTTGCATATTGTTTCTTCAGCTGTCAGAGGTAATATTTTGTATATCTGAAACATGGTTTCCCACACATCCTCTATGTAACACAAGCATGCTTGTTAACTGCATGCTGGTAAAAATAGAAAAGTAGCAAAGAGCCAGAGAACCTGGGAGGGGAAGAACTCTGTTATGGCTTTCCAGCAATAAATATGTAGCAAACCAGATACCAGGAAACGCTAGGCATTCTTGTTGAAATGAGTATTATGGCCCAGCTATTATGAGAGATAAATGTTCCAAAGTTTTGCTAGTTGTTATGTATTTTTTTTTTTCTCCTGTTACCACTTTTGCTTGCATATAGTTTCACAGACTTACACTCTTTTTCTTATTTTCTGACTTGGAGACCAGTTGAAAAATGCACAGATTAAAGGGAAGAGAACCTGGCTTCAGGCACATTTGTAAACTGACTGTTAATTTTCTGCAGGTTCTTCTGTGCCTAAAATGGAAAAAACCCTCCACTGCCAACTGTGTGTACAATTCATGTACAATGGATCTACTTCAGCCACAGTGTTTCTGGGATATTTGCATGACTCATGATTCATCTGGCAGTGCTTGAGTTTAAGCACTGATAAAGAGAGCACAGCAGAGTGCAAATACATTTGGCCTTTTAAAGCATTGTAAAGAAAACAAAAATAGAAAAATATTTACTTTGCAGTTATTCCATGTACATATGTAAGGACTGCAAGACAACTAGCCTTCTAATTTCTGCATTTGGAGCCTGAGAAGCAGAGGCCTGAGGACCACTTATTTATACTTGCTGTTCCCATGGCACTGAGTTGGTCTGATGTTGGAGTAGAGGTTCAAGTCATCTTTGATTTCTCCAGTTCAGGACTGGCCTGTGGATCAGGTCTGTTGCATCTCAAAACCTTTACTGTTTGATAAGTGCCGTGTGTAATTGGCATACTGGTCTTGCTTCACTTGCCTGATGGGCAGGTGTCTGTATTTCAAGTGTAAAGTATCACTGCAACTGTCACTTTATATTGGTAGTGTCAATAGTGAGGCTCAGGTAGCTGTGGAAAGTATCTACTGAAATCCTGGGTTATCTACGCCCTTAGTTGAGTCGGATACAGCCACCTCTTAATACTGTGATAAGCAGCTTTTAAAAAGTGAATAGTTCTATGGGTGCTATACCGTGTAAAGGCCTCTGCTTAGTTAGCACTACAGTTGGATGCTTCTGGGCTCTGCCTTGCTCTCAGTTAACCCCTTCTAGAAGGGCTGGGGTTTTAGTGCAGTGTGGCTGAGTCAGAGCTATGTTAGGCTGCCACTCCCCGTGCTATGACTGCTCCTGGAGAATATGTGTAGTTCTTGATATGGCTTCAAATATGATGGCAGCTGAGGAGCCTCCTTCCTTGTCCTCATAAAGTTGTTGTTAATTTATAGGCGCATTCCTTTGCTTTAAAAGTGGAGGAAGTGCATGTGGTACACCTCTCCCAGCCTGCAGGCTAGGGCACACTGCACAGGATTCTGTGCTAAGCTCTAGGTTGGGGTAGGTTTTGAATGCTGTATTTAGGGTAAATATTTCTTAAACTTTTTTTGGGGAAGGAAGGGAAGGCTGTGCAGCACCTGGGGAAGAACTCTGATCTGGTATTGCTACAACTATTTTTTGCGTTTCTAAAGCTACTTTGCACAGGTATTTTTGATGGGATTTTAGGTCTGAAGCTGCTTAACTGTAAACAATAGCCTCTCCTTGATTTATTTGTGTTACTCTGCAGCCTATCATATGCTGGTGAAGTCCAGTGCAACAGGGAGAAACATTTTTTCCTTCTCATCCTGCTTTCTTCTTTCCTGGTTCACTGTGTAGTCACCTTCTCTGGCTTTGGTTATGTGAATTTCATTAATGGCAAGTCTTGAGCAATCCCCTTAAATAACAGTCAGCATGTCATTTAATTTATCCTCCTTCTATACGTTTGTAGTAAGTCGGTGAACTATCTGATCAGATAGCTACTCTAGCCCTTGCAAATAAATCTCTCTGGTTTTGTTTAGTGATATTGGCAAGGCTTCTTGCTGAAGCAGGGCTGCTGGACTGGAAGGTGTATAGTACTTGTGGAACCTAAAAAAGGTAAACTAGAAAGTATGACTTCAGCTTAATAACTAGAGAGCATCCTTCATGGAAGGGATTCCTTGGTATTTCTGTCTTGTTTAGTACCTTTTTTATTTTCTGTAAAATATACAATTAGTCCACTAATTGTATTACTAGCAACAGTAGTATGTCAAACTTACCATCTTTCCCAGACAAACATTTTATTGTTCCTTTCAAATTTATTCTCCATTTTGCTCAGTCTCCATCTGGCTGAAGGTGTCTTTGCCATGAAATAGCTTGCCTTTGGCTAGGACAAAAAGTAGGACAGAAAGCTTTCTTAAGCAATAGCTATGGCTTTGAGTATCCTTAGGTTGAGGAAAGCTTTGAGCTTTGGCTTTCCTCTTGCCCAGAAAATGCTTTGTGGACTTTGAAGAAAGAGTCTAAAAAAGTAAAATCAAACTGTACCACTTCATTAAACATCTGAACTGTAAAGCAGTACCTTTTCTAACGAGCCACGTGCATAAGGCTGACCCTTGGCTTGAGTACAGTTTGGTGTCAACCTTGTCCCATTACCAAATATAGTGCAAATCTTACTGGCAAGACTTCCAGGCAGCTGTGGCAGGAGGGGTGGGAGGTGGCAATGAATATGTCTGAACGGCAGAAGTAATTTCAGATCCTCTGCACTTGGCACTGAAGTGCATCCACCAACAGACCCAGAAGAGGGTTGTTTCTAGCTCTACTCCTTGCCCTGTTTCTATGTGGACACCCTCCCTTGAGCAGTGGCTTGCTTTGCAGTGCTTGGCTAGCGTGCCTGAGGGTCAGAGCTCACCCCTGGGAATGGCTGCTGGCCCTGATAGGGATAACTGTGCTCACTGTACTTGGAGCCCTGCTTCTCTCTTAACAGCCTCCTCCTTAAGCATCTTGATTTCAAGTGTCTGTTGAAGCACTGTAAACAGATTTCCTTTGGTTCTGCGACACTACATGCTGTGTTGAAATACATTTTGTCTACTTTAAAGCTGTTAGTGATTCATTAGTTTAGAGTTCCAAAAACCAATTCCAAAGGGATCACTCATCTCCCTAGAGCAGGGAAGATATTTTCAGGCTGACTACACAGTGTTATGGCAGTGTCTTTGAGGTTTGCTTGGTTCAAATCATGTGGCAATGATACTGCCAAAGGCTGCCAATTCAATGGAGGATTGCACACAGATTCCATGGGTGGGAGCCTGTAATATTATTAGACACAGCTAATAATAGTTCCTCTTGACTTCTGAAATGTCAAAATGGTCTTGTGAGTAACTGCACTTTTGAAAGCATTAACCTTTTGTTTGCCACCAAGAGCAGTTCCTGACATGTTTAATGCTGCATAATGCTCATAATGCATAAAGGAGTTATAATGGAAAGCAGGATTCTTAACATATTTGTCTGTGAACTGACTAGTGTCAAGATCTCGGATTTGCAGCGCTATCTAGGGACACACGATTGTGTCCTGTACAGGTATAGTAAGAAGATAGATGAATTTTTGCTATCCAGTGGTTAACAAGCTTTAATGAACCTGCCTGTACCAAATTTTCCCCATCTGCAAAAGGCTTTGAAACCTAATGTTGAGAAATATCTAGTGTATGATTAAAGTATGCTAACATGATGTAGGAGCTTCATTTGTTTTGAGAGGTTTCTGTTACTGTCTGACAGACTGTCCAAGAGCCAGGTCTCCGGGATTTCTTGAGTTTCTGAGTAAATCTCCAGAACAATTGCTTTAGACCTGGATTTTCTGTCAGGCAGCAATAACTCTGTTTTGCAGAGGATTTCAATAATTTTCAATTGCTTTATGAATTAAGTGAAATCAAAAAGTAAAAAAAATACCTCTAAATCCTCTATGAAGCTAAGTTAATACTCTTTCTTACACTAGCCATTTATTTCTTTTTGCTCTGGTGTATCCAGCAAGGTGCCAGCAGCATGTCTCCACCTGCAGGATTTACTGTGAGGCTTTTATGGACTGCTGGAGGCCAGTAAATAAGAGATGTTCGTATCTTGGCTCCGGAATGGCAAAAACTGACAAATGAAAGAACTACAAAACCATGTTCTTGGTCAAAAGATGCTATTGTTAAGAAGAAGAGTGAGAAGTCAAACCACGAGCTTGTGTGTCCTCTTGAGCATGTAACAAAAAGCATACTTCTGAGGTGGATAAGCTGAGTTTCAAGGAATGCTGGATGTTTGGTTTTTTGTGGTTTGATTAACCTTGAGGCAGTTGCCCTTGTTGATAGTTACATGGGAATTGCAGGAAAGACAAGTGACATATGTTCAAGAGTGCCTACTCTCAATTTCATTTTGCAGCTAGTTATAACTTAGAACAACCTGGTGGATGCATCTTACAAGACAGAATTACTCATTGAGGTTGCAAATAACATTTGTAACAAATAACATTTAAGACCAGTACAAAGCAAGAATGTAGCTTGTGCAAATTCTTATAGGAAGTCTAACAAATGGGATTGAGTTGCAGCTCAGGAGCTGCATGTGTCTCTGGTACTGGGGACCCAGAGCAATGTTCCTTTTTGGGAGGTCATCTTGGCAAGTCTTGCAGTCTTTCATTTTATTAGAACTAAAACTTTAATTACAGTAACTAGTTTGTATCTGAATAATCTATCCCTCTGCTTTATCTCTGCAGCCCACCTAACGGCCAGCATTTAATCCTTGTCTTAAAGATATGTTGCAGCCTTTTTGTGTCAATGAATTATATATTTTTAGTGTGCTTCGGAACTCAAGTTAACAGAATGACTTCATCCAAAGGGGAAACTTTTTTAAGAATGCTTTCCTTTATTCTGAGTGTTTTACTGGGGGTTTTTGTGTGTGTGTTTGTTTTTTTTTTTTTTTTCTTTTTTTTTTCTTCCTAGGGATACTGTTTTCTCTGCTTGGCAACTCAACTTAAATATTGCTTGTGAGTGTTTACAGCGAGTTGCATGCTTACAATAAAGGCAGAAAAGACTTACCTTGTAATAAGTTCTTATTCCTCCTGTATTTACTATACCTCATCACTTCTGCCCTCTAAATCATGATAATGGGGCATTGAAAATCATATTTTATGTGAGAATCCATGTGAGTCCTGACAGATGGAAAACAGAGTCCTCTTGACTGCTTTTCACCATTGTTGCATAAAGTGTGTTTCAAAGACTCACTGAAGATATCAGACTGCCCTTCCTTTCAAGTTCATCCTCCTTTGTCATCTTAATAGGCACTAATGTACAAAGGCATTTGAAGAATTATGAAATAAAATTGTAGGTATTCTTAGAGCTGCAATGTCAAGCAACTCAGTAGCACATGTGACAATTGCTGTATCTGTATTTCTGTCGTGCTTTAAAGTTGTTGAAAGAATTGGGTTGCTATTTTCTCTGTGTGCTGTCTGGAGTTAACTGCAATCAAAGGAAAGAGTGGAGGTGGTCTGCTAGGAATGCTTCGTTTGTCCTGCATAAAAGAACAAATTACTACTGTGTTCTTCTTCATTGCAATAACATGCTCATCTACCTACTTCTGAGCTCAGTCCACAACTCTTCACGAAGTATCAGTGTAGACACTGGATTCTTCTCAGACAGCTCAGATTGCTGTGTAAGTCACTTTCCCATTGTTTGCAGTCTTACTCTAAAGTGGACTGAGGATGGTAGTGGTGAGAAGTGTTACCTGCCCAGACTTTCCACATGAAGCTGGTGGTCTCCTTTCTAAGTGTAGTATCCTGCACAGCCCAGAAACATACAACAGTCTTTAGTTCCTGTGTGAAATATTAGCTTAGAAGTCTTATGTCAATTAATTTGTAGCTGATTACTGTGAATGGAGTTGTCTGTTTCTTCATAGCACAATTCAAGCTAGAGGTTAAATAGTGAAGAGCTAGTTATTTGACTATTTCATCAAAATCATGTATGAAATGTTTAGTGATAAAAAAAACCATTATTGGCCGATGTGGGTGATACAATTTAAATATGCAGCATTTGAATTCTGAATCTTTGAAAAGAACTGCTTGATTTTAAAACTTTGTCATCATTTGGGCACTGTACTTGAGAGCAGTGATTATGATGTTGCTTCTAAAAATGTAAGGTGTATATCTGTAAAATATCAGTAACAATTAAGCAATTTGTTTTTTCTGCTTTTAAAATTTATGATACTAACGGAAGGTAAAAGTCAGGTGTGTGTTGTTTTTTTTTTTTTCTGAGGAGACCTCATAATTTAATTAAGCTAGGGGTTTTGCCAGCAAAACTGATTTGAAAGAGGTAAGCCTCCTTTGGCTTTTAGGGAACATGCGTATGCCTGTATGTCCTTGCTATTCTCATAACTTTAATTATTGTAAACTGTAAGCCCATTTAAAATATTACCTAAGCACTGACAACATCTTTAGTGTTAGTACAATGCATTAAAAGAAATGAAAATCTTGTGTAATCTCTGCTTTCAAGGACAAACCACCTAATTCCCTGACCTGCCTGAAACACACTGTGTTTTTGCTTATTAAAGCACGACAAATTGCATAATTTCAACTTTAGGTTTAGAATTGGAAAGATCTGGGAAACAAAGCATTTTGTGCTAGAGAGGAAAGATGAAATGTGGAGGCATCAGTTACTGAGATGAAGAAAATGCCATGTCTATGTGTACATGCATATATAAAGGTATGTGTGAATGTGTGGGATCGTACATACTACTGCTGGGGAAAAGCAAAGGTAAGCTTTGCAGGCTTTGTCATGCTACAATGACTTATTTTCTCCTGAGGTAATATTTGATTTCTAACTCATTATTCTCCTTATGTATATTCATACCTTAAGACTGAAGCTTCTGAACTTGCAGAAAAATAAATACGTTTTACTCAATTTGGGCTTCACGTTCCTCTAAACTGAGTCTGAGATGTGCATATGAAATCCAGGCAGAACAAAGTCATGACTTGTGCTCTTATGTTCTGAACCTATGTGTATTTTTGAACACACTCAAACTTGCATTACACATATGAAAGCAAGTGCTCAAATAATCTGGTTTTGAAGAGCAAGGATTAAGTGTGTTTATATCTTCAAAGTAACCAAGTCCAGCTGCATAGTAGTCTTGAGGGTCTACATTGGACTCTTACAATGAAAGCAAAGGTAAACAGCAGTTGTGAACCAGAAATGTGCATGGAATGGTTTGAAGGACTGGCCTGTTAGAAGTACAAATAAAGCCTTGCAAGTTTTGGTAGCCTTTCAAAGGTCTGGTTGTAACATTAAAGATGTTCTGGACCACATTGAGCCTTTGCTTCCCATGCATTTTTACCAAGCTGGATCTGATCACTTTTAACCACAAGTGCTCCTTGTCTAAACATGCAACCTCACAGATTGATTTCTTATTTGGACAAGCATAACTTGTGTGAACTATAGTTATCAATAAAAAATTTGAATCTGCGTAACCCATGAGGACTTTAACAAATGGGAAATACTTGTTTCTAAGAGAATACTGATATGATGTTTGAAAAGAGCCTGAAAGAAAAATGTTAAAATATGTGCAGACCTCAAAGAAGTATCAGGTATAAGTGTATGCAGGGCAAGTTAGAGCAGACTACGAAACGATGCTTTTATTTTCCCCCATTGTGTGATGTTATAGCAGAAGGTTGTGTATAAAGGAGGAAATAGATTGTTTCCTTTTTTTTTCCTCCTCCTCCTTTTAAATAGTGACATGTCCTAATTTAGACCTAATTTTCATTCCTCTAACATTACTTGTAATAACAACCAAAGTCCTCAGAATTAATTTGACTGGAAAAATTCCAGAAGGACTTTCAATTTTTCTCATTAAAAACATTATAGATGTCTTAATTAGGCACTGTTATTAATGGTAACATTACTCAATTTAGAACTACACACTTAAGATGTGGTTACCTCTAGCATGATTAGTCAAAGCAGCTCTGCTACGCAAGGATGCACACTAGAATTTTGAACAGTTAAGTATTTAGAGGCAGATGCTTAGCTGTGTAAATTGTGTGGTTTGTGACCTCAGTGGAGCTAGGCTAGTATACATTAACTGAGGGTTTGATATCTAAAGTTATAAATAACTGTTTCTGGCTGATCTCCACACTCTTTCTCCTTTTCTCTTACTCTCTAATATTTGCTCATTCTTTTTCCTCTAAATTATGTACTTATAGTCAAATAAGTTTATGAAGTAATACATATATATTCTTGTCTACAGTAGAAACTGTTTAACTGCTGAAATTAAGGAGATATTCTGTGCTTGTACTACTTTTTCCTCTGTGTTATCCCAGGGGGATTTAACTCACTTAAGTTAACTTGGTCCTGATTTAGAGCACAGTTCAAAGACCCTTCTACGGTGCCTTTGACTGTAATGGGCTCTGTTAAAAGCTTAAAGTTTGTGTAGTTCTGTTCACTTGGTGAAGACTTGCTGCTGCTATGTATCAGGGTAGAATTATAGGTGGAAATTTTATCTGCTTGCCTAGAAACAGATTTATACAAACTCTTTAAAGTACTCTGTGAACTGTAAAATGTGCGTGTTTTCCTGTTAGAAGATTGAAAGGAGCTATTTAGATTTCCTATATTTTGTGCCTAGCTTCATTAGTACATGAGAATCCATGACAGTTTTGATTTCTATAATTACTGGCTGTCTATCTTGTTACTTATGTTTATTGGGATTGTGGATGAGAAAGACTGTTAGCTATTTTGGTTATTGTGTGCTTCTCTATGAATTTAATTGGAGAACTTGTACAAAATAAAGCAGATACATTGGTTATTGCCAGGGTATAAGACTCACTTTTTTTGAAAAAAAACCCCCAAAACCTCCTTGCAAAATTCCATAACAAATTCTTCTACTTTTAAGATAACTTCAAAAGTGAGGTGCCTAAATGACACTGAATGTAATACAGCAAATTCTTGTATTTTACTCAATCCCAGTGTTTAGATTCCTAGTATTTCCTATATGCACAATGTCACCTTAGTTGTGGACCAGCTCATTTCTGTGGTTCCTTACGTGAACCAAGTGAAACTCAGGCTTGTGTCATCTTGCAAGTACTTTAACTGTGAAATGAGCAGTCATATGTTCAGGTTAAGGTGGACAGACGTGCATGAGAATATTTAAAAACAGAAAATATCTCAATGTGTAATTGGTATATGGGTTTGTACTGAACTCTCAGAATGGGATATATGTTTGCATCTGTTTGCTGCTGTACATAATGACAAGTTATTTGGGGTAGTAGGGTGTGAAGTTTAAAAGGAACTTAATGGCTTTTCCTTTAATAAATCATTTGACTACAGCAGTGTCATATTTTATTAGCTTGTAATTTTGTAGAAGTTAAAATTGAGCATAATGTTGCATATAATTCTAGAACATCTGGTAGCAATATCTAGTAACAGCTGTTTAGTACCTGAAATATAAACAAAACAAGATTTTATCCATAGTTGTCGCAGTTAATTTTCCTGGAATTACTTGTTTTGGAGTAGTTGTACTAGGAATTAGGTCTGGTCAGAAGAAGGAATGGATTGAAAACAAGGTATTGTTCAAAACTCGAGCAGGTAGAACAGAGCATTGTATAAAATCTGGACTAGCAAGAGTGATGTGGGTTTTCTTTATTGATTAAAAAAAAAAAAAAGCAGCTTTAGAAGAAATACTGAAATTACTTATGGTCCTGAAATATACTGTGTTTTGGTACTGAAGTACTTTCTATTAACACAGTTTTAACAAATCAGAAACTACATATTTTGTTTTAAAGTTCCCTTTTCCCTTGGGGGGCATATCCAGTGTTTTGACTATGTGGGTATACATATAGTTGCATTACTGTCCCTTGAGCACTAGAAATAAAAAAACAACCAAATAATAAAAAAAAAAACCAAACTCTAACAAACCCCACAAACAAAACTGAGAAGGAAGTAAAAATGAGGTGACAGAAGTGTCTTTCCCTTCTGAAGTTTGTTTGCCGCTTTTACTCTCTTATTCTAACTTGAGTTTCAAATGAATTATAGACTGCATTGTCACATGGACAGGAGAATAGTCAAAATTTTGCTTTTAGGCTGCTGTAATTTGTATTGCAACCTGTAATGCTCCCCATGTGCCTGTTCTGAAGTTTCACGTTTCGGAATTTCTTTTTCTGTCCCAAGGCATCAGATATATTTGCTCACTGAGGGTGAGAAGTGGATGTAATTGATGCTCCATCTGCTGAGGCTCCCCTGGATGAGGGGAGTTTAACTTTTTTTGTTTGTTTTTTAATGGGTATTGCCCATCCAATATGTTACGGTAACCTCTAACAATAAGAATGTGGTGTATGGAAGAACTGAATGTGCACATTAAAGGGGATCTTCTTTGGGTATGTCTCTCTGAACTATTCCTTTTAGAATCTTGCCACTGTAAGATGCAGAGATGTTGGCCAAATAATCTGCCTTTAGTGTTAGTGGTAGTATATTCTGGTCATTCTGGAGTCCATGGTGTGGTTTATGCAGAAGATGATTAAGGTCTTGGAATATTACTGAGCACGAAAAAGGTACATAGGGCACTAGGAGTTACATAGGTGCCTCTTTCCTGATTCCCTTGGGGTGTGAAGTGTTTGGTGCACCAATATTCTAGCAACCCATTTACCTAGTCACATTTAAACTGCTAATAGAATAATATCACTTTAAGTGTAGAATAATGTTGATATTTAACATCTGAATAGGTTTTTCTCACTCTGAATTTATGATAAGGGTCCCTGATGAGGGTAACTGGTTAACAGGTTAACTGTGGTGCTGCCTGTGATTTTTTTTTTTTTTTTTTTTCCCCTTTTCGCTTCCTAGTAAGGACACAAGAGGACTCTTTAAGAACATGGGCACAATGAAGTTTATTTCTGTCTGGGCCATTGGTTTTCTTTTGACGTTTGTTTATATCCAACAGTGATTAGAAGTCACTCTTCTGGCATCTTGATCAGTGCCTGCCATGAGTCTGAATATGTGCTGCAGAATAAGTAGATCTGTGGCTGTGTAGGCACAATTTTTGATTAAATCTAGGCATATTTAACAAGAAAAAAAATTCTTGCTTTCTGTTTCAATGAAGTGATACTTTTAATAGATGATTCGAGTGCTTTATCTATAAGTTGATTTTAGAAATATTATGCAATATTGATGTTAAAATGTAAATACCTTGTAATAATAATCTTATGTTGAAGGATGCTAAATATAAGTAATTTTGTATTATAATTTATTATGGATGACATTCTGGCTCTTCGTGGGCTGATTGCAGAACTCCCTTGGCCTTAGTAATATCAGGATTTCACCATAAGTGTGTTACCTAAAGAATAAAATTGACATTTCAGTTCTTACTTAATCTAATTAACTGCATAATCATTTGTATGTCATTTTATTCTGAAGGTTTGGAAATACACCACAAACTCTGGTCTGAATCCTGCAGTTTTTTACTCATTTCTGAAATACAAGTTCTTGTATGCACATACCTAGGGTACTTGTGTTCATTTTTAAGTTCTTAAGGGATCTTGGCTTGATTGTATGCAGTATATTCCCTTGCAAGTAAAGCTTAGCTGTTGCTGTCTGGAATGTGATGATCAACGAGGCTGGTGAAGGGGCTGGAGAACAGACCCTATGAGGAGCGGCTGAGAGAGCTGGGGTTGTTTAGCCTGGAGAAGAGGAGGCTGAGAGGAGACCTCATTACTCTCTACAAGTACTTGAAAGGTGGTTGTGGAGAGGAGGGAGCTGACCTCTTCTCCCAAGTGACAGGGGACAGGACGAGAGGGAATGGCCTCAAGCTCCGCCAGGGTAGGTTTAGGCTGGAGATTAGGAGGAGGTTTTTCACGCAGAGGGTCATTGGGCATTGGAATAGGCTGCCCAGGGAGGTGGTTGAGTCACCTTCCCTGGAGGTGTTTAAGACACGGGTAGATGAGGTATTGAGGGACTTGGTTTAGTGTTAGATAGGAATGGTTGGACTAGAAGATCCGATGGGTCCCTTCCAACCTGGTTGTTCTGTGATTCTGTGATCTTTCAAACACCAAAAGCAACAAATCATCACTAGTTACAGCTACTGCACCCTGAGCAGAAGACTTTTTGATCTGTGTTAACAAACTAGATTACTGGGAAAGAGGAAAGTGTGGATTTGAGGCATCTTTGGATGGAGGATGAAATAGAGTATAAGTGAATGCTCTTGACATTAGATAAGAAAATAAAGAGGATACAAGATCATTACCTTGTCATGTTTCTGTGACACTTGAAAAGGCTGATCCCCTGAATAAGGAGTAGGTTACAATGAAAAGACAAAATTAAATCTTCAGTATCTCAAATAGAAGCTTCATTCTACAACCTTTGAGGTGACTTTGGCTGTTCTCGTATGTGCTTAAGACTGATTTAGCACTAGCCAACTATCTTGCTGTGTCTGTGCCTACCCTACTAGATTGTCATCCTGTGAATGTGGAATACCTGTTAGAAATGGTTTCTACCCTGTATTAACTTCCAGATGTGCCAGGCTGTTTTTAGTGGGAGTTGGTGGGATAACCTGAGAGGTTTTGTGTTGGACCAACTGCCTTTAAACACCTGCATGCTGTGCAGACTTCTTTTTCCCTGTCTTTTACTGGGTCTTCTGGACTAGAGATGTGCCGAGTGCTACCCCTGTAGGGTACAGAAATCATAAACATCTCTGGAGTTCCTGGGTTCTGGGGTTGTGAATCTGAAAGCTAATAGGACTCTGACCTTTTTGGTTCCTTGTAGCCAATAAACCCATAAAAGCAACAGTTGCTTCACTTCAAGTTATTTAATCTCAAGCCTGCAACAAAAGATTAACATGGCGAAGATTTACTTTGTGTGTGGAGCAGGTGTGCTGAGTATCATCATGTCAAGAGGATTTTTATGTCAGTTTTTCTAATCTATTTTAGCCAAAGCAAGTAAAACTCTCCTTGTGAGACTGACTTCGTTTGGGAGAGCTTTGGTGAAGGTGGTACAGTACTTTCCTATTGGAAAGAGGGAGATTTTTTGAGATTTCACATCTCAGCTGGAGGAGGCCCTGAGCAACGTGGTCTGACTTTGAAGCTTTGAGCAGGAGGCTGGACTAGCTGACCTCTGTAGGCCTCTGCCAACCTCAAGTATTCTGTGACTCTGTGGTGAGCTCGTTATTTGTAGTACTCTAGTGAAATGCTCTCCTTTTTCCTTATGGATGTATTTAGCTTACAAATGGAAACTGGCTTGTGGTGGTCTTTACATTTTAAAAATGAAGAATAAAGCATACATATTGCAAGGGAAATTACTTCCTGGTATGACTGCAAAATGGAAGTTGGATTTTGAGATCTGATAAAAGGGAGGAAATATTTCTAATACCGTCAGCACTTCTGCTTCTGTCTTTCATTCCCTGTAATTCATTCTGGCTTTTTGATGACAAATTTTATCCGCTGCAACTTCAACAATTTCCCAAGTGCTGTTGGTAGCTTGTGTCATGCTGTAATAGCAATTTATAGTTGAAAGATTTCAAATTTGACTTTCTGTTTCTGGTAACTAATACAGGCTTTCTGTTTTGCTGCACCTGTACTCCAGTAAGTGGATTGGTATCGTGGAGGACATTCCAATGAGCTGATATTTGTAATGATACTTATTTTCTACTAGAAAAGAGTAATTTCTTTCACTGTTTAAGCATAATGGAGAAAGGTACTTGTTTGATCTCACCACTAGATGTATTCTAGACTTCTTGAAGTTGGCAGTAGCAAGTGAATTGGGCTTTGGTTGTGAACGCTTGTGTTTTGAAGAGATTCAATGACTTTGTTTAAATAGAAGTTTTAATATCCCTGTAAGATATGGAGATATTTATAATTCTAGTGTTTGGTTATCTTATTTCTTGCATTGCAGCAGAATCTAGAGATTCCGTATCTAAGACTTAGTATGTTTCTTATCTTTTAAGAATGGTTCTTGTATTTCTTATTGAGAGAAAAAAGCAAGACATCCATGGGGAGAGCACAATGCGAATACTATTATGAGTGTAACAGAACTTTCAGCTTCTTAACAGCCCCTAATATAGTAGTCAATTGCTTTAATGTGAATTTTTAAGAGACTTTGACTATCCTAGTGATATGGTATGCTTATTTTCAGATTTTTTTTCATTAGGAGGAATCGCATCAATCCTTGTTGAACGTGAGCAATTTCTATGACCCTTTATAATCTCTACTCCTATTTATTGAAATGTCAGCTATTTCTTTTACCAGTGATGCAAATGCTTTCTCTCATTCCACTACTCTGCCCTGGGAGGAGCAATCTGCAAGACCAATTTATAGTCCTCTTTCAACTCTTCAATGTTCTCTGTTGCAGTGATTCAATAACTTCTCTGTGGAGTCATTGGAAAATAGTATTAATCAGTACTACCTCATACTCCCCTCTGAATCATTTGCTGAATTCTAGGCTGGATGCCTAGGTCATGTGCCTTTTTGCTTCTGAATTTGTGTATGGACAGACCTTAGCCCAGGAAACCCTACCCCTACATGCATAAATAACAAACATTAATGCAAATCCCAGAGAGCATTAGATCAATCTGAGCGAGCTTAATGTGAAATGTTTGTGTTACTCATTCTGTACCTGAATCTCTTGAACATTGTCATGGCTCTTCTTGCATTAATTGCCAGGCAGATTTGCTAATGGTGTTTCCTGTTTTGCTCCTTTCTGGCATTTACCAGTTAGTGAATAAAAGACAGATTTGAAAGCAAGATAGGAGAAGATGTATTCATACATCCAGATTTAAGAACCTAAGCCAGATACCTATGCATTCTCATAGTAACCGAGCCTTTAAGTAGGCAAATAAAAGCATCTAAATTAGGAGCCTGTTTCACTTTTTTATTTTTCCAGCAGTGTAATGGAGTGTGCCTAATTTTGACAAGTTCTGTAGTATGAATAATCTAAGCTATATCTGCATTTATTTTTCAAAGCCCTATTGGGGTAAAAAGGGGAGATTGAGGTGTGGAGACAGACCCCTTCAATGCCCCTGTCTGCATGCAAATTGTGAAAGAGGGTTTTGCTCTCTAGTTCAAGACCCAAGAGGCTAGTTATGCTGGATGAGAATGTTGGTAGAAGCTCTCTGCACTCTGGTTTGTTTCCCTTTTTGTGAAAACTTGGCAAATGCCTAACTGGAATGATACAGTTAATGAATAGAAAAGAAGCAAGAGTTTAGCTAATTGGTTTACAGTATTTTGTAGACATCTGAACTGTCTGAGGAGAGACCAAGTAAGTGTAACTGTCTTCTCTTTTTGTAAAAGAAAAAAAAATCTTATGCTTATGCAGTTTTATGATTTCATTATGCATACTTTTCCAATGTTTTCTTCTTGGACCCTCTGCCATCTCTTATAGCTCAGATAAACAAGCTTTTGACATAACATTTTAAGTCTGTTGTAAAAATGTGGTGTAAGAGGGCTTTTTGCTGTTTGCATGTTACTGTGCTGCTTAAAGGTGTGACCCTTAATTCTGTTTCATGACGTGGCCTGCATCTCTGGCTGATGTACTGGAGGTCAGACTGCTTTACTGCTGTCAACCTCCATTAACCTGTGACTTAAATGAATACACGCCAAGTAGAACATGGTATAAATAACTCTTGAGTTATATTGTCTGCTACAAGATGCAGTTATTTATTTAATCATTAGATCTAGGTATGTTATTCAAAAGCAGCTTTGCTTTGTGACCAAGGAAAGCGGTGACAACTGCTGTTTGTTCTTTAGAGAGGGGTTTTTTTTTTATTTTTTTTTAATTTTTTTTTTTTACTATTAACCCAAAGACTCTTCTGCCTTAAATCTTTATTGCTGTGTGTTCTTCAGTGAGATGTCTGTTATAGCAGCAGGAAGAAAACTAAAGAGCTGTGTCAAAATCACAGGACCCATGGGATGGTGAGTGTTGGCAGATGCTGTAGGGAGCTTTAGTATCAGATGCGGACCTGTATCAGAGGGTGTCTGTAAAAGGAGGAAAACCAAAACATTTAAGGAATAGTGTAATCCATCTTAATATTCGGTTGGTTGTGGCAAGTGCTGTATTGCTCTTGTGAGAGGGTCCTAAGTTGATTCAATGTAGATGAATGGATGTGACCACTTATCGTAAATTGGCATGTGAGCTACTCCCCTTTTCTTTTTTTTCCCTTTCCTGTGAAATAAGATATATTTGTGTTTGTGTGGCTTCTTTTTCCCCCCCCAATGATTCCTTACAATACATAGATCAATACCGTGCAGTTTCTCTTCCACATCAACTTGGTTTGCTAGCTGGCACACTACAGAAAGAGGAGAAAAAGCCCTCTCTGATGTTAATTTACCCACTTACTCTAGCAAAAGCGGTGACTTGTGCGTCAGGACAAGCTCTGGGTGTCTGAAGTACAGGTGAATTCCTGTACTGGGTGCAGGGTGCAAACCTCATCACAATGTAGCTGTAAATGTGTGCTTTTGTGTGTGGTTTGTGTAGCTCTAGTGGTAACAGCATGGTGTCTATTAACAAATGTTGACAAACCACATGCTTTGCAAATCCTTTTACAGGCTTGCTTCTGATGCTCACACTAGGAATACTCAGCTCTGCTGTGCTCTCACCAGCTAGAAATTTAATAGCCTTTTCCCCCGATCTAACTGCTCATTTGACAATTTATCTCAATGGTTTCTTGGCATCTTTGCTCAGTATTTGTTCAGATGCCAAATCAACAGATACCTGCTCAAACTTGGCTTTTGACCTTACTGCCATAAATTCAGCATCTGTCAATGACTAATTGAATGTTGGGTACCAGGTGTGAATGTCAGTATATGGTACAGTGAGTGTATGGCAGTTGAGATGGTGTAATTCTGCTTGTCATAGAAAAATAAGGGGGCAAGACAGCTAGGGAGGATAGGTTGTTGTTTGTGGTTTTGCTTGCTTGGTTGAGGTGGAAAAAGATATTGCTGAAATAAGCATCAGGTTTAAATAAGCAGCTGGTTTAAAAACTGAAATCTGAATAAAAAAATATGGCCAGCGTTCCCTGTTGTTAGGGTTTTAAGATGTTTTCTTATAAGCTGTAAAGGGAAATAGCATTCTTGTACTTCCTTTTAATTAGCAGTTTCATTAGACTGTCATTAGAAGTTGATATAACCTCATATAGGGTTTGCCCTAGGAGTTAGGGGTGATTGCCTCTGGTGTTTGCTTGCAGGCTCTGTTACTTCATATTCCGCATCTCAAGATGCAGAAAATTATACAGGGATGTCTTGTAAAACACATTAAGCTCTAGCAATATACTATTGAAGCTCTATATAATAGCTAGCTATTACTATTTTATAACCTTAACAGTAAAAACAAAACATCTGGCATGTTGCTGTTACTAGGCTGGGTGACAGGGTAATAGTTGTTTTTGAATTAGTTAACTACTTAAAATGTTTTATAGTAAAAAGTTTCAACAAATGGAGTTACCTGGAAACATCTAGCTATGACAATTCTAAATAAGAAAACTACAAATCCATTAGCATCAGTGATTGGATACGATAGAGAAATAGAAGTTATTCTAGCATTCCACATGAGTCCAAAATGCATCCACTTTACACTGGGTACATTCACAGGAGACTTATTTCTGAAGGAATTTGAATATCTGTTGTTTTTTCCTGAGTTTACCATGCAGTGTCATTTTCTATTATAATCTGTTTTCAGAGAGAATAAGTCTAATTTTGCCCTATTTTCTCTCCTTGCTTACTCCCTTGACACCATTATTTCCATCCAACTCTGCTATATGTGGGTCACCTGGTTCTAGTCTGAAAAAAGGCTTCCTCTTCTTTTGCATGAAAATGAAACTTCAACTTCTGCTGCTATAAAATGCAAGTATAGTTCCTACATCTAAATTCAGTGTCAATGTAACTGAACTGAAAAGGTACCACTGGTATAAAATGATAGGAAGTTCTTCAGCTTCAATTTTCTCAGACTATTGAATGGAATTAAAGTAATCTTTTTCCCCTTCCTCCTCAAAAGAAACTTTGTTTCTTATAGAACCAGAATGTGATGAGATAATCATGTACCAATTTAAAAATTAGACACTTTACCACTTAGAAAAATTACAGCAATGCTGTGAAATGTAATTTTTCAGAAGCAGTAGGTAAGCATTCAACATCCACAGCAGGGAATGACAGAATACGTCAAACCTTGCTCTGTGACAGTCTCTGACTCTAAGCAATGGAATTGCTCAGGATACACACACAGTGTGAAGTAGTTTGACATGGACTTTATAAACAGTATAACAATAACCGAATTAGTTACCATTTCTGTCAGCAATAGAAGATGTAGTGTGCAGCGTGATTTTGTTTGTAGTAGGTTGTTGTGAAAGCATAGGTGACAGTGGACCAAACCATCGTGAAACTTTTATTTTAGCTGTAACTCCATAAATCATCAACTAGGGTAAACAAACATCTACTTTATTAAAAAAAAGTTTCAAAAGGAAAACTTGTTATGTAACAACAGTTGAAAGTACTAGAGATTATTTGGAAAGGCTTTTCTGTTCATTTATTTGAAGCCCACCTTCCTCATGGAATAAGACTGACTTTGTTAAAGCAAGATTAATTCAGCCATTGCTTCTGGCTAATACTTTTTACAATGTTTGGAGTGGCATGGTTTGTATATTTTAGTAGATTGAGTATTGTGTGTGTGTGTCTATGTGCACAAAATCTATTGGGATTTGCCTTTTTTAATACTTTCTTACAACTGAAGTAGTTGACTAGTTCTTCAACTGCTCTATTGGATGATTGCAATTGAAGTGGTTTGTCTAACTGCTTGTCAAATGTGACAGATTTCACAACTCACTAGTTAGGAGCAACAGTGTTTCAGCCATGGGTAAGTGTCATGGACGTCATTCTGAAGTTCCTGGAAAATGAAGTAGAGTTGGAATAATTGAATGTTGAGTGGGCTACTAGATGAGTAAAAGTATGGGATTGCTGGGGCACTAGAGTACAAATCATACCACTGTAAATCATGCTTTATTGTATTCTACAGAAAGAAAAGTTTATTGAGGGATTTATTATGCAGATAAAATGTCATAAGTGTTGTCACTTCAAAGGCCTATGCATGCATTTGCCATATAATTGCCTGAAGATATAGGCTGTTTTGGATATTGAGCCTTTATTTGCATTTGGAGGATTAGCAGACTGTTTATTTTACTACCCTTAGACTTTAAGTGCACTTAAGCTGTTTTTTCCAACAGAGCTGAATTTATTCAGTGCTAACTTCTTGATTGACACAGCAAAAAAAGCATATCAACAAAAATGTACAGGACCTTGCAGCAAACAGCCTGTTGCATTTGCAACCTTGTAATCTGTAGTGGGAACCAGTGGATTTGAATTAAAAAAAAAAATAGAGATTGTAACTAGCATTAGAGATTTCTGGAGGAAAAAAATGTACATAGATGAAGATGAAGATTAGAGCTGACACAATAGGTTTTTTCCTGTTAATTTTATCATATCTTAAAAATATTCAGTGCACATAATTTATTTTCATTTTCATTATCCTTTGAGCTTAGGTGGCAGGCTGAGATTCCAGAGTAGTTAATGGAATTCTCTGTCCTGACTTTAGATAAATTTAGATCAGGCTCTAAATGGCAAAGAATGAGCCCCAAATACTTATGCATATTTATGAACTAAGTGAAAATTTGTTAATGAAGTGTTCACACACGATTCATTCCAGACTGACTGTGCATTCATCTAAAAACACCCATAAGCACCATTCTTCTAGTGTTCTGTTAAACGTTGACCAAAAAGTCAATGGGATTTTGCTGGAAGGAGGCATCTGGGACTTGGTCAGTATTCATGTGCATAAATCTTTAATATTTATTGCTAAGGATTGAAGCTTATGTGGTGAACAGGCCCTTTATGTATGGAAGAAAGATATGTAACTTACAGTTTGATCAAAGTAATGCTCTCTTTCCATTGTCATAAATCTTGACTAGTCCTGACACTGTCCCTTTACAGGAACTCAAGGATGTCCGTATTGCTTCCAACCTGCCAATATTTCCTATGAAACTTAAGTAAAAAGGAGGCACTTGACTCTGTCAGTTTTAACAACAGACTGGCTCATTTACACTAATTCAAGCTCTAGTGTATGAGAGTGCAGCATATGGAAACTGGTAGGAAAGCTAAATCCTTGCATTCTAAGGAGGTTAGATCTTCCAGGTGAGCAGCTACTGTCAGGATATATCATTCATTGTGCCCAAATACATTGACAGTGCTTTCTTAACTGTCTCTTTAAAAGCAAAGATTGGATTTGATATGATAAATGGAAAGACTAATGTGCTTTAGCTCATGCAAGTGCAGTTTTTGTGTGATATTTAGTCTGATGATAACCAATTATGAATTATTTCCCCTTCATGTAATGTGGAAGCAAATGAGCTTTTTCCCCCTTCCTTGTCTTTCTACAGATACTCACTGAACACTTAATCAAACTATTTGTATCTGCATCTTTCCAGTTCTCTGACTTTCAGGCTCTGTTTTGAGTTGTCGCTTGACATAGGGACTTGATTCCATCCTTCCCTCTTGTTTTATAGTCAACGCTGTAAAAATGAATGTGTCCTAATTTCAGCAGATCAGAAGATATGTCTTCACAAAATATTTAATTGGGGCTGACTGGGATGGAGGAGGTCACTTCTCAGCCTTGCTATTGCCTGAGGTGGATTGTGTCCAAATTATCAGTACCTTGCTGTGGAATTCTCTATAGCATTAGCAAATGACTTTTAAAAATAGAGATAAGCAATTGCTGTCAGACACTGAAGCTTAGTTCCCCTTTGTGTGGGTATTTCATTAAATCTGGACCAAACACTGATGCTATGCTAATTTGAACCCTGCTTAAAAGCCAGGAAACATGATCTGTGCAGATAACTTCTCTGGTAGCTACTGAGTTTTCATGGGCTCTAGGTGGATGAGGAAGCTCCTTGTTTAAGCGTCAAATCTGCATTTTTTATCAGCCATTAAATTCACAATTAACGTGCTTTTGGAAAGGCTGATAATACATAGGTTCTTGTGCCTTTGGTACACCCTGAACACCTCCCAGTAGATGTCTATTTATGTTTTGTTTAAGTATAAACCAAAGGTGTTGCAAGTAAAACAGGTTTGAGAACTTTAAAAGAAAAAAAAAAAGTACCCATAGCTCTCACCCAAGCATCTTGTTATCCTGTGGTCAAGGAGGAAAGCTCTAATGAGAAGGATGACGGCTCTTATCACCTGATCTCTTTCCATGTGCTATTACACTGGTCAGATTGCCCAACATAGAAAGCAAGTTGTTTCTTTTGGTTTTAGGCAGTTATGTGACTGTAAGAACTACACTTTATACATGCAGCATGCTGGCCTTTTTCTCATTAGCTGGAACAGTTTTCCAGAAACCCCACTGAGATCCTGCATAAAGATGTGGTGCAAAACCAGAGGGAATATGCCAACATAAAGCTATTTCCATTATGGTTAGAGTATAGCCAGTATGCATGAAATTTTCCTTTCCAGTACTGGGAAATGAACCTTGAGTTGGTTTCTCCTCAAAGCATTCGTGTCTTACTTGAACTGATATGCCAGTGTCTAGTTGTAGCAGCAGTCATAATCAATTTTGAAATGGGACCCACCTCTCTTTTTTAGAGTATCCTGGCAGCCATTTCAAAGGGTTAAATGCAAAAATTATTTTTGTGTTTTCAACAAGCTAGCAATTTCTTTTGGTGTGGCCATTGTTACCATATATGCTCTGCTTTGGGAACTTTTAATAAAGTGTATATTCAGCACTTACAGTACCAGGACCAACAGTGCATGGTGAAATGTTTGTCACTTCTGCAGTCTACTGAATCTCTTACAAGCACAATAGACATCCTTAGAAGGTTATTCTTGCCATTACAACAGGCGGAGCAGGACACTAGGGCACGTTCTGGGAAATGATTAATAGATACGTGAATAGCACCATGTGATTTATTACGACACCTACATTATCTTGCTTGAAAATTACCTCTTGTTGTTGTAGAAGGGCAATGTTTTTCCCATGTAGTTTATAGCTATTATAAACCACTTCTACCAGCATCTCTGCAATCACATCCTGCATTTCACCTTCTGTTCGTCCCTGTTTGTAATAAGGAATGTGAAACTATTTCTATAGAGGCTCAGTATGCAAAATCCCAGGGCTCTGCGGTGAAAGTGTAGATCTTCTGCTGAGTCATCAATAATGACAGATACTGGAGTTTTACAGATGTACAGAGTCACTTTTGCTGACTTACTCTAATCTGAATTTAGCTGAGTTTTATTTGTTCTGGTCACTGCTATTCAAGTTGCTAATATTTCTTGGGTGTGAAGAGAAATAAGAGCAAAAGCAGTTCTCCAGATTTAGCCTTATTAAATATGATGAAGGTTAACTTCAGAGAAATGTACAGCTTGGACCTGCTTGTGCCTGTACTTGGTTTAGAGCAACTGGGCATCATGTATGTTTCTAGTACTTGATAACTTAACGATATATGCACAAACTGCATTACTTTGTAGTTCTTTTGATCATAAAAACATACATCTGAAGTCATTTCTTTAGGAGTATGAATTGATTGGAAGTGTTTAGATGCCTCTCAAAAAAAGATAATATAGTGATGTTTTTTCTCTGGCTATGTTTTTATTGATTCTCATGTTTGTAGTTACCCAGTCTATTTCAAAGCTTGTCAAACAGTTGAATAGGAAAAAGTAGTTGAGATGTTAATGTGCTGACATGAAATTTCTGTCTGCTCCCTGCTTGAAGTTTTATGATCTGCTTTTGTTCAGCAGATGCTTTTGGAGTAGATATAGGCTTTGAGTTTTCTCCCTGTCATTCCTGTCTCAAGTTTTATTTTTTTCTTGCTGCTTCGTAGGGCCTACTTGCCTGCCAGAGTCAGGGGATGGTTTGTACTCAAGCTAAGGGGCATTCGAAAGTGTAAATTCAATTAGTGCTAATGGGAGTTAGTCCTGTCAATTTCCTGTGCATCAGTACACTTTTCAGACCTCTGTGTCCTGGTGGATCCCTTTAGGTAAATGTCCTTATTTTCTTTTTCACGGCGTGTTGCTGGTTTCTTAATTCTTTGTACCTCTTCATCAGTTAAGTAAAAATCTGAGATTTATTATGAGTAGATGCACTAATTCTGACAATAGTAAAAGGTTTTTTTTAATTTTTTTTTCCAATTTGGCCATTGCAGCTAGTGATATATGCCTTGATCACACATGAGCCATGTGTTACACGACACAAAATGCTCTAAGCTTTTGGGTGAAGGACAGGAATGGGACAAGTTAATTTTATATTGCTGTAAACTTACCTTGGATTGCAGGTGACTAAAAACTATAACCACCTGGAATTTGTACTTTCTCTACAAATCCGGGGTCTTTTTATCAATTTCATTCTTTTCAGTCTAACTGAATTTTATTTTAAAATAATTATTGTGTGATGTTCTTTGTCAGTGTAACGTTCTTTGTCATGTATTCTTAGCATAGATGCTGTTTTGTCTGTTCTAGTTTTGGAAACACTTTCTATAGTATGTCTCAACACCTATTCAAGGCTCATTTTTTGAGTTTGCTCTTACAATACAACTAACCATGCTCATCCTGAAGAGATTTTTATACTCTATTGCACAAATCAATCTGGGGGGAACAGACAAATCTTGTTTTATAGAGCTGCAAAAATAGAGCTGCTCTAAGCTGAAAGATGCATCACTGAGTACAAAATAATTCTGAAGTGAGAAACACCTTTAATGAAAAGGATGAACAAATATATCTTTTCCAAACACTTTGTCTCTGGTTTGGATAGCTTCTTTTCAGTCCCTCCTGCATATAGTGTGACAAGTCCTTCACTCCTGCTGAGGGCCAGAATTGGAGCTATCCTTAAGAATAAGTAGGCAATTAATTGTGATGTTAAAGGAAAGGAGTGGTAGCCACAAAGACTAAGCAAAATGACGACTCTGGTTCTGTTCCTGCCTTTTCTGAGCTAGGAAAGATGAGAAGAGGGTTCCTGAGCTTCCTGGAGAAGCATGATCAGTTTTTTATGGAGATTCTGGTGGCTTTTGCAGCTGCTGTCCCAAGGAGCAGGCAGGGGCATACGCAATGCCACCTAATTTTGTAGGAACTAGTCTCTTCTTCCTCCTCTGCCCTGTTCTCCTGCCTGGATCAGGGGTTACAACTGCAGCTCTGCAGAGCTCTTCTCCAGGTTTTATTATTTCAGATCAGTTTTTAGTCTGTCTTTTGGGATGATAAGGTTCAGATCAACCTACATGGTTCAGAAACTTTGAAGCAGCTCTGTGTGGAATGAAGAAAAAAATATTACGAATGCTTAATTTCATTCGAGGTTTGTCTCTGGTTCTATAGAAGGTACTATTTGCTTTGCTTTTTCTTTGTAGACTGAGTTGCCTTGGGTTTGGGAGGTGCAGAAGTGGTGGTGATAGGGAAGAATTTGCTGGAGTTGACTGACTTGGACTCATGTTTAAAGCTGTCTGCTATTTTTAGTGGTGAAAAATTGAAACTTAATTAGGCCTTTCTGGATAGGAAACTGAGGCTTCCTTACTTAAGTTTGAAGAATCTGAAATGGCCAGAAAGCATAGAGAATGTGGAGATTATGGGGAAAAACCCTTCTTTCTATGAGAAGACGCAGTAGCAATGTTGGATAGCATAGTCCTAATCTGTTATTCTACTGGAATTTAGTCCGTGCCTTTCTCCCCAGAAAATAATGCATCTTTACAGAGTGCAAAATAAAAGGACAATGAAAACCACACTAAAAAGCAAAATTTTCTCACCAAATGAAGAGCAAATGTGGCTTACATCATGAAAGATGAAGAAAACCTATGTTTTTATTATTTTAGGTACATATTGACTGCTCTTGTGGCAATGAAAACCAGTCTAGCAACTTTGGTTTTCCTCTTAAAACTCTTCCGTAACCTCCTGAATGCACATTCTTCTCTGCTCCAGTGTTCTTTGCTCTTTATCCATTTTTTGCAGTTACTCCAGAAGAGACTATGAATAGAACACAACTACAAAGTAATGTTAAATCCTGAAAACAGTACAATGTGGGTGAATAACAATTCACTAGGACATGCTTTCAACAGAAAATGTTCCTTAGATCCTTCATGCTGGCCATCTGGAATTAAAGGATCTCTTACAATATTTCTACTGTAAAAAAAACAGAAGTAGTAATTCTAATGGACGATTAGAACAAAACTTGTTCTTGACTGACCACTTGCACGTCAAAGTAAGATTCCAGCTTTGCGAATGTTGCAGATCCTTTATTTATGTGAGAGGAGAATGGACTCTTCTAAGTGGCATTCTGAATACAACTTGAATTCTGTTGTATTACCTGAATTTATTGTCTTTTTAATGTTTGTAGGTGTTCATTGCCTATAATCTTAATGCATTGTATATATTGCTCAATATAGCAATAAACAGAACTGATAGTACAACATATTTTGTAAAACCATAAGTATTTTTATCTGCATGGAAATGGGAAAATAGTTATAACTAAGACAGGACTGAATGCTTTATTTACTTCACAGAAGTGATGGCAGGCTTGAATGGAGTACTAATCTTCAATTTTGGTGTTCATAATGTGTGTTTAACCTTAAGGTTTAACTAAAACAAGCATATTTTAAGATCTCATAGTGGGTAGCATGGGAAGCGTGACTTCTCACAAGATTTGGCACAGAGTACTTGATCGTAAGCTGTAAAGCTTGGGTAAAAATATTTTTAAAGTGCATTTTCATAGGAAATAGTTTTCTCATAAAAATATTTGAGATATTAATGGTTTTCCTTTGGCATACTGTTATGACCCTGAATTTGTCTAAAACTTTTTGGTTTTATTTTTTTAAACAATCAATGTAGGCACTCTTGAATAGCCAGCAGGAAAAGAAAAGTAGAAAAGCTTTAACTGATCTGCTCTAATCATTGATTTGTTGCCTACCTGGGGGAGCGCCCTGCTGTACTTGCTTACGATCAGAATCACTAGATTGGAAAAGACCCCTAGGATCATAGAGTCCAACCATTCCTATAAACCATTAAACTATGCCCTTCAGCACCTCATCTACCTGTTTTTTAATTACCTCCAGGGATGGTGACTCAACCACCTTCCTGGGCAGCCTGTTCCAGTGTCCAATGACAATTTAACAACAGAGGCAGAGTATACAGCTAAGGAATGCTTTTCTGACAAAATCCCAAGGAAAGTTTGATTATTTCTTTTTAACAACTTTAAATAATTCAAAATAAAATTAAAACTTCTAGCAATCCTACTGGCATTTTATGTGGTCAGTTGAATACAACATAACTAGAGCATCCCCATGACCTTGCCTGTGAGCTCATGCGAAACATACTCCAGAACATTAATCCTCTGGATTTATATGCCATAGAAAAATGTTTGCTTGGCTCACTGAGGAGTTTGAGCCATACATGGTCCATAATTTTTCATGTTGTGAGTAAATCATTAAGTGTGAGTAGAAACATGAATATTCTTTCATTCCAGAAACCTAGCTAATTATCTCCTGCAGAAAGATTTAATCGCAAGAAATAGAATTTTAATTCATGTACCCAAAATGTGTATTTTAACCCTTAGACCATCAGGTTCTCTGTAAATTTCAGTGTTTTACTCTGTTATATTGAATGTGAATACATGCAAATATTATCCAGGCAAATGACAGAATGAAGCATTAAAATGTCTCATGGGAATGGACTGAGACCTAGCGGAATGTGTTTCTGTACTCAGTGTCTGGCTAATGTGAGTGTGATGGCATTAGCACATAATACCTGGTATTAATTTGATTTCAGTTTTATCCTACCGTTCTTCCTTGAAGAGAGGAACAGAGAGACTGCCTGTGGTGAAAATCAAGTAAGGAATCTTTGTATAGTTCGACCCTGCCTATTGTTAGCATCAGCTTTAAATGGAGACAATAGCTCCAGGATTCACTCAGCCGTTACAAAATTTAGGTCCCAATTCAAAGAACATTGAAATTGGTATTGTGTTAAACCTGATTTTGCTGAAGCTTTCATGTTAGTCAATAGGAAACTCTTCAAGTGGAATTTGAGTCTAGGTGATGTATGACATCTCATTGTCACAAAGCCTCAGGTCAAGTCTAAGACTGCGCAACAAGACTGCTGATATTTCTAGAAAAGGACTTTTTTTGTCATATAGCTACTTAATCTGTTTCTCTGCTATAGGAGTTTTGTGGGAGAGAAATCTGTGGCCCATTACCTTTTTCTGTGCACCTGACTGCAGTAGTGTGCCTGGAAGAATGAAGATATATATTCAAATTTCAAGATTGCTTTTCTGTGTGTATTGCTTTGAATTTACAGGTTATATTTTTGACATAGTTTGCACCTAATTTAAAGTAGCATGAACAAAAACAAATAAATAACGCAGCATCAGTGGTGAACAATCTCAAACAAGAAACTAAAGTGTCTTTCTGTGCTTCCTGATTTTGTGTAATGAAACTTTGATTTATACGTCTTTGTAGCGTCTAAGAAAATTGTCTGTATTTTGCAGAAGGGTGAGATTGGCTGTGGAAATGTATGTCATTAGTTTTCTTCTAGAGGGGTTACTTTAGTTGTCCTTCAGACATGGTATTTCGCAGGGCACAATGTCCCACACAAATCTTAGGAGAATCTCCTTGTTTTTCAGTGAGGAACAACTGGCAGTGAATTGTGTGTGTGATTTGAATGAATTAGAATGATAGCTTCCTGTACGTGTCTCATAAAAGACTGACCTTCATCTGCTCCTTTCTATGGATCCATGGAGGGATCATAATCTTAACACTTCCTTTGATCTCCTGAATGTATGCTTGTGGGAAGAGAAGAGCTGATCACTGCCCTATGATATAATCTGTTCTATGTGCTGGCACTCTCAAAGGCTTTTTTGTTATATCTCTTGTAATAAGACTGTTATGAATGTTTCAGGACATGAGTGAGAGGTAGTGAAAGGGGTGAAAAAGGAATATTAGACTCTATACAGCTTATAATTAAAATCCTAGAGAGCAATATCTGTGAACTGAGTAAAGAAACATGTAATAAAGGCAAGAAAACTAAAAACCCCACTTGGTCCTAGAAAGCACAAAGGCTGCTTCACTTGCAAGGCTTTCTATTTCAAGTCACCTTATCATTGAGACAGCTTTCAGTTTAAGATGACAAACAAAAAGCCCAAAGGAATACTTTCCCCATTCTAGGGGAGAGACAAACCTTCCATGTGGATGCTTGGCACGTTTCAGCTCTGTCCCATGCTGAGCAGTTCTACAGTTTTATACCTCACTGCTGTTTTATGATACTTCCAAGGGATTAACTTGACAGGGTGAAAAACAGCAAGATGTATATTTGAATAGAGATTAAAAATACAACACAGAGCATTCTATTCTCCTGTCAACAATTTCAAGGTGAAAACCCAACGACGTATCAAGTAATAAAGAAACACTTCACAGAGGTTAGCATAATGTAACCAAAACCAAGGAGACAATGAAGAAGGGAGTGAAACATCTTTCCTATGCTTCATGCATTAGAGCACTTAGCCATGGTTTGAAGATCAACATGGCAAAACATTCTTTATTGTATATTAACACTTGTTAGTAGAAAACACAGCAACTAATAGAATTAAGTGACTGTCACATAGATGTGTTTTTCCACTTTGTCAAGATGTGAAGTGTACTCCAGTTTGCATATAGCTAAAATTTCTGGTCAATTATGAGATCTATAAACCCTTTTTTACAGCAAATTAGGGTTTGTTGTATCTTTCTGTTACACAAGCAACCAGCTTAAATGCTCTCTAATGTACAGTTGCGAGTGACTCATAGTGAGGTGTTGGACATATGCATGTAAAAGAGTTTATGAGAACAATTGTATGGAAACAAACTTCCAAAGCTAAATGGCCCTGAGTTTCATATTTCCATCTTGGTGTCAAGCTGCTCTCTCTCTCTCTCTCTCTCTCTCTCTCTCTCTCTCTTTTTTTTTTTTTAAGTTTTGAATCTTCATTTAAAGACCTCAAGGGATGAGGGTAGAGGCTGTCACATCTGCCCATAGTCACCAGTTGACTGAGAATGTTTATACTCATTGGCATGTGTTTTCCTTTAGAATTACACTCTGCTAAAAGCTTGAAGATTAGAGCACACTTATTTAATTTGTGTGCTTCTCTCTTTTTCAAATATACCTTTCCTTCTTATTGTATAAAGAGAAGATTTAAACCTCCTATTATCCATGATCAACAACAAAAACAATTAAGATATATATTTTCAGTAGAAATGCTAAACTTGACTATTTAGGAAAGGTATAAATTCATTCTTTCTTGCAGATATTCAAAAGTAGTTTAGTAATAAAGACTATTATCTGTGGGGTTATTGAAAGCTAATATTGCAAAGCTATTTTTTTCCAGTATTTTTTTAAGAGCAGTTAATGTTGCTATGCTTGCTAAGTGCCTCACATCTCTAACTTAAATTGTGCAATTTCATATCACTAACTCTTGCTGTTTGAACTTCAAGACCTTGTCTACAGCAGTTTGCAGCACTGCTCCTGTTACAAGGAATCTTAAGGGAGATTGTGTATGAAAAGTTCACGGGCTTGATGGGTGCATTAAAGCTAAAACTTGTTTGCAGAATTACAATGAAAGAAATGCACATAGTTAAGCAGGTCACTTGCTTTATTGAAATTAATTTAAAGCTATCCTGTTATATGGGTATTCTGAAACAATAATAAAACTAGTGAATAGAGAATGAGGATTTCCATACAGCGTTTTGTTATAAACTTGAGCAAAAAAACAGAGGGTGACATTGCAGAAAGCATATCTTCCTGTGCAACTGTATAAACTTATAAAAATCACCTTAATGTTTCTGTTATAGCAGAGATAGGCTGGTGATAAATACAAGATGTAGGCTAATGCAGAATGACCTCTTAAATGGCATCATTTAAAATGTTGTTGCTTAATTTCTGTAGACTACCACAAAGCTTTTCTGTTCAAACATTGGTTAATATAGTATCACATTAGCTACTTATGACTTCTGCAGTACAAGCAGTCATAACACTTATGTCTTGTTTCCCTTGTCTGTAAGACAGTCGAAGATATATTTTTGTTCTCAAAGTGATTTAAGGACTGATTAATTCATGTCTGGAATGCATTTGAAGATTATCAAAGGGAAGGTGTCACAGAAGAAATGATGTTATTTTTATTCTAGACTGCTGGTAAAGCTTCTGAAATATCACTGTGCTGGAGCTTTTGGTGCTGTTTGTTTTGCGCAAGCACCTGCACGCATACTGCTAGTACCTGCCCACTGGTTTTCATGCATTTCTTCTCCTTGTGCCGACGTCTGTGCTCTCTCGCAGGAACAGTGATGACACCAAACAGCTCACATCAATGTTGATGTTTTTATTCTATACTGTAAATAGCAGAGAGGTTGAATCAACACAGTTTTGTTGTCACCTCAAGAGGATTTTGGAGCAGTAGGAAGCAGTGTGCTCAGGAACCTCCATGGTGTGTCTATAGATCTGAATGGCAATTCCTGTTTAAGATCTTGTGACTGAAATACAGCTTATCTTTAAGGTGCTGAATATTGATTTAAAGACTGCACTGATGGTCTAGACACTATATATCTTGGAAAGCTGTGGAGAAATTTGCTTAAACTATGACCTGATTTCCAGTCAGTTACTTCTAGCTTGAAATTCTAGCCTGTAGATCTGGTTAAGATTACATATTAAGGGCTTGCACCCAAGCAGAGTGGAATTAGGGGGAGTATTTCTACTCAGTTTAACAGGCATAAAATCGGAGATGTTCAGAACATAACAAATTAACTTGTGAATCTTTGTAGATCAGTATCAATAATTCCTTATCTCTTGTGAATGCCTCCTCAATATTTCCATTGTCAAAACTTGAAGTTTTTCTCTTTCAACTCTCCTCTTGGGTTGTGTCTTGATAAAACATACATAAAGGTGTTAAAACCATGGTTTTTTCGTATTTCATATAGTGGAAATAAAGATAGAGGGAAACTGGATTTTGTGCTACACAATATGATGTGTCAGGATGAGGGACTCCTGTAAATTCCTCTACTTTTTTTTTTCTATTTTTGCAAGTATTGTAAATTCTCAGTATGGAAATCTCCACTCTTTATATTTATTGGATAAAAGATGCATATGTTCTGAACAATTTTTCTTGAAGACCAAAAGCTGTAGATGATACATAAGTGCCACTAATATATTTGAAAAGCCACTATCAAACTAATTATATCCAAGGAAAACTTTTCTTACTCTCTGGTGACATCTGTTGCCTATTTGAAGATGCCATGTAAATGTTTCACTTTTCAGGTGGCAGTGAATATACAAGAAAACCTTCTGAATGTTAATGCCTCAACTAAGAAGTAAGCTGCTGTCACGATGGGCTAAGTGCATACACTGCTCAGATTTGGAATGGTGTCGATCCCACATTTGAGCGCGTTAAGCCAAAATTCTCATCTAGAATTAACAGGCACTCCTCAATTTTATGGATTGATATTCTCTCTTATCACCTCAACTAGTCCTTCTGGTCCTTAGGCATATTTGTACTGAGAAACATTGCAAGGGGTTTATCTGTGGCTTTCCTGGCCCATCAGACTGCTAAGGTGGTAGATCTATTAAACAGGGCTGATAAATTGCTGTAAGGGAGTGGTGACTCTCTCCCTGGATCAAGCTCTGGTTTAGTTTCTGATGTTGACATAGACTGAGCACTTGATGTAAAGTCTGATAAGTTATGACGAGCAAAAACTCCCAAGGCCTGTACAGTTGTGGCTTGTTTCCTAGTCTACTATGCTAACTAATTTCTACTGATTTATTTTAAATTTTAGCTCTGTCCTTAAGCTGTATTTGTAAAATGGTAAGTATAGAATTAATTGTGGCTTTCCTTAGTTGCTTACTAACAACCCTAGATACCTCCGTGTCTTAAGCTTAGTTCTCTCATTTCAAATGCGCAACTCTACTTAACCTTAAGCTTTTTTCATAGGACGTATGTTGAGTTCACAGCTGGTGTAAACTGATATAGCTGTCCTACTGATACTCCATGTTTATTTACAACAGCTTTTTTTGTCACACAATTTCTAGAATTACAGAACAGAGTTAAAACAGGAAAAAAAGCAACTTTAACAAGCATCCTTGTAGGTAACTGGTGGGTTTTTTTTAAGTAAATTTTTTAGAAATTAAAGCATCTGAGTGATAGATGTGGAGGGCTATTTTCAGAATACATACAAGAGGATGGAGAGGGGCTTTTGAGATTTTATTTTGGGGAGTAGGGAAGGTAGCTACTTGAACTTTTTGTTGTTCAACACATAAAATTTTTTCTACCACATAGTCTCTACCTCTTCAGAAATTCAAAACTAATTACATCTTAATTTGCATATCAAAGCAAATTACAACCTAATGAAACATTTGCCTGCCAAACATTTCTTTATCTTAATGAACAGAATAAGAATACCTATTACATCCTGATTAAAATGTCTTTGTACTCATCCAACAGGCTACACTCTGTATATATAAAAATATTGTTTCATTGTCTTAAAAGGCAATGGGAGCAAAACAGATTCTAATTTACAGCATAAATTTATTATTTGTATCCATAACTATAATAAATGATGGAGGCGAAATGCTTTGGATTTACACTAGAAGCAGAAGAGAGTAACAGTTTAATTCTGGATAGATATTATTTATGTTGTTTAGAGTCCTATACAATACAACAACAGTGTATAGAGTCTGAAAAACTTTGTGTTTCTTGATCCGTTTATTACTATATGCATATACCATACTGGTTTTGTTCCCATAAAATTTGGTTTGTGGCACTTAAGAGAATTTAGGCATAAAATAAACTAATACTAAAAGCTAAACCTTTAGGGGGAAAAAAATCTTTAACCTATGCCACAATTAATTTCTGTAGTATGTGAAAGATACTATAACTTTGCCTATAAATACAGCGCTATAAGTCTGTTTTACTGTGAGTGCATGTATTGAGGGAAATATGTTTTATTTACTTAATTTAAAGGTCTACACACTCTAGCTCTTTGGGCTTATTCTCACTACTCTTTAGTAATTAACCAAAAGCTAAAATAAATTTACCGAACAAGATTATTCTTAATACAAATGTTAAATCATTTTCCTGTAATGTAATTGTACCTGAATGGATGCAACTGTAACACGAGCCATAAAAGGAGATAAAGCAGCAACATAATGTACAGTTTCCTACTGCATAATGGTAACTCTGAATAACACATGCTCCAGGAAGAAAAGTAATTTAAACTATATTACAACAAATGTCATATTTTAAAATGGAAACTATCCATCATGTTTTGAAAGAAAGCATTGGTGAACTGCAGTAAGTCTATGGAATGCACTTTAAAAATTCTTTTAGTAGTCCATTAAAAATGAATTGATTGACTTAATTTCAGGACATTATAATAAATTGTAAGTGACAGTTACATGTCGCCTCCCACCATGTGTAAAGCTGGTAATTGCAAACTTAGTGGACAGCAATTGTTCAAGATAATCAAAAGTAGTTCCTATTCTATCCAAGATAAAACCTTCCTTTTAGGAAATGATTAGTGCCTTTATAAATCTTGTCGGTAAAAATGCCTGATACTTAATTTAGAATTTTATTCCTGTGGGTGTCTGATTTATAGTAACACAGTAAGTTTGAACAGTGAAAGCCAAAGTGTGGGAAGTGGTTGTAAGAAACTTTTATATATGCATGAAGGCATTGTAAAAGTTTTCTAAAAATAGAAATCAGAAACTACACTTATTAAATTGTTTCATTCATAGATGGTTCCAATATATATGTATTTTATGACTTTGAAAGAAGACCCCTTGAGAGGTGTAGAGCACCTCTTTTTGTAATTTCTTTTTTAATATAAGTTTGTGGTTGTCATCTTGCTGATGTTAACTTGGACTGATATGCTCACATACTCTGGTGATGTGTTTTAGAGATCTGCAGTATGTGCTGGTGTTATATCTCAACCAAAGTATTGAAAAACAAGGAAATTGTCTGCCCCTATCTAAATGTTATTTTTCAATTGAAAGGCCTTATTGTTTCTGAATGTAATTCTTCAGAATAGCTGAAAATTTGCAGGTGTGTTTGCACGTTCTGGGAGGCAGTACTGAGGGCATTAGTGGCATCCAGGAGCTTTAGTCTGGTGGCTGATTTAATGAAGATGCTTAGGGTTGGGTTAAGATAAGTTTCTTACCCATTTGCCATTCACCTTGATTGATGAACTATATTTGGCACTGCTAGATTCTTCTCCTTATTCAAAAGTGGTATTTAATTTTTATTTCTTTTATCTGGAGATGTGCTTGAATATTAGAAATATGGGAAACTGTGTATTGAGTGCCTCAGCCCCCTCAGTAGTAGCCTGAAATATGGCAAGTGGTGTTTTCAGCAAGCTCACTTTGACTCTTTTTATCAATAACCTTTGTTCCCTTACTGCTTGTCTGCATGAGTATCTAGAATGTAGCCTATAATTTTTATATTTAAACAGAAACAAATTTGAGCCAAACTCTCAGTTAGCTCCCATCAACAATTTTGCTCCTAATTTTAGTGATTTTGATTTCTGCTGGTTTTCTGGAAGCTATTTTCTATTTTGTTACACTGCTTGAAATATTTTTAATACTTCTTAGTACTGCTTAAGAGACATACTTTTGATATAGCCTAATTCTCTATGAGTCCATTTAAACACTTGGAAGAAAGGGAACAAAAGGTTATGAAAACTCTGCTAGTAATTTTCTTCTTTTCTGCATTCCCTTTTTTATTTTATTTTTGATTTTAGAGCTTGCTAAGTGAGTGAATGGGTAAATGTTTAGTGGCTTGAGGGTTTTTTTGGGGGGTGTGGGAAGGTGATGGTACTGTGGTACTGGTGCTCAGCTTCTTCCTTTAAGCTTGGATATGGTCTTCTCTGCACAAAATTGCCAAATAGGCAGTGGCACTGCTGGCTGTAGGCATGGCAGTAGAAGGCTGATGATTATGACTGCTTCTACTCGATAGGAAAACTAGGGATTTTTTGAATAACTAGAACTCACATAACTAAAACATGGGATTGTAGAAGAAGGAGGAAGTAAGGTAAAAACAGGGTAGTGATTCTTGCTTTTGTACTCTAATTCACAAAGAACATTTATAAAACCAGCGCGAAGTGCTGCAATATGCCTTGGTCTGGAGAAGAATATAAGGAGAGATTTTTTTCACTTTAAACTGACCAGCTGTATTTTGTCTGAGAGAATGCAGGTGGTGATGTTTCAATGGGGTGTCAAATATTTCTTTAAGCTTCAGCCACTGAAAAGAGGAAAACTGAAACCTACTGTCCCCTGAAGTTTGTGATTTAGAAACAAAACTCTGGAGGCACGCCTTATCCAAATATAGATATTTTTTATTATTATTTTTTTATTCTTGAAAGTTAGAAGGTGATGGAAGAGGGTGTTGTCCATGGGTTTCTAATATGTTCCACAAGGAGTTTACTAAGCGTTGTGAAACTGCAGCCAACTGAAGAATCTTTATTAAAAAAAGCTGGAGAATTTAGGTACAACCTTCAGAAATATGCAACCGACCCCACTGTGGAATGAAATGTTCCTTATCCTCACTGAGTTTTGCTTTACCCAAAAGAAGGTTACTTGTTCAGATAGTTATTAGTAAGACCCATGAGGTACCATGAGTCAATAGGAAAAAACTTGCATTTAAAACAAAGCCAAACAAAACCTGAGAAATACAATGAGATGATTTCATGTGTATGGAATCTTGGTTGAATTTTCTTTCCTGTAGGAAGTTTTGAGTAAGAAACACTTTTTGTTTAAATACTCTGTCTCTGAGTATCCCATGTTTTTTTGGTAGATGATTGCCAGGGCCTGAAACTTTGTTCTCCAACTACGTATGTGTAATACATAAGGAATAAAGATAGAGTTATGCCTCACATGAGAGCTAAACTATATGGCTCTATAAAATGATTATTTTAAAATTCATATACTGTGTAATATCTTTATACTTGCTTAAATCTGTCAGTATCTATTAATTGCTTATAGAGTGTAGAAAAGAAGTAAAAGTGTAGTTTATGTTCAATGGTTTTGATGAAATAGAAGTTTCATTCTGCTTTCTTTAATGTGTTGACTATTTGCAGTACTAGGTGTCAATTGACAATTACAGCCTTCATATATCTGACCTTACTAGCCTGTCAATTGGCACCTGCTCTCTGCCTCTCATGTTCTTCTGGAAAGCCTATGCATAAGGGAGTGCAGGTTTGCTATTATAATTATGGTAATAAGCAGCATTAATGCAACGTGAATGATTTTGGAGAGATGCAACCAAGTGAGAGGTAAGACTAGTTCTGTGAAGAAGTGTATTGCTTGCCACAGACTGACTAGCTTTTTTGGAGATTAGTCTACTTTGAGGTTGCTGGGCTGACAACCTGAATTTATTTTGAATTATACTTGTGATAGAATTACATGTATTGCATCCGATACAGAATTCTTCTGTCAGTCTGAGCAGACTGTGAAGATCTGTACTCATTTTCACACCCCAAAAGGCCAACAGAGTAGGACCCAGAATTGTATTTAAACAGTTTATTTCCTATAATGTTATAATTCTAAGTCAAGAATATAATCTTAAGTCTAAACCAAAATTAGTATCCTATAAGGGCTTGGGAAGGACCATACGACCTGTACAGAGTTCAGTGATAGAGTCCTTAGATGTTTCCTCAAAGCTGCTGCGAGTGAAGTTTCTGCAAACATTCTGGGTCGGTGTCCTTGGGTTGCAGATAATGTTGATGAGTGGGGGAAGGTGGTCTTAGGCCAGCTGAGAGGGAGGTCCAATCCAGCTAGATGAAGTGGATCCTTGTTGGGTCTTTTGACAAGTAATCTTAAAGGTGCTTTAGTTCATCAAGTCTCCATGCTGTTGGCACAGCCTCACATCTCTGTGCTTAAGACTTCCTATCTTAAGTTCCAAATTTCTTTGCTGAAGTGGAAGATTCAGTTCTGCTTGTTTAATTTTCAGCATAACTGAGATACTCCAAACCAGGCACCTAAGCGAACTAGAGTGACTTCACTCCTATGGTACTCTTGTTGATTTGATTTCTGCTATTTGCCTTACTTGTAGACATGGAGGTACAAAGGAATAAACATACTTATTTTCATTGCTAATGATTGTTCAGTATCTGGGGTGGCTGCAGGTGATGTGCTAGAGGTCTACCTCTATCTACTGTGACAAGTGACTTGCTTTTGAAGTTCTAGTCATGTTGCGTTACTCTGTTTTCCAATACTTAACCATGATTACATAAGGTTGGGAGAACACTCTTCTGTTCAGCTACTGTTTCACAGCAATGGCCTCAAGTACTCTGACTGATTAAGAAGGACTGAAAACCAGTGCAAAATACTTTGTTTATCAAATGACTCATTTTCTGCTCATATTTGCATCCACATAACTGTAAAATGTCATAATTCAAGTGGCAATTAAAGGAACGTGCAAATTGGTTGATTCTGCATGCAGCTGGCCAGTTGTGCATGCACAATTACCCAAATTAGGCATGGAATCATGGTTATTCCATGTACAAATAAGGCACATAAATGTGCCCCAGCAGTGTAAAAATTGTTTCTGTTTTGCATCACCAGATGATTTCCTGGATAAAGCTGTAATAATCCTGAGGCAGTGGATCTTTCGTCATGGTCAGGAAATTACTTGGTAGTGAGGATGTCCTTTAAAATTGTAAGCTACTGACTGGTCTTGTGGGTTTTTGAATGGCTGAGATACAGTTATGGATCGGAACTTCCCTTTAACCAGGGCAGTGTACTTCATCAGCCATTTCATGTGCAGTAATCCTTTTTATTTAAATATTGATGGTGAAGGTGAGATATGTATTGAACAAGTGACCTTTTACTGGATTCATCTTTAACCTGTTCTATACTGCTTCTGAATTGTTGTGTGTGCCATTTTCTTTACCTTCTGTTATTGATCTGGGAAAGGCTATGGTCTAAAGTGTGAGCATCTTTCCTGTCTTGTTCAACTGCTACTGCAAAGGATTTGAGCATTTGTACGAAGTTTGAGATGAGGACTGAAATTGAGGAAGGCTCTGGAATAGGGATTTTGCCAGAGCCACAATATATATCTTTAATTATTTTTTTTTTATACTTCAGGGACAGGATAGTTGTAAACATTTTGACTACCATTTAATAAATCAATGTATAATTTCTATTTTTCCATAGCAGTCTTTGAACATTTGGGGATACATTTCATTTTTATTTTTAAGCCAGTAATAAAATATAAGAAGTCTGGGAAAGGACCTCTGGGTGGTAATATACTTTTTATAGCAGCATGCAAAAAATCTTGGGAAAGTTGGAGATTATCCAGGACAAAAAAGGTTGCTAGAAGATTGCTTTATAGAACCAGTGTTTGTAGCAAGGGTAACTTACGTCTAAACACCAATATCAGAAACAACACTATCAGAAAGAACTTGCTATAGAAGCAGTTGCTCGGTTTGCCGTTCCAACAAAGAATAATTGGGTTAAGCTTTGTACTGTTGGAAGGTATGTTTCCTTTTTGTGGTGAACTGGTTACAATTTGGAAATTCTTGGTTATCTAGATATTAAACTTATATTCAACTTCAATGTTACAGATTACTTATTTCTGTCCCTAGTTCCCTTACAGGAATGGTGGAAAAGTACATAGAACAGGGACATAAACAACTGAGTGTGATTAAGAACGAACTCTTGCTGATCGAAATGTCTCACATGGCTAAGTAAAACACAAAATAATGAATGAAGTTTTAAATTATCCCATCTCCCATCTGAGTAGGCTGATCTTGAGCTGACAAAACATTCTTGTTGATGCAGAGTGGCTGCAGACATGCTGCTGATAGTTTTGGTAAATAGATGGGAGTAGCTGCATTTCAAGGGATTAACTGTGAGCCAATTTAACTATAGGTCTAGGAATGGGTGACATAATACCATAATGCCCCAAGATTTATCAGCAGTGGTGGAAGTGTGGAACAAACTAATGGAGATTGGCTCTTTGGGGCAAGCTTTCTCAGAATAAATGAATCTCTGCTGGGGAAGTAAATCCCAACTTGCAGATGCACAAGTCTAGAAAATGATAGCTTGAGCATCTCGACTAAAATTAATTAGCTAAAATGATCATTGCTGTGTTCACTAACCCAGTCCCCTCTGACTATCTGCAGAGAATCACATTGCTAATGAAGAGAGAACGCCTTGCAGTTTGTAGTCAGTAGTGCTTGCCTTTGTGACCTGTTCTCAAGTGCTAAATGTAATCTCAAAGATCTGGGACAGAGGCAAAATGTCCCTCAAGGATACAATACCCGCTTGCTGGACATGTTTATATATAGGTCATCATAATATTCAGGAAAAGGAAATCAAGCTGACAGATTTATTTCTTCTCACAGTTATCACAAGTGATTTGCATTTAGAGAAATCGTCCTTGAGCTCTACCTCAGATGTCAGTCTGGACTCTTCTGTGCCTGGGCACAGTATAGCACAGGTTGCTACTTTGTAGCATTTATAATCCAAATAGTTCTGACTAACTTGAATAGTACACTTAAGTTTAAATTCAATGAATAAAAAAAGGCAAAACCAAACCAAAATAAAAAATCCTTTTTTGGGAGACTGGGGGATGCAAAGATGGGATGTCTTAGCCTGAGGCTATGTAAGTAGCTATAGAGGCACTTGCCATCTACTCTCCCTCCTTTCAAATTTCTCTTTCTCTAGCACTCCAGCTGTACACATTGTACTTCCTTTCCAAGCATTCAACTCTGTTAGCCAAAGATTCCTTTACATATTATTCTGACATTTTTAAGCTCTTTGGACAAAGCCAAGGCCTTTGTATAAATGAAGGCTGGGCAACAAATAGCTTTTGGGGAAAAAGTACTCAAGAGAAAGTGGGAAAGATTAACTATGACTGCCTTATGTCCAAACAGTGGAGAAAAATTGGAATGAACATCAATAGAAATAATTCTGATATCTAAAGAGATTAGTGTATTAATAAGGAGACTGATTTGAGCCCAGTGGTTTTGAAATTAATGTGTTAAATTTAATCACCTGTAGATGTTATCTTCTGTTTGTATAAGGGAAATTATTTTGTTCTTTTTGGCACCAGATCTAACTTTGTTTTGCCTAAAATGATTCCTTAATGCATGCCACTCTTCAGTAGCTGGGCTAAACATGAAGACTAAAAAGGTGTAAGAGTGGTGAATGTGATTATAGAAGGTTTCTTTATAAAACCCAAATGATACTTTGTCATGGTATGAAATGGAGTTCAGCTATGGGGAGTCTGGGGCTGGGACTTTGAGGCTTTTACTGCTGACTCTCTTGTAGTGATGCCATACCCTGATTTGTAAACCTCTTCAATAACTCTGCTGTCCCTGAAGGTTACAGAACCTGCTCACACTTCTTTTATCCACCCAGTTAATCTCTTCCAGGCTTAGTGTCATGATGATAGTGCAGGCAGTGGCCTGGATCCTAGTAAAACTCTTCACCTGACTCTACCCCTTCCACAACTGGAAACAGCTGATATGAGAAGGTTGTAGTGTTTACTGATAAAGCAACCAGTCTGATTTATACAATATTGGTATGTACACTGCAGACCTTTTCAGTTAATTTGTAAGGTTAAACAGCAAGCAGAGATGTTCTCTGTTGTTAATGGTTTATCACTGTAACACAGGTGGTGTTTCAACTGACAGCAGGTTTCAAGACCAGCATACTGCTCCTTCTTCCTTAGTAGGTTATTCATTTTACAGCAATTTAAATATGACCTAAAAAGTAATATAACTTTATTTCTTGAACTAGTACTTTTTGGAAATTTCACTGAGCTGAGCAATTCTCTGAGAACATTCGTTTTAAAGCCACTTGTAGTGCAATGACTTGCAAAATTATCATGTCTGGCAATACATTTGCTATTGGCTACTTCTAACACTGCTTCATGTACACCATTTCAACACCCTTCCACATTAAATGTTAATGATTCCTGCATAGCTGTGAACTTGTCCATGTGCTGCCATGTCTCCAGTTCTATGTAGTGTCTGATACTTCTGTGAGTTGTCTGGCTGCATGTCCCTGAGCAAGTTATGATGGCAAAATGTTAGCTGCTTTCCTCTTAATTATCCCTGGGTAAAAATTCTGTTAGAAATTGTGATCGATGGTGATTAAAATACTTAAACCCTCCCCAAAGTGTGTCTAGTTGTAAACCAAATATTCCTTTTATATATCCTATCCAAATGATGTGGGGAAAAGTAAATTTTGACAAATAACTAATATAACTAATTATTGGAGATTTGAGGTCAATTTAGACTCTTGTTGTGGAATCACTGACTGCTGCATCAGTTTTATCATCAGTTTTATTCTAGTGAGGTGCTTTTCCTGTTACTGTGGGTAATCAGTTGTACAGCAGAAACCGTTGGCTGGGCTGATGCCTGCCATGTGTCATAGGCTGTGTGAGAGTTATTGAATGGGCTAAAGACATAGTACTCAAAAGGAGTGAGATCCTTCTGTGCAACTGTAAGGTAAGGAAATGTAGAGATGGAGACTAGAAACAAATTAAATTTAGTTTAGATTAGGGAATGCTTAAATTGGATATTAGGAAAAATTTTTTACCAGAACTGCAGTGAAACATTTCTGCTTCCCAGAAAACTAGTGAAGTCTACATCCTTAGAACTTTGGGACGTGGTTTATTAGGAATGGTAGTGTTGGGCTGGTGGTTGGACTTAATGATCTTAGAGGTCTTTTCCAACTGTATTGATTCTAGGTTCACTAGTTATTCATAGGCAATAGTTGCAGTGCACTGATGACTTTTTGGGGTTTGTTTTTTAGTATCATGATGGAAGGGCTATGAAGAGAGCAGTGAAGTTTAATGGCAAGGCTTGGATTTTGTCTTGTTGGACTAAATGCAATGCTATATGAAAGCTAAGTGTGAGTGGCTCATTTAATATTTAAAGGTAACTGACTGTTTAGAGTCACAATCATTTAGGATGGAAAAGACCTTTGCGATTATCAGATGAAAATCTGCAAGCACCAATTAAGTGTCTGAAACGTACCACAATGTGAATGAATCCTAGTTAAGTCTGTGTCCTATGGTGTGTGCAGTCACCTGGTGCTGCCCTGCACTGTGTTCCCAGATGGTGTCTGGCTTCATCCCACTCTGTGCTTCTCTCCATCCTTGGGATTCCTTCCTAAAGATATTTGAGCATTGACAAGGACGCTTAAGAGACCAGGACTGCAGGGTATATCACTGTGCGTTCCAACTATGTACTCTAGGTATACACGGCCCAGGCAATATATTAATCTCGGTTATGTTGATTTAGAAATAAATATCATGGGGAAAGGGATAGCACAGGTTTATGGGGAGTTGCTCTCTGAAGCATTACATTTAACAAGCATGAGTGAGAACCTGGTGCTCTGAATTATTCTAACATCAATCTGTGCAAGTGCAGCAAATAAAGGTCCACTCTAGATGTCAAAATAAATGTTATTAGTGAAACTATTATGTTTCTGTTGTTTTAAGTAACTGTTACAAACACAATTTCAAAGATGATTTCAGATGGCTTATTGGATTTGCTTCTGAAGCAACGTGTGTTGTGTCAAAATCAAAGGAAAAAATCCCAGTGACATGATAGCTACTTTAATTGTCTCTTAATGAGTAATGTTACCAAAAGTATAAACATGATTAAAAAGAACCTGTTTCATTTTCAGTAGTATCTTTTTTTTTCATTAGTGTTCTAACATTCTCTTGAATAATTTAGTTCTTGTGTTCAGGCAAAAATGTAACTCGCTGTTGATATCTTGTTAGGATTAAAGCAACTTGTCATTTCACAATATACATGTTGTTTTCCTGATGTAGTTGGCTTCTGAAGTGACCTCAGATTATCTTGTAGCCTGTGTCTGAAGTGTTACTAGCTAGAACAACTAGAAATACTTGAGTATAGATGCCTATGTTACAGTAATTGTATTAATAGTATGCAAATATATTAGGCAAAAAAGACTTGGGCAGATGGCTTCTTTTCACCTGTGCCATTGAGTCAGGAAATGTGATAAGAAAAAAAAGATTTTAAATGCTCCTTAGACTGCACCAGCTCTGAAAATAGCTGTGGCATTGTCTGAACTGTCACAGGTGTTAGAACACTGACAAAGTTAATGGCCACTATAGATTCATGAAAGAGTTGCAGATGTGATATAGCTGTGTCTTGGCTTTATTATGAGCTTATTTGAATTGCAGTTCTTTGTTTGCTTTTTTCTTACTATAAAATTACTTAAGCTGTCTGAATTTCTATAGACTTCTAAAGATGATGAGTGGAAGGAGAATGGCTCTTGGTTATGATCCTGTCATTCTTCTGCCTCTTGTCTCTTTTTGTCTCACGGGACTTTAAACTCCTAGGGGCAAGGAGCATGTCTCCTTTGGGCGTTTGTTCTGATTAAAACAAAGGAGCAGTGATATCTCTTGGTGGCATACAAGTGTTATGGCCGAGCTGGTAACTGAGCAAATGACTGCACTGCCAGAACAAATTCTGCACCTAACACCAACATTGCACCCACACTTCTCTTACTTGGCAAAAGTTTGGAGGTGGAATATAATCCTTCATGTGAATCTCTATAAAGAAAAGTGCAGGCTGTATTTTTCCTTGGTGTTAGTGTGGCATTGTAAGGAGACTCTTCCTTGACTAACTGCAACCATTAATTCTCTGGCGTTTGTTTAACCAGAATGATACCAAAGCTCTTGTGCTATTTCTTATTCCTGATAGAGTTTCAAAGGTGTTCAGTAACTTTTTTTAATATTTCATACTGTGATTAAGAATGTAATTAGGCTTTTATATGGATGAATTTCACTTTTTCACTCCCAGTAATTATTGAAATGCAACACGGGTATATTTCATTTACTATCAGGATTCTTTTGTATTTATGTATGTCTATATTGCTTTGATTTCTTTTATCTTTTTTTGCAGTATGGCTACTAATATGTAATTTTTCATCAAAGTTTGTTGCTGAGTCCATCCACGTTTACAGACGTTGCATGCCTTGCTCTGTTGGTTAGTTTACTTTTTCGTTATAGACACTGATTAAATATCTCTATCAGTAAATTTATGCCTTCAATCTCATCAAATCAATACTTGCAGCTGTGGAGTGGTCCATTTAGTCTTAATTCAGAATCTAAGGAAAAGCTTTAATTTTATTTTTCATAACAGGAGAATAATTGTTTCCAAAAGAAGTCTCTTAAATGGAAGACAGAATAAAGTCTATCACTTGCACATTTTTTTTTTTATGATGGATGAGCCATGGAAGTAGAAAAAGGCTAGATCTTGTCCTCCAAATCATACAAGTACTGAGTAAGGATAGTCTTGCTGGTTGAAGTGGGACCTCAAGACTGCATTCACAGATTCTGTTGCTCAGGCTATGTGCCTGTTTAGCTTGGAAATATGTGGTATCATTTTATTTGGGGGGAGAGGCATCTAGGTCTTGTATTTCAAACCAGGAATGTGAGGTGCATGCCTTGACTAAACTGTGTTGTTTTTTATTTGGAGACGAGCGTATTCCTTTTACTTTTTTCCCAAACACTTAACATTCCTGCTTGTAACTTTGTAATCAATTGAATGGGAAGGCAGCAATAGGGAAAAAACTAATGGATTTTTAGCATTTTTTAAGAGAGTTTAGAACCAGGAACTCAGGAAAGCAAATAGAGCAATATGAGACCAGCTGATAAGTAAATTTCCATCAAGTTCTAGCTTTATGCATGTGGTTTATGAGCTGCTCTTCAGCCTGCTATACTGTCCACCTGTTGGGAATTTGACAGTTTTGTACTTGTAGATCAACAGGTATAATTGACAAGAAAATTCCATTTTCATCCATTTTCTAATTAGCAATGTGGTATGTGACATCTTTGATCTTTTTCTTCCCTTTTTGTACTGGGATTTATTTTGGTAGATGATGGTCTTCCTCTGAAATAAGAGGAAAAGGCTCTTGGGATTTTAAAATAATTATGTAATTACACTACGGTTGTGTCTTAATGCTTCCTTGAGACCCCTCATACTAAATGTGATGCTGAGCAATGACTATCTCTCTTTAGAGTTTTTTTACAAGTAATTGATCAATGCCAGCTGTGTTGGTAGTATTCTCATTGGGTCCTTGCAGAGAATGATGATAAGAATCTCCACTAATTTTTCTGTTGTGTTATGGATACAGATATTGGAGCTCATGTCCACTTTTAATATGTTAAATATCTATCTTAGAATTTCTTTGAAAGGAAGCACCACGTGATCCTCAATATGTTTATTTTCTAGCAAAACCTAACAATCTATGTGTCACCCTAGACGAAATTTTTCTTCGTTCCCCAAAAGACAGAGCTATTACAGAAATTCCCTGTGGCAGAGATCCTCTCACAGGCCTTCATTATAAATTTGAGATATGGAGAATGCAGAAGTATAAATAACCGGGTATTTTATGCAAAAGCCTAAGTAACAGCATCCCTATGGAAGATGGACCACTTAAGCAAAGTAATGAGAATGTTTTAATGAAAAACCCCTCTTCTCCTTCGAAACTAACGTGCAGTAATGAGGAATAGATTGCACTATTAATGTTGAATGTGGGCTTCGTTGTCTCCTACAGCAAATTCAGCATTGTTTAAATTTGATGGTGAAAGGTTTTCATTTACTGTTCTGAGTGCCAAAACACAAATCAAATGGATAGACAAGTCTGGAGAAAAGAGCATCTAATTTTGGAGACAAATAGGAATGCTGTGGATGCTGAGCAGCGCTGTGTCTGCACTTTGTTACGATGTCTTGACATCAGTTCTGTGTTAATGCTTACATGCCAGAATGTATGTTAAGGTGGATAAAACAATTTGTTCATATAAGAGTAGTTTGGCTCAGTTCTTCAATGATACTAACTGAAGTATTCAGTTTTCAGGTTGGTGGAATTATGTCTAGTTAGAGAATTATTTGGAACTGTTTTCCTTAATGAACTGTTTAGCAGTCAGCAGTGCAAAAGAAATGTTCATTGTTCTTTATGCTCTGGAGAAGCAGAAAGATTAAATGGGAGTACCCTCTTCTTCCCAAAGAAAAATTAATTCTGTTTCTTCTAACATCTTTCCTTCACCCACTCTCTATTTAGACCTCTTCTTTTAGGCAGGATACTTGTGACAGGAAGAAGGTTGTAGCTAATAGGCAGCTGTCTATAAATACTGTACTGCTAGCCCTGGAACTGAAATTCTTGCAGTGCTTCAGACTTCTGTTTTGCCTTCTACCTCTTCAACACGCTGTCACGCTTTGGCCTCTTCTCCACCTAGTGGGAACAAACTGTGAGATTACCCTCTGCTATTGGCAGCTCCACTGCCTGCTGATGTGACAGTAATGAGATAAATGCATAAAAAAAGCTCACAGTGACTAGCGTCTCACTGCATATGCTGAGCTGTTGTCTATGCCTGCCTTGAACTAACCTGTATCTAGAGTGGGAACCCTCACAGCAAGAAAATACACTAGTTTCCCTTATCTGGTCTGTTGCTTTCTTCCTTTTCTCCTCCCAGGACAGATGGTTATTCTAGATTTGTCAGGGCTATCTTTTCCTATGTATAATGGTGCACATGCAAATTGAAACCTCTCAGTGAGGTCTGAGCCTCAACAGCAACAGTTCATTTGTATATAGATTGTGAAGGAATAAACAAAAAAGAAAATCTGTCTTGAATCAACTTTTACCAATGCTGATCAAGTCTTATTTCAAGTGACACTCACCATGTTGTATGTGCATGACACTTAGTTTCATAGCTCCTGCTGTTGTGCAGCATGAAGGTGTTTCTCTTATCTGAAACTTCAACATAGAGAAATTTGATCTCGTAAGGAGAGCAACAAAACTCTGTATTTTCAGTACATGATTCAAGGGCAGTGATGATTAAAGTCACAGGTCACAGTGTAGCTGGGGACAGATATTTATTGGAGTATTTCGAGAGGAATGATACATTTTAGCCTTTGAAAATACTAAAAGTATGTGCTATTTATTTTAAGCAAGACTACATCCTTCCGAGATGAGTCACTGGCATTTCTGCCGAGCCCCAGCTCACGGGCAGAATTAGCTGTATTGTCTTGAACGGCAGGGGGAAACATTTTCAGATTTTTAAGGGATAAGTGGTTATGTGCAGCAGTAATCAGTTGTTAACAAGAATTATTCTAATCAGACTGATTAATGATTATATTATGATGGGCTCTATTTGAACACAAATCGGTATGTTATGATATTTGACTGAGCTGAGCACAAACTCTGTTTTGACTGCTTGGTTTGGTTCAGAAATCAATATTCTCTCTCGATTGGTTCCTGCAAAGATCTGATTTTGCTTTTTAACTGCCTGAACTAATGCAAAAGATGCAAAGGAACCTTATTGTTTTATACGGTCTGTATATGAAAACTGACAAACAAGACTTTTTATGGATTGGAGAGTAGATCTGTTTAGACACATTGATAGTTTTGCAGGGGATTGTTAACCGCAGAGATGTTTATGCTGTTTTACCTAAATATTCTTCTCTTGAATGGGCCTATACAGCCACGAGCTGAAACCAGATGGAAGAGTATGCATTTTATGGGGCATTGATATTGCAGGGTGGTTAACTCACTTTGCATACTCATGCAATTCAGGTGGAGTCCCATGAGGGCTGGGAAGCTGATAAAGCAAAAACAGAATATAAAACAACCTTCTAAAAATCTTCACTCTTAAACGAGGAAGTTTTCTGCTCTTCTGGGTCATGAGTGGGAATGATACCTGTTTGTATAATAAATCACGCAGAATGTAGTGTAGGTGTTCTGGGTCTAATGGGTGGGTTTTATAATTGTTACAATAGTTTACCTGTTGGTGTTACTCTGGTTCTGAGCTGCTGTCAGAGGAAAAGACTATGTAGACTTTATTTATATTCATGTATTATTTATATTAATCTTTATTTTATTTAATCTTTTCTATTCCATCTTCTCCATTGCAGCTTAGTACCTTTTACTATCAGATATTTGTCAAAATTTCATGTTAACCTTTCTTATCTTTCCCCTTTTATTGACCAGATGAATGGAAACAGATGAGTATCCAAGCATAAGAAACTACAGCTTATTGTTGGCATAGGAGAGAGATATAAAGTCAGATTAAGTAATGGTTGCAAGCCATAAAATCAATGGCTTCTACAGAGCCTTTCCAGCTGGGAAACTACTTTTCTGTGTTAGAAATGCTATCACTTGTGCAACTCAAGCCTAGTGTTGTCCTGAGGTAAAGTGATCCTTGCTGTAAACCATTGTAGTAACTCCAAGTCAGACCAGCTTAAGTTTATACAGTAGGTTACTATGTGAAAGAACCACAATATGAGTATTCAGGTTTGGAGTTGTTCCCCACCCTCCCAAAGTTGAATAATTTCATGTGATCTCAAGAGATTCTGGAAAAGTAGATATATGTAATTTGGCAAGGTTCATTTGTATGAATAATCACTGCACATTTCACACCTTCATGGAGTGACCTTTCATTGTTGGGTGCAGTAAAGTGCTTACAAGGAGAATAAAGAAGACCTCCTCCCTGCTTCTTTTCATTAGCAATGGGTATTCCTTATTAATGCAAAGCTTTTAGGGGCATAGGCAGGAGTTACTGGTACGTTATGAAGAGGGCAGTAGCATGTAGGCAGCTCTGTGGATTCTTCCAGCAACGTACAGGCATCAGCAGTGAGTGTGCTCATTGAAAAAGAATTTCTTCCTGAGTTTCTGATGCAAGGAAGAATATTAAGCTACAGAACATGCTGCATATATAAGCCTTTTTCCATATTGTTTACTGCTGCTTAATAACCAGCAGCTTGGTAAGTTCTAAGATTTTCATAAATAATGGACACATTATTAGTTAAAAACAGTACAGGAAAAAAAATCAAGCAGGCTCTTGCAATAAAAAAAGTTCTGCATTTGTTACAAAATGAGCTACTTTCATAACTCTTCTTATGAGGAAACAACATAGCAATAAGATGGCTGTGATTCTGGTAGTTTTTTGCTTTATTTTGGGTAGATAGGTAGACAGTCCCTGTGTTAGTCTCACTTGGGCTGAAGCTCTTCACCAAAGTACTGAAGTGTATGCTTACACTAAATCTTAATCATCAAAATGCATTGAGGAAGTGTATTTTGCCAAGTCTGTATGTGGTACTATTGTGGGCTGAAAAAAAATAAGTTGAAAATAACATGTGAAAACAAAAGTGTAGAACCATGTAGCTATAGGTGAGTGATTGTGTTTATTCTCTGTTTTCTTCCTTTTTTTTCTTTTTTTTTAACGGTGAATAGTAACAGTCTTGAGATTGAGAGTATCTGTAGTTATTAGTTTCTTTGGTTGGAAATTTTGGGAACTATGAAATCATGGAGAATTTTTTTAGTAAATCTTGAAACAGTGTTTAATGCAGAGCTCTAGAATCAGATTAACATGTAAATCAGAGGAATATGCCTGATCTCCACAGCAGGAATTTGCAACACCAGTGGAGACAAGAGTAGGGTAAATCAGTCAGAATAAATGCCTGATTAATTGTGCTTTGAATTCCAATAATGGAGACTGTCTTTATGTGGCAAATTACAGATCCATGATTTGACATTCAATTCTACACTTTGGGTAATAAGCAAACCTCCTATTGCCTGTGGATTAACTTTTAAAAAAAAAAGTTTTAATCTCATTAGAGAACATTTGATTATAGACTGATTTGCCCTGCTTCTCTTACCGAATTTGGATCGATTCTGAGGAATGTGGGTAACTGTAAGTTACACCTTTCTCGACCAAAAAACAGACTTGCACCTCTTATACACATATGCATGAGTGATTAATGAACACTTTCATTCCATCAGCTTTCCAGAGTGACTTTTCTAACAACATAGGCAAGATAATAAAGCACTGAGAAACGAGACTATTTTCAGTAAATATTGAAGGATAAAAATATGTACCTTTTAAAAAGAGTTGAAAATAGTTTTGTGGCTGTAATAGGAACTGACGCATCTATTTCTCTACAACAAAAGAAGATGGCTTTTTTATCAACTACACGAGCGGTTAGATCAGACAATATGTTCATATATGTAACAAGAAAGATATAACCACATTCTCCTAAATGACCCTTCTTTGTGTGCTCCATTACATATGTCATATCTTGCTTTGGACTTTAACAATATATCTATCTGGCCTAGTCTTCCTGGCTAGTTTAATAGTCAATTAAAGATTAGATTTTTTTTTTTTGTAGTGTATTTAATCCATACCTGATGTACGATCCTAACAATAGGTCTGAATAACTATATTAAAATAAAGAACTTTCTCTTTCCATGGATCAGAATACTAACACTGGCTGAATCACGTTCTTGGATGTGGACTCGTGGACAACTGATGGATAATGGAATATTAAACCAGTGCTTGATGCTAGTGCAGTACTGTGATTCAGTACATTCAAAGATTAAGTACTGTAAAAGAGGGGTATTTTGCAGGAAGTATTCACACTCTTTCATACTGTATCTCTTCAGAGTTATACCACAATGGTTTATCTGTAGAGTTGTTTCACTGCCTCTGTGTGAGACTGATCTTTATTTCAGGAACACAGCTTCTAACAAAAGTAGAACACAACTTGAAAATCAAAATTATACCAAACCAAAGACCTTTCTGAAGAAGTTTAGACTGCATGTTCATAAAAATCTGGTTTTGAAGGTAGCAGATTATTAGTTTCGGGGAAAAATATCTCTTGGATATTACCACTTAAATCTTTACTCATTAGTAATAGGATGCTTATAAAGATAAAAGATGAGGAATTTTCACTAGCAGTTTCCTTCTTCATTGATTGAAGACACACATTCCTCCTTAAGCCCCTCCATGAACAACAGAAAAAAAAATAAGTAAAAGTCTGCTTCATTTGTTTTACTATGTGACTGCTGACTACGCTTGTCACATTACAGTTCTTTATCAATATATTTTATTTTTCTTTAGATGTATTGCAGTTAGGTTGACTCCTCTAATGAGCTTTTCAGTACTGCATAAGAGCATACCTGTTAATCTGGAAATTTTCAGTAATTATTTGTCTTATGTAAATGTGACTGTAAGGCATATCCAGCTCAATGAATTAGTGGCCTATACAAACATACTGTTCAGAATTTGGAAGTATGGGCAAGTACATACAGCTTCCACTCTCCTTGTACACATGGGTACTTTCACCTTCAAAAGCAATCTCTAAATGGGCTTTTTAAACAGTTCTCTGAGAAGAATAGGTTTTATGTGTTTGAAACTCTCTAGCCCTCAATGTAAGTTATGCCTACCTGCATTAGCAAGTGGATTTTTTTCCTTCTCTAGTTTTTAAAAAAACATATACCATTATCTACTGCACCAGGGAGTAAAAGTAAGTTAAGTAGAAGGGAGTCCTGCTTAAAATCAGAAATTAACAATTACCTTTCACTTTGAGGAAGGGGGGAAGGGAATTGAGTACAATGTGAAATACATTTTAGTGAACAAAGTAATGAGAGACTTATGACAAATACAATCTTTTTAGAAAACCTTATATACAGGGAGTAATAATCAGTTCTCCATAATATTAACAAGAAGGAGCACTTAAATTTTTTGACATCCCTAATCATGGAGCCCGGGGAGCACTACAGAATATTTGCATTAAATTACTCCTCATTTTCCCAGCCCTGTCTGCCCCTTCCAAAGGTTTTGCTGCCAGTATTTGTGAATTTGGCAGAAGCCTACAGATTTCATAGCTAATATTGTTGTCTCCTGCCAGGAATATCAGAATAAGGTGCATTGCATGCTGCATGACAATTAAGGGTTGAGGGAAAACATGCTGATTTTCAGATGTGGCACCCAGGTGTCATCATTTGTATCAAATTAGTGAAATGGTGTCAAAGATGGTACTCCACATGCATCACTTCTGATGTCCTGCGTATTTCTATTAAGAGTTCAGGTGAACTCTCGTAGGAAGGAGGTGAGCCTGCAATTTCCACAACTGCAGCAGCAGGAGGGATGGAGTTCTGCCTTTGCAAGATGTGTGTGATTGCATGTGAATTGTGTGCTTTTCATTTGATTATACACTTCCCTGTAGCATGATGAAGGCTGGGGTGACGTGCAAGCACTTTCTATTATTGTCTTGCATTAAGTTTGAGTGCCATTGTTTGGGATCTCACCTCTAAAGTGATAAGTAGACTTTTTCAGAAGTGTTCATTCTCGGCCTAATTCTGCTTTCATTTAATGCTCTGCCAACACAACAGAAGTTGTACCAGTATAGCTGTATCCGCAGAACATCTCTCTCCTGGGGCAGATACAGCCCTGTAGGAATAAACTATGCTTGAGCATTTAGCATTGCTTGCTAAAAGCAGGCTGCTCAGCATCTAGCCTTTTTAAACTTTGTAATAACTGAGTAGAAGCCAATGTAGCTAGTGTTGAAACCCTATGTAATTTTAGAGGACTAAGGTAAAGCTGCATAAACATGTTTAAATGTTGGGAGGATTTATCAGTGTGCCTTGTTTACTCTAACTTGTAAAAGTCCTAATGTCTGTTGAGGAATAGTGTGGCTGCTTTTGCAAATCAGAATTGTATATGCCTGAAAACAGTGTAGTGAACATGAAAAGGAATTCAGGTACAGATGTGTATATTTAGAAGGTATCTGTAAGGCTTATAATGAAGGTTTGTTTTGCTGGCAGTGATGTTGCAAGCTGAGGAACCTTCCACTGCTTATTGAATTAACAGAGGTAATGCATTTTTCTTCTCAGGGTTACAATTGGAGATGGCACCCCTCGGAGACTGTCAAGTTTAGAGCATCTGGGTGGGGATTTCTGAGACAGAGTGAAACAAAATTTCAATTAAGTGTATTGGATTAGCACTGGTTGGAAAGCAAAACTGATATACTGAGGGAAAAGAAAACACTGCTGCTATGTTGAAAACAAAATTGTCAGCTCTGTATTTCAGCAAGGATTAGCAGATTCTTCTGCCAGACCCTCAGTTTCTATTTTCTGACCTACAGTGTGGGTAGTTTTTTTTTTTTGATAAGCATATTTTCATGCATGCTGTGTAAGAAGAAAGAATAATAAAAAGTATCACTATGGGATCTTTTGGCTACTTCCTCTGTTGGTATAGCTATATCAGCAAGTTAATATAGTATAGCTTTATTGCTGAAATATGCTACATGATAAAATTATCACATGGACTACTTTTAAGTTATTTTGGACCATTTCCTGAAGTCCCATATCATGGAATCCTCCCTGGGCTGAGGTAGCTGAGTTTTCCAGGGAGTGAGAAGAAGGTGTTAATATTTTAGCAGCTGCTGGCAGTTTCACTACTCTGTGATGATGGCTTTAGTCTGTGTTTAGGTTTTCATCACAGGAGGACTGTGATCTAATACATTTAAGTCCCTTGCTGAAATTAAGTGCCTAAGCAGGCTATTTTGATGAGAAAAACAATTTTCATATTGGCACACTGCTCAAGTGATTGAACTAGGAGGAGTTACTGAGGAAAAATATTTGTTATTTGTTATGTAATACTTTGGACCTGGATGATCATTGTATTTCTCTTTTACTTTAGAATCTTTCATCTTAAGATCTGTAGGCTGCTAAGATGATTTATAATATTCCCAGTGATATTATGATTATAATACTAAAAGACATCCAAAGTAGTCTCAGAAGCCCCAAGCCTTATATGTCACATAGAACTCCAGCCTACTCAAGAGCCCTCTGTGCAGCAATTTCAGGGGAGGGAAATTAAAAATGAAATCTGAAACTTGGTTTTGCAGCTGTAATATTCTAGTGATTTGTCACAGAATTCACAAAAGCAACAGGACTTCCAAGTATACCCTTTTTTGCTATAGCTTTCTCATTTATCACAGCCCTTCAAGGAGTTCCTCTTCAGTGCTACCCAATTCCCACCTAGCTATTATGTCTCCTTGTTGTGATCATGAATCCAAAATAGAGAAGCAGCACTGTTGGATGGGATTCTCTGTTGAAAGACTGCAGAACCTGCCTCAGGAGTGAATTACCAGTCTGATAATTTTTTTCATCCCTGTTTCCTGGCTTCTTTTACTGAAGACACATGTAGCACAAGGGGATCACTGCAGTGCTTGATATTTGGGACTGAAATTTCTGCTAGAAAGTCAGGTTTTCCACTGGAAAGATGGCTTTTGTTTGTCAGGTAGGAAAGTGAGCTAGGAAGAGTAAACCTCCCTCCTGTATAGCACATGGGCAGCAGGAGAAGCTGGGGACTAGGGATCAAACCTGGCTAAAACATTTTGGTGACAAGTCTAGTAGTGTATAAAGGGAAGATATATTTGATGTTATCCACTTAATGTGTGTGCTAACACTGTTCCAGCTCAGCAGATTGTAATCTCTGGTAGTGAATACATGGGGTAGGTATGCTCTAAGAGAGAAAGAAAGCTTTGGGCAACCAGATCTCTTCCTAATGTGATTGCTGTGTCAGTCCAGGGAATGTTTTAAGGCAAGGAGGAAATGAAGAAAGTTATCATCAAATGCATTGATATAGAATGTTTTCATAACCGGTAGTGTTGAAAGGAGATAGTAGAAAGGTGTAGTAAGTGAGAAGGAAATATTTAGAGAATAAAGAAAGAAGGCATCTATTGTTGGCTTTGTGATTTTTTTTTTGTGGTTTTTTTTTTTTTTTTTTTTAATAAAAAGAAACCAGCCCGGATCTCTGATTGAAATAGTTCTATAAATTTGTTCTAGGCTATATTGCCTGTTGAGCTGCTGATGTTTTATTATGCAATTGAGTATGGTGCTATGTTTCAAAGATTGTTCTTGTAAATTATTATACTCTGCTTCCGTCAGCCTGTCCTCACACTTGGGGCACCCTTACTGAGCCATGTCATTTAAAAGTCAAAACCCCATTAAGTGTGTTGGCTTGTGGATTTTGAGTGGTTAGTGGTTTTCTTTTCAGTATAGAATATAGTAGCAACACGCATCTCTGGCATCATTGCTTTGGTCTTTTGATGTTATGGTTTTATTTTATGTGGATTACTCTTAGGCTGCTAGCACGTTGAAATAAGTAGTCTCTTTCAAATCCTGTTTTTAAAGCTATGGAAAGAAAGTGAGAGGACTGAGAGAGAAGAGAACTTATGGGACTGTTAATAAGGAAACTGTTGCATAAACCAGTGTTGCTTATTCAATGGAGTTCTCATTCTCAGAGAAAGAACATTATGGTACAACTTTTTTTTTGCTATAGGGCCTGACTTGCTGGAATGAAACATTAGGCAGCAAGAAATATTTTCTATATGAAATGAATGTTCGTGGGTAAAAAATTAACTGCATAAATAGTGTTTTCAGCATATCGTCTATGGCTCGCTTTAAGATACTCTGCCTTTATTTCTGTTTATATTATTTCCTATTGTTGAATTTTGAAATATTCTATCCTTTTCTATAAATTTATTTTTTTCATCTATATAGAAGGTACCAGAAACCCTCATTTGAAATTGTGCATTGGTGTAAAATTGAATAGCCCATGTTATGTATGTACTGTTATCCCCTGGCAAACACTATCATAGTTGTTAAGATACTTCATGATCTTATAAATCTGATGTTTTTTTATTTATCTTTTTTATTGTTTGTCTGATCCAAAACCCATTATAGTTTCTGACAAGATTCCCACTGATTTCCCTAAGTTTTGGAATGGTACCTAGGAGGTTTTGGTGCAAAAGAAGCTTGTGTAAGCGTAGAAAAAGGAAGATGGTAGGGACCTTGATGCCTTTCACCACATATTCACTCAGAGTGTGTTTCCCTGTCTAGAGTCAAGTCACAGCTGCCTGTGCTGCTTCTGCCATCCAGAAATGCTTTTCTATAGCTCTCTGCCTCATTGATTCTCCATCTGTTTTAATCTGAACATCTTTCTGGTGACCTATGTTCACATCTGGTGTAAATATGCTACTATTCAAAGTGTTTTTAGTCTGTCAGTTACCATTTTAGGGAATGATTTATTATAACAGAAGCTGTGTGCTACAGAAAAGGGAGAAAAACCAGATGTGGCCTTAAGGATTTCTTATGTCTTGCTTGACTGAGATGGGGAAATATGTGTCTTGGCAGCACACAGCCTCAGAACTGATAATCTATCCCCCCAAATTAATGAGTAAATAAAGGAGGTGGGGATCAGGCCGACAGGCAGCTGTTCTCCACATTTCCTCGAAAACCTGAGCCAGACCTGATAGGTATCAGACGTCTGCCAGCCACTCTGAAACATATTTGATAACACAAAGGAGTCTGCTGGAAGGTTGACACATTTTTCGAAGTTAGTGTTTTAATTATAAGCCAATCCTACTATCCTTTTAGTTAGAAAAACAATGTATTGCATATAGATAGAGAACCACATTACTGTCTAAGAGCAGTTTCTATTCCAAGGCTGTACAGATTTTTCTCTTATTTCAACATGAGATTAAGAGGGCAAGGAATTGCAAAAGAATTTATGTTTGAAAAGGAATTTGAATGTAGACCAGGTGGTTAATTTGCTCACATTAGTTGCTATGTTTAACAAGGGAGGGTGAATTCTACAGTGAAGTCTCTGCAAGAACATCTCTCTTACTATTTAGCACCACTGCACAGCCTGTGTTTTTGCCCTCTTTCCTTTGTGCTTCAGACTTTTTTTTATGAAATACTAGGTAAAATAGCACATGGATGACAAGTGGCATATCTGAGTGGCTGTATGTGTCTATTACATGAATTGGTACAGAAGAAAAGGATGCATCATCATGCTTTGATAACAAGCAAATCGGAAGCAATTACTCTCTTCTTTTGGAGAAAAGGGGATCACTTACAGTACTTCAAAATAAGAATATTTTTTCCAATGGCCTAGAGAAGAATAATCTTTTTTTTTTTTTTTTTCATATAAGCTGAGACTTTCCATATCACTGCATGTGAGCCATTTGTGGTGTATGATTGCACCTCTGTGCTTAAGCAACAGATTGCTGCTATTGAATTGGATAAGCTGTGGCGATGCCACTTCTGAAACGTCATTGACTCTCAATCCATTTGGATCACATTTTGATCTTTATAATGCGTTCTGTATTCTGAAGAAGAAAATGAGGGGAATGGATTGTTTTTCACAAGGTTTTGGCAACTAGAAAATAATTTTGTGAGGCTGTTATGTATTGATTGCTCATATGTCTGAGTAATTGTATATAGAATGAAATTTTGGATTGTCACACTTAGTAACCATGTTACCTATATAGGAAATGTCCTTATTCACAGTTGCTTTGAACAAAGCACAACGTGCTTGGCATTAGTGGTAGGCTTGCTAAAAAAACCCTAATATCCAGGTAAATAGAGCTTATACATCATAAATTGTAGGCAATGGGAAGAAAACATGTTGCTGTTGGACAATAAACAAAATTTCAAATAATGTAAAGCGATATTAAGCATAAAAGACCAATTTAAATCTAGATCTGTTAGAAGTATTTGTACATGTAGACTTAGGCTCCTGTTCATTTGCTATTCTTCTTCCTGCATGGTCTTATTTACACTCATTTGCTATTTTTCAGTGGGATTGAAAGCAAACAAACCAACCTTAACAGTTTCATGACAAGGCTTATTTCTTTAATATTTGTAGAAGCCAAATGAAAAAAACACATTTTGCTGATTATAAACACTAATACATAATTAATGATATAATATTGGCTAACCAATAAGCTGGGTTTAATACATACAACAGGAAAAACTAATGCCTTGCTTGTCACTAGGATTTTTTGTGTGTTCTTTATTTTACTTAGTCTTAGTGAAACCTAGCAGATAACAATATGTCTACACCTTCTCAGGCTGCTGCCAAAAGTTATTAGAGCCTCTTCCCAGGTCCCTTCCTCAGCTGGCTGTAATATTCATTCTGGCTTGGCTACTCTAGCTCCTTGTCTTTCTCAGTGCTTTGGTGTCCCCTGCAGAGGTGTTCCTGCAAGTTTGCTGTATCTTCTGTCACTAAGCATAGCTAATCTGTGAGACTGTAACTTGAGGTTTGTGTCCTGGAAGAACAGTCTACAACTTTCTTCAACCTGTGGTTCATTGAATCAACCTTTTTAAACAGCCTTTCAATAGTTCAGGAGCAACTTAACTTTTCCACTATGTTCAGTACTACTACCCTCTTTGTCGCTGTTAATGCAGACTTGGAGAAAGATAGAAGACACTGTAGTGCTATGTGTATCAGAACACCAGAAATCAACAAGGAAGCTGTAAACCCTTTGCTAAAAGGAAGCCAAGAGTGGAAAAATACTCATAATACCTGCCTTTTGGTGTCAGTCCTATAGCAGTTATTGTCTGCAAGACACAATGGAACATCTGGAAGCAAGAGCCCTTCTATTTAAGTAGCTGAAATTGCATTAGCTGCTCTCACATAAAGAACAGGATTAGAATGACAGACCTCCCTGCTGAAATATTTGCTTTTGAATAAACTTGTCAAATGCAGCAAGGAGTGTCATGGCAAAACTTTCTTGCTTCTGCTGTGAGGAGAGCTTCTGTTTATATTATGACAAGAGGCCTGTGTTTAATTGAGTTGCATTTTGGTGCTGTCTGTTGTAGGTAGATACAATGAAAGGGGACAAAGGGCAAGTTCAATTCATCACTATCAAGCTTCCCCTCTTCTAGTAGCAGGTAACAATAATATAATTAGCACATGCTTAAAGCAGGTGTGTTGTAGGAAGGGGGGAAACAAGGAACTGCTGTAATAGCTTTGCATTAATTTATGCCCAAGATAGATTTGCCATTCTCTGTGGCACAACAGGGAACCCTAAATATAATGGGGAATACAAACTAGATGAGAAAGTAGAAAAGGTATCTGCAATACCTTTTACAGTTCACGAGTTATTCCTCCTTGCCAGAATCCCCTTTGGTGAGCATTCATTTAAGTGTAACGAAAGCATAGCTCATAGTATAGCTTTGAAGAAACTGGGTCAGGTAAATCAGAGATGCTCTTGTAACTTTAGATCCTCAGATGAAGAGTGAGTAAAGTAAAAATAAACTTTTAAAAGTGTAGTTTTCATTAGCAGCCACTGCAAAACTGCCATGTGATTCAGTACGTTGAAACGAGGCTAAGGTATAACAAGTCTTATTTTCAATACTTTAGAAAGTCGTATGTAGGCAGCTTGTTTCCTGCTTGAACTGCTTCAAAACAGAGTTCTAATTTAAAAGTGCCTGTCTTTACTCCTTAATGATGTCATTTCTTCTCATAATATTTATTTCCTTGGTTTGTTTTAGCTTATACTACAGGAAAAATATAATCCATTTTTTTTCACCTTGGCTGGTGGCTGGAAAAGTGCCTTCACAGATACAGAGCTGTGCTTTGTTTCCCTTCACTCATGATGGCCTGATTTACTCACTAGAAACAAATCTTTTACACTTGCGCAATTTTCCTTGCAGGTTAAAGTTTTATCCTCTTTTCTAATGGAGTTGTTCTGTGTGGATGACTCACGAACTTTTTTGTATTTTTGCCTGTACCAGCTTGTTATGTCTATAGAATGCTATGCTGAACTAATAAGGGTGTTTATGCCATGACTGTGTCAATTTAGAAATTATTTTAAGCAATGACAAAGATAAGAAAGACTTGGTGGTTCAGTGAGCCAGTGAAACTTTTCTTCTGTATCTTCTAAAGGTTTTTTTTTTCTCCTCCATTTGGAAAACAGTAAATGCAATATAGTTTAAATTGTTGTCATTTGATACATGTAAGTTTTGAAAGATGAGTAGGTCACACTCATGCCAGAATCTGAGTTTCCAGACATGCAGATTTGCTGTTTGCTCTCAAGCCCTAACACTGTTTTAGTCACCAAATGGAGTCTCTGCCTCTCCATGCCCCATGAAAACTTCAGTCCCGTGTCGGAGCTTTGGGTAGCGTTTGATTAATACAGGTCAGTCTGCAGGCAGCCTGGGAGGGGACGGACGCAGCAGAATGCACTGTCCTGCCCCAAAATGACGAGTCACTGAGATTGTTCTCAAATATTTAGGCTGGACATTAGGAAAAAGTTTTTCACTGAAAGGGTCATTGGGCACTGGCAGAGGCTGCCCAGGGAGGGGGTTGAATCACCCCTTCCCTTGAGGGGTTTAAGGGACGGGTGGACGAGGTGCTGAGGGACATGGGTTAGAGATCGATTGGAATGGTTGGACTCGACGATCTGGTGGGTCTTTTCCAACCTGGTGATTCTATAATTCTATGAGTAAACAGGAACTCTTGTGTCAGTTTTTAACAGGTATTTGTGTTTCCTTGTTGAAGTACAAGGCCACTAAGCCTCAGGCACATCATTTGGGGACCCAGTTCTCCTCTATGGTTGAATGGCAGAAACATGGCCAGAGTTGTGATTTGTTGGAATTGTTTTCATTAAGTGTTCTGGCAGGGCGGAGTTGGGAAAGTCACAAAGGTTTTAAATTATTCTGTTATGTTATGTTAATGAAGTAATCCTGCAGGAGGGAGTGACCGGTGTTACCTTAGCAACATGTTATGTGGGATGGGCGGTTGCCAAAAAAGGCTTGTTACAAGGTCAGAAGTGACCAGTCAGTGTTTATCTGAGATTTTGGCCTGCTGTCCCTATAAAAGGAAGGGTTTGATGCTCAATAAAGGTTCTTCATCTGAAATCACATTGATTTGTTTGTGGAGTTCCATTAGCCCCCGATGCATTAGTGATTCAGATGGAGACCCTATCACAAAAGTACAAGAGAGACAAAATTACTGGTTTTCAGACTGTACATCATAAGTTGAAGTATTATATATATATACACACTTACTCTTGCAAGTACCTTCTTATCTCACTACGTGGGGATAAATTATAGCAGCAAACTCTTGCTTACCAGGGACTCTTCTACTAGTAGCTACCTATTGTCAAATCTACTGTGCGTATTTTTCTGGCTTTCAATTTTTTATTTTTCAAACATCTGATCCAATCTCATTCTCTATTTACTTCCCATAAAATTTGTTCTTCTTTTTACTTTTGTTTTATTTCTGTGGCCAACGCATGCAATAAGGGATTGTAATTTCATTGATGGCAGAAGTGAACATAACTATCACATTTCAATTATGACTTTGTTTTCTGAAATTCTTGTCTTTTACAATGTAGATCACTACATTAGAGTTTTTAAATTATGTCCTGTGTGCATTTGAAACCTGACAAGTAGCACATTGAGCATAAACCTCTTGTGGGTGTTTTGTTCCATTCTCTATATTAATAATGATTTTATGTTGTTACTAGCAGAGTCTTTGCTGTTGTCAAGGCACTAATGAGTGCAGGAGGGAAAAGGTAACATTGTAGTATATGTGAACTTACTTGAATGACTCGTGTAATTGAGGTAAATTTTATCATATATAAAAGGTAAGTGGGTGATATGCTTGTGGCTTTTTCATTAATAAATAAAGAACCTTCTATCAGTGCTGGGAGTTACAGAACTAAAATCTAGGCTTGGATATAACTTTCATCAGGGCTGAGAAGATCATAATACCTGGATATTTGCGTTGAATATCTCCTTATAAATGCAAATTATTTAGCCTAGTTAGAAAACAAAATACAATCATGAGTTTCAAATCTTATGTTTTGTAGTTTTTTCTTCTTTTTTCCTCTGAAAAAAGTATCACTGCTTAGGGATGATGAATTACTCGTAAGAGCAATATATAACAGAGTTGATGGTGTATTATAAATATAGAAAATAGATTTTTAAAACTGAGACTTCATCTGAGTGATATCTATTTAGTAACAGCTCAAGTAACAATTGTTGATTTAACGTGCCATTTAAAAGAAGAATTCTTCTGGACAGCAGTGGAAAACTACTACTAGGACAGCTTATTGCTTGATCAGAATCTATGTAAAATAACTTAGAAGCAGAAAGAACATATATTTGATTGATACTGGTTTTCTAAGTTATTGCATTAGAGATTTCTCTACTAAATAAATTTGTGGTTTTGCACTGTGTTATTGTGTATCTGTATTTAATTTAGTAACTTAGAAAAAATATTTACTAAAAAATAGCATTTTTTTACATTAAACCTCTGACAGTATTTCCGATTAGATTCTGTTCTGAGCCTCTCAGTATTTTTCCCCACAGCAGAGAAAAGACTTAAAGGAGGAAAGTTCTCAAATTGATCTCCAGAAAGAAGGCTTATAATTTGACTGCTATCATTAATTTTTAACTGATAACCAGAGAGAGGGTGTAAAAAGAAAATTAGAAGCTGCAACAGGCCTAGGTTTTTGGAAACTTCAGTGCTTCTACTGTGACCCTATTTCCTGTATGCTCAAAATGGTTCCTCATAGGGCCTCAAAAAGGCAATGTTTGTCAACGTTTACACAGTACTTCTTACTCAAGGTTTTAAATCTCTTCAAAACACTTAAGTAAATCACAGAGCCTCCCTGCTATGTATGGTAATTGTATTGTTTGCATTTACAGATAGGGAACATAGGGAGGTTAAGTGATTTGCCTGTGGTGTACAATCCGAGTTTGTCTCTTGGCTTGGATTAGAAAAGAGAAAAGGATGGCCCTTATCACAGTGACTGGGAACACCAGGACTAACCAACAGATCTAGGATTGCAGGATGTTTACACCTTGGAAGCTTATACCTCCCCCACTGAAATACCAATTAAAAATAGGTAAAATATAGGTGAAAGCACTCATAACTTAAAATGAGGCACCATATAACCCAATTTGCTGTGCCTTCTAGTTTGCTTTTGGCTCAGTTCCTAATCTTGTTTCTCACAAGAGAAACTCCTACCGTGAATAGCTGCTCCTTAATAATGGCATATTACCTCACTGATTAATATTTGTTGGACTCTTTGTCTAATTATGGCTTCTGACAGCCTCTTTAATTACTATAATATGAGGTTTAACTTAAGCAAAATATTTCAGTTGAGTTTAGCAATGCTTTGCAACTTAATTCTGTACATGGAGAACAGCAGCTGGCTATGGGGAGAGAGGAAAACAGTGTTCCTCCTGAAAACAGGACACATGTTTTTGAATGATAAGATATGTTAGTATTTCTGTTTCAGAATCAAAAGATGTAATACCGAGGCTTTACAGAAGCTGGGAACTCTGAAACCTGAGCCTAGGGAATAGCTGCAGTGAACGTGATTAACAGGATAAAGGGGAGCTCTATGGAGTGCAATTCAGGATGTTGGTGTGTACTTACTAATTGAAATGGAGAGACAGAATTAAAAGCCTATGATTATTAAGGCATGCCAATATCTTGAAGGACTTGCTGCTAGTTCTTCAAATGAATGTGCAGAGAAACACTGGGGTTGTTTTTCTTGGTGGGAAAATATCCTAGTTTTTCTGTCATTTGTGTTATAAAGAAAAAGGTGAAATATGAAGGTAAGATTTTTTTGAAAAATTAATCACAGTTTTTTTTCTTTCCAGGATGTCCCATTTTAAAGCAGAATTTAGATTGTGTTCATGTTTATGGAATATCTTGGTGGAAAGTACAGCAATACTTGGTTTTTTTATTTGTTTGGTCATGAACGTAAACATGCACACAAGGTAGAGTATTAAATGTAGGGTACCAGACAAGGATAAATTGGAAGATTCTCTAATAATGTGACCTGTCAACTGTGTTTCTCAGTTCTCCATTTGTATGTCTCCAGTGCTATTTCCAAATGTCACACCTTAATTTCCTCTCCTTTTGCAGGGAAATGCTTGCGAGCAATCCTTTCTCTTGACTATTAAGAATGATAAACCCATTAATTATTATTTAAAAAAAAAATTTGTGTGTATCAGGCCTGTTAAATCAGGAATGAAGTCCTTGAAGTCCAACCTGGATTTTCTTGCTTTATATACCTTGTATTTACAGTAGACTTGAAGCAGCAGCTATTGAGCACACTGTATCCATGCAACAGAGGACTTGAATGCTTGCTTGGCATAAAGTTTGATATATAATATATTATACTTCTCATTTCTCCTGAACTCAAAAAACTTTTTAGACTTTGTTTTTCTCCTTTGAAATTATTTATTTCAATTTACAAAAGCAGAAGCATGTAATTTCTGAAATGCTCATGCTTCATTGTATGTAGTAAGACATGGGAATTCAGTTATGGGAAAAAGTTTTCCTACAAGATTTAAGAAAAGAATTTTTGCATTATGCTGATTTATTTTGGAGTGTAATGTTTTATGCTTTCACCCTAGCAAACTGATTCTAATTTAGATGAAAGATTGTGTAAGAGATAAAATTCTTGTATAATTTAAACTGCCTGATAATGTACTGTGGCCTCCAAGAATTCAGTCCCAAACATGAAGCATTGATTTAAAAAAGACATTTAAATAACCCCAATCATTTTCAAAAAAAAGTACCTGCAAAAATTTTTAAGCAGTTGAATAAGATTTCTTTTTTAATGTACAAATCAAACTACTTTAGTGATAATATTTATGCTTAGATTTTGATACAGATTGCAATCTCTCACATGTTATTTATTTGTTTGTGTCAATTGCCTGTTGAATCTCATGTAGAATAGGTGACAGATAATTATTGAACTAATAAAAGTGCTCTCTACAATGTTAAGTGGGGAGGATACAGTAACTTACAGTTTCCTAATCTCCACAGAAACCTAACTTGAATTCAACTACTAATTTCAAAAGCAAACATCGCTCTATTGTAGAAGTTTCCTCAATGAGTTTGTGGGACAAAACCGTGTGTCCTTACGCCTCAGGATAGGCAGCTGTCTCTTCACCTAAGGAGGAAAAAAAAAAAAAAAGTTTTGCTTATGGTTAACTTGTCCAGTATTCTCTGTGATAGTTGTTTCCACAATGAAGCAAAAAGAGCCCTCAAATATTTAACAGTCACCTTGCAATATTTCCCAGCAGCATCATTCCTTCGTGGCTGAAAGTTCTACTGTACAGAAATAAGTAGATATTCAATAGGGTCTTACTTCAGCACTCATGAAATTGCATTCTTAAAATGCTGAAGTTTTCTTTGACTTCCTACTATGTGTGGTGTCAATAGCTTTATCCTTTACGAATAAAAAAAGCTTTCATTCAGCTTTTAAATGGCAAGAAATTATAAGAGAGAGGGTTATAGACCAAGGTCTTGGATTCATATTATTTATGTTCTCATGAATTTATCAGACTACTTTCGCCCCCCTGCTTTGGCTAGTAAGCGTTGATCTTTAATAGTTACCTTGTTCCTGGCATTAATAGGTTTTATTTCTTTGGAAAGGTCATTCTTGTTGTAATGTCACTGTTAACACAAGGGAGCCTGTAAGCTTTAGAGATTTTTCTTTATTGTGATGTGCTCAAAAATGTTCAACTACTTGCTGTCTTTCCTCTAGGGCACACTTTTTTTTAAACTCAGAAGAGTAAGTACAAGTTCTTTTAAATTTTTGACTGTGTTCTAGCAATTCATTTAAAATACTCCTCAAGTAGCTACTGGCACAACCAAAAAGACCAGAGTTTTTTTTTAATTTTTTTTTCATCCTTTTCTATTTGAAAGAGTCATAGAATGGTTTGGGTTGGAAGGAATCTTGAAGGTCATCTAGTTCTAATGCCCCCACGATGGGCAGGGACACCTCCCGCTGGAGGGAGTTGTTCAGAGCCCCGTCCACCCTGACCTTGAACACCTAAAGGGAGGTGGCATCCACAGGTTCCCTGAGCAACCTGTTTCATTACCTTGTCATCCTCATTGTGAAGAATTTCTTCCCAGCATCTGGTCTAAACCTTTCCAATTTAAAGCCATCCCTCCTCACCCTATCACTCCAGTCCCTTGTAAGAATTCTCACCACAGCCTTCCTTGAGGTCCAGTTGAGGTTCTGGAAGGCTGCTGTAAGTTCTCCTTGGACCATTCTCTTCTCCAGGCTGAACAACACCAGCTCTCTCAGCCTTTCCTCATGTCAGAGGTTGCTCCAGCCCTCCGATTATCATTGTATTTATTTATTTATCTATTTATTTATTTATTTATTTCTAAATTACTCTAGGAACTTGAAAATTACTGCCTAATTGTAAATAAATGCACAGGCCCTTAGCTGGTAAAATGAGCAGTGATACAACAGCTTGGATCATGTCAATTAAATTAATTAAAAATATATATGGTAACTGTCCTACGAGTAATAAGGTAAAATTAATGTTCTTCAGTAAAAGAAAAATAAAATCCCTTGAAAACCATCATTGAACAAGTGTAAAAGCTTATAAATAATGTCAAGAATCAGTTTTGGAATTTCATTCTAGGCTGAAATGTTAAATTATACCATAAATCCTTTGCATAAATCAATCTCTGCTAAAACAATTAAAAAAATGTACATATATTTGAATATATATGTGCAATATAGAATCACATATATCTTTTTTTCATTTCATTCAAGTATTTTTTTCTTCTCTGGTTGTAGTTATTTTTAAGTTGATCAGTTATTATTTTTTCTAATAAAATTGGTAATGTTGGCTGATCACGTTCTGTGAGAAGTTAACTAGGGATAGCAATGCTTTACTTTGACAGGTGTACATGGGGTGAGGGGGAAGAGCAGCATGAAAGGGCTTTTTACTTTACATTATTTTACTGCAGTGTAATTATGTAGCTCAGCTTAATGGTTTAATCTATGATCTATAGAAGCATGTCTCTTAAGAAGCTTGAGCTGCCAAATAACAAGTAATCTACTTCTATTTTCCTTCATGGAATTTATCATGGGTTGCGAGATAAAGACCGAATAGGTATTATGTGTAAGTGTGGTATATTGTCTAGGACAACTTAGTGCAATTCCAATGACCTCAGTTTGTACAACCAATCAAGGCTTAAATTCCAACACTACACCCCTGTCTTTACTTTCTTGATGATGAACTGTGTATTCACTACACGATCTTTTAAGGCTTTCCTCTACCTTATAGGCATAAGTTAACATGCAGGTGAGCATTTTCTGGTTTGTATTTTCTTTCATGCTCTGCTGACTTCTAAACTTAGTTCTATCCCCTAATGATGTGTTATGTGCATGATGCAACAATACTTTAAATATCTAGTTTTCTTAGTTAGCTAGAAGGAGTTTTCTTAGATTTATTTTATATACTGAAATTATTCATGTCCCTAAGCTTTACCAATCAGCTAAACATGATGAGCACATAGTGTGGTCTATGTCACTATGTATCACCTACATGATAGTTTTCTGAGACTGTATAAACCTTATTGTCTTATTATTTTTTTATGATTCCCTCTTGTAACACTTGAAAGTACTGGACAGTTTCAGCAGTAGGTTCGTAGGCTGAGCTGTTAAGTGTCAAGTTCAAAGGAGTTTCATGAAAATGAGAAGTTGATGAGAAGGTGCAGAATATATTGACATCCCCACTGAAAAGAAGATTGAGATAATTAATAGGTCCTGTCCTTTCTGAAACAGAATCTACCCGTGAGCTTGTGTTTTTTAAAACAGAAATCAGCAGGAAGCCAGTCTTTGGAACTATTTATTTTAATGATATCATGCTACTATGGCTCAGAATGATTTGTAGTTAAAAAAAAAAAAGGAATTATTTGTTGTACAAAGTTAGCTCCACATCACGTAGTTAATGTGATGTGGAGGTAACTTCGTACAAAAAATAATTCTCTGAGTCTTGTTCTACAGAATATATTGTCCTCTTCCTGAAGCTAAGTAAAAACCTGCCAAAATTGCTAGATGGGTTTGCATTAGGCTTCTTGCCGTGTAAAAACGTAACAATTTTTATTATAAGTTTTTGGATGTTAGGATTGTTTTTGTTCAGTACCTTTGCTTGAATACATGTATTTACTTGAAAGTATTCCTTTTTTAAAATTTAGCATTTGTGACTGTAGGTGAAGGTCAGAAAATATTCCATAAAGGTTTTCTTGAAGCTGAAGAAGAGATGCTTCCTTTTTTCTTTGTAATTTTGAGTTCTGTGGGTTGTTTCCTGTTTTTGTAATGTTTCAAGGTGACAGCGGTGTGCGTGTTTAATACTTAGAACTGTGCTATTTTTTAAAATATTGTTTTTAGCAAGCTAATTTTTGGGTTTCACTTACCAGTGCAAAAGACAGATGTTCAGTGTTATACTAAGTTCAGTTTTGCGCTGCAGTAATAATTACTTTATACTATTACTGTGTGGAGTCTAAGGAAAACGATAGATGGAAGGTTGCACCTTTTTTGATAATGATCAGACTGCTGGAAAATTAAACATATATCATATTCCTTATAGTTTCCAGCCATCCTATCCAAAACCCACTATCTGCTCTAAGAAATACGATTTTAATTTTTCTCTAATGGCTTTTACCACACTAGTGTTTTCCTGCTTGGGATGACTTTGCCCCATGCAACCGCATGTGAAATGTTTTAAATATATTTAAACAATTCTTAAGTTTTTGTTTACTCATAGACCTTCATATTTTCATTCATCTAAGTGTTTCATGAAATTTACTGCTGGAAAACAGGATTGACCTATTTAGTTCATTAGGTGATAACTAAAATATTTGGTTTAAGCAGATCTTTGAACAGGTTCTTGTAAAGCTATTTAGTTCAGCAATTGGCTACTTTGCAATATAACCAGATTAGAGCTCTGACTTTTAATGTTTCTTCTTTATGACTCTTTCAGTGGTACAGGAGCACTATGGAAGGGTTCACTTGCATTATTCTATGCCCTAAAAATGAATTTGCTATGTGGCTTCTCTAAACGGGGTAAACAGTTGTAATCTCATTCCAGTAGTGTTTGAGTTTCTGCAAAATATGGTCACATTTTTCATAATGCCTACAAAAAATAAGCTTGGAGCCCAACCCATCCACTCATCTCAGGAATTAATCATGATGGGTGGTAGGTATTTTCTTGTTAAATAGTTGAGTTATTTAGAATATTACTTATTTTGACCACAAGAAACATGTTTTGGCCTCTATTATTCATTGTTAAAAAACAAGCCAAGATGATAGTTATTGCCCAGATTACAAAAATCTGGATCATGTTCAGATGAGTTTCATAAATGAAACAGCAAATTGATCCTGCTTGCTGAGCCACACAAGCGCAAAGCATCTTGAGTCTGGAAACCACCACCTATCAGCAACCCGAGTCTTGGTTAATGAGCTTCATTCAGAGAGAAGGTTAAACCTGGGGTCTGCACTGTAAGATGACTACCACTTGTCAGCAGAGTCGGTGCCCATATGGTCAGAAAGGGCATAGCTAGATTCAGCAGTACATGAGGGTTTGCATCTGTGTTTGTATTTCATAAAGACTAATCCTGACTTTGTTTGCAAAAGCTGCTTAACATTGTTGTAGCAGAATCTCTGCTGATGTCAAATTTTTCTGCTCTTTGTGTGTTACTGAATTTTAGAATGATTGTGATACATAAGAATGATAAGAATTTAAAATGGAAAGGTGGAATTTTTAGGAAGAATTAGGCAACATAATCAGGTTTAAGGAAATGTTAATATTACTTGGCAGACTGTAGAGATCACTTATCTGGAATGTTTTGTGTATTTTGTACATGTGCAAACTTAAACAGGCACAGTGAAAGGTTACTGAGATGATCAAAGAAATGTTTCCATATAGGAGAAGACTTAAAAACTTGGTTTGTCTAGCTTAAGAAATTGAAGAGTTAGAGAGGAGAAAGGTTAATTAAGTTATGAGACAAGATTTGTAGAAGAACAAATGACTTTAAATTGACCGTGAATGAATTTATTCTTGAAGCTAAGAAATGACCACCAGAATAAGGGTCTGGAACTGTGGAAAGCAGGAAGAATTATTTCTGAATGGGATCGAGAGATCCAACCAGGAAACTGTATGTTGGGTCTGCCTGTGACCACACAAGTAGTTCCTTCCAGGCTTGTCTAAGTCTTTGTTTGGTTCCCAGCTCAAGAGAATTCTAAGCTAGCTCATATTCAGATACATGGAAGATGTATTCATAAGAGTTTATTAAAAACCTTAATTTTAGTGTGCAGTTTCATGTCAGCTTAACCAGATTAAATGCAGACGGTTCCACAATTGCATGCACGCTGGCTTTTGCAGAGATACTTCATGACTTGATTCAGGGAGCAGATGTGACTGGAAGAGCAGACACAAAAAAAAAAAAAAAAAAAAAAAAAGATTGGTTTCCAAGTAGATCAATACCCAAAGAGAGGTGAATCATCACAGTACTTCAAGCAAAGGTGCAGTGAAATCAGTCCCATACTTTCTAGTACACTTCTCATAATATTCTTCTTGACTCTAAGCAGTCTGACCTCTGGAGTTACGTTTGGCTCTAAACGGATCCCAGCTTCATATCTCAACAAACTGATAGGTCTTCTTCCAGAGATCCTGAATTTCAGAAGGAAAGTAACTGGCTGTTCAGACACTAGTGCTGGCAAATTGCTTCTTAAATAACTTGAGAAGATTTCCATTGTCATGGAAGATGCATGCTTTTTTACTGGGTATGTGGTAAAATACTTTTAATAAACACACATTCGCAAGGAAAGTGCTCATAAAAAGAAAGTTTCTGTGCTAGATAGTCTCACGAAAGAGTTTGTCATATTTTTTTTTCCAGTTAATGGATGCCTACTGCAGTCACACTGCTTAGTGACAGGAGAACTGAATATATTTAAACCAATAAAATCATTCTAATTTGCATTTTCATAGCCCACCCTTCACTATTTCAAGTGTGACTTTCAGTTTTAGGACAGAGCTATGTGGTAAATGGATACGTAGGCCCTTTAAAAGAATATTTATCATCCTTGCAGAATCTTGGTGCCAAATCTTAATAGCATTTCTTACAAAAATGACTCGAATTCACTATAAGATTCCTAGGTAGAACTGTAGATGTCATGAATACAATTTCTGAACCTGTCTCCTGATAAAAAGAAGAGAAGTTGAAGCCTAAACCCATTTTCCCTCTAAAAAGAAAATATTGAATAGAAAATTCCCAAACTGTAGTGCTCTAAAGAGCAAATTAATGCGTAACAACTTTGTTTTATTTAATTTAGTCACTTTTGGAGATAAATAATTCAACATACCTTTATGCAATATTAAAATAGCTTTGTTAATTATGCCAATCAGAAGATAAGTTATTCAGGTTTTTGAGGGTTTTTTTCTGTTCCAATTGATGTTTAAAAAATACAGAAGACAAGGAGAACTCCATGTCCAGTATGTATGTGATTTGATGAAACAATTGCCTTGGGACCTGCTGACACTCTAATTGGAGTCTGCATAATGCAGAACCAGAACCTTACTTAAAGCAGTGCTCTTCTGTTTTAAGTATCCCTCTGTTAATTTCATTTAAATAACTCATTTAAATCTTTGTAAAAAAAAAAAAAAAAACCTAAAATCAATGAATACTTATTACTGACTTCAGTGAAGGCAGGATCTCATCATCTCTCTGCAAATCACTCTGTATGCTCCTTATTGCTTGGGTTTTTTTTTTTCCTGATACTTGCTCTCTATGAATTTTTGTGGGTCTAGTGTTGCAGCACCTGAAGATGGAAAGGGTTTTAAGATTCAAAGGTCTTGATCTGCATGATAAAAATATTACGTCATGTGCAGTTTCTTTCAGTGTTGGCAGTTCTTTTCATTCTGCTTACTTCTTTTCTTCTTGGTGTTCAGCTTTTAGGATCATCATATTTTATATGAAAATATTAAGTTTTCATATGCAAAATGAAAGTTTCTAGTTTTCATACATCTAGAGAAAAGCTTAGAAGTAAAAATTTTCAATACTTCCTTCCAAGTAAATGAGTTGAAGGAGCCCTAAAACTGTACTTCTAACGAAACCTCAACAAAAACTCCAAACTTCATTCCTTAGGAAGATGTCTCCCAATTTTTTAACTTCTGGGATTATTTGTACTATTAAAATTTTGTGTTATCTCTATTTTAGCTATTATTTTGTGAAATTTTAGGTTGGTTTATTTGCATATCAAATTACTCTCTTGAAGTTAAAGGTAGAATACTGCCCTGTGAAATGAAGGGCTTTTTGCATTTATTGTATGTAAAATTCATATCTAGTCAGATGACTTTCACACATGTTGCATATACTTTCTTATTTAAAGAAAGTCATACACAAGGATGAATTCCACACCAGAGGAATGCTTGCATTTTTGTGTTTACAAAGTTCATCTTGTACAGGTAGGGTTAATGGAAATATGGGAGCTTTTACAGTAGAAGTTGAGAAAATTAATTTCCGGGGCCAGCATGCAGCCAACCAAGCTGTTGCTTCATGTGATGAAACTGAGTAAATCAAAACCATATAAAGAAGTTGAAATTCTGTAGGAAGGTAATTCAGAGCCAAAACTTTCAGTTACCAGCAGAAAAGGTAGAAGAACCCTGGATTTTGAGGTGTGGTAATCGTAGAATCATAGAATAGTTTGGGTTGAAAGGGACCTTAAAGATCATCTAGTTCAACCCTCTGCCATGGGTAGGGACATCTCCCACCGGATAAGGCTGCTCAAGGCCCATCCATCCTTGTCTTGAACATGTCCAGGGATAGGGCAGCCACAGCTTCTCTGGACAACCTGGGCCAGGGCCTCACCACCCTCATGGTGAAGAAATTCTTTCTTGTGTTTAGTCCTAAATCTACCCATTTCCATTTTATTCCCATTACAACAAACCTTTGTGAACAGTCCCTCTCCAGTTGTCTTGTAGTCCCTTTAGGTACTGGAAGGCAGCTATAAGGTCCCTCAGAACCTTCTCTTCTCCAGGCTGAACAACCCCAATTCTCTCAACCTGTCTTCATGTGGGAGATGCTCCAACCCTCAGATCGTCTTTGTAGCCTCCTCTGGACCCGTTCCAAAAGCCCAAAGGTGCCTTAATGTTAGGGGTTTTATTAATTTCCTCTGCAGTATGCTATAAAATTGCTATCCTCTTTTGCTTTTCAATCCATATTCTATATGAGCAGTTTTCATTGTAAATGTTGAGGTCATTCAAGGTCACCAGTGTGTGTGTGCTGTTTTCTTAATGAAAAATAAAGGTGTTTCATAGGCTTGAAGCATCAGAAGTACAATTGTAGCCCAGTGATCAAAGTTGCACAGAAGTTATCTGAACTAGTGACACTTTGGTATAGTGACTGGCAATAAATTCAGAAAGAAAAATGATCAGGATAGGAAAAATGTATCTTCACTCTGTGTGTTTCTGAAAAGCAGTAGGCTATGGAAAAAAATGATTTTGCTTGTTAGTGAATGTAGGCTCTGTAGGTCTGAATAGTCATGACTCCTCAATTTTCTTTTCAAACTTATACCCCTTCAGATGTTCATAAACAAATGATATTTGCTGCATCATTTTCATATTCTTTCAGGACTGAGTGTGCTTGTAGTGCTGGGTGAAGTAGGTGACGGATCCTTTTACACTAATAACCTAGTACTTACTTGATTAGATATATGAACAAAATTTATATATTCTGAATTCTACATATAACATTTAAATATTATTTTCAATGTATTTAGTTGAAGTATTTAGGCAGCTATCAGGCCTTAAAACCTTTTATTATGTATATTAAAAAAAAAGAAATCTGCATGGTGCTTAAGTTCAGAATGTATTCTGCTTCGAACAGTATTCTTTTTGCCTTCTACATATGCTTATATGGCTTATTTTTTCAAGGTATTTTTAAAGACTTTTTTTCATCAAAGTGAAGAACCTCAACAGAAATTATTTTAATGAGATAGACATTTAGTTTAACAGAAGAAGCTTCTTCATGAGAAAAATAAATTAAAAGAATAATTGGGCTTTTAAAAGACAATTAATTAAAAACTGTGTGGTGACAAATTTAACATCTTGTCTGATGTCTTGAGAAAAAGAAAGCGTCTGGAATTGCACAAGTCGAATAAAATGTTCCATTTCACAGCACGGCTGAGCCCGAGTCTTGTAATTATTTCAGAGGGAGTAAAGGTCATTTTCTATTTGCTACATCTGTATTATGTGAGTCTTCTGTACCAGGCTTACAGAAGTTAACTCATGACCTATTTAGATTGCTCAGATTTCAAAGTCAACTTATGCTGTCAGAAATCTGATAAAGTAGACGTATTCCCTTCTCTAAGTACTAACATAAATGATGTCCAAAGCAGGCTTTTTATTTATAGCTTTGTAAGACAAGAGTTTCAGCTTTCAGATGCCAGTAGCTGGGAGATCAGAATATGATTTGTCTCTTACTTGCTGTATTATTCCTTTAGGAAGAGAGTTGTTTGCAGTTAAATTTTGGTGCATACTGCTTGGGCTATTTTTCCTGATGTGGACTTGTTATATAACTTCGGTTGTTGCTTGTATCTTGAGTTTGGTAGAATTTTTTCTGCTGTGACTGCATTTTTATGCATATTCATTCAGTAACAGTATGAGTCAGAAAGGTACTTTAAAAATGCACCTGTGCATACAGAAAATGTGTGTAGTAAATGCTTGTGTTTCTTTCTGAGCATATGACCATTTAAATGCATTTCAGACTATTTTTTTTAAAATGGTAATCAGATTTTAGAAAATTTTAAGGGCAGGTTCTGAATAAGTCAGCTCATATATGCAGGTGTCTCATACAAGAAGACAGAAGGGGATACGTCCAATTCTAAACCTCTATAGAGTTCAGAATCTTCAATAAATTCAATATATCAATGTCAATAATTGAATGAGGGATTAGGTACTGTGGCTTTAGCCTTTGTCAGAAAGGTAGCAGTTATTTTGATATATGGAAGTGAATAGCAATCAAGTGTATTGCACATTGCTTGGTGTATTACCTTAAGACTTTATATTCTTTCTTGGTTAATCCTTTAAAGGGATGAACATATAGCAGGTCGGGATGGAAGGCAAAGGCGTCCATCTGTTGCATTTGACTACTGCCAGCTTAATTGTCATGAAATATTCTGGCTGTTTCTCAGAGTCTGCTAGCACTTCTAGCCAAGCTTTTATAGCAAATGTCAGTGACATGAAACAAATGATCCAGCAGTTTGTTTCAATAAGAACTGATGCAGGGCAGGTGGGGCATTGCTGTTCTTGTTTAGAAACGTGGTTACATAAAACTTATAGTGAGTGTGAAGCGCATGAAGTGAGGGAGCAGATAACTTACTGCTCTGGTTTAGTGAATAGATTGAGTATTAGTTAAGTGGGAAATGCAGTTTTGAAAATGCCGTTTTACATGCATAGGTTGAAAAATACAGATTTGTGTTTTCCTACTTTTAAATTTGCCTCCTTTTGCCTCTGTCTAACCTTTTAAACTTTTTAGTAATTTGTACTTGATGTCTTCTTGGACATTTCTATTCCCATGGTCTCTTTTGCTGGTTGAAATAGCTGTTCATGTTGTTGTTTCTATTTTGGGGTAGAACACAAAGCTTCAGAGACTGAGATTAGCATTGTACCTCTTTCCGAATAATTTTATTTTGCTTCAAAGCTTCCTGCATTTATAAGGTGTTCCTATGGTATTAGGGAACTCTGACCACGTATGGACAGTGACATGAACTGTACTCCACTCTTAACCTTCAGATCCACCTCTACTATGATGCACACATTTCATTTTCAGTCTTCCCTTGGTGTAAACAAGCTTTTGACTACACAGAAAATGGAAAAAACTGTGGCCCAGAGAGGAAGAAAAAAAATCAAGCCAACAGTTTACATTAGTCAGCAAAGTTCTTTTATAAAGGACACTTATGTGATTTGAAGCTTCGCCCTTGAATGAAGGATTCCTTCTGTAATTCAGTGATAAACTTTGTGAAACTAGGTTTGGAGACTGTAAATTATCAATTTACTGCTTAGTTTAAGCATATATTTAAACTTAGCTGTAGTCATCAGTGATTTTAGAAATATTACATTTAGTAGTCTGAACTGAACCTTGAAAGCTACTGTTTTGCAATTTCTATACCAGCCTACGTATATAAAACCGGAAACCTTTAAGTAAAAAAATTGTCTACCAAGATTTGAAGGGGAAGTATGATGTGATGGGTATTTTGTTTTATGAGCACAGAGCCTAAAGCTGGTATGATCCACTGAAGCCATTGTGATGGATGAAGGAGTGAATGTTAAAAGTATGTTTCCCCTTTTTCCTCAGGTTCTGCTGCTTGCATGTGCAGAAGATTTAGAATGTGTCCCTGGATTCCAGCAGAAGGTTTTTTATATTGAACAGCCATTTGAATTCACAGAGGACCAGCCAGTCCTGAACTGTATGTTACTTTCATATATTACTGTTGTACAAAAATCAGAACTACTTGTGTTCATATCACTTCTGCCATCTATCAAAAACTTCTTTGTTTTTAATATTACTGTAATTCTGTCTGGGTTCTCCTGTGTTAATCCTACATCTTCCACGTATCACAGAGAGTAAAACACTTTGTAAAAAACAAAATATATAGAATCAATTAGGACAACACAAATATCTTTCCTATAATCTTGGAAATTGGGGCTTTGCTATTAACATCTCACTGTTAATTCATCTCTGCAGCTCAGATATGTAAGTTTATAGCCTAGCAGTTTCATTCAAAGCTGGTGTCTGAGCCTTTACATGAAATTCAGAGGAGGCTGGATGGAGAATGTAGACATCAGTGATAACAAATTGTTACTACATGTGCATATAACTGGGATGTGTGTTGGCAATGAACATGTGTCGCATTATAAAATCAAATCTGACACCATATATTCAGATCATTAAATAAAAGGAAATGTGACTATCTTTCAGTCCTGGTTACTCAGGTGCTTTAGTCCCTAAGTGTTACAACTTGTTCATCCAATTCTGTGGCTTTAGAACTTCAGGACTGTCAAACTAAGACAGCACCTTATCCAATGGTCACTGATTCTGAAGGTTTCAAGACAGTAAGCACTGTTCTAGGTAAGAAGCATGAGACAGTAGTGCTTGGCATCTACGTATGATATCTGGATCCTACAGTGTGGTATATAGTGAAAACTTGGTGAAACCAAGAAACGCAAAGGAATGTTATTTAATAAATGCACACATTTCACATCTCAGTTCTTTGCAGATACTATTATTATATATTGATATATTATCACTGTTACGCAGGTTTGCATGAAGGTGTGTTATCTGTGCGCTCTCATTCTTAAAATAACACATATATCAAAATGAAATGTCAGAATTAATTGCTAGTGTCTATTGAAATGACTCCTTAGTTTAAGTCATCCAGCCTTTAATTGGGGCAAACTTTTAGGGTAACACTTTCAGTCTAAGCGTTTTGGTAAGCTGCCTAGTCTGAATTGCGTTTTCAGAGGAAACTTAGGTCATGAGTAGAAATGCCATTCAGAGATGTGAGATGAATATTAAGTTCAAAAGAGATTTCAAACTTCTGTTTTCTTTGAGCAATTTTGTTTTTAGAATAAGAGATTAACCATGCAGGAATGATGTCTTTTAAAAGTAGAAATTTATATAACTTGGGAAGTATAATAGATTTAATAAGCATGCAACGTTGAAAAACTATGTAACAAATAGCAATACTAACAAGCTAATGTTGAATTGAATGAAAAGAACCTTTGTTGTATTCTTTGGCTGCTTCTGGATTTTGAGGTTGTAGTGTGGCTGGACAGATCTGCTGATTTGTGTTTGTCCTCCTGAATGCCTAAAAGTTGAGTTGGTTAAACCAAAACTGACTGGTCTGCTCTATGCTGGCCCAGTAAATTACACTGATGTGAAACTAGCACAGTAATTAAGATGCTATCATTAATGTGAGGAAGAGGGATGAAAAGGAGGAGACTTCAAAATGCCTGGAAATAATTTTCAGAATTAAATTATTTTAATAAACAAACACTAAATTGGCTTAATGTGTAATGTCTGACAAAGGCAGGCTGTTGATGCATGCTCCTAGTTAATTCAGTCACTCAAACAGTATGGTCTTCATGCAGCAACGTTAAACCTATGCACAGTTTCTCCGTTTTAGCTGTCAACAAAATTGATGTTTTTAATTGTCTGTTTGAATATGCTTTGCATGCTCTTACATCTTTTTGTATCCATTACCCAACAGTGGTGTAATTTTAGCAGTTGCGTTGCAATATGAGGCTCACTAGTGCTATGTAAATGAATAGAGTGGATATGCAAAACAGGCCTATAACAGTGATTGCTTTACTAGTCCTTTAAGCCAAGGAGCTCCTTAATTCTTTTCTGAAATGCAATGAAACGATCTTTTTCTTTTCATTGTTAGCATCTCCCTTATAATTAAATGTATGTTGTGGCTGGTTCTTATGTATTTATTACTTCTAAATATGTCCATGTTAATATTATTTTTACATTTACGTATAATCCCCTATGACCAATTTTGTGGCTTTCTGTGATGGGGTAACTGCAGCAGTGGACACGAGTAAGCCAACAGACATAATCTATCTAGACTTCTGTAAAGCCTTTGAGGTGGTCCCCCACAACATCCTTCTCTCTAAACTGGAGAGATATGGATTTGATGGGTGGACTATTCAGTGGATAAGAAACTGGTTGGATGGTTGTATTCGAAGAGTAGTGGTCAATGGCTCAAAGTCCAGATGGAGATCTGTGACACGTGGTGTCCCTCAGGGCTCTGTACTGGGACAGGCGCTGTTTAATATCTTCATTGATGAAATTGACAGCGAGATTGAGTTCACCTTCTGGAAGTTAGCAGATGACACCAAACTGAATGTTGTAGTTGCTATGCTGGAAGGATGAGATGTCATCTAGAGGGACCTGGACAGGCTGGAGAAGTGGGCTGCTGAGAACCTCATGGGGTTCAACAAGGCCAAGTGTAAGGTCCTACATGTGGACTGGGGCATTCCCCATTTTCAGTACACGATGGGGGAATGACATGATTGAGAGTTGTTTAACAGAGAAGGACTTGGGGGTGCTGGTTGATGAGAAGCTTGGCATGAGCTGGCACTGTGTACTTGCAGCCCAGAAGGCCAACTGTATCCTGCACTTGAAATATAGAAGCAATTAACATAAAGGCGTTAGGTGATGTGCTGTGAATACTAAACTGGAGAGTACGCTGCCAGTGATTTAAATGTCAAAACAAAGGAAGTTTTTGACCCTTATATGAAATGCTTTAATTTGAATGCTAATTAATGGCTGACCTCTTCAGTCTCTTACCTGAAAGACTGCAAGTTTCAGAGCTTGGGCAGCTTTAAGATCAGTTCTTTGTCAGTCTGTATTTGGGTACTTTTTTATTCTGTGGATTTTAACAAATACTTTTCTGTTTAACCATATTGAAAATCTTTATTTACTCATATGATGGGAAATATATTACTCTGCTTATCATTAATGCTTAAAGGCAGTTCTGTTGTTGATCAAAGCTGCAACTTCCAATATGATCTTTTTTTTTTTTTCAGCTGAATAATGCCTCTTCAAAGATCAGAGACCATTCACACTATTATATCATGTGTGTGCATGGATCACATTTCCTATTGCTTCTCAGACAATGTCATGTGAGACTTGTGATTTGTCATATATGCCCTTACCAGAGATTACCACGAAATTTCACTGTACAAGTGGCCTCTTTCTGTGACTGTTTCATGCTATCAGTAGTAATACTGTTCCTCTCTTTTACTCTGATCCAAACAGTGTGTGTTATCATGCACACTTGATTAATCTCCTTCTGCTTCACTTTTTGCAGCTTGTACAGAGACAGTATAGCAGGCTAATTCATTATACTGAAAATGCCAAACCCTCTATGGAGTTTTAATATATTGCTTATACATTAATGTTAAATATTTATACTGAATATTGCAGTTTTTATGTTACTGGAACTACATGTAGTAGTTGTAGCTTGTGAATAAACGTGTTCATATGAGGTAAGATTTTTTTTACTTAGCAATTTCTTGTAGGGGAAAACTGTCTGGACTTCTGGTTAATATCTAGATAATTATTATTTTACACCTGCACAGGTGTATGTATCTATAGTGCATTCATGTTGAAACATAGTTGTGGTTTTTCAAAATAAAGAAATCTAACACATTTTGAATTCTACAAACATCTTAAAAATACTTTCATTTCCCATAAATCACGCTATGTTAAGAAATGTAATTCTTCAGAAGATGTTGAAAAATGACTTGATTCCTCTGTTGGGTACATAGTACCACTTTCTACAGTAATTCATCCGTCAACTTTTCTACCGAGCTAGTAGAATGCTTTTTATAATCTAAAATGTAGCATGTATTGAGCTTGAATACTAAAGCTTCAGTTCTGGCACCTGGTTATGTGATTAAGACCAGGCATGTGAGACTTGTGTCATACAGACGGAAATATTGGTCAGGATTCAAAATCGGACACCAGGGATATCTTTTAATCCTATCGTTTCCTTGTTAAATGGCTATAGTAAGTCAAACTCACATTACCAAAATTTCAAGAAATATCTGGGGTTATGCCAAATGGTTACAAAATTGTGGATGTAATTTTTAAACTGGGAGACTGGGAATTTTACAACATGTTCATGGAGGCAGAGTGAGGAGGATCTTCAAATGAAAATAACCTTTTGCTCTTAAATAGCTCAGACATTGCTCCTTAATTAAAGTTTGATGTCTAAGTCTTACACAGGGGAAGAAGGTTGTCTGCATGTGTTTTGCAAATGTGTATTGTGACCAAGTAATTCAGAACATCTCAAATGTGAGGCATAACATAATATCACATCATGTATCATCTGTTAAACTGCTTTCTAATGTGACTAAAGCAAAACAAAACAGGAAAAAATATGTTTGCTGAGTGCCAGGTGGTCAGACAGTTGCCTTTCAAACAGTGCATGTCAGCTTGTTAACAGGACTTGGGAGGAAATGAGTTTAAAATAGATTGATTTTTGTAAATATACATTTAATTAAACTAGTCTTTGAAAAGGTAGGACACTAGGCTGAACAACGTGAAAGAATTAATTATTTAACCTCTGAAAAATGGCTTCAGGGCTAAGTCAGCTTTTGTAGAGTTGTGGAAGAAAACCATATGTGCTGGTGAAACCCCTTTTGTAATTATAAATTCAAGGTGGAGGAAGTGAGGATCTAAACTCTCAGTATCTTGTCTGCATTGTTGAGAATAAAGCCATGCAATGCTGTTTTTTTAAAAAAAACAAACCCAAAACAGAGAAGTATCTTTGCAGTGACAGCAAACGCTCCGTTAATGGCTTGGTCTGGATTTTGGAAGGGAAAAGTAGCAGATTATGTGGTTTGAGATTTGATTTGCTTCTGGAGAGTTCCCAAGAACCATGTTTCACACATAATAGTTTTCTGAAATGCAGCTAGACCTTTGGTTAGTTGAAGCATACCAGCTGTTCTCTTGATAATCTAAATCAATGACCAACTGTTCAGTGTTAGCAGGATGGGTCTTCTGCAGTGCAAACCTCTTAGTGCAGTGCAAACCTGGTATTAATAATATCCCAAGGTGCTTCAATGGAAGACTCCTTTGTTCATTTCCAGTTGCTAATTCCAAAACAAAAATCAGACTAAACTGTTACTTCCTAGCAGATTAGTAATGCAGGCCAAGAGGCAGCCTCTTTCTCTGCAGGTGTATAAACGTTTTAGAAGGCCAAAACCTGTCTTTCAGGAAAATGTAGGTAGCTTGGACAGATTCAGCAGGCAAGTAGTCTAAAGCTGATTGCTTTATGGTTGAAAAAATTCAACAGGGTCACCTTCCTGAGGAAATGTAGGGGAGGGGACTGTGCCTTCTGGTTATAATTTAGAGCTGGGGTTGTGCTGAAGAGTCTACAGCATCAGTCTAGCTTTTTCAGGAGGAAACTGTTGTTGATATCTGGAAAACACATGCAGTACAAACTGCTGCATGCAGAGATGTTAATGCATTTCTGTAGTACTTCATTTTGTATTTTCACAGGCCATATTTCTGACAGAACTTTTAATTTGAGGATCTTAGGAAAGCACCATTCAAAAGAATCATGGCTAGCTAACCTTTTCCATTACATTTCAAAGAGTGGTGTGGACATTTAGCAAGAATTAATGGGAGCATGTGAGGTTAAATCTTCGTTTAAACACAGAATCTCATTTAAGTTAATGATATCTTAAAGCAAGCAAGTATTCTTGAAAATAATTGTAGATGTAGTTCACAATTAATTCTTGGCTTTTAGGATTTCTCTCTTCTAATCCAAATCAAATTATAACTTTTCAAATGTAATTATTCTCATGCTTCAACTTACATTTTTTTTCTCTCCTTTTTCTTATTTAAAGCAGTCTTTCCTGGACAGAACAATCTGTCTGCATGTATCAGCTATTGTCTGGTTTAATGGACACATCTCATTTTTACATAGGTTTCTTGTGGCGTGTGATCTCTCAGTCTTGCTTTGAGAATAAGTAACACTGGCAGTAACCTCATGAAGTATTTCAGAAATTTATTAGATTGAGTGATTCTCTCTAGCTGGAGGCTAGTGTTCCTGATTTTTGTCTTATGTCTCTGTTCAGCTTACCCATCTGCACTTTTTCCTCTAGAGAAGGCAAAGAAAAAGGAAGTTTTTATGGAGTGAGCCTGAAACTCCTGGTCATTTTGGGATGACTTTGTGCACATTTGTATGCCTTGTACATACTGCTGCTTCTTGAGCAAACAAGTGAAGCTGTAGATTTTGGAGTGTGTGTCATGTTCTATGATGTGAATATTAACTAAAGTGTTTGCAACTTTTGTTTTTTTTAATCTCTGAAAAAACAGTCAATCTTCGTGATGAGCGGTAGGATTTTCTGTAATTAGAAATAGGCTAAAAAAGGCCTGCTTGACCTTTAACAGAAATATGAAATATCTTTACCAAAGAAATCTTTTCAAACAAGGTGAAAATAAAATTGGGAGCCCTGGGAAAGTCTAAAAGATTTCTATAGCTGTCTAGGTTGTTGCTTTCTAGACAGGAACTACAATTCCAGTACTAGCTTTGATTTTTGTTTCCTTTCTTTATAAAGAAAGATAGATTGATGCAACCTTCTCTGTCTCAGCTGTGGAAATAGCTGAAGCAGAACTGAGGGGCCTTTTAAAGAAAGCAGCAAAACAAAGGCAATAGTAGAGCGGCTTACAGGTAGCTGACAGCACAAAACAAATTCAACACTGAAGTTGTAGCTAGCATTGGTATATCTTTGATGCTTTTGAAGCACTTGCATACATGTACCAGAACTTGGATGCAAGTTGGACTAAAGGAAATTGTAATCTAATCAATACATGGGACCATTCTACAGCTGGTGATTCAGGTTTATTTTATTGAAGAATAAATTACCAAGACCCTTATCAACTCTGATGTGAACACTTTGACTAGACCTAGCTTAATGCGTAAACTGAGTTGTCCTTTCTTGCAACTTTTGTCAAAATACTGAAAAGTAGGTTGTAGAAATGGGTGCACTTTTTATATTTGTATTATATTACTAGATTATAATTTATATTCTCTGCTAACCCTAAGAAACATTGTGTAAATGCATTCAAGCACGTGGGTTTTTATTTACCTTCTTTTGTGTGGCAGTCAATTAGCAGGAACAGAGGATGTGCTCCGGTTTGCTAGAAAACCAAATTGCCTGGTTACAAGTAGGACTCCTGCAGAGTTTATTTAGCTGGAATTTTAATTACAGTGCCAGCTCTGAACTCCTACAATAAAACAGTAGGGAGACCAGTATAATTTGACCTTTATAAAACATTAACACCAATGTATAGAAAAACATAACTTCAACTTTAAAGAATAAATACCGTGGGAGGCAGAATTCAAGGAATTATGAAAATTAAGTGTGCATGTATTTCTTTTTCAAAAGTAAAAATATTAAAGATACGCTAGACTGGACAGCAAAATGATGCTGGTGTGTTTGGTTCCCTGCATCCATCTTCCGATCCTCACAAAAAAAGAGCTGCACAGGTGGCAGAAGCAGTTATGCATGGTTTTATCCTGCTGTAAGGCGTAGAATAAAGGATACCATACAAACCATATGGGGAATGTTGATTGATTAGAGTCTGTTTTCTTGGGAGAGTCAGTTCAGGAAGCTTTAGGTGCCCACTCATTCCCTCTGAATCTCTTCTTCTCGTTCTCCTATCTCTTCTCCCCTGCTGTGTTTCCCAGAGGAGGAAGCATTCCTGACAGCTGTTGTGGATTGTTCCCTGGGCTAAGTGCTCCTTTCTTCTCCCAGTGTCATAAAAAAATGAAGTGGGGATGAAGAAGGGGAATGGAGTAGGGCAGTATTGCCTGAGATGCAAGAGAATGTCAATGCAACAGCACCATTAGAACGTGAAATGAGTAACAGTACTGGTTCCCAGTTGCATACAGCACTGTAAACATTCACAATTACAAACATGTTTTGGGTTAAATCTGGCTAAAATATTGAGATATTTTGTAGCTGCTCTGAGTGTTTTGTAGTTCTGCTTTCATGGAAAAGTGATAGAGTGTACTTCCAGGTCTACCATTGGCTTGAATATCGTTCAAAGCATTCAAAACAAATTCAGACTGAATTGAAGCTGTAAGCATAAGGGTCCTTTAAATTAATTGATTTTTATGTCCCATAATAAAAATAAAATTTGAAGATGTTTGAATGCTGGGTTATGAGTTGCCTCTATGTGACCTAAAACATGTCTTTTTTCATGGCTTATGTCACCTTTATTTTGCAGTTTGTTTGCGAGGTAAAGCACTAACTGCCTAAATCCATTTTTCTTTAATTGTACTCCTGATATTATATTTCATAATACATTATGTTCTAGGTAGCTGTGTTAGTAAGGTGCACCTCCTTCTGTGATGTGTAAGGCTATTATGCAGATATACTGGGGAAGAGATTAAAGAGTAAAAGTGTGTATCAGTTTCTGGGAACTCTCCCAATCTAATGGTTTGCAGGCCCCTTTAAGGTTCAAAGTTGTCTTGGAGAGCTGCCACTCATGGAGTGTCTATATTGCTGTGCGGAGCATTGTGATTCCTATAATTGCTCTGTTTACACTCAAGGAAAGATGTCTTCTGTTGCCTTGGTCCTTGAGGAAGGAGCAGAATGGCTCTTCTATTTCCATATGGAATGCTTGGCTACATCCCTGTTAACCAAAGGGTTTTCTTAGGCCTGAAAGCTTAGGCGGGCCTCATAGAATCCTAAGAGGAGTTCTTTGATTCCTCTGTGTGAGTTTGTGTTCAAAAACAATGTTGGATGCAAATAAAAAATGTGGAGGATAGGAAAGCAGTTATTAAATATTATGGTCAGAGAGCTTCCTAGGGATCCCCTGTGGCTGAAGGAAAGGCCACGAACTCAGTTGTCTGACAAAATCTGTGTTTGGTTGACTAAATACTAATGCTTTGGGAGTTTTTTTTTCCTTTGGTTTTAACATTGGTTTTTCTAGCCAAAATTGATATCCAGTCTGGCTTGTATTTTTGGACAAACAACTCAGTTTTGACACAGAAGAAAATAGGAAATGGTGGTTTTACAATAATATTCTAGAGAAATGAAAGCAGCATTGTGGGAGTTGTACAGTGTAATTTGCAACCAAAAAGCTTGTTTCATTTACATTTTTAAAAGTTAGGTTTGTGACACAGGAAATAGTGTAAAATTATCTTTAATAACAGAGTGGATCAGTTCAGTCTTCTGATTAATAAGAAAATGCAGTGCTCCAAATGTTCTTTTAGATTTGGTGTTTCTTCTGAGAAATGTCAGATCTTATGCAGGTAGGCAGAAGCTTTTTGGCATAATAGAACAATGGCTTCTGTCGACTGTAAATCAAAATAAGAAACTTTATTAAAAAAGATATTATTACTTCTGGCACTCTACTTTTATTCTTTGAGACACTGTCTTTAATAGCTTCTCCAATAATGTTCAAAGAAACTGAAATATAGAAGCTTTAACACTTACATAATAAATTTATTAATCTTAATGCTTCTGGAAATATGTTTTTATAAGTCAACATCATTTCCCAGAACTGTATGATACTAACTACAGTTAGCCCTGATAATTAATTGAAATGAAATTACCTCTATGATGAATGAGTGCTGGACACACTTAACGTAACTCTTTCTGGCGCCAGGGTTATGCTTTAGATTCTGATTTGGCAAGGTACTTAAGCAGCACCTTAGTTTAAGTTCCCTCGGCACTGTATATGGAAATTTGACTTTGCTCGTGTGTACCATATACCTAAAATCTGTTGGCTTCAGGACAAGTTTTTGCTTAGGAAAAGTATTTGCCCTTTGGGAAGGGGTTGGGAATAGAAGAACTGTAAGGTGACTGTGATTCCTTTTTGACCACGCAAAAGGAAAACCATACAGATTTCCCAGAGCATGTTTTCTGTGCTGAAACAGATGATTCTGAGTGATTATGCTCAGAACATTTACATGAGGATTAAATAAGTGATAGTTAGTAGTAAGTGATAAGTTAGTAAGTTAGTGATAGTAAGGTAGTTTGCTTATTTCCATATGAGTGAAGGTTGTTGTTTTGGTCCCTGCTCATCTGAGTGCTTATACTTTTTTTTTAAAATGTTTTTTTAAAAGAAAAAGGGCAAATGAAACCATGAGAATCATCAGTGAATTTAGAAAAAGTGTTTTTTATAGGTATTTTAATAAGTATTCAGAAAGCTGGAACCTGCTTGTAATGCGTGCAGGAGAATATTTGGATAAAATACTTTGAAAGTATGTGGGAACATTAAAACATCAGTTTCAGCAGGAAGCAAAGGAAAAAGTACCTTGCTTTCTGAATTTTCATGCCATGTGGTAGAGTATCGTTTCTGTCCAACAAAAGGGGCTGATGCTGCTTGCTGATTAAGAATTGTCTAAAAAAGTAGAGGGAAATAGTTTAGGCTCCAGTAGCTTTGAATAAGCAGTGCAGCTGGATCTGAAGACTCCCAGATCCTAGTGGAATACTGGAGCTATGGTTACATGATCATTATGGCTCTTCTCACATAGCTTTGTAGTTCTGGAACCTTATTTTTTCCTACATTTGTGAGAACCCAACTTTTATTTATTAATTAGAATGCTTTCTGTTGCACATAACTTTTTTTTTTTTTTTTTTCATTTTGGCAAGAGAATGGTCTTTCTTTGGAATTTGATTCTGGTGGTGCCTTTTCCATCAACACCTTCTGCTTGGTATCTGAACCACAAATAAATTATTTGCATAACTCTAATGGTGTCAGTAAATTGCTCTCCATAGGGCACAAGACTGCATTTCCTCTCTGGAATGCCCCAAAGTGATCATTATTAATGATAAATGACAGTAGATGTTTTGCAGAGAAATTAATAACTTGGACATTGCTATAAAATGAGAAAGCAACATGGATGCCCTTGAAGGATCCTGAACATCTCTTACTTTGTGCATTGCCTGTTTCTTGATCAGTAATAGATTATAGGAAAGCCATACTCTCATTTATTTTCCATCTGGCTTACTCCAAGAGCAGTTTTATCAAAAGCAAAGGGGATTCTGTAGCTGTGCTACCTGGGCCTACTGTCTTGTGTGCAGCAGGAGATGTGAATGGTTAGTATTTCACTTGTTTTTTTGGAACTAAGCTTAAGACCTTAACTTGAAGTGAGAATGGTTGATTTCCATGAGAGCAGTGGATTTAGCCAGCATGTATTTCTTTGGCTGTATGTATTTCAGAGAATTCACATTGGAGAACAATGGAGAAATCTTCTTTTGAATGAAGGGAATTAAATGAAGAAGAACAAGTTATCTTTAATTAAGAATTTTGAATAGTGGTATCTCACTTCTACTAAATTAACCCAATCTTAAAGCTTCTTTTATGCCATGCTGTAAGTAACAATCATGCTTACCAGCTCTTCTACTGTCAAAAGTGAACTCTGCAAAGTCTGATGTTCAGTAATGACTACAAATACTACTCTGTGTACTTTCCCTCCCAATTTTGTGCTAAAAAAAAGTAAAAGGTCTAATTAGAAGGATTACTGGAACAGAAATAAAATGGGCTAGAATAGACATTATTATTTTCCCCTGAAGAAAGAAATATAGTTGATTATTTTGATCTAAAGCTTCTAAGGGTTTGGTAGAAAACTCCTATGATATGCTCATGAAATCTTACAGGAATTATAAAAAGTGCTGAATGCCGATCTGTGAATGTAATTTGTAGCTGACTTCATGCAGTTTTGTTTTACCTTTGCAAAGTAAAATCAATTTCAGATTAACTTTGACAAGGAGATGTTGAGTATGAGTCAGCGCTTACTTCTCTGCCTCTGCCAGACTGTTGGGAAGACAAAGGATTGTGGTGGATATTATCACTAACAGTGCTAACCTGCAAGTAAAATCATCAAACTAAGTTAAGAAACTCTTTCTTGCCTTGTCCTGGCACACTTGTCAAAAAACCTAAATTTGAAGTTAATATGAGAGTACAAACCCGAAATCTATCTTGAGATTTAGGAACCCCCCACTCTTGCCTTTGCAAAATAAAGTTGTTATTTCTTTTACTGTCTTAGAGGTTCCTTTTTGAAATCTGGAACAGGATTTTGTAGCCCAGAATACTATTTGGTGTATATCAGTACAGCATGATTGAAGCAATGAGGGATTTCATTCTTTTTATCCACAGTCTTTGAGATATATTTAATAACCCTTCATAATAATCTTTCCACTATACTGAATTATGTATTGATTCTTTTTTTACAGTATCTTCATTGCAGAATTCCAGAAGGAAAATAGCTTTTTAGGTGTCAACCTGAAGATCTTTACAATTTCGAATATACTATTACATGTAATTCTGTGAGGGTCTAATCATACATTGCTTGATTTCAATGAAACAACTTTCATTGACTTTACTGAGGGCTGATGGTGACTCAGATTGAACTATTGCCATATTATTGAAAGTATAATAAGCATTTTGATTCAATTTTCAGTCTCTTTCGTGGTTTTATGTTTTAACTCTGCTCTGCTATGTTGTCTGCTACCTCTAGCAATATGGAGGGTACTGAAATCCCTTATTGTAGCTTTCAGGGGGACACTCTTGGTTTTGATATAAGAAGTAAAAATAGTAGTATTTTTAACTGTAAATTTTGTTGATGGTGCTATTCAGATGCCGTGTGTTGTGTAGGATGAATCTTGGAGGTGGTTTTGTGGCTCTGGTTGCACAGGCTCCTCTGGCAGGCGTTCCAGAGGTTAACGACTCTGTTGCACACACAAGTTTCTGATCATTGATTTTTAGAGGCTGTTGTTACAGAAAGTAAGACTGGCATTTAAGAGAGACAAAACACCTTATTAAAGTTAATGCCTTTGATTTGCTTCAAATCATCTGTAATCCATGTGGACCTGTCATAATTTATACCTCGCTTGGTCACAGCAATAATTCTAAAGCTGTCATATAATCTGCACCAGTGCTTGTGCACAAAAGAAATTACACGTAGTGCTTACTGAAGCTGGTGTCATGGTATTTACCTCTCATCACTTAGAAGGTTACCCTCAGCTTAATTGGCGTGTCGCATTATTTATATTGCTAGGGGAAAAGGATTAAATACCAGGAGAGACGCTTAACAGTGGTTTTCGTTCATAAGATAGATAAAAATCAATTTCTGATTGTTTCTAAACATGATAAATGTGACTAGGTTTTTCAGTCTTCCCTGCTGTCCTCAGTCTTGAGCCTCCTGAGGATAATCTTAATAGGATAAAGTGGCCTTTGAAAGGCAATTAGCAAGACTCCTGTGAACTGGTTCATGCATGTGCCATGTTCAAAACCTTTCTGATTAATGCTCATCTTAATTCAATTTCTAGGGATTTATTTACTCATTTCATGTATAATGTGTTTAGTTCCTTTAACCTTGCTCTCCTATGATTTGAAAGCATCTTGCTGCATTTCAGTTTCACCTACAGCTGCATTTCTGCCTGTTGCTCTTGTGAGCAGACGCCAACCTGTATGCGAAACTGGTTGCTTGCACTCCTCTACCTTGGAACATGTATGAACTGGTGTTCTTGATGGTTTCAGGTTTTGGAATAGGCTTGTGTAGGCACACGTGTTTTTTCAGCAGGAGGGGAGAAAGATATCTAGCATTCTGAATACTATGTGTATTAGGAGATGCTTCGAACTGGGATCCTTAATAATCAAGATACTGACATTGTGGTGTTAGGGTTTTCTCAGAAATATGTGATAGCAGCAACATATGGACCATTTCACAATGAAAACTGAGCTTAGATCACAATAACTACAATGCCTTATCAATACCAGTAATTAATATTGTAACAAATTCCATATGGAAAATAGGATCAGTGAGGAAAACCCAGGGTCTTTTAGGATGAGATTCAGCAGCTTGTGTCCCCTCTCTTGATTTTAGTTCAGAAGAATCATGTTTTCTGTAAGGAAATGCAACTCTCAGTGTAACAAAGCTGAGTGAAAAACTCTTCCTTAACCTAATGCCTTGTGTGCAACAGTCATGATTTTTTTTTTTTCCTAAAAATCTTTTCTGTGGAAGAAATTTCAGCATTTGTCACTCCTTATGCAGTCTCTATCCATGGCTACATTTTGAGAATTCCAGGAAAAGACAGGATCCTGTTAAGTGTCTTCCAGGTGATACTATGAAGATATATTTAATTAATATCACTCCTTTATTACTGTAGAGTCTCTATTCAGGAAGCCTCCAACTCTAAGACATTTTTGAACTTGCTTTGTGTGCTCTGACACCTTTTGTGAGCTGCACTTCTTTCTGAAGACTGAAATAAATATAAAAGAAATTAGTACAGTGGGGAAATCGAGGTTGCTGCCGCCCACCTACTTCCTAGAACTCACATGCTCCAAGCACCAGCCCACCTACAGACAAGAAATAAGCAAACAAACAGATCTAACCAGAAGGCTTCAGTAAACAGCATGTCCTTTGTGTTCCAAAACTGAATAAGATGCAGAACCTATCTCAAAACAGACTCCCTGCAGGGAAGAGAGGGGAGGTTCATTATTGAAGTTGCATCCTGTTCATACCACATACAGAAACGTCTTGTAACTGGTAAATAATTCTAACTGCAAGAAGTAATATGGCCTCTGAGGTAGGGAGCATCTTCCTATCTATGTTTTCAGTTATTGGGAATCTTAGAAGATCACTGCTGGACATCAATGGAGATTAGTACATTTTCCAGGCTCTATAGTAATTTATGAAATGTTGAAAATACGGAAAAATTCAATACACTCTTAAAAGTGATAAATATGAATGAGGTATTTGAGGCTTGGGAATTTTCAATTGGGATGTTTCTTAGGGTGGTTTGGGGGCATGTTTTCCTGTGCAAAGGCTTTTGCTGCCAAGCTGAAAATCTACTGCTGTAGGGACCTTTATGCAGAAATGGTCACTTTGAGCCCATTATACCAAAATAATTATGGGTAAGATGTGTAATGGATACAGTAGTTGTCAGCACCTGTTGTCTTATTCATTCATGGGCTCCCTCAAGATCTTTGCAATGTTTTCCATCTGGACTTGCTTCGATTTACCTGGTTTATCTGTATATTGATGTTCAGCTGTCAGCTAATTTACAGGCAGCACTCATGCAGCACAGTGTGTACACAGTGAGGGCAGAAAACAGGAATTCAAAATCTTGTCCGTGTTGCTCATTAATGCATTACAGCTACATCTTTCGTATAACAACAACCCTGGGATGTTGGCACTGAACTGCCTGTAACCAGATCATTAAATCCTCTTACTCTAAAAACCAGGGTGGTTGCATGCAACCTGCCTACTATGTGTGATCCTTGACCCATGTATTACTCTCAAACCGTGTCTGAGAATGCAAGCAATTGGGCTGCAGCACGGAAGCACAAACAGAAGAAGCCATACTGCATGGCACTGTGAGTTTAGGTGTAGCTCGTAACAGCATTTGCCAAAAGTAATGGTTCTTTATTGAGGTTTCAAACTGGAGGGAAAAATTAAGAGCAGTAGGAGCTGCAAAAGAAATGCATAGCACTGTTTGAAGTACATATGATTATAAAGTTAACCTAGAAAAATCAGTGCTTTTCTTTGGCCCTGCTTATGTCACAACACACGTAAGTACTTTGATTTAAGTTACTGAGGCTGCTGGCAGACTTACGCAAGCACTTAGGAGGAAAACACATGCTCCTGAAGAATGCTGACTAGAAGTTTAGCTAATGATCTATTCAGTTCTAGGTGCCGTACACAGATCAGGAAACATTTGCTTCCAATAATTAACCATTTTGTAGCTTTTTTTTTCAATATTTTTCTGGGGTTTTTTGCTCTGTTTTAATCCTGCTGAGGCATATTGACAAACATGGCTTCCTGCTCTACTCTTAAAGAAAGTTGCAGCTGCAAATGTTTCTTGAGTTATGGCAATCATTTGCAGATGCTCTTTTGAAAGCAAAAATTAAATAGAGTTTCTTGATGCCAATAAATTATTGAAGAATGTTAGATACACTCTTATCTCTAAGAAATGTATGCTGTGGTCAGAATGCATCAAATGCTGCTAATATAATGATGACCTTTTAAAAGAAAACATATTATGCTGTAGCTGTCTCCATATTATAACTGTGGAATGCTCACATACAAAAGTCAAGCTACTAAATAGTGGGAGAAATGGAGTGAAAATAATGTGTTTTGCTTTTGTCTGATATTACTGTTCTGATAGGTACATATTTCTCTCTTATCTCTCTTGAAATCATAAAACAGATAGATCAAATGCAAGGTAACATTTTGGAAAGGCAAATCCTGCTGAGTTTTGATGAGCTGGATCCAAATCCCAGTGACCAAAAACCATTGTTCAATAGCAAAAATGAGCAGAACTGCAGAGGAAGGCTGGAAGAGTCCTTGTCCAAACTCCTTACTAACAGAGTTAGGAAATGAGGAACCAATAACCGTCTAAAGACCAGATGCTTGGTCAGAACTAAGATGAGTTCTGTTTATTCACCAGAAACTACAGATTTTATGTGGGTAGGTCATTTGAACCAAGGTCTTCAAAAGGTGTTAAAGAACTTCTGATGATCTGTTTGTCTTTCTGTCAATCATGTATATATGAAATCAGAACTCTTTCTTTGCAAGTGTGTTTTGTGATTGATTAAACTCATGTTTTCCAACCATTTGGGTGCTGTGATCAGAAGGTTAAAGAATATTAAATACCTGCAGGTGCTGAGTAGATTTCAGTCATGTTCCAGATACTTGCTGGCGGAGTAGGACTTAATTCCTAGGGCCACTATTGTGATGCCCTTCCTACCACTTCATTCACTTGAAAAATATATATTTTTTTATTATATTTTTTCTTATATATACAGAGTAAAAGAAGAAATTTCCTTGAATCTAGCTGTCTCCTATTATGGTGGGTGCAGAGAAAGTGTCCTAGTCTAAAACTTTTATGTGCTTTATGAAGCTATATTTAAGAGAAGAAGGCTGTGTTGCATGGCATAGTGATGATGTAACTCTGAACTATTTTAATGTATTTCGGGCATGGAGAGAAAGAACTTAGGTGTTTGATGTGACTGTTTTTCCAAGCATCACTTTTGAGATTTGATAACGGTGAATCTCAGTGACAAGTTAGACTGTTTGGTGATTGTGATGAGGAGCAGATGTATATAACTTATTAGTTGTGGAGGCTGACAGTAATTTCTCATGGAAGAAAGTGGCCTTGCTAGTTGTAAGGAGCACACCTTTCCCTACCACACTGTTTGCAAGGTGGCTCTGAGGCAGCACAGGTAATGCAAGGTTGTGTTGTGTTTGCAAAGGGAGTTTAGTAAATATCTCATGCTGTTATAATTTCCTGATGTTCCCACTGTATAAACAGCTTGCTGGTAGCTTGTCAATCAGCTTCTGTTTTGCTACTACTAATTACATAAACAATCATTAAAAACTGATAAAAAAGTTTCAAGTCTGGTATTGGTTAAGTCAAAAGGTTCTAAAACAGTTGTGTTTCTCTCCTTGCACGATAAAGGTTTTTCAGAAGGCTTTTCAACCTTGGGAGATCAAAGAGAGCGTTTTGTTTCTGATGTGTATGCATCACTGCATACTTCACAGTTTAATTGCCATTCTTGCTGGCTTTCTATTAACAACACCCACCAGACTCTGCAGAGGTTAGTAATAACTTAGGAGAAATGGACAGTGTTGTGTGAAATATATTGCTGAGTATAACTCATTCAGTGTTTGAAAACTTAGACCAAAGTCATGGTTAGAATGTTATTTGTTCCTCCCTCCTAATACACACTAATTAACAGGAGGATTTTGCCACTGTAGTCCATAGGAGATACTGAACAGGTTCCTTTGAGTATTGGGCTTCTTTCTTGACCTGCTCCCTTGCAAAGGCTTCCGGTCTCTTCTAGCTCAGCTTGCCTGGAGGAAGCCTAATTTGAAACAAATCTTTTCTACAAAACCCTATTCAAATTAACAGTCCTCAAAACCTCCACTGACTCATGAGAGAACATTTAATTTTAAAATACAGATTAAGCATTCCGGCATCATTTACATTTCATCTGCCTGGTAGTTCTATGGAGTCCATAGTAGGTAATAGTCAGGCCAAATTTACCAGTTCTGTTAAAAGCATTTCACATCAAAGCTATTTTTTGTGTGTCTGGCAGTCAATGTGAGTGTGTTTGACAATGCCGGCATGTGGGGCAGGTTTCTGATGTGAGGATCAACAACTTTCATGCTCTCAACAGTTAGAACTACTGCAGATGGGGAAGGCCGTTCAACTCTTCCTGGTAAGAATATTTTGGCATCTGAGTAGCCTTATTGAAAAAACTGATTTACTTACCTGGGCTACAGTGCATTCACAGCAGATCTTTACCTGTGTAGTGAATAAGTTAAAATCCCTGTAGGTTTTTTTTTTTTAAACTGATCTGCATTTGCAAGGTTAAGGCTACTCAATTTGAATTAGCTACAGGATAGATCCAATGTAATAAGCAGAGTTAACCACTGTGTAATTCTTTGTCCGTCGATAAGCTGGATATGCTGACAAAAACTACTCACTTAATAATTACAAATGGCTGAAGTGTAAGGGTTCTTTCCTCTTTCATGAATCTGTTCTGCAGTTCTCAAAAGTAATTTTTTTTTCTTGAGGAATTCTCCATGTTAAACTTGTGTTTAATTTGTAATCCTTGTAAGTAACAGGTATTATTCTGTATTTGGTTCCAAAATTTGTGTCTGTTCTTCATTAATTCAGGGTATACAACAACATTTTGATAATTGTCTTTTAGAAATCTTAACACAAGATAAGCTGCTATTCTGGTTTAAACTGTTTTTTTTTTTTTTTTAAATCCAAAAGCCTCTTTGGTACATGTTTGCAAATCATATAGTGAAATGTTTCAGTAATTTATCTTCATTTTAGGCTTAGAACAAAATCAAGTTTCAAAATATCCATTTATTTCATGACTTCTGCAAGATGTTTGCCACCCATGGTGGTGCTGGGTATTTGTGAGTGTGAAGATACAGACTCAAGTTCAGCAAAACTGAAGACGAAGATTTTGTAAGACTTCTCTGTCTAAATTAGTGTTTTATTTCAAAATACATAGGGAAAAACTGCTGACGCTGTTGGAAGTTGTGGAACATGTTATAAGATTTCAGAGTCTCCAAGAGTGTGTTTATCCATTTTTTTTAACTGGTATCTGTCAGGCTAAATCTGAGTTCTGTTCTAAAGCCTAATATTAAGCTTACTGGTGATTCTTAGGGAGAAAAATTTATACTAAGGATCTCAGAGATGTACTTTTAATCCAGTTTTTTTTCCCCCATCAGTTTTGTCTCTCTTGTGCATCTACTGAATTACTTAATCGTTTATCCTTGTTCAAAATACTCTGTAAGAGAAGTTATTAGTGTATGTTAGGGAATTTTATATATACTGTAAACCTTTGAATACTTTCTTTTCTCTCTAGAAGAGTAAATAATTTTCCTGTGTCTTACTCATGTACTGGTATGTTGATCATACTTGTGAGAACCCTGAACTGTACATTTCTAAATATCAAATCACAATACCTGATTCCCCAATTTGTGAATAGTATTGATTAAAAAACCAAAAAAAGTTACCCCTAAACCAAGAAACTAACCATTCCCTAAAAAAGGTCCACAACCCAAACAGCAGCATTTAAAATTTTGCTGGCAAACCTACATTTATTCCTACATCATATGTGATTCTAGCCTGTAATTATTGAGTTTGTTGTACCTTAATCAACTTAGTATAGGTACAAAAATTAGTGTAGGTATTGTTAAGGTCGCCTAAGATTTTTTATTCAACTTATTTATTTTCTTAATTTCTAACGACAGATGCATTGGGGTTTTTTTTTCAGTTATTGTCTGCATTTTTTTTTAATCTTAAAATATTTTATCTTATCCCTAAAACAAAAGAGCAAAATGCTCTTCAATTCAAAAAGGAAAATGGGTATTTTTATATGCGACAGAAATAAAAATGCCTCTTTTCTTTCTGTAAAAACAAATCTTCTGCAGCATACAGTTCAACTAGAGTAGGAGGACAGCTGAAACTCAGTAACAGTATAACTAAGTCTTAAAGGTTTTTATTTGTGTGAAAGCTGTTTATGATTTGCCAGGGGCAGAGGACTTTGTTTAAGTAAATAGAATACAATATTGTGTGTGTTTGCATCTTGCTTTATTGGGCAGTATGTATGTCACCTTCTAGAGGTATTGGCACTTTATAAGATCCAGGCTCAGGTGAAAATAGGTTATTTTCTTTGGATTGGGCACAATGTAATATCTGCCTCAAAAGTGTGGGTGGTTAAATTCTTCTCTTCCAGTAAAGCATAATTCTAAAATCCTAGAAAATTCTGTATATTAAATAAAGAGTAAATTCTCAGAAAGCTACAAAATGCCATAGGTAAGTTTACATGAAAACTCAGCTCTTTTTCCCTGTAAAAATGTTCTATAATTGCATAGTTGCATCCTATTTGTCAGAGGAACTTTCTTAGTTATATTTTATTTTGACAGCTCAGTGAAATTAGTGCCCATGAAATTAATTTATATCTTAGATGCCTTTTTAGAAGGTTGTAAAAAATAAATGTTGCCTTCATATTACTGTGAAATCATTCTAAATAATTGTGCTAAATTGTATTAAAAAGCTCCAGGATAGAGAAGACTGAGCATAAGGATAAAGGTCATATATAATTTCTCCTCTGCAATTCAGTTGAGGCAATTTGACATTGCCATCAACTGAAAGGCATCTTTTGCAACAGAATAGTTGGAGGGTGAATAACATAATTTTGACTGTTAATTTCAAGTCAACGGGAGTTTGTTTAGAGAGGTGGTCTGTCCCTCTTTCTTCTGATTTACCTTGGGAACGGTAGGCAATAAAAGGAAACACCGTAATATGTACTAATATAGAGATGTCATTTATTTATTAAACTGCTTTTGAAAAAGGTGCTGAAGGATCTGCTCCTCACTGAACCAGTAAGACATCCACGGCTCTCATATAGTCAGCTTCCTTTGCACATCATTTATCTATTTGTAGTTCTTTCAGCACTTGTTGAAAAGTCTAATGAGTGCTTTAGACTTCCACGTAGATTATTGAGAAAGAAGGTGTATACATACTAAAGGAACAGCCTGCATGAAGGTGAACAGGCAATACAAAACCATGGAAGCACCAATAAATTGGGCTGAATTACGATACCACTCTCTCTAATTATCTTGATAAATCTTTCTGTATTCAAACCATGGAGACTCTGCCCATACAGCCTGTCAAGCACAGGGGTAGAAATCAGTCTGTCACAATCCACTGCCAAGAAGGGATGAGTTGAATATGCAAACAAAACAGCTTCTAGAAGAAAACAAGCTGTACACTGACTGATGGATCTTTGAGGTTACTGGATTGCAAGACAACTGGCAAATGGCAGAAGTAGTGGAACTGCTGCTAGATCATGTGCTCGTAGACCCAGAAAGGAAAGTGATGCGAGTAACATGTTCTCCCCCTTTGTCTGTGAAGCAAAAGGAGTAAAAGAAACAATGCTGCCTGGACTACCTCAGATCAGAAGAGCTAACAGAATCTGGGGTGTTGTATCAACAGTTTGAGGAACAGTTGAAAATACCAAATTATTATAGAGTAACTCTACAGTACCAAACTAAAGAAAGATAATCATGACAGACATTGGGAATCCAGGCATCATGCCACAGGAGAAATAGAAATTCTCAGTTTTGTGTGACCTTGCCAGGGGTCAGAATCTGATTTTGCCATAGAAGGAAGAAAAGCAGCTGAAACATGCAGTAATGGAGAGAGGTTTCTAGTGGAAGAGGAGAATGAGGGCAAATGTTCTGTCATATCCCAGACATTTAAATTGCTATGTATTGTAAAAGGATGCCAAAGTTCCAGCCGTCTTGTCTGCAACTGAACCACTGGTTCAAATGCCGATCTCCTGCCAGCTGGCCTCCAGGCTGTGACTGCAGGGAAAGCCCACTAGCGTTTATATGCACAATTATTAGCTAGAAGAAACATTATCTCTTAGAAATGCATGGCAAAATCATTTCAAAGCTAGTGCCTAGATAAAGAATAACTATTAATAAAGCTCAAGTGATTTTTCCAGGTTAAGCAAAGTTGGAGAACTTATGAAACTTAAATAGGAAATATCTTATATTTGAGGGTAATAGAGAGGAGTAGTCAGCTTTCTGGAGCAAAGAATTCACCCTACAATGATACATAATGAATCTAAAGCTTCATTAAACAATATGTGATGCGTACTGACCTTTGCAAGACAGGTATTTATAAAATATTCAAGGGGAGAGAGGGCAGGGGGCAGCAGAACTGATCTGGAGAAATTGTAAAACTGAGAAAGGAGCTCATAACTTTGTTTGGTGTGTCTTTATTTTAGCAGTTATCCTGACCTTGTTGTTTTTAATCTTTAATCATAATTTCCAGTATATAGTTAAGGCAATTATATTCACAGATTTACTTTTTCATTTGCAAAGAAAAGTCTTGAGTATGCCCTGTGCATATTAAACAATCACCGCAGTGCTTTTTTTGTTAAAACAGTTGTTTATAAACATAGTACTACATGCTTTTCATCTCACTTCTGTTGGCTTAGGAGCTTAATAAATTTTCTCTATGTGTTTATTTTAAGATTCATTCTTTAATCCCATTTTCATGGAGTTCAAGATTTTCCTTTTCGCAGCTTTCTCTGGTTTCTCTGCCTGTCACCTTTACTGGATATCTAAGCCATGCTTTTAATATTTCTGCTTAGTCTAACTCTTATTAGTTCAAAGCAGAGCTACATATTTTAAATTGATCAAGGTTTCTGAAGCAATTATAACAACTGCTTTTGAAAGACAGTTGCAGTTTTCATTTCTGTACTATATGAAAGTGTAAGTTTCTTCAAAGCTGCAAATGCAAGCTAATAAAAGGCAGTTGATAATTATTCAGTATTAAACATAGTAGGGCATACATGAAAAAAATTAAAGGACATACATATTGCCTGCAGAGCAATTAATAAAAATCTTGGGACACTTAAAAGAAAATCCAGCCTGTAAATAAGCACACATTTATGTATTTGAGTCCATTCCAAATTAACAGGTCTGTTGTGATCAAATTTGTTGTTTGTTTACTAAATGTCTTTTGCTTTTTATCTCTCAACAGCCTGTTGCACTTTAGGGGAAAATTATTTATGAACTCTTAATTTCATTTATGAAATACCTTAAGCTCCAAATGTCTGCCTTTTCTCAGTCTCAAATAATGAAAGTTTTAATATTTTAATTATCTCTTTAATATGTTTTGATTGTAAACACTTGAGTATAGCTGAAAAAAATGAACCTCCAATATAATACTAACCAAACTACTCTCAACCATCCAGCAATAATTCCATTCTTGTGAATGATTTGTACAGCGTTATGATTCTTAGGGGCTTTTTGGGTATATTTTTATATTTTGTGAGTACATTTTTTCTAAATCAAAGGTATTTACTGAAATATGCAAGCAGAAGAGACAAAAGCATGACAGCTGGGATCCTAGAGAAAAGAGCAAAGAAACTGTGCATGGAAGAAGAGTCATATTCACCATTGCTCTTGGGCTACAAGTGGCTTGCTTTTGGTAAGGTTAAGGCTTGGTTCAGAAGAGAACATTAAATAAAAACTGGTCCCTGAGGGGAAGAAAGGGAGAGGGAGTTTTCGTGAGCTAATAAGCTTTGTTCGAGGATACTAAAAAAAACCCCAACCTAACAAGCATACAAGGCTACAATGTCAAAGCAGCATGTGTACTGTGGTTAGCAGTCTTGTAAGCTAGAGATGGAGGTAATTGGTTCAGGACAAATGCATTCCAAAGGCAGGAGAAGACTGAGGGACAGGAGGAAAAAATATAAACTTCTGTAAATTTTAGCTTTGGATGGAAGAATAACAAGTTTGCCTTAAAGAATTTTACTTTGACATCCACAAATATATGTTGTCAATGCTTTCTTGCAGGGAGAATTATTATAAATCCCCAGATCAGTTGGTCTTGTTACTATCCAAGTACCAAACTGGCGTACTTGCTTAAGAGGAGTGAAAGATGTTAAAAATCCAGTTATATTCAACCTCTGATGAAACTGAAAGTTATGGTTTTGTCATTTAAAGTACATTGTTGTACTTTTGTCATTTAAACATTATTTCCTCATGTTGCAGATTGCTATACTTCAATGTTAATGCTCTTTTTCTGGTAGGTTACCTCACCAGTGTCTGTCTATGTTGTATCCTTTTGTAAGACATTATAACATAGTCGCTAAAATAGTATTAAATCATGTGAGGTTATATTTTTGGAAGGCTTCTAAATGTCTTCTAGTTGCGACAGAAGCTTCTTAGGTGATGCTAGTTCAGTCTTTGTTTAATTTCTGCACCTAAAACATAGCTAGACTTTATCCATTGGTACTGGGGAGATGATTAGCAAGTAAAATAAGTGTACAGGTGAATAGATTGATCTCATCTTTCTCTAAGTGCTCATTTGAGATACCAAAGTGAGATGTATCAAGACTCTAGTAAGTGATTGTGTGTTATTAATGGTTTCTCCCCAAATGGGTACCAACAGGTACAATCAGAGAATGACTTCTAACCTTCCTGAGATCTACGTAGTCATGATCTCTGGAGGTGACTTATCGATCCATTTACTGCAGAGAGACTATTAAGCTGACTAAGCCTGTTTTGGAGGTGTTTTATAAGCTTAAATTAAATGGAAGATGTCTACATTTCTGTGCATTTACTTTGGTTGTTCATTTGAGTCTCATCAGGAGACTGGTTTGCCCCAGTGTTTCAAGCTGGATTGCATTAGTTTCAGGTACGAGCACAGTAATCCCCTGCTGATTGCACCGCTGGCTTGGGGGTGCTTTCTTCTTGGCAAAAGCGACAGTTAAGGTTATTATACACAGCTGGTAGAACTAGATATAAACCAGTGTCTGCTAGTGTGCCATAAATCATGCTGCCCTGAGACATTAAAAATTATTTGCCATGGCCTATGCCCAGCATGCCTCCATTGTTTTCCCTTTTTAATGCAAACCATCCCATTATGAAATACATTGTAGTTTATCATGTGCTGATGCTCTTGCACCATGCCAAGGAGGCTGGCATGAAATCCATTGCAACAGGCACACCACAACCTTTAATGCTCTGGTTTCTGCAGTTGCTCTGTGAGCTAGATAACCAGTTGAAAGTCGGCGCATGCTCTATTTAGTTTTTGTGTTTTTTATTTCATTTTCACAAATAACTAGCATTTTAAAAATAACCTGATGAAAAGGCTGCTCCCTACTGATATGTTAGTCACATTTGTTATTGCATTGTGTGTAAGGTGGGAGAGAGCATTCAGTTACTAATGGCTTAAGTCATGACTAATGCTATGTGCCAACAACTGAGATACAGATTCAAATTTAAATAAACTACCCAGGCAGTGTTTTACAGGATGTGTTTCTTGTTGGCAATTTGTTGTTCCTGACAGCCTAGGATCCTCAGGCCGTTGTTATGCCAGCCACTGGGATTAGAACACACACAGGCTGAGCTTATAAATGTTTCAAAACTGCAATAATGGAACAGTAGAATTTTAAAATGTGAGACTTTTTTAATGTTATCAAATATTCTTTTTTTAAACAGTTAATGTGAAAGAAGCCAGATTTGTTGGGGTTTGGATTTATTTATTTATTTGTTTGTTTTTATGCAGCGTCAGTGTTAATACTTCTGTATCCACTGTTGTAATTATAAATACTGGGCCAAAGTGAAGTTTGCTGTAGCAAGACACAACATTATGCTATCAAGTCAGGTTTCTGTACTAAATTTGAAACATTTATTAATATGTGTAAACAAATCTGGTTTGTGCAACTATCTTCATTAATGGAGAGTCTTCTAAACACATTAAGTACTTTTGACCTGTGTCTGGTAAGCAAAGATCTGACCCTGCTGTCAGTTCAAAATAGGTCTGAAAATTATATGGATATTTAAACCAGATCTTGCAGAAATATTTGCTTTTACATACAAATATTCTAATTGAATGCAAGTCTTGCTTCAATGAGGTCATATTATCAACATGTCTTTCAGAGCTTTTATAACAAATTCTTTTTTTATAGTCATAGTTTTCTTGGAATATTTGTCAGAAAAAATTTTCAGGTGGAAGCATATTATAATAAAAAACAGGTGAACTTCTGGCTCCACGAGTTAGTCTTCAGCTCTGAAGCAGAGAGAGCGAGATCCCTGCACAAGTAGATCTAGGAAGAGCTGCAATCAGTATAGCTTTGTTATCTTTGTAAAGAGCCGAACGATCAAAAGGTTTGTCCACATCTTGTACTATCCGTATTTATTACATGGAAGTGACCTAAATCATGATTTGGCCTGGTACATGGTAATACACAGAAATAGGCTAAAGTTTCTGTTTGCTGGATGTGAAGATAAGTATAAAGTAAGCTGCTGATTTGACTGTTGACAGTTGCTAGATAATACTTTGTTTTTCTTATGCTACTACCTGCAATCCATCAACTTTTCTTCTCCACTAGGAATGAGAAAGCTAAGGCGAACCTGGAAAAGCTACAGGAAGGAAAGCTTTTGATGCCAGAAGATGCTTCTATTTCAGGCTCCTAAAGCAGTAGTTTTTGTGGCATTGATCTTGGAGATAGACATGCTTACAACACCGCTTCACAGTATTGCCTAATTATTGAGGACTAGCTTCTTCTTGAATGTGTTATAGAAGCATTCAGTATTTCTCATTGGACTTTACTGTTCAAAACATGCTTCCTTGTTTTTAGACAGAGTGCTGGCTTTTGTCAGCATGGCTTTATTTATTTATTAATTAGAGTAACTCTTTTTAATGAGATTAGCATATGGAATGTGGCTGTTTGACATGTACTCCACTGAGGCCTTCACCTTTATCACCTCAGTGCTTCAGGAACTCCTCTGACAACTTCTCACAAACTCTTTTGTCAAGTATACTGTATTTCCTTATCTTTCACTGCTAAAGCTTTACAACTGTCTGTCCACAGACATTTAGTTCCAGATCTCCAAATTAAAAGCTGTTCTAAAGAAATACATAATAGACAGGTGCTATTTTGTCTCCTCCACTAGTTCTTGAGAAGTGATTAGGTTTAAGGTGTTTTTACATGAAATGGAGTCTACTTTTTTATCTCTGTATTTATCTAAAACGTGTTAAGTTTCAGGCATGAAAAACAAACAGGTTTTCAATCTGATTAAGTTTTTTCTTTTTTAAATCCTTTGATACTCCTGATGGTGCTGCTTATGATATACCTTATAGAATTGATACAAACTTTTTTGTATTCAGGAATCAAATATATATTAGATTTGGTGTTTTGGAATAATAGTATGGCATGTAGTTAGTTATTATAGCATTTGTTTAACCATATGTTTTAAACCACATAATTATAAGATTGAGTAATGAGTCTAATGTTTCATGGAACTAATACATTGTTATTGTGACTATTGCAAAATTACACAAACTAGTGATAAATACTTACCACTCTATTCTAGTCCATTTTTACTGAGAAGCTGTATGCTCCACTTGGTAAAAAAGAATTCTGACCTTGTTCAGATGGTGTGAGACATATTGCTAAATGATGCACACAAGGGTGTTGACCATCCATGTGCATCTCCCCCTCACCTTACCCCCATCATCAAACTCCCACCCCTGCTAAGAGATCTTACTAGAAAGAGGAAAGTTCCTCTCAATTTCTTGAACATTTTTTTCTTAACTTTCTGGGATTATTCTTGGCAGATACACCTGAACCCTCAAAATTGTACAACAAAAGTAATGTTTTTCTGTTTGTAGACTTCAGAGTTAATCAGATATGAATTTGAGGCATTTAAACAAATCCAACAGACGGCATCTGAGAAAAAATTCTTTCACCAAAGCTATTTCCCATATATTTCAGACTCTTTGTGTTAAAAGTGCTGCTATAATACATACATTGAATGAAATATTCAGGAGGAAGGCATAATCTGTAACAGATTATAAAAAAACCCCAACAACTAAACCAAACATAACAGCTTTATGGTAATTTATTCTCTTGAAGGTAGTACCTTAGTGTTTAGATGTGAGTCTGAGAAAATGTATGAATTCATGTAAGGAAAGAAATGTTATATTTTCCCCCATCATTAGGCTCTTCTCTAAGAATGCCTAATTATAACTTTGGCAGCACAGCGGGATTTATAATACTGAATACATTGTCTCAGCTCTCTTGTTTGCAGTAGGATGAAGTTCTATTATTCAGAGCTTTGCTTCAAATCCTTCTATTGTACAATTAAACAGTCCTTTTTAAGTGTTAAACCTCATACTTCATGAAAACATGCTTTCAAGCTGAAGTACGTAGGATTTACTTATTACTGGTGATATACTGAACTCATACTGCAAAACACACCAATCCTGTCAGAATAGCAGAGACACCAAGGTTGGACAGTTTCTCTTCATTTGGGCACTTTATTCTTTGTCTTGTCTGAAGACCATGTTCATGTTGCAGAAAGTGTGTTGACTGTATTGGAACGGGGTGGTTTTCCTCTTTCTGTTTTTAATTATCACATTAAAACCAACAATATGTACTGGATTTTATGATGCCAGTAAGAGTTAGTGAGGTGAATTATACCTAGACTACTCAAACTATGTACTTGGCCCTTGTGGAAGTACAAGGCTAATTTTAAGGGAATTCAGAGGACTTGCATGTCTTACTGTTTCATATTTTTATTTTTTATATTTTCTTTTGAAGCCACAAATAAACATGGTATATACCTGCAGGGCTTTTGAGTACAGCTGTGACCCAGGAGGTCTGCGAGGATTTATGTAGTGCATGAAGGAGATATGGGTTTATTATTTTCATTCTTTTAAATCTGAGTTAGTTGCTTCAGAAGCAAAATGTGTATATTCACTGAAGTTTGGGGGTTTTTTATTTGTGTTTTTTTTTTCTTTTCCATTATCAGATTAAGCTAGAGGATTAATTTCTAAGAGGTGTGATCTGTCTCTCACCTATAGCTGGAACACGTGGATTCCCTTGAGTCACTAAAACTCAACTCAGTCACTTATGGTCACAGTTCCACTTTTTATCTATTTGAAAATTATTCTCTTTGGGCAATGGGCGGTCTATGTGGATGACGTAATCTTGTACATGTGTAATTTGAAATCCTAATATATTTTTAAGCAAACCTTTGGCTTGGATCTGTGACATCCAGAGGACCAAACTTGTGTAAAATTCAAGGAATTTTTGTAAATACATATTTAAAATACTTTTCCCTCCTAAACCCCAGGAGGTCTTCAATCACGCTTCACTACTACTTCTGGTTTGAAAATAAACAAATGCTGAAATGTTTCAGAAACTAGAAAAGGTATAAATGTTCTGTATGACGAGTTCTTTGTCTAGTGCAAGTCCCCAGACCTCAGTCCTAAAGCACATCTGTCACAATATTTAGCAAAAAAATCAAACTCTGAAATAGTGGATAATCCCACCTCAATAACGAAGTTTCAGAGTTCAATTGGAAAAGAGCAGTTTTCTGCATTATGATTTTAGTGGTGTTTATTGTATTAGTGTCATTCATTTTCAGTTCATATGACCTTTTTCCTTTGTAATAACTGTAAATTTATACTTCCAATAACATATCAAGCAATATGAATAAACACTGGAAAATTTACTTCATACTATTTAGTATTATTAGTATTTATGGTTTCCTAACATAAATTGCACTCATAGTTTAGAAATACGAAGAAAGAGGTTTTCTTGAAGAAGGCTATTTGGCAAACTCTGTGTTGTTGCTTTTCTTCTGATGAAGAAAACTAATGTTCTTGCTGCAAGGGAATTTGCACAATTGGAGGGTTTACAGATTGCTAGTACAGTAATAAAACAGATGCTTATTTAGATTTTATAAAGACTCCAAATTAGATTTTTCCCATGCTAGATCACTTAATGTTACAACTGTACTGTGTTGGAGTTTGAACTTGGATACAGCCATATCGCCACTGCAATCACGTGCTGCCAGCCTAGAGTTTCCTAGCAAGTTTAGTCAGTTGTTAACTAGCCTAGTGCATTATATATAACAAGAACATCAGTTAAGAAAAAACCTCTGCTACTCTGTGCCCTGCCTTGAAGAGTTTGCAGCCTAATTATAAAGTCCAAGTGATTTTGACAAACAAGGAAAAAACCATAGGGCAGCTCTGTGGTTGACCCAGTATGTTCCAAGTCAGTTATTTGTTAGCTGACACTAAGTTCTCTCCAGTATTCTCTGTGCATAAACTTTCTAATCAGAGGAGTAGTTTATTTTTGAAGAGAATGAGATGAGGCTGTGCCCCCTCTTCCCTTTCTTCCTAATATTGCTCCTAATTCTCTTTGAAAGACCCTAAATAATTTCTCTTTTTGAAAGCTGCCCTTTCCATGTGTTTGTACGGAGATATTGGATCTCACCTTCTGTTTCCTCTTTAGCCAGGCTTGATATGTTTGGCTCTCAGTCATTACCTTAGATCAATATTTTTAGCCCCTCAATTATTTGTATTTCTCTTTAGTGCCTTGTCAATATTTCTGTGCAGGGGAGTGCAATATTTTAGATGGCATCACATGAGAGCTATGAAAAGCGTGATTGCTGTTTTCCTGTGTCAAGAATGAAATACTGCTGTAAATGTTGCCTACATATGAACTCTCCCTTTCTGGGTCATGATACATGTTTTACCACATGTTGGCTGAATTCAGGATGCTCTTCCCTATGCCCTCAAAACACACTGAGAAGCTGTATTATGAGAGTATTTTATTTGTATTTATTGTTCATCATTATAAGTGATGCTTAAACAGGATTCTTCAAAAAAAACCAAAGACCTAGCCCAGATTTTACTTAGAATAATCAAAGAAATTCTCTTTGATTTCAGAGATTTTCACAGTCAACCCCTTACTGCAACATTTCAGATACTATTGTCATGTAATTGTGTAAATTGCTCTCTTTCTCCTGATAGCAATTGCTCTTTCATCTTGGATTAAAGTGCATATTTTGGGTCTTACATGTTAAATTTTCAAAACTGACATATACAGAAGTTACATGTATTTTTGGATTTTATTTGTGTTATTGAATAAAATGAAGTCAGAAAAATAAATTTACACTTTATCCTTGGGGAAGAAACATTTCTAGACAGAATAAATCATTATTTCAGGGCTCATCAAAGAGATGGGAAACACTGAGGATGAGTGAAGGCAATTTTTTTTTTATCAAAGTGTAGATTTTATTTTTAAAGACAGAAGAGAGAAAAAGAATTTCTAAAAGGTGATCTTAGGATTTATTAGTAAGATGAAAGCTCAGATTTGGTTAAAACGCTTAATTATCACTTTTCCTGGCTCCCTTTATGAGGAATTCTCTAATAAAAAAAAAAGAAGACTTTTTGTTTTGTTGTTTATGTAAATGAATATTTGATAGTTACACTTGTTACACACACAGAAATGAGACGCAGTAGTTTAGTTTTTGCTTTCAGGATTCTTAACAGTGAGGAAGTACTGAACAGATCAGCTACTATGTGATGACCCTAAGGGAAGGGAACTATCATTTGTGGGTTTGTGCCATGTCTCCTCATCAACACCACCTCTAAACCAGGTGGCTTTTGGTCCTTTTTCTCAGCTCTGGAAATTGGATTTTGTTATATGCAGCAGAGAAGGAATGAAGGGGAGACTTTAGCTAACAGCATCATTGTACATCACTCTAGTGGAAAGAACTCTTCTTGGATCTAATTTGGTTTGGTGCTATAATTGTTGTTCTCAATAGATAAAGTAATTTTAGAATGACTAAAGGAGGCACTTTGTGCATCAAAGATACCATGAATGTGCAGGAGATAATTATCTTAAATTGTGTTATGTGTTATTTGGCTAGATGAATGGCAAGGGATCATGGTTTTAGTGGATGGGATCAAGAACAGCAGTATTGTTTTCACTTAACTGTGTAGGCATTTGTGTTTCTGGAGTGCCTGTTCAACCAATCATTTCTTACTATTGGCATGACGATAATTTAAAGATATTGAAGCAAAGACCATACTTTATTCGTGTTCCAAATAAAAGTAGAAGCAGATTTGATCCTTTCCCAGATTAATTTGAAGTCCAAGCCTCTTCTTGCCATTTGCTGGGACTTTTTCTCAATGTGATTTAAATTATGTGTGTGGATAAATATCCTGTTAAAATAATCTAGATGCTGGATACAACAAAATCATGATAATAGACTGACAAAATCAAATTAAATAGCAAACCCATGAATCTTGCTAATTGCTTTTTTGCTTTTGATTTATCTCTGGTTTGGAAGATCAGAAAATCTGTTATCTCAATAGGGATTTGTATCATCTCTTTGAATCTGAATATAAATAGAGGAGGGGTATGCTGCTGTTGACTAATTTTAATATAACATTATATTGACTGGTTGTTTCAATTAAAATCTTTCTATCTGAGATATGCAGATACGTAGTGCTGATAACCTTGTTCAAGGGTGAAATTTGACATTAAAATAAGAAAGAGATGTGGAATCTCCCAATGGTGAATCGATAATCAATCAGTAACACTCCCTAATTAATTGCCAATCAATTCTAATCTTTGTATAATATACTGTAAAACCATGTAACCCAGGAAAAGCTTGGCTATCTCTTTCTAGCAGTAACTTTTAATATCAGAGAATACTTTTACAAGTAAACATTTCTTTAGTAAAGTCTATGAGCTAACCTGGTTGCTTTTTTGAGTCTGTCTGAGTGAGACAGGCGCTTAGGGGCATGGTTTAGTGATTGATGGGAATGGTTGGACTCCATGATCCGGTGGGTCACTTCCAATCTGGTGATTCTGATTCTATGACATCACTTGCAATCCTTAATCATTCTTCTGCTCCTCACTGACTACTTAATTTTTATCAATATCTTCCTAGAAGTTAAAATAATTGCACAAGCACAAAGCTGAAGTGGACAGGACCTCCTCAGAATGAACTGAATATAATGGGAAAATACCCTTTGCAGGATTTAACTACAATGCCTGACACATGGTATAGTCACATCATTGAATGCCATTTCTGTTCTTTTCCTTCTTTTGTGCTGATACTAAACAAAGCACTAAGTAATATGCATGTATTCTCATAATAAGTATTTTTCTTACTAAAGGAAATATAAATTAAACCTAGTTTATTCTGCTTGAATTAAATTCTGTTGTAAGTACTTGAGTGGGTCATAATGTTTCTCATCACTGTATTAGCTGCAGATTAAGTTAGAAAGTGCGAAATGGAATATAAGTTTGTTTATTTTGATTACAGACTGATAAAATCATGTCAGATAAAGTCAACATGTAAGCAAGCAACCACATTGACAGCTTTATGCAAAGTTTTTTGAAAGGTAACTTTTGTTTGTTGTTATTTAGCTTAGAAGCAAATTTTCTTCTACAGTGATAGCTTACCTGCTGACATTTGAATAATGCAATCTTAGAATTGTTTCTAGTTTACATCATACTTCTGTAGCACATACAAATGATTTCCATCATCTTTTAAATGCAAATTTTCAGCTGAAGTGAATCAGGATATGTCTATTATAATCAGTCTTGTTCTGATTTACATCAGCCAGCCCTAAATACAGTGGGCATGCTGTAGCCTTTTATTTTGAAGCAGAACTCCCCTGTTGAATTAAATGGAGACTTTTGCTGAAAAAAATCAATGACATAGCAGACCTCACTGACATTATCTTAAAACACAAATGATTTTTAGTTCTAAATCTATACACCAAAATAGATTTCCTCTGCATTTTTTTCACTTACTCATAGCATTAATGATGCTGTGTTTACATAAAAGTATTGGAATTCAACTGCATCTCCATTTGCAAGAGTTAAACTTGATAAAGAGTTAAAATGGTGCAGTTTTCTTTAAGTTTTATATGAAATACTTTGAAACCCCCAAAGTGTTATGATAGTATCACACAACTGCCCAGTCTTAAGAAGCAGCTCAATTGCTGACTGGTTTGCTGCTACAAAATATAATCTTAACAGCACTGACACCTACATTGTATTCAGTATTCTCTTGTGTGTCTTTGAGTGTGTGTATGTATTTTCATTCTGTTTTAATCATGGAGCCTCAGAGAGGGATTATCAGTCTAATCATCTCTCTATACTTGTATAGTCTGATTAATGCCTACCAGGGCAGGCTATTTGTGTTATAGTAAAGATCTTCGTGCTCTGGTCTCAGTTGTGGTGTTTTTACGGTTCCCTGGCTTGTGATAAAAGGGCCAGCTGCTCAACAGTTGCATTAACCATTGTTTCTTGTACATGCTGCTTCAGTTTGCCTTGATGGAGTTGCAGCAAGCTGCTGTTGTCTGGATCTTCCTTCAGGGATGCAGGAAGGTTTAGAAGTTGTGATGGATTCTCAGCATGGAGAAGCTATATTAGACATAGGTTACGGATGCTGAAGATACAACACTGTTGTAAGCAACTATTTCCTAATATGTCCTTGATTGGATTTTAGCAATATATTCCTCTTGTGTGTCTTCTAGTGTGTAAAATCAAGTGTGTTTTCTTCTGCATTTATGCAGGTTGGGGAAAGTCCTGTTTTATTGTATTTATTGCATTAAGGAAATTGAATTTCTTGATGAAATATGTAACTCAGACTGGTTAGTGGTGATGGAATCTGGCACTTTGTTTCTTGCTGGCTGTCAGAAAGGGTTTATCTGGTGAAAGCAACAGTCATTCCACTTGTCCCACCAGGAGATATTCTCTTGCCTTAGCTCCCAAGAACACAGGTAAAGACCATGGTAACAGCTAAGGCTTTGAAAATATTACCAGAAAACCAGCAAAGCCTCTGAAACTTCTGTTTTGCAATAGCCTTAGCTTTCTTAGTTTCAAATGTATAAAATTAAATGGTACAGTGGCTATGTAAAATTTAGGGGAGAAGTATGAGATCAGGGAATGCTGAATATATACTAACAGACTGGAGAAGCCTGGCTGGAAAGCTGCCAGGAGGAGAAGGACCTGGGAGTGTTGGTTGACAGCAACTGAACGTGAGCCAGCAGTGTGCCCAGGTGGCCAAGAAGGCCAATGGCATCTTGACTTGGATCAGAAATGGGGTGATCAGCAGGTCCAGGGTGGTTATTCTCCCTCTGTACTCCGTGCTGGTGAGGCCACTCCTCTAATACTGTGTTCAGTTCTGGGTCCCTCACTACAAGAAGGATGTTGAGACTCTGGGCCGAGTTCAGAGAAGAGCAGCGAAGCTGGTGAAGGGGCTGGAGAACAGGCCTGATGAGGAATGGCTGAGAGAGCTGGGGGTGTTTAGCCTGGAGAAGAGGAGGCTGATCCAGTTCTGTACCTCTAAATCCTAGTTATTGGAGATCTTTCTTCATAAGGCTACAGATACTACAGTCATGTGTAACTCCCATTGAAACTGTTGCACTTTGATATGAAAGAGGGAGAGTTAAATTACTCTCTCTTTTTTAAATTGTTTGCATTGTTTTCTTTTGATTTGGTTCTCCTCCAGAGATTTTATAGACCTAAATGGCATGTGCTTACACTTTCTGTACGAGAATCTCTAAGGGGTTTTACTGAGTGTGTTTGGAATAGTTGTTATTGAATCCAAAGTGAAAAATATTTCAAGTTTGAGGAGTACCTTAAAATTTTGTCCATGGCACTATCCAGTATCCAAGAGTAGAATACCTTCACAAGACTAGAAGCAACTCCTTAAAACACCAATTGTTTTGCTTCTTAATTCCAAAGTTCACTGTAAATGATGCTTTTTTTTTCTTTCTGCGTTCTCCTATGCTTATATATCAGCCTTCTGATTTATTTCAATTGATGTTCTTGAAGTGGAGGGATGGGGGTTGGAGAGAACCCAAACAACCACCAAACAAACAAACTAAAACCCCAACAGCCTCTGGAGTTGTTTGAAGGGAAATCTACCTTGGAATTAAATGTAGTGGTTAACCTTAACTTAAAGGTTTCTTAAATAAGAACTAAAAGTGGAGAAGATACACCTTCATGAACAGATATACCTTCATATCTGTTCTTCAGGCTTAGCCAGAGAAATAAGTTTTTTCTATTACTATAAGCCTTGTGATTGGTCATGTAAGCAGACCAGCCTTTTTATTGTTACAGAGCCTCTTGCACTGAGGAACTAACCTAATCCTTTGGTACTGACATGTAAAATAATTCCAAGGCTTAAAATGGGGTAAGTCTGAGTAGATAGGTTCAATTTTGCTTTAAAACATGAAGAATTCATAGGGAGAAAGCGTGATGGATATTTTAGGGGTGGTTTTGTTTTTGTTTATTTTGTTTTGGTTTTAATCTCACATAGGTATAAAGACCTTAAGTTAATGGAAAAGGCTAGGTAGGAAGATGGGGGAGTACAGCTCCTCCAGGTGCACCTCTCTCCAGGCAGAATCAACAACACCCACTGTATCCTTGATTTTGGTACTTTTATTAAGATGGTTCAACAGTGTTGTTCCTTAGACTTAAAACAAACCAACAACCCCCTGCTCTCTTTGTTTCAAGTCACGCTATATATTTGCTGTGAATGATGAGGCCTCTGGTGGAAGGCAGTAGAAATGTGCTAATATAAGTGTCAAATGATGGAGGTGAAGTGGGGGAGGTGGAAGGAAGCTTTTAGATGCATCTCGTTCTGACCGTTTCACAAAAGAAGTGTATCTTAAATTGCATGTGAATAATCCTACTTGGTCAAAGCTGACAGCTAAATTTTCAGGAAGAAAATCAGGGCTTTAGGCTCATATTAGAGTACCTTCAAGATACTCAGACCTTCTCTCATCTTTTCTGGTCCAGGTCTGAAGAAATACTGATTCTTGTAGAACTTTTAGGGGACTTGCCCAGACACAAGATAGTCTTATCCTAATGTGTCAACACATAACTAAAAAGCTGAGCAAAAATTAAAGCAGATGAAAGCATGGGATGGTGAAAAGGCTTTGATTTGCAGGTAGAGGTAGTTGTGTGCAGATGAAAATGCACAAGGAACTGGCAAATGAAATCAGCTGAATTGTGTAATCCTACAGATGATTGAAAGTTTGATCTCTTCTCACATGCACATGCTGATTACTGTGATAAAGGGATATGCTTTTGTTAGTGAATTCAACATACAGCCTAATAAAAAACCAGTGGGAAGAGTTCAGTTGATGAAATGACATAGAAACAAGTCATTGTTCTCTTTATCTAATAGTTTATATAGTTCTCTTTCAAAGGTAAGTCACTAATGTGACTATTTTCTAAGACTAATAAGCAGCTTTTCCTTACTAAAAAGTGTGCAAAACAGTACATTTGTGATCTTCGTCATTACCCCTTCTTTTCATTTGGCAGCATCTTCTAATCAGTGCTGTTTAATCTTATATATCTCCAGAAAAAATAATGATGCTAATAAGGGGACCAGTTAGTACATACATGCTTATTTATAGACATTTTGTACTGATTTTTTTCAGAAGATCATTGACATTTAATGCTCTTCTGTGGAAATAAATCTTATAGAATAATTGCTCGGGGTAGAATGAAATTAACTGTACAAATATTTGACTTTGTTTTCTTGCTCTACTTTTTAACACATGACCTTACACTCTTCCCCATCATGGATGCCTGAAAGACAGAATTGTTCTTCCTCCAAGATTATAGAAGTCATATGAACGGATTTATTTTTTTGGTTGAATCACTTTATAGACTAGAGGAAGAGAGGAGGCAAGAATCCGAACCTTCAGGTCCTTGATGTTAAAGGAAAGAAATGCCTTACAAAGGACAGAAGGATCTGACCCTAAGGTTATTTCTTAAGGGACAAAAGTTTATTTTATTTCCTATTCTTTCTTCTAATAGCTCCTATTACATCAAAACTGTCCTGCTGTTTTGTAGTCTATAAAAAAGGGCCAAAAAGGTCTCTCTTCTGTAAATTGAAGCTAAGAGGGGAAATAGAAGTTCTCAAAACCCTCTCTTCCCTCATTGTGGTAGTGATTCACCCAAATAACATGCAAATAAGAGCCAGAGGCAATCCTTCAGCATGTGGGGAGAGCATTGAAACCATGGTCATGCTTTGTAAAGCAAACTTGGGTGGTGTTTTTTCCCCACTACATTTGTGGGGGAGTAGCTTAGTTAATAAAACAGGATGATTACTGGATGTTGTGACAGCGAGCTGTCCCCTTCTATTTTCATCTCTGGGAAACTTATCTCTCAGATATCTTTCAGATATTTCTGTCTCTTGCTGGCACTTTCCAAGACTGAGGGAGAAGCCAACAGTCCCACTAGGTGAACTCTTTGGAGTTAGATTGAAATTGGAGAAATAGGTGTGTGAAGTCTGAATATGCACTGAGATATAAGGGAATCAACCTTGAGTGATCACGTCAAAAATTGTTTAGGACCCATAGCTGTCTGGTTTTGTAAGTGCTCAAGCCTGGTAATATGATTCATAGTGAGCTTCTGGTCTTATTCTTTTGACTTCTCTTCTGGGTTGTGTACTCTTTAAGTTTCTCTGTGCTCCCTCTGTTTTGCCCAAAGTGACTCCCAATTTTTTTTTCTCCCGTGTCTTTAAACTATTATTTACAGTGTATAAGGCACAGAAGGAAAGTTAAAATGTCTTTCTAGCTGTTTTTGAAAACTGCATTGAGTAATGTATTTTTCAGTTGTGATAATATTTCAAGGAAAAAGTGGCCTTGGTGTTACTCAGGAATTTCACATTTCTGTGACCTTGATAGCATCATTTCACTGATTCTGCTACTATGACATATGACTATATAATGCGTTCTTAACACACAAAATGTCTAGTTTCTGAACTTGTGAGTTCTTTTCTTAGTTTATGATGAACTGAAGATATGGTATGCAGAGCTGTATAAAATTTTGTGTGCCCTGTGCCTCACTGGAAAAGAATTAAACCTCAGAAGTTGCCTTTGTTTTCCACTCATTGGTATTTGCCAATCCCTCCCTTTTACATAAAATGTTCCATGAGAATAAAAGTAAGAAAGGCAGATAGCAGTTCCCAGCACAGTCTTCAGGAGCCCTCCTTTCATGTCTCAGAAAGTGGAGGATCGGAAGAGCCTGTGAATTCACTTTCAGCTATTCCTTGAAGGATGATCAGTGGAAAAGCTGAGCAGGCTGATCCATTTCTGTATGTATTGAAGCACCGCTCAGTCCTGTTGAAGGTATTTTGATGAAAGCTTTCACTTTCTCTCCTTCTTTGCAAGTATTGCCTCTTTCTTGAAGGATGATGCTGTGGATGGGTGACTTTCTGACTATACGGAGCATTAGAAGTGTTTCGCTGAATGCTCCATGACGAATAAATCTCTTCTACTTTTCAGCACTGTTATTGAGATACTTAACTCTATTCCATATGTGCCAAGCTGGTTTTGAATTCTGCTTTAATAAAGCACACTGGTGGTGCTGAGACCAAAATAATTTTGCTTTTGGGGGGTATTTTCCACAGCCACCAACCGTGAATCCTCAGTCAGCTTACTGGGTATCAGGAATGTTTGTCAAAGCAAATATTAGGTAATAAACCCTAAACTGCCAGTGAAAACCAGGCAGGCTGCAAGGAAAGAAAGATATTAAAAAAAAAAAAAAAGTAATGTGTTGCTCACAATAATATGGAATGGAGACTTAAATTCAAGTTCAAGTTAGCATCACTGTGTTGAAAGCAGCTGTCAAGTTTATAGAAAATATACTCACGAAGCTATCATTTACACTTTCTTAATGCGTAACTTATAGAAAAGCTCACAATGGAGGAGCACAATAACTAATTGATGGCTCAGAAGTTGGGAATTTCTGTTTTGCTTTAGTTTTGCAGAATCTGTGATAAAAGTCTAAGTGTTTTATTTTGTGGTCTGAGATGGAAAGTATCACAAGATATTTTTTTCTTTAGACATCATTAATTAAGTGGATCTGTATGAAACTTTTTACCTGGTCCTTAACATTCAAATTGGATCTGCTTCCTAGGTTCAATTGTTTAAAGTGTTACATGGTAAACTGTATATATTTTTAACTCCCCAAAGTAACAATTACATAGGCGTTCTTGGAATATAAGTATTTTTCAGCCTTATCTGAAGTCCTAGTTGCTTGCATACAATGCTACCATTAAACTAAGAAAGAGAAAGTAAGATTTATTTTTGTTAAAATGAAAAGGGCCCGAATTTTCAGAACTTCGCACACTGCTAAACACATGCAGTTCTCAAAAGTGCACAAGTAATTATGATAAGTACAGAAATATACATCTATACCTGTGACTGAGAGGTGTACTTTTATAACTGCTTCAGTATCACTTTAAGTATATTAAGACTTTGCACAATGTTGTATCATTTGGCCTCAGGTATTCCAGTAAGTGCCAGAGGAACTGTGGAGGGTGTATGTTCTTTGCAAGAGCGTTCAGACTGGGAAAAGATAGCTATCACTTTTCCCTATTGGTAATCAGAACACATAATGTGACTCATAAATATGCATTCAGACAGTGGTTCACTGGGTTAGAGTCATGGAGAAACTAGATAAGCAAGATGTGACTGTTATTCTTTTTGACCACAGATTCATGGGAACATCACAAGCTCTTTGCTAGAAATTCATTAAATATTTAATAAGCATGAGGAAAAGTTTCAAATGGAGCTTACAATGTTCATATTTTTTAAAAAGGAGATATTTGCAGAAACACTCCACATTTGACATCATCTCTATTAAATAATCATTTTCTGCAAAATTACATGAGATGACATAACTATTTAGCGGTAGAATACAGAATACCTAGTCTAAACTAACTTTAGAAATTATGCATCTGAATGCATAAGAAGCCACAATATGAACTGAATCTGGTCTTGAAAAAAATTCTTTGTCCAATAGGGATTTCCACATTTTGCATAACCAAGAAAACCCTAAAACAAAATCAGCCAAGTAATTTCTTGTAAATCTATGTAGAAAAAAATATCAAAGTTATAGAATAATAGTGGAAAAATGTTGCAGGAGGAAGATTACTGTTAGTACAGCAAAACATTTAATAGTGCTAATGACAGAATATTATGTTTCATATTTATCAGATTCTCAATATAGCATCAGTATGGGATAAGTTTATGAAGGCTGTATTTAGGACCACAAAGAACATGTTGAAATGAAGCTGTGCAATCAAGAGAGTGAAACATAACATGTATTTTTACTCCAAATTTTCAAAATAGATGTAGCATACTTCTGTGAAGTATTTGTAGTTTGATATTAAAACAAAATAAAATTCTTGGTTTTTTAAAGTTTTTTTCCCCAATGATATACAGAGCTTTAGGTAAGACAGGTGAGGAAGCATTGCCTTATTATTTTTATAGAAATTTAAACATTTCCTTTACCCTGTTAAGTCCCAGCAAAAGACAGAAACACGTTGATGCAGGAATATCAATTCATCCAGTGCAAAAAAAATTATTTTCTATTACCTTGCTGGAGTCTTTGTTTCTCATGGAAATAGTTTTTTCCTCCCCATTAAGTGTCAGGAGTCTTCAGTGTATTTGGAAAGGAGTGTATTCCAGGACTAGAATGAACAGCTCTCTCAAATGAGAAATAGTTGATAGATGTGAGGAAAAAGAAATCATTTTAATGCTATTCAGAACAGGGCCTGACTAATCATTGTGCTCATGGCTTCTTGCTGTTTGTAGGACAGAGTGGTACAATTTAGTGAAATATTTGCTCTACAATGCTTGCAAAATTGGAGAAATGGAATTTGGATTAAGCCAGGATTATTTTTGATCTTATCCCTCTCTGCTTTTCTTTTTTTTTTTTTTAAATAGTGAATATGAACAGTGCTGATGTACGTGCATAAAGAAAATAGCTTATTTTCTTTGAAGTGTCAATAATGTTGTTGGGTATTTATCTGAGTAAACACACAGCAGAATGATTAAGTTGGTGTGAAGCTGAATGCATGAGATAGAAATTAATTTTAACATTGTTTATAACCAGTACACTGCACAAAATACAGAATGACTTGCACAGGGAAAAAGTAGCAAGCTATGTTAAAAATGTCAAAATAAGATATAAGAAATGAGATACTACAAAATGAGGTTTGGAAAGAAACCCTGGTTCAAATCAGCAAAATCATTAGCAAAGATGTTTCCTTACACTGTGATGATGTAATCTAAGTTTGAAGAATGGCTTTTCCTGTGCCTTACAAAACACTGAAAAGCCTCTGTGACATTGCGGTCAAGAGGGAAATGTCATCTACTATGTGCCTGTCTTGCACCTAGCACTGAAAAGCTCTCCATTTTCTCCAATGTCTCGGTTCTTTACCAATACATAATTGTAAAAATGAAGAAAGGTGAGAAGGAGCAATATTTTTGTGAATACTGTTATGTTGGTACAATTACATATCAATTCAACAGAATAATTTCTAATTATAACCTAATCAAAACCTGAGACCAATGCGGGAACCACTTTGACATCAGAGGTCTGAGCCTGTCTGTTAATCAGTTCTGTCAGCGATTACAAAAGAACTTAGAGCAGCCAAGAATTAGTATCCTCTTCATGTGAGGAAGTAACAGCAGAAATATTCAAGTTAACAGGTAAAGTCAAACCAAGAAACAGATGTCCTGAATCTCCCCAATGAAGCAACTACATAAACAAGAAAACCAGACTGTGTTTATGACAGCAAAGAAGATGTTTCCTAGAAAGGACATGGAGAAGTCACTTAATATTAGACTCTACTTAACAAACCTCTTATAATGTTATCTGATGAATGACACAATAGTTTTCTCTTTTATTTATGTTAATGTCGTATGAAACTTCAGCACATATTGCATGGTTTATGTTCAAGATATATTTGTACACAGCATGTTTGCTGTTATTTTGATACTGCTCATTATTAAAAAGAAAATCTATATAATAAATTTAATATAGGTATCTATTTTTCAGTTTTATGTTTACTCCATATATTTAAAAACAATTTACTAAAATAGGGGAGAAAGGCAAAATTACTTCTTCAAGGAGTTATCATCCTCTGTTTTTAGTTTGATAAACATAATATAAATCAGCTGGAAATGTTCAGCTAAAATATAAAATGTTTTGGGCTCTAGTTCAGAGAAATATATGAAGCAAAATATATCTAGCAAAGCTGCAGAACCTGTGGGAAAATCAATTTTCTGCGGCAACAGTGCCTTGCACAAGATTTTGCAATGCACTATCTAGATTTTTTTTTTTCTTAATTTAACTGATTTACTCTGTTCCTCTCTGTAGTATTGGGACTGCAAAAGCATTCAGGTCGATCATTCAAATACTGTTTTGAAAATAAAATATTAAAGCTTGGTGCCACTGAAAGAAGTTCCACAAAAAGCACATTTCTTCCTCTGTTTTGCATTCGTACATTATGACTCAATCTTGATTTCCACTGAAAATTAGGACACAATGATTTGAGAATCTCCACCTGCTCCAAACGACCTGATAAGTTGGCTCACTGGGTAACTCCCTGAGCGACACACTGTGTTCCTCTGTTTGTTTTTGAAGAGAGATGACTAATTCCCCTGCTTGGTAGCATGTATGCTGTTCTTTGTACCAAAAGGTAATTATTAGACAGCAGAGATTTGATCAAATCTCAGTTGAAAGCAATAGACAGATCCTGCCTATGTGCATTTGTTCTGCTGAGAGCAATGACAAAAATGTGTCCCCAATACAGATTTTGAGTCCCCGTTCTGTGGCAGGATGATTTTTTAAAAATCATCCCTAGAGAATAAGCGTGCTATATTTCCTTCTTTGATGTGCTGCCCAGGGACTTCAAAGAAAAACTTAGACAAAAATTCATCCACTTTTAAAATGCTTTGTTTATAAATCCCAGTTACAATTACTAGCTTAATTTTATGTTGACTTTTTGATTGCATTAGATTTAATTTTAGATTATATTACTATTTCTTTGACTGCTTTTTTGTATGTACAATTATAAAGGTGCATTTCTTATGTAAAATTTACTCCTGGAATAAGTAGTCTAAACATAGTACATCATCTAGCCATATTTCACATGATGATACTTTCTTATTTGATTCTTTTCAATTGAGTGCCTCTTCCATCACTGCTGGTGCTTGTTGTTTTGAAGAAAGAGGAATGGGTTACAGTAAGTGGTGTGGCTTGCCTGGCTTCAAGCATTGTTCAATCTTGTGAAGCAAGATCAGGTTCTCTAATGTAAAATGCATTGCTGCTAACACTGTGAAATTCAATTATAATCTTTCTCTTCCAAGAGATATCTTATGAAAAAGCCATGGGGAAAAAGTAAAGTATTGAAAGTTTGAAGGAATTGTGAATTATCATTTTGTTACTGCAGTATTTTCTGTAGTTCTTTTTTTCTGTCTGTCCTAATCTGTGTTTAAATGCATGGTAGTCAGATTATTAGACTGTCAACACGAGCATGAGGCACATTGGGTATAAAACAATGCTTCATTAATAAATGTGCAAATACAGACTCACAAGCAGCTTTAGAGATTTTGAGATGAAAATTTGATAATCTTCAACAATGTTAACATTGAGGTGAAAAATATTCACCTTTTCACTTGAGTGTGAAGCATGTGTAGTGAAACATTCAGGAGAAAATCCAGAAACAAACAAAAATAATTGAACTGAAGAACAAGAACTTGTAGGACTCGCCTTACGTTAGGGAATTCTGGCTTTGATTTGGTAGTGAACTTTCTCTGTGTCCTCTAAGTTTCAGGATTCCTAGATAAAGTGGTTGTCAGCTCTGTATGGGAGAGTATTCCCTTCTGGGTGGAGGGAAGAAACGGATGAGCTAAGGTCCGAATCTGTTGTTTTGAAAGACTGTTAAAAGCTGTCTCTTTCCATCTCTTTTGGACTCTTTGGATATGATCAGCTGTGTTGCTCCCTTAAGTTCTGGGTATACAGTTTGGGGATGATTTGAGCAACAATCACCTAGGATTGTTAGCAAAAGCACTACTGGCTCAGGCAGAGGCAGCACCTTTACAAACAGTAGAAAACACGGAGGCAGTTAGTGTCAAAGAAGTCTTCTGTCTGTCTTATGTATTTTGGTAATGGTTTTGGCACTGAAAATAGCTGAAATAATACCACTGCAACATCCATTGAAGCAAGATGTGGCTGTGTCTACACTAGAGCTTTTATCAGTATGGAAATGTCAGAAAACATTATATTCAGAGCACAAATTGCAAGTATAGACCTGACAAAGTAAATTTTGAACTGTGTACTCAAGTGTAATGTTTGAAACATATTCCAAATTGGCAAGTTGCAACCAATCATGGAACAGAGCTAGTGCTTCAAACACTGACAGAGCCAATGTTGAAATCTGAATAATTGCAACTACATTTTCATAGTAATTTAAATGGAAGAAGCATTGGCAGAAAATCATGAATAATTTACATATAAGAATTTAGCAATCTGTGGTGAATAGAAAAATAAATGGCAAGTCCAATAAATAAATGATTATTCTGAATTATTTGCTCTGCTCTGATGTTTGCCAAGAAGTGTCTTTTTTGGGGTTTCTTAAAATGCTGCATTTGAACTCCTGCTTCTTAGGTAAACAGTGTCTGAAAGGAATAGCAGAAATGTAGATATCTGCCAGGGGAAAAAAAACCCTTAACAAACTACAAACAAAACAATATGAATCTATGGCACAGATTGTTTTATGAGGGGTGTGTATAAGAAGATCTTATTTTCCATGCAGCAGCTGCAATTGCAAAATATGTAGCCTTAATGAGAAATGTTAACTGATATATATATAATGATGAGTTATATGCTGCATCAGTGTTTTAATTAGTTCTGTATAAAGTTTTAAGATTTATGGAGGACGTAACATCTGAAAAGAGAAATCCCTAATTCCCCTCTGTGCCTTTGCGAATGTGATATTATTTTAATAAGCAAGAAATTAATTTACACAGCATCAGTATTTGTTTCCACAAAGAATTGATTTTGGGTCTGTGTAAAAAAGTAATGGAAAAATTGTTTGTCTGGTTTGCTGCACACAGTTCTTCAAACAAGATAAAGAACACTAAACAGTTTACTGGTTGGAAGGTGGTGTATTTTTAATGGAGTAGTAATGTTTTTTGCATTTTTTGTAAATCTATTTAATCTCAGTGTTTATTTAAAAATACTGAAATTCTGTTTCTTATGTAATGCTTAAGAAGTATTACCTGTTAACTTAGTGGTTGTAAAGCTTCATAATGCAGCTTTTGGACCTGTGAGAACAATTACTTTTTGACCCAGAAATTCTTTTGAATTTGAAAATCTGGGTTTTCTTTACTTTATCTGGGTATTTTTTTTTTAAACTTAATTTTTTTGTAGTCTTAAGAAATTATTTTGTATGACCCGGAGTGTTGTTTTTGCCAAAAGTTTAGGGCAAGTGTTTTCTTTCTCTGGAAGCTCAACAATAGGAGCACTCATTTTGGATGCAGCTTTTCTGTTGTGTAGAATCCAAAGCTGTCTCAAGGAATGAAATCTCCATCTGTCCTGTTCCCTAGAAATTAAAGAGTTCACTCAAAGAGTAACACTTTCCTTTTGAATATGTGAATTCTTTTTCCATTCCTCTCTTAATTGTAATGTTTTATAACGTTGTAAAATCTAATGGCTGGTTCTTGATTTTCCTTACTGGTGTTATTCCATCTTGTATTGTTTGTACTAAATTGAGAAGAACTGGTGTCTATCTGTTAAAAGGCTGGTCCTATCAATAGGACCTATAAATAGTGCCTATCTGGGAATGGGAATAGAGCTATGGTTTTGAAGCTTCTTTGGTGCAATTTATTCCATTCCTAATAGCAATCAAACGCAGTAGGTTAAATTTTCAAATATTAGCGTCTAGTTATTGCCAATATTCAACAGTTGGTTGCTTATGTTGGTACTATTGAATATTCAATATCCATTTTTAATCTTAAATATCAACATGAGCATCCCTGTTTAACATTTTCAACACCTGATATATGTTCCTTCCCCTGAGATGAACTTTCTCAGGTAGTTCCTGTGGCTGTGCCTGATTTCTGTAGGTCATAGTACTCATTTTGAAGAGATGAATTTTCAGTACTAGTAGCTAAAACCATATCGATGCAAATAAAAAAAAAAATATGGTTTCTGTACAAGAAGACAATGAAATAAATGTAACATGCTTCTGCCAACAAAAAGCTTTGCTCTTTCACCTTTACAGTCTTTGTAACACCCTCTGCTGTCAAGTGGTGATAGTTAACTTTCTGAGCCTGTTTTATGAGTGCTGATCAACTACCTTTGCAGTTCTGGATTTCTTCCCAAGCAAGCATTGACTCTTGTGTCAAAATGCCTGCTGTTATTTTGAGGTGCATGTAACTTCCCATGATGTGCTGCTGCAGACCATTACATATGAGCAGTGCCGTAGAGACCTATGGATGAATTTGCACAGTACAATTTATTGTCAGTTATTTTAAAAGAACCTTCTGTGGCAAGATGAAACATCAGCAGAAGAGTTGATGGAAAGCAAGCACGCAAATTGCAAATGATTTAAGAGAAAGGCTGCCTTGAAGAACTTAGCACATTCATGTTGGTGCTTGTTCGGTCACATGCTCTTAAATTGTGATCCATGGAGACTGAGTATACAAACAGTATAAAGGCCTAGTATGCAAAGACAGGTAAAAATGTGGGATGTAAATTCTTAATTGCTTGTTGTGATTAACCAAGTAACCAAATTTCACTATGTCAGGGCTACTGGGCTCTGTTTCCTTCTGCAAGGAAGTTTCTCATATGTTGGGATTGTGACACATCCAAGATAACTCTTCCATATAGGAAATGGGTAGTAAGGCTGTGTTGTTCATGCCAGTTCAGGATTCAAGTCTCTGTCTTTAATCTTTCTGTGAAAACTTCCATGATGAAGAAAGTACTCTTTCTAGACTTTTCTCTGGCAGAACTTCAAAACATAGATGGACATCTATTCAGGTTGTAATAAAATCTGATTTTCTTTAGACTTCGCCTTTGTCAAGGACATTTTAATAGAGGGGTTTGCAAAACAAATGTCTCTTAGGTCATGATTAGGACTGCTTTCCTAAAATAAGAGATGAACAACTCTGAAGCATTCTGGCAACACTGCACCTGTGTAAGTCTACATTGAAATACAGGAGTGGGCATTGCTTATGCAGTAATATGTATCCTCAGATTCAAGACAGAGGGAGTTTAGAATAATAGTGTATTTATGCAAAACAGTGAGGGGAGAGAAAGGGGGAGGGAGGAAATAAAAATTGTCTAGCAGGCTGAATGCACAAAACCTTTGGTACTTGAAAACTAATTTTATTTTTAGTTAATATTCATTGATGCAAGTTCTTGTCTATTGTTAAATGATTCTAGTGAATAATTGCAACCATCACTTTGAAATGTTTAAGACAAGTATGGAGTTGTAAAACCAATCTTTTGTACTGGAATCATCACCAAAGCTGTATTGTGAAAACTAAGTTGGCACTACCATTTGATCATATTCTTGGAGTCTGCAGGGCTCTCGGAGTCTGGCATGTTCTCAGAAATTGCTTCTGTGCATTGTATTTACATGCATTATGTAACCATTCTTGTTTTTATGGAAACTGTAAGGAAGTGTGCAGCATTTCTGTATTCTCATTTCCTCAGAATATGTCAGCTTTCAAATGTGACCCATCTGTTGATGAGTGAATGGCAACTGTTTATTCCAGAATAAAGCATGTGCTAAAATGCAAACATACAGCCTACAGAAGCACTGATCGAAGTTTAATTAGCTGTAGAGTTCACTTTAACTTCAATTACTAAGTTAACTCATTAGTCAGTGGAGTTCATATTTCTTGCTAGATGCTTGCTGGACAGGGGAGCTGATATAATTATATATATATTATAATTGTTGCTAGGTGATGAGTTCCGGTAACCTTTCTATTCCTAAATTTATAAATGTGTCATATGCACTTTCTGATATAGTGTAATTCTTTGTTTACACCTCAGTTCCTGGATAGAACTACTATGAAGAAGCTAAACAGCTATGTGTATAAATTATATGACATTTTTGGCAAGTCATATTTACCAAATGAATTCTCAGTTTTCCGTGACTTGTAGCCATTAGTGAAGTGCAATACAAAGGAGGTTTATCATTGTACGGAAGGATGGTGTTTTATTTGTCACAAGAGACTAATGCTTTGGAAGGGGTCATGAGTTGGAAAAATGTACAGATTTAGTGGCTTTATTTTTAATGGGTTTTAAACCAGGAAGAAAGTAAAGATTGGCTGATTATTATCTTACCTTTTAAACTTCATAAGCATTGTAATCATTATGGTTATTCTAACGTGAAACAAGAGGCAGTTATTTCAACAGATATGCTAAGGTTTCTGCATTCTAATACTGCAAAGTCAGATGATAGTGTAGGAAATCTATATCACTAATCCTCAGTGCAGTCATCAGAGCATTTGCAATTAAGGGTATCTGTACCAAGTCCTAAGGAAAGAGAAGGGAAGATGAGAAGGCATGATTTTTTCATCTGTTTGACTTGGATAAATGAAAGTAACTACTATATTTTTAAACATAAATGAAACAAAGGTATGTAGATCTGCCACCCAATGAGCAGCAAACTTTATTTTATTGGTGACCAAGATGGTACATGGAATTCCCATAGTTTTAGGAATAACTGTAATTTAATACCTTTAACAGAGTAGTTGGTGATGACATTCTAGTTATATATTGGTTACCAAGTCAATATTGTAATTACTATGTGGTGAGTCAGCATCTTATGTGATCTGTCTCCAGAGTGATCAGCATATGAAAATAAATGACCCTAACAACCAAAAATAGAAATAACACTTAACTGTATTACTATAAAGATATTATGCACTAGTGATATTCTGGTGTCTTTAATCTCCACACAAGAGATGTTCTCTTTTAATTTTTCTTGTAATGCTTTTTTTTTTTTCCTCTACACACAGTCCCTATTGTAGGTGTTCATATCCAGCATGTTAGCTTAGATAGATTTTCGTTGTACCGTTCTGTTGACTATGGAGTTTAATACAAGGAAAAATTCTATTTATTGGTTGCAGATTTCTGCAGAATCTGTCAGTTATTAGCCTGATCCATATTCCTGACAGAAACTGACAGAAAGGCTTGGAATTAAACACTACATTGATCTCAACCTTAGCTTCCGGTGGTTGCATTGATGCAAAGTATAGGCTGATAGTGTTATGTACACAGTGCTAAATTAAAGTGGGTAATCCACCTTTGGAAAACAGTAAGCAGCCAAATGGCATTATCAGCTAACATTTATATTTAAAATGTAGATTGTCTTAAGTAATTGACAAGATTTTTAGATGTCATCTTCTTTGTATACAATGCTACATATTTATATGTGAGCATGCATAGAAATGTCACCTGTTTAAGTAAAAAGTGTGAATAACAGCATCACCTGGCTTGTCAAACAATCACTAGTGGGCTGCACGTGTTGCCTGGTTGGGTTTTTTCATTGTTTCTTAGTTATTAAAAAAGAGGCAGCAACACCAGTAGCCTGATATTCTTTCCTTGGTTTATCTATGTAAACAAATTCCAAGTTACTTATAAATGATCCTGACTGACAGAATATACTTCCCCTCAGGTCAGTCCTTTTGTGGAAGATGCCAAAGTCTGTCTTTCTTTAAAGTATAAAAGCCTGTGTTTGACGTGAATAGAAACTGTTCTGGGAATGACTGTGCAGAGCAAGATTACATGGTGCAATTTTAATTGTATTGTTCTCAGCAGTGCCACTTGTCTGATCTTAGTGTGAGAGTCAAAATTTAGACCAAGGTTATTTTGTTCTCTAACTGTTAGTCAAGCATGAGGGTGATGATAAGTTGAGCAAGCTTAGAATCCAGCAGGGGTTTGAGAGGTGGATTTCCCAGTTAATCTCAGAAATGTAGTGCTTTAGCAGGCTGCAGTTAAGCAGTGATTTTTCCATGTTTTATAAAATTATCCATGTTTTGGAATTGGCTTGATACTTGGGTAAAACAGAAGTTCTACTACGAACTATTATAATTTTACAAATTTGAATGCAATTTCAATTTTTGAAAGAATTCTGAACACTTATTCAGGGACATATTTTAATAACATATTTTAATAACCCAATTTTTGGACTGAGGTCTGAAACAGGATGTAGGTCTGTTTTTTGTGTGTTTATTGGATAGACCTGGAAAAATGAAATTTCTACTAGCGACTCTTAAAAAAAGGTTGAGGAAATTCACTTGAGAGAATTTGGTAAAACTCACAAAGAGGAATTGGTATTTTTCTGCCAGGTTCATTGGTGGAAAAGATGAGAAGGCAAAAGGTTTCCCCTGGGAACAGAACCACCTCGGTTTCAGTTTTTCATTGGGAAAGTTGAATACTCTACTGAATAAATGGTTTGCACAGATTTTCAGGCATGGCATTACTCATTCAGCAGCTGGGAAAATAGGCCAGCAACCTACAGTATCCCTTTTGAAAGGAAAATATTACACAGTGGATTTATTACTCACTCTCATTTCCTTTTATGTATTGTAAACGATGTGTCATTCTCTATTTCTGAAAGAACCTCCTACCACCAAGTGCTATTTGGAAATTGGTTGCACATGGCACAAGCTGGAAACTTCACTCATGGAGAAATCTTTTAAGAAAATATCATCATATGTCAAGAAAGACTTTTATAATTATTATGTTTTCAGAAGTAGGGCAGATACCCACGTGCTTGGGTTGTTTCTAACATTTTCTAGAACATGCTAACCAATAACTTTATTGATTATCAAAGTGTTGAACTTAGGAAGCAGTCTGTGCAAATCACTGTTGAATTACAGATTAGTTGTGATTTCACACTGAAGGTCAAACCAAGGCAAGAAGATAGGGGCAGTATTGCCCCTGCACAGTATCTACTGCAGGGTGTAAAAAGCATTTTGTATTTGATAGCTTATTTAATGAAAACCTCCTATACTTTTGCATCTTGTTGCAACATACTGCTGGAGCAAGAGGGGGATATCAAGTGGTAATTTTTCTCCCACCTCTGAAAATAGCTCAAATGTACAGCAGTGTGAGTAGCTACCATGGATTTGCTAATAAAGAAATATTTTTTTCTGTAGTATTTTTTTTCTCTCCTCAAAATACTGTATTTGTACTTCCTAGAACTGGTGGAGTGAACAAAGTATCTATTCCTTCAGTGAGGCCTGATATTTAATTTCATTCATTTAGTGAGCTTTCCTGTTAATGACCCAAACTTCAGGCAAATTTAAATGTGTGCATAATTTAATGAATCTCCTGTTCATCTAATAATAAAACAAAATTTCACTTAACTTAAGACTCATAGAAAATGGGTCTTAGTTGAGTGTTTACAGAAGTTTGTGCCACTAAAAAAAAATAATTAAAAAGGGGAAACAAGAAGTTATGACAGATCACATTAAGAAATGACAGATCACTGTAATTATAAGAAACCGACCTTGAAAACAGTTTTAATTGTGAACTTGAGGGAAAAAATCCCCATGACCTGCGGCTAATTGTCTAGTTAACTGAAATCCCTTACTAAATAAATTTGTGGCTTTGCAGATATTTTAAAAACATGCTGGCATAAACATGGTACTTTCTGTGCTGGTTGCACACTACTTGTTTTTTGTGAGTGATTGCTTGTTGTTACTTTCTGACATCTGCTGGCAACAATTTATTTATGTAGTTAAAGCTCCTGGGACACTGTTTCTTTTGCTGAATACAAGCTCGAGGGATTAATTTTCAATAAATTACATATATCAAGAAATTTGATTTGGGTAGCCCTTAACAGTGACTGCTCAAATATCAGATGTGTGCTTGTGCAGAAGCCAAGAAAATTCATGGTCAGTAGTGCACTGCCTCTTGATGATTTATTTAGCCAGTATTGAGAGGAAATTATCCATCATGAACCACTGGGAATTCTTGTACCAACTCAGACTTCTTGTCCCATCTTCCTCCAGAGTAGGATACAATTAATTTCATATTGACAAACTTTTCACAGTGATCTGTAGAGCCACAACATATTGAATACATTTGAGTTTATTTGATTCTGTCTGCTTGTGTCTCAGATTCAGACAGTGAAGATTTTGTAAGGCTCTAAAGTTAATTTCATCTTATGTTCTCCTGGGCTTCTTAGCAAAATGTTATGTAAATCTACAAAAATGGAATAATATAGATCATTTGCATTGCAATGGGAAACCCTTTAGCTGAAACTAATGAGTTTAAAAAGGGTCTTTTCTACGTATTGCTTCTGGATTTGGGGTCATTTGGACTGTACAGAATCATATAGTGTTAATAGTGAAATGTCATATTCCTGCATGGACGTGACAGTTCCGTTGAGACTGTAGCTTCACAAAAGCACTGTGAGCGTCCTCTGCATTTACAAAGAGACAACAGCTACACTTAAACTGAAATATGCGTCATGCTCAGAAGATTGATGGCTCTGCTATAACAGCTGAAGTTTTGATTTATATATTTTTGTTCAGTCACACTTGCTGATATCATATTTTTGTTGAAACAGTATTTTTTTTCTCTAGGGCATAGGGCAGAAGCTGTAGCATTACCATGCCTTGTAATGCAGCTACTGACCCAAGAGATCAAGTCAATAATGTGTCTACAATGTAATGAGTAAGTCAAGATAACTTCCAGCTGAGAACAAGTAATTACAACTCCCTCTGTTTGGCTAGATTTTTGCCTTAAATGAGATGATGGGCAGCAAAATGATGTGTGAAGGTATCACATAATGTGAACTGGTGAAGTCTGCTGGAGGAAGGAGGGAATGCCTTCAATTTTGGATTTAGTGTTTGCATTTTCCTGTAATTTCAAGCAACCAGAGACCACTGATGGAGCCGTATGGGTAGAATAAATTTGCTGAAGTACATGAGACAGCACTGAGGGATCTTTCTTTCTGGGAGAAAGGAAAGAGGGGAGCATGGTGGAAAAGGTAAGAAGAAGCTGTGCTGAAAAAGGCAGGAATCCTTGAGCTTGGTTGCTCACATAGTACTCTGAAAATACTCACTAGAAACTCAAACAGCAACCCTAGTTCTGCAGGGCTAACTAATTTTTACTTCAGAGTGAGGGTTATACAAGTTGCAGTGCTTTTGGTTTTAGGGCAGGGTTCTACAGCTCTAGCTAGGATAGCAGATGCCATGTTCATGTCTGGCCAAGTTGCAGTGTGATATCCAGGGAGAAGAGAGGCAGAACTCTGGCATCCTTGCACATCTCACAAAGTACAGTGTTGGGTACAGTGAAAGGTGAAGAGAGAGCATGGAGCACTGCTAATATGTGTCTTCAGTAGACCGGGAGCCACTCAGTCTGGAATCACAGGTCATACCCATTACACGAAGGCAGAGGTAGCCTTCAGACCAATATCACTTATGGCTCGTGGGAAGTGCACTATAGAATTTGAATTGTTAGCAGTTTTTACAACTCTACAAGTATTGGTGGTAGCCAGGTAATGCAGAAGAGGGACCAGTGTGATTCTTCAAGTGAAAATATCCCACAACTTATTGACTGCAGCTTGTTTCTGGATGAAATGCCTCATCTTTCTTGATCTATGGGAAGCTTATTTGCTATCTGCGATAAATTCTTGCTATGCATTTTGACAGCATGGGAAAAACCCGTGACTATTAATAGGCACCATTTATACTGTGGAAAGGGCATTCTCTAAAGGGCAGATACGTACTCCCTAGTGCCTGCTGGATGAACTGTTGGCCTAATTTTTGCATTTTAACAGGGCTATGTACAAATGTGTGTGGATGTTTGACAATTTATGTAATCATTTTTTGTAGAGAGTGTGTGCGCCATGATAAAGTCTGTTGTTTAGTACTAGTTCTTCCAAAGAAGTTGAATGTATAACATATTTCTATTTGCTTGTATTAAGCAATTCTTATTATATTTTGATGAACTGTGGATCCTGCTTCCTCAGCTTCTGATTATCTGGATGCTAAATAAGTTGTCATTATAATTTACTTCAAGGGCACACAAAGAATTTAATACATAGACACTAGAGAATTGTAAACATACAGTGGGACATAATAATCTACTATTACTTGTTAGAATTCTTCAAAAAAGAAACAAACATTCTGTAGCAATTCTACTGCTGAAACCCAGAATTTAGCACTAAGTTGTTTAAAAATACCATCAAAAATACTTTCATAAGAGTAAATTAATTTTCTTAAATGTTCAGTACATTTTTTCTATCTTAAAGAAGTCATTTAGTTGTGCTTGTAGCTTTCCTAATGTCCAAATTCATTATTTATATATCTAGATGTTAACTATGAAGTAATAATGACCTTATATCTCAAGGAACAGCCTGAAAGCTTTGACTGTTGATAGTGTCTTGTCTGCACTTCAGTCTGACCCCAAAAGTGCCACAGGGAAGCATTGCTCTCTTTCTGTTCTTCTTCCTTCTGCTGTTCAAACCTCATGCAGAAAAACTGCAGAAATAAACACACTGTAGGCTACCTGCTGGAACCCACGTCCAAGTCATGATTTTGAAGGTATCTCAAAGGAAGGAAGAGAAGCTGTTTCTCCTAGCTGACAGTATTGTTGGCTTGAAAAGCAGGATATCTTTCATTTCTCACCTGCCTTTGTCATTAGTTGTAACAGTTTCCTCTTTTTTCTTGGCTGGATTTAGGTTGTCTGGATGTGTTGGTTGCAAGTTGAATTTCATCCTCTCTGCTTTGATAGGATAATTCAGCTCTTGAAGATCCACAACACTTTGCATTTCTATTAGTTTGTGTTGAGCTACTGTGTGACACCATGTACCAGAGTCAGTCATTCAACAGTGCAGCAAATGCCATCACGTGGTGGCCAGTTACCATCTCCTTAGTTATTTGCCTGCTGTTTTCAGTCAGTATCAATTTTATTGCTAACAAGAGCTTTGCTGGGTCATGATACTTGATGAATTTTTATGTACAACAACAACACTCAGTAGCATTTCTGTTTGCTTCAACCTTCACTTTTCTCTCTCTGTAGCTAATGAAGCTCAGCTTTCCCATTTTCTGTCTAACTTCTGTATTTTGCTAATATCACTGAGCAGGAAGGACTCCTTACCAGAACTAAGGAATCCCTGCTGGGCTGGAAATTTAAGTTGCTTTTGTGTAGCTGTAATGTACTCCTCTTGCATCTCTCATAGGTAAAGCTCTGACTTGTGATTTCAATATGATCTAAAGTTACTTGTTAAAAGAATAAAAAAGACAATATTGCTCAGTGCTGCAATTCCCACTGATTTGAACTAGACTAGGTTATAAATATAAAGAGTATACTAATCTTCATTGATAGAGTAATTAATTTGTGTGTGTGTTTGTATTTTCAATGTGAAATTTCCTCAGCAAGGAACCATTTTGTTGCTATCAATCATTACCTAACATAAAAATATGAACACAGAGTTTTTGTGTGCTTATAGATAAATATGTATATTTAATTATTCAGTATACCTCTGCAGAGATTTTTGTTAAAGGCAAAATTGGAGATTCTGTATTTCTATTCAAAACAAATTAAACTTATGAGAATTAAACTAAAAAAAAAAAATTACTTTTTAGGAGGAATATATGGGCCTAATTTATGCTTTTGAATGTAAGAAATCCATTTCAGTTTGCTTTATTTTCACATCATTTAGGAGAAATCCAACTGCTAACCTTACAGTGTTGTGAAATGATACTCTTTAAAACATCTGTGGTTCATTATCATAAATATCACAGTTGTGTAGAAACCTCCCATATGTGGCGTATCATAACAGTGAGAATAGGATGCACTGAAATGATGAATCCCAGGAATGTGAGATTTCTTGCCGAGATGCAAAAGGTAACATTTCCAATTGTGACTTCATTTTACCATTGTTACAGTAACAGACTTGGCATCTTGCACAAGAATCCATTTTTCAACAGGTTCTTTGATGATAAGAAGCTCAAAATAATCAATTAAAGCCTTGGGATGTGTGCAGGTGTTACCAATAGTGAATATTACTTGGTGGGCAAAATATTCTGTACAATTCACATGTGAGAAGGAGTTAAAGTGTAGTATAGGAGGCTGAGAAATGAACAGAGTGTGTTGAGTGACATGCTTGTTGTTTTTCATTGGGAGATGCTTGGCAGTATTTTCATTTTGCTTGCATAGAGTTTTGGAGCCTATCTCATACCATATGGCATATTAAGTACAATAAAGATGTTCATTTGGCAGCTGGAGCATGACTAGCAACATCAAGAGAGTCATATATGCATCAATAAATGAAGAACTTCACCTCCATGTAAATAAATACTAGATCATTGTTTAATTGCCCATTGAGTTCTTGACAATGAGACAGAATCACTAGTCATGTCTGATGCAGCAATGCAATCATGTGTGATGTTCCCTGGTCATACCAGTCTGAGAGGAATCATCATTCTAAAAAAGTTTGCATTTGCCCCCATCTTCAGACTAGGGATTTTATCTAAGACTACTGTTCTCTTCCACTGTCCTTACAACTGGCTTCAGCTTCATCTCTTGTGACCCTTGGTCCAAATAATCTTTAGGGTTCCTCACAATCACTTCATCTCATTCTACTCACTTCTAATTTCTCTCCTACGTATCAGTACTTCTCAGAGTCTTTTCATTTTCTTTTCCTCTCCTTGCTATTAACCTCATCAAATCCTATTGTTTCTGTGGTAGAATTGGGAATTGAAAGCATTGGTGCTTTTGGATGAGGTATGGTGGCAAGAAAACAGTTTCTTCACTTTCAAACTAGTCTGCTTCAGCACTTGGAGAAAGTTTCAGGGTTTCGTAAGGCAAGGTCAATGGATGAGCAAAATAGAGAAAGTTTAAAACTGTCAAATTCCTAACTCCAAGGGAATGTAGAATATAGATCCAAGTACTTTCTGATTCCATGTGTTGAATCTGCATGTGGTCTTTGAATTTCTGCAGTGCATGCAGATGGCAACAATGCAGGGATCTCAAGGTCTGTGAATATTAAGCAGAGAGGTGGGAGAAGTGTATTCCCAGCCAGCTTCACCCCTCTTTTTGATCTGCAACGCAGTGTGACCTGTAGTGTCTGGCTGGGAGACGCTGTAGCTCTAAATTATGACATTAGTTTTGAAGTGATTACTTTATCATAGTTGTTAGGCCTTTATTTTTTTTTTTTATTCCTGTTATAATTGATTTCTCTGAGTGATGCCATTTTTTTTTTCTGTTGTAAGCTGCTAATAGACAGTAGATCACCAGCAGACTTTGACAGCTGGAAGGACATACATATTCAGTATAACAAGGCAACTTCCTAAGAACTTATTTGATTGTTTTGGGTTTTTTAAAGGGAGGAAAAGAATAATTTAAAAGAGAATTCACTCATAATTCATCAAGGCTGTAATCTATATAGTGATTAGTACAGAGAATTTCAACTTTACACATTTGTGGTGACAAGGAAATTTTATCTTTTTTGTGAGTTGATAGCTTTAGGAGATCGCAGTGAATCTGTTGAAATGCCTGTCATATCACCAATATAATTTGCAATGGATGGTTTTACACCAGGGAGGCCTTGTTAACAGAGAGCTTTCCATTAAAATCCTACCGTGAGCACAAGACCCTTTCTGCGAGCGGTTCCTGGCCTTGGAGAGCAGCAGCCGCAGCTCGGGGCCGTGTGGGCACCAGCATGGTTTGAGTACTGCAAAATTGTTTTAAACTGCTGCTGCTCCCCAGCACTGGGTTTCCCCCTCCCTGTTTCTACTGCAGAAACATAAGACAGTGCAAGTAGGGGTCTGTGACATGACAGACTGAGATAGGGTTGTCTGGAGGAACAGGAGTATCTGAGGGGAAAAGAGCTTTTTCTTTTGTATTTATAATCCTCCTTGCTTTAAGCAAAATTCAATGAAATGGTAAATAGGCTGATGAAATTCTGGTATGTTATCCCACTGTGAATCCAAGGATAGTTCTCTTGCCCTCAAGTAAAGCCGAGGAAATGGGAGCAGCTTTTAGTTAAAAATACGTAAGAAAGTCTAAAACTTGCGCAGAAGCAGATTTTTTCCGGTGCTGGGATAATTTTAATGCGAGAAACTGTAGTGACTGGAGAGATTGGACTCTCAGTAAGAGATTTCACAGGATCAGAACTTTGTTCTTTTAAAATCCCACCTCAGGCTCCTAATGCCTTTGCCAATGCACAGGGTGTGTGGGTGCGGGGGACTGCAGACCTTCCGTGAGGAGAGGCTGGGCTGCCTTGGGGTTGAACACAGCTGGTTCCAGGCTGTTCCAGATGATTCCAGCTGGCTCTACAGTGGCCCTACCACAGGGCACGGCTGAGCCCCTTGGTGAAAATGGTGGGGCCTTCCTGGTTGGAAGTGTGTTTAAATGAGAGGTAAAATGCTGCCTGGGGATGAGGAGTGATTTGAAAGAAGTGTAAGGCAGCAGTGTGAACCCCAGGAATGGAACAAGAGAGTGATTCCCTGTAGCTCCTGGACCACCCCACACAGGAGATGGATGTCCTGAAGGAAGCTGCAGGCCATGGAGGAGACTCAGGCTGGAGTGAGGGAAAGGTGTGAGGAGGAAGTTGCTGCAGAGAGGAGCCATTAGGTACTGAGTATAATACCCTGTTCCTCATCCATCTGTGCCACCTGGGAGAGGAGGCAGGGATGAAGAAGTAAAGCTGAGCATTGGGAAAGAAGGTGGGAAGTGAGGAGACACACTGTGTGTGGTTTTAATTTATCTTTTTCTCGCTATGCAAATCTATTTTAATTGGTAATAAATTGATCTTTTCCAAGACAAATCTGTTTGGTCTGAGATGGTAATTGGTGAGCTCACTGTCTTTATCTTGACCCGTGAGCTTTTCCATAGTATTTTCTTCCCCTGTCCTGTTGAGGTTGGGGAGGGGGAAGAGCAGCTGGATGGGTGCCTGGGAGTAGTCCAAGGTCAACCCACTCCTGTTGATTTGGCAGATAGTGCCACACATCTCACCTTCTGTGCATTATTCAGAATTTTTGTCATTTGAGGCTTTTTTTTTTTCTTTTTTGCTCCTGGTTTATTTTTTAATTGAAGCTTTCTCATCAATTTTTATGATAAAATGAAGTTGCATTTAAATTCTGTAACAAGCAACAGTTCTTCCCTGTGGTGGTTCTGCTCTGGGATTCAATCTCAGTAGACGCCCAGAGAGGAAGAATCTCCACAAGGTCTTCTGGCAGCCCTTTCTGCAAGTTGGTGTGTCTGTAAATAGCTGCAAAATATGCTGAGGAGGATTCTGTGTAACTTTCTCAGGAGAGTTGTGAAGCTATCCAGGATGATATTTTGTTTGTCTTTTAAGAATAGTTGTAGATGTTTCATAGTCAGAAAAAGCTTAGATATTGTCCAGGTTATGAAAGAACCTGTGAGAATTATATTTTCCATTTAGAACAGTGACTACATAAGGCAAGTGTATATGGTGCATTTAAACAATTATAGAAAGTGCTTTATTTTCAAGAAAACTCTGATTCTCTGAATATGCATGCCTGTCTGTATCCATTTCTAAAACATGATGCGTCTTTTAAAGATCCAGTAGAAATGGAATGTGAAATAGCATGCTGGTAAAGGGAAAAATGTACAGCAGCAGTACCTCAAAGAGAATGTAGAACTGATTGATTGCTAAAAAAGCTCCACATGCAAATATATTGTTCGTACATGTCAAAGCCTGAAAAGATTACTTAGCAATTAAGATTTTGTTGAGAAGATCTTTTCATCATACAGTTAGTAGTTGCATCACTAATTATTTTCCAGTATTTTATGGAAAGTGATTCTACCAGACTAATTGGAGGATGCTGAGGCAAAGTCTCAAGCCTGTGTAGCGTGGAGACATTTTCCTCTTTATGTTAGCCTTCCTAAATATTTTCAATCTTCCCTATAAAGTGAAAGAGGATTATTGACAGCTACTCTTTAATTGAAGTTCTCATAGTCCTCAGCTACACTGATGGTGCAGCTCATTCTCTATGTCACTATCCTGGTAGCCAGTAAGAAATATTATAGCTAATTTTTTTTCTGTTATGTAACACTTTTTGCTCTAGGTTATGAAGTTGAATATTCTGTACATAACTGATTCCAAGCATAAAGATTTACTCAATTTCTGAAACCATTTTGCAAAGACAAGAGCCTTTAGAGATCCCAGGTTACACAAAGTGATCACTCAAACCATATGCAAGCCTAGTTCTATGAATCTGGCAGTTTTATTAGTAGTAGAGGACTTGCTATTCTCCTTGTTGTAACCTGGGATCTCTAAAGGCTCTTGTCTTTGCAAAATGGTTCATGTCCAAAGTGGTTTGTTTATTTTCTACATCCTCAACTAGTATAGTCAAAACCTCTTCATCCTGAAAGTGCACAATCACAAGATTTATCTATGAATTATAGTTATACAAATATAAAGTTTCTTTGAAAGGTTTTCTCCTTAAACTGGGGCTTTTCTTCCCAACATCTGTAGACAAGAGGATAGCATAAAAATATTTGAAGTCTATCTTCTAAAGTGGATACTTACAACTGTTTTTATTTTTTCTTTCCCCTCCCCCAGTGGAATTTGATGACTGCAAAGGGAATAACAAATTGAACTTTGAAGTTTCTAACCCGGACTTTAAAGTGGAACGTGATGGGTCTCTAGTTGCACTAAAGAATATATCAGAAGCTGGCAGAGCCTTGTTTGTCCACGCACGGTCTGAGCATGCTGAGGATATGGCAGAAATTATGATTGTTGGAGCACATGAAAAGCATGGTGCATTAAAGGTAAGATAAATACAACAGAATAAAAGAAAGCGCTTATAGACATTAACATGTGCCACCTAGGTCTTTGAGCAGTTTTAATATTTTAGCAGAAATGAAAATCTGTCTTCAATCCAGATATTTCTGTAACATTTTAGCACTTTGTTTAATTTAAAATACAAATTTTCCAGGTTTTGAAACATGTATTACATCTCCAAGTATAAAAGCTGAACATTCATAAAGAATTAATTCAAATAAAAAAGCTCAAGTGTCAAAATAAGCTGTTTTTCTAGTGTTTGTTATGCCAAATTACCACAGTTTGGCCAGAACCAAATGGAAAATCATAGTCTAAATATGTAATTCAGAATTTATAGATCTTTCATGTTCACTTGAAGTCTAAGTGTAAGGGAATTAATTCTATGCTGTGGAATTTAATTTTTTTATATAGATCTGCTTATCTGTTATTGTTATGTGCTAAACTATATAAACATCTGTGTTCAAATAACAAAGTATATTTGCACTCTGTCTCTACATAGCCACTCTGTTCACTGAATGATGTGTCCTTTCTTTGCCTGTTCTGGTTCCAGTGTAATACTAAGTTACACTATGGCGAAGTCGTCCTTCACAGACTGATTGAATTGTTTACTTCATATCCATGAAAGTAGCAAAAGGAAGTGTGAGGTAGCCTCCACTTGTGTGTGAAGTAGAGAAGCTGGCAAGATGGTGGCTTGCTAGACCATTAAGCCTGGTACATTTGCAGACCTGTAATTTCAAGGAAGTATAAAAAAGTCATGATAAAAATGGTTGATCTGTTGTCTTCTGCTAGTATGCAGACTTTCAGCTCCCAATATTCTTATATTTCCAACAATAGCTTAGTATAACTTGTATTTTCTATTAAAAAATAGTAGCTTTAGGGGAAAAGTCAAACAAACTTCTCAAAGTCTGTGTTGGAGAAGAGGTTCTGATTGGCACTTTAAGCAGGATGTGATGTGGATGTGGATTGCCAGTGGGAGTGAAAGTACCAGAATGTGTACTGCAGAAAGCTGATCAGAACACTTAAATGGAATTTAGTTTTATTTAAATGCACTTTCTTCACAAAATTAAATTTTAGCAAGGTCATATTTGAGAGAACATCTGACATGGTGGAATGAGGACCACACACTGCCAAACTCGGGGTAGGAAATCTGCTCTTGCAGGAGCTGGGCACTTGGCTGTTGTGTGTCTCAAATTAGCAAGGCATTCCCAAGCATGTTCAAGTGATTTTGTTTTCTCTCCAGTTTTGAAATCTTAGAAGCAGTTTCAATAAGGAGATTAGTTAGAAGTTACTGAACCCTCAGAAGAGCTTGAAACGTCTCTGATGGGAGGCCTGGAGTTTGAGTGAAGATCTGTCTCTCAGACAGTCACATTCTGATGTGTTATTCTGCTTTTGTTACAGAAGAAACCCTCAATGTCTTTGAGTGGTGATATTCTATGGAAGTTAAAGTCTAGGGGAAATCTTATGTGTAGGAATGAACAGATATATATTAGCACAGAATATGACGTAGCTTTGTCAGTGACCTTCTTTCTTTACATCCTTCTTGGGTTCTGGATAGTCTCCCCCCAAAATGTTCCAGCAGTATTAATTAGCACCTAGCATTGAAATCTGTCACCGGACTACATTCAAAAGCCAAGTCTAATTTGGCCCCCCTCCTGGATTCTGTTCCAACCACCTTGTGTTGCCTCAGGGAGAGAAAAACAGTCTAAACCTGGCAGCCTTCCCTTGCAGGTGACTCCTCAAAGACACATGATGATCTCTACCTGCACTCATCACTTCTTCAAGGATACCGATATTTGGTGATCTTTGGTGTCTGCAAGTGCCAGTGGGAGTTACATGATGCATTAATGTGTCGTGGGAAATTCAGGTAGAGAGGATTGACTCCTTCTTCAAGGGAATATAAAGACCTTTTTTTAAGGTTGGACTTGATGATCCAGTGGATCTTTTCCAACCTATTGATTATGTGTTTCTTCTCGGTCAGCTGGCCTACCCTTGCCAAAGACAGCCCTATATAGCTGTTAAATCAATATCTTTTTACCAACAATTTCAGCTATTGTTTGCCTATTTAGAACACAAGACATTGTTTTCTTTGTTTGTCATACTTGAGAAGGATATAAAGACTACAGGGTCCTCTCTATAGTGATTTGAAAAATCACTTTAATTTTGATAAATTTTGACTGTACTTTTGCAGTCTGAGTATGTCAGTATGGAAACAGAACTGCTCCATCTGTTTATACTGGAGTCTCAGCTAAGAAATGCTCAGATGGAGCCTTAGTAATTCAATGTAATTCTGTAGGGTTAAGACAAGCACATGCTAGAGCACAGCTTATCATTTAGTACTTAGTGCACAGTACCTTGTTTAATTAGGGGATAAGTAGTTCTTAAGTATTTCCCCACTGCCAGCAACTGTCGTTTCTTTTCTGAAAGCCTGTAACCTACATCTGTGAAATCCCATTGTTAATGTTTCTAATTGCGGATTTCCAAAGTGTTTTGAAATGACTGACAACAATGATCTCTAGAGTGCTGACTGGCAGTCTGACTCTGGGAACAGATAGCATAATTCATAATACCTTGTGATTCCTACCAGCCATATTTTAGATCAATATTGAAAATAGAGGTGCAACCTGGAGGTTGCAGAAAAGCTCTTAGTATTCTTGTGGTGGAGGGGCTTGGTTCTTTCCTGTTGAGGATCTGGGAAGATTGCAGGTGTCCTTGCTGATCGGTCCTGCATGATTAATTTAAAACTGACTTCATGGCCATGGTGTAGTCAGTGACTGTTAGAATATCAAGTACTATTTAACTTGTTTTTTTGAGTCTGAAGGGCATGTTCCTTCACTCTTCTGCCATAAGCACATTAGATTTACAGAGCCTGCAGCTTTCTATCAAAGGTTGGCCATGACTACAATATGAGAAGATAGATGGTTCCTCAACATTCTCAGCCAACTTGACTGTTGCTCTCTGGTCACAGAATCTTTTGCAGGCTCTAGAGACAGAAGGCAGATATGCACTGCTGCTTTCCAAGACGTCTGGATGTTTCTACAAAATACCTTAAATTCTTTTAATGTCTGTACCTACAGATAGGCATACATGGTATTGAGAACAAAAATTTGTACACTGGATCACAGTTAGATTGCTATCTATAACCTTCTGTTAGTGCCCTTCCCTCCTTTGGTTTTGGCTAGATATTTTGGTTTCTTTCTGTTTTGACAGAGGTATGTATTCACAAAAATGCTACTGTCTTTTTTGAGAGGTATGTGGAAAACAAGTGCACAGAAGAGTTGCCTTGGGCCTGTGGAAGCTATATCATCACAGTGTGTTATCATTTTAAAAGTTATTTATGTGTACACACTTGTACCCTCAGGCAGCTGAAGTGCTTGAAGGAAGAAATGGGGGTAGCACTTGTGAGGCATGAACATCAGTGCTAGTGCTCTGCTTTGCCCAACTTTTGCTTAATACTCTTTCACACAGTCTGGACTTGGATGCTTGGTGACACCACAAAAAGACAAAGAAATGTTTCAATTCACCCAGGATTCCAAAAATGAACTTTGGGTTCAGTTTGAATAATTCATAAAATTGCTAAAGTTCAGATCTCTGTGCCCCTTGTACTCATCAGTGGTAAGGCTGTACCTCAAACACTGTGTTCATTTTTGGGCTCCTCAGTTTAGGAAGGACATTGAGTTGCTGGAGCATGTCCAGAGAAAGGCAACCAGAATGATGAAGGGTCTGGAGCACAAGTCTTATGAGGAGTGTCTAAGAAAATTGGGATTGTTTAGCCAGGAGAAGAGAAGACTGAGAGGAGATTTATTGCTTTCTACAATTCCCTAAAAGGTGCTGCTTGTGGTGAAGTTGTGTTGATCTCTTCTCCAGAGTAACAAGTGTTAGGACAAGAGGAAAGGGCACTAAGCTGCACCAGGCCTGTTTAGATTGGATATCAGGAAAAATGTCTTTACTGAAAGAGTGGTGAAGCACTGGAACAGACTGCCCAGGGAAGCACTGGAGTCTGCATCCATGGAAATATTAAAAAAAACCCGACTTGGCACTTTGTGACATGGTTTAGTAGGCATGGTGGTGTTGAGCTGACAGTTGGACTTGATCTTAGTGGTCTTTTCCTACCTTAATGATTCTATCCCTAAAGGCAAAATACATCACTCACAAACCCTAGTTGGGAACAAACTGACTGAGTTGGTTAGTAGCAATGATTATTTTTTAACTTATCCACTGCTTGGTCCCTGCTTTGTTTTATGAAGTAGTACATGACTGAAATTTGGAAAATTCATCACATCTGAGCATTTGATCAGACATTAGTGGATTTATTTATTTTATCTATTTAGAGAGTCTGATTTTGTGGAAGGCAGAAAGTGTAACCAGTGTTTTGTAAAGTTTCATAACAGATTGTGAGTTGCAAAAGGCAGGAAGCTGGAATTGATCTGTGTCCTCCAGAGTTAAATAAAATGTTTGTCCACTAGTCCTACTGCCCCTCTGTAATCTAATGCTGGTATTAATGAATATAGCCTCAGTACATTGGGAGCTAAAAGAAAACCTTGAGAAACAATCTTTTTCTGCCCTGTTTTTGTGTTGGAAAAATGCAGGCTTTTCTTTTTTCCCCCCATAGCAAAGGGAGTTATTTAGAAATTTTATTTGTTACTGCATCACATACGTGGGGTGAGGAGTTGTGGGGAGTGAGAGATCAAGAGACTGGCATCAAAGCAGATAAGAGGTCAGGCAGATATTCTGAAATTCCATGCTGGTAGTAACTTCACTGTATGGTGCTCAGCAGTCTTCCATACAGAAGGACAAAATGATTAAATAGAAACTGTCAAACCCTCAGGACACTTTTCAGAGACTAGATGGAAAAGGAATAGGAGAAAGAAGAAAAGAGATAAGAGGGAGGAGCACACCCTGAAACAGCATGTTGTAGGCAAAGAAAGTTTAAATTCATCTCCAGCAGTAGCTCAGATTGAAGGAAATGGAGTTGCTCTAGTCCTGCTACTCTGTCCAATCCACTTTGTAACAGTTAGTGGCTAGTGTAGCTGTTTCTACTTTTCCCTCAGTCAAACCATTTCTTCCCCCAACAACAGTACCCTGCTATGTTTATTATAGCAGAGACAGGAGAGGCAGCCTAGCCAAAAACTTCACCAGCTGCCTTGCACACCTGGATTCTGTTTCCTACTAAATCAATGCCTAAACGTACATGTTTGTGCAAGTTATTTTATGCCTGTGCCTCTGTTTTGTAAAGTATCAAATGGAAATAATGAAACTAAGCTCCATGGATTTAAATTTTAGCATTTCTTGTTTGTATCTTGCTCTCTGCTTTATCCCATTGCAAATTTTATTGATACGAGATAAAAAGTGCCTAGAGCCTTAAGTCCTATGTGTATGGCTTTCTGCCTTGAAACAGATAAGGGATCAATAATCTTACTATGAATCAGTATTTTCTCACAGAAAAAATATTCATGCGAGGAAGTGAGTAACTGAGTTTAGTCATCTGGCAGTTCAATAATTTATTTGGAAAATAAGATCAAGAATCAGCCTCTCTGATAAAGCAAGCAATCTTTCCCGTTAATGTAGATTAGCATTTTTTCAGTTCAGAATAGCGTTCCAAATAGGCTGAAAATGACTCTGCAGAAGTATAAAGATGGACTCTCACATGAGATATTGACAAACAGGCTAGAAGAGTTTCATATCATTAGATTTTGCATATAGCAGTTGCTGCAAAAAGCAATGCACTGCATAAATAAAATACCTTGTTTTGCATTTAATTTTAAGGCACAAAATAGACTAAGTCACAGGGGTACATCAATATCTACCATACACTTCTGAGTTATTATCCTGATCAAACAGTATGTAGAATACCATTTTCAGAAAAGCTGTGGAGATATTTTTCCTTTTGATATGAAGGTGTCCTTCAGGCATAGGAAGATGGGTTTTCTTAAAGAGCAAGCAAAAGAAAATTAATCTTCTCACTTTTGCATTCAGTTTTGCAGGAAACTTAACATAGTAATGTTCTGCTATTAGCTGTTAAGTGATTAACTTGTTATTACTTCTTTTCCTTTTGTTCATTACCACACTGCAAACACCTGTTGACTTGAAATTCATGCATGAAAAGCTGAGGTATATGTGATTTTAGAATTTAATATCTGTATGTTGACAGCATTTTGGTAAATTACTGTTCTCTGCTTTAATCACTGGTGAAAGGATGCAATTTGTAATTTTTTTTTCTTTTAAGTGAAATGCTACATTGCAGGTTTCACAGAACACATCTTAATTAATGTCAGTGAAAGCAAGATCTTGTTCTCATCAATGGGTCATTCTGTAGAATCATTTAGCTGCCTTTTGGCTATATTTTTATAAAAATTCTCTGTGCAGACCACTTACTGTTGGCGAAACAACAGAGAACTCCTTTGTATAAGAAATTACGTTAAGCACTGAAATAAGCTATTTTCCATAGAAATTCCAGTCACCTAGTTTCCCTTTTTATCCCTCAGCCTGATCCAGAACCTGCTGAAATAATCAGATTCCAGCAGACTTTAAATCAAAGCCTCAAAGCAGGAGTTTTGTCTGACATTGCTGTACAGATGTGACTCCCGTACCTCTTTGCTGGGCTGTTTCTGAATGACCTTGCAAGTCCCAGGGCTGTTCACAGCGGTTATGATTTTTCAGATACAGCCACGCTCCCCCTTTTACACAGCTCTGCAACACAGCCTCCCCTCTATTGATAGACTTGTGCTTTCCCTCAGGCCTGGACCGACTTTATACTTCCAACTTAACTCTGCACATTCCTGCCACCAAAGAAATGCAGGTTTCATACACACTGGCTTTGGAGTTTGCTCTGACAGAGATCCATTTATTTGAGAATTATTATGGTGCCAAGAGATGGGGCAGTTGCCATAGCAACAATTGCATATTGTGTTGAATACCAGAGTAAATACTATAAAGAACATGAACCACTGGTAGTTTTCATTAATTTAATGTTCCTTTTTTAGGCAAAGTGCATCTTGTGAGTTTATTCACTGTGTGTATAAATGCTTAGATCAAATGTGTGGGCTAGCTTTCCTTCTATTTCCTTCAGTGTGCAACTTCAGCATGTAAATGAGAAGTACTTGGTTATTTAAGGAGAGAAAAATGGTCTTATAGATTGGAAACATGAATAATTGACTGTGAAACAAGAAGGTGTTAGCTTCCCTGAATGTTCAGAGCTTTTCTTTATGAGTAATCTACATTCAGATTTTATGTGAACTAGAGATGTATTTATCCAGGAAAAAGGACTTTGTGCTTTTCAGTTCAGTAGAACTAAGACAAATATAGAATGTATTTAACAGAGTTTCAGAGGTGAAATGAGATGATTTTTGAAGCAAAAGCAAACCTTGTTAATTATTCCAAATTATTAACAGACAAATGAAAATGACAGGCAAAAATATTCTAAGTGGATGCATTTTATTAAAAAACACCCAAAATAATAATTCACTTCAGCCCTAAGTTGCATTTAGACTTCTCAGTCAGTTCTTCCTGCAGTAACAGGTTTCACCTACAGGAGATTTTCACTATTGCTTGGTGTGCTTCTGGTGTAGACTGAAAGCTTTTGTAGAAGCTCAAAACCAAATGCAGTTCTGGAATGCAACCAATTTTATCTGATTTTTTTTTGAAAGACACTTAGGGTCTTATCCCTCATCCATAAGACTTAATGGCAAAGCTTCAGTAAATCTCAGTGAGAGAGATTGTTCAAAGATTGCTCAAGTCTTTTATCTGAGCTAAAATTCATCCTGGCACTGAGTGCTATGAAAATACCTATTTACCTCTTGCCCCTAGGATATATTTTATGAGACTTCAAATGATAGATGAGCAGTGTAAAGAAATTTTGATTTGATTTAACGTCTTATAATGATCTAGAATGCTGACTGCCCTTTATCCATTAAAAAGAAACAACTAACCTACCAACCAAAAACCCCTCTAATTTTCTGGAGCAGTGATTAAACATCACACATCAACATATCATTTTTTTCAAGTTATCATTGTTCATTGTCCAACCTTGAAATTATTTGGATACAGAGAAAATTGTACCAATCCTACATGTTAATCTCCAGACTGATGGAGTTGTGTGGAAATTTGTACCAGAGGTTTGCTTAAAGGAACAATTTGGAAAAAGTTTAAATTTAAAATTCATGGTAGTAAATGAAGATAAAAGTGGGAAAGCAAGAGGAAAAATATGATGTAGTAGAATATTAAGAAAGGTCATAAAGGATAAGTAGATGTCTCTTAGGATATATAATATCTTTCATTTATAAAGCAGTTTTCATCCGGTAAGATGCTTAAAGTGTAACTTTTAAGTACAAAGTATATGAGTGTGAGCATGTCTCTATACATCCATCTCTGAAAAGAGGTATTTGCATAGGTATCTTTGTTGTTGATACTTATTTCATAATATTTTTTTCATATTGGGATAGGAACAGAAAAAAATTAAATAGAGGGTTTGGGAAAAGGACATGGGGATTTCTATACGATGTTGAAATCGCCATGATGTCCTTATTGTCCTCAAGTCCACGACGAGCAAGGGATGTTACAGAAAATAGAAGAACCCGTGAGACTTCTGGGAAAGAAGAAAAATCGTCTTCCATGGTTTTTCCTCTCATCCAGCATGCAAGAATGATGCAATCAGTATGTGACAACTACCCCAGTATCAATGACACCTCAGATTTATTAAGGAACAGAGATAAATCTGAGAGGGCATCAAGCGAAGTAGTATTCAGAACTACACTCAAGTTTGTTGTTTTTTAATTCGCATCAGAGGCACAAAATATTGCTGACATTTTCCTACTATAAGATTTTCCTTCAGTTTCCAGAAACAGGGTGGATTTGAGAGAGCTGCAAAAGGAGAAATTATTCACATGAAAAGATTTTCCTAGTAAGAGTTTAGTCATTTCTCCCCATCAGAGACATTAATGATCGTCCCTAATGATTGCCCCAACCATTCCAGTTTTCACAGACCTGAAAGAACATTTATTATGATTATTATAGTAACACCTATCTCAACACACATCTTAAGCATTTAATGGAGCATCACAGGATAAAAATCTACGTTTGTCCTCCCCCAAGAATAGACTCTGTCACTGGAAGGATAAATGGCTCCTTCTGGGCCTAAAATTCCTTATTTGTTGATCATCACAATTCTGAGTATTCTTTTGCATCTTGCTTTGCAGCTTATTATTTTAAGTACCTGGACTAACTTGGCAAGTTGAAGAAATATTTTTCTAAGAAGGACAGAGTTAAAGCTTAATATAATTTGACATCTTTGTAATAAACAACTCTGATAATGTTTACAGTCACCTTGGGGTTATTAATCATCCAGGTTCTCATTTCTTATTTCACCACCAAATCAAACTGAATAACCTTTGCATTAAGCAGTCAATCCATCTCAGAAAAAATAGTTGTACTAGTTGTTTATGCATCTCCCTCTCTTACTGAGAAGGCACACAGGGGTAGCAATTACACAGGAAGAGAGTGAAGGGGCAGCAATTCGATTCGCACTGATCAGTAGTCCAGTTCTGTATGGTAACTGGTTGCTGCTAATACTTTAGATAACACTAAAAATCCTCAGCATCCTTCATTATTATGGAAGAAATAGATGCTTGTTTAAGGTAACTGGTAAAAAGATGTTTCAGGAGAGGAGAGACTGAATTTGGCCTCTAGCTTCTTGATGACATAACTGTAACTTGGTGAATAGCAGTAAACAAGCAGTTTCCAGTGAATAGGAATAGATTTGTAAAAACGTTTTTAGTAATTGTTCTGCAAACTGGTTTGATTCAAGTTGTAGCACACAAAGCCATTTAGTCAGCAACAGTTCAAACTGTTGTAAGCAGATATACCTTAATTTGCCTGCTAGTCAGCAAATACCCATGTGGTTGATGGTGTTCAATAGTTGTTGAACCATGTGACATGTGTTTTAACTCAGCAGGAAATTAACTTGAAAACATGTTGTCTTTTGTTTCTTCCGGATCTCTAGAATTACCTTGTGGTTTTGAGATAAATGAATCATGGATCTAGTGTATGCAGCTTTTAAAGATTGGGAATAGGCTGATACTTTTAAAATGCAAGCTAGATCTAGCTGGCCTTCTTGTGGACTAATTTCTATGATCGTAGTACAATACTGTAACTTCTGCTTTTTAAGACTTTTTTTTCTTGTGTCTTTTTAATGGTACTAATCATACTGGAGATCTACTGAATATTTAATATTGCCCAATACCCAGTTCTACAGTTCATGTTTTCACAAATGGAAATTTGGAGTCTTTTTTTGTGTGTTTGTGAAGTTTGTCTTCATATTACTTATATCTTGCATGAGTATAAATGTATAAGTGGCAAGATTCTCTACAGCTTTAAGGACTTTGCTAATAAGAAATAACAGAGTTGAGCATTTTTCCCCCCTCCTGCTACCCAGCATCTTTTCAGTGTTACTAGAACAAGCATGCAAAACATATCTAGCAGATAAAGATTCTAACTGCTTCCTGTCCTTCTTTGGTGAGTTTATTGCCATGTAAATTAGCAAAGGGGGAAGATGTTTCCAATCCAAGACAGAAGAACTGTGGATAATTCAGCTTATGTGTCCTTACTGCCTAAGTGGCTGTTCAGGGCACAGAAAGTAACTTTCTGATTTTATTTGTACTGCTGTATTGTGTTGTCTTGATGTGGTTCACTCTCTTCCCCCTACTCCCAACAACCATCCTTGATATGGTCATTAAAGTCAGAATACACTACCATGTTCATGTTGACCCTCAAATCGGGACGTAAGCTGGAGGTAAAGGGAGGGGTTGTTAAAATTTCAGTTTAAAGATTAAAAGTCAAAACTGAGGGAGTTTTGGTACTGAATTTGACTCTCTTCTATAAGACTTGGACTTACTGCTGACCACGTTACATGTATGAAGCTTTAAGTTACAGCGTTGATTTGGGGCATGATTATTTACAAAACCGTGTAATTAATCTGTCATAGGAAAACTTAGAAAGCAGGGCACCAATTGCAATTTCCATTAAATCAACAGGAGTCATTCTACTGACTTTAATGAGCTTTGAATCTACTCATAAATCTGCCATGAGGAGTGTCCAAATCAAAATTTATTTGAGAGTGACCTTGATGTTAATTGTTAGTACTTCCATGTTGTTTAATTGCTGGGAAAATGTAATGGGAATGTATTAGTGGGACTCTCATATGGTATAGTCCTTTCTATTGGATACCATTAGCATCAAGTTGATCTATATGTGTATAAAAATATTAATTGTGCATAATGTTAGTGGGCAGTTACAGACCATCGCTTATATTTTGTGTCTATGAAATAGGAGCGGAAAAAAGGAATTTATTCAGTTATTCTAATTCCATTGGTGCCTTGAGCTAAATCCCAGCAAAATTAATACTTTTTTGATCAAGTAGCTCTTCAGAGGATCTCAGAAGTTTCACATTTATCCAGTGGCTTTTAATTCCAGATTTTGTGTATTCACTGTAACTAATTTAAAACTATATCTCAAGTTTGTAGATACTATAAGGCCGGTTATGATCAGTCCTACAAGCTTTCATATTTCACATATTTTTTACATCTGCCAGAAAAGTTCAATCGTCTGTATCCTGAATGAAAATATTTCCTGCTTTAATGTGCCACATTTAATTCAGTTAGAGGAAAAAAAATATGGGAAACATATTGAAAGTGTAAAAAGGAAAGTATTCTTTTTATATTTATCTACAAAACAGAAAAATAGGTGGTTAACCTGAAGGACTTAATTACTGTATCTTCTAGTGGTACAGAAATACGGGATAGTTAGAGGGTGAGGAGGAGAAATTATTTTGTCACTGCTGGTAATTGTTGTCTCTTTTCTTTTAGTTGGCACTCAGTGCATTAAACTGCATTTAGGATCATTTTATTAATCGAAAATGTGTTTCAGAACAATTGTGAATTAGATAAGTGATTTGATTAAGACTCATTCTTTAAAACTATAAAATGAGAAAAATAAAATGAGATAGATTAATCTTTATTCCAGACAGTAGGAAGATAAGATTCTGGTTTCCAGAGTAAGAATATGTATTTAGAAGAATTAAGGGAGAGAGAGAAAACATTCTGCATTTGCATTATTTCTCCTTCACTTTATTGTAGTAGAAGAGAAACACTGACAAAGATTGTGGCTTTTAAGACCTTGTTCAAGCAGGCAGCAAAAGAAAGCATCTGTCTAGAAAGCATCTAGGAAAAACAGAGGTTGGAAAAAAAGAAGTTTTATAAGGCTGACAGTTTTCACTTTCCTGTCTCTCTGCCTCACATTTCTGTATACTATAGTGCGATAATAAATAGAGTTATATGGAAGTCCTTTTAATCCTTTTCAGTTCACCTCTTTCTCTCTGTATACATATGGATGTACTATACAGATTTCATACCTGCTAACAAGCATGAATTATTGTGAATTCTGAAATGCTTCTCCTATTAATTAAGCATAATGTTGCTTTTAAAATTGCCTGAAAATAAAAATAGGGTTTAGAAGATTTTCTTTGACTTTTAATATGCTGTAAGTTTTATTGTGGGACAACAAATAACTTAATTCACTGCAGTTATTCTCTTATTTAAAAAAAAATAAAGGCATGCTAAGCATGTTTTTTCCACCAGAAAGTTTCTTTTAAATTCTCAGTATTTCATTTCTGACACTGTGCTAAATGAGAACATGACTTAACAGTTGATATTGATTTGCACATCATTTTTCCTTTTCGCTTTCCTATTCAAAAAGAATCAGTGCTGACAAGTTAATGAACTCCAGCAACAAATACATAGATAAGCCAAAGGATAGGTTTAGTCCCAGCCTTGTTCTAATTATGAAAGGCTTTCCTTAGGTGACTGTTCCATGTTCACTACAGGGAAATTGGAATGCTCTGTTCTTATAGTAACTGTCAACAAAGCAGACTATCTGGAGAGGTGACATAATAGGGAACTATTTATAGAAACCTTTTAGCAAGTCTAAATTCATTTATCCCAGCATATTTAAGTCTTTAATATTTACATGTGGATTGCAATTACTTAAAATGAAAGGACACTCAGCCTTAGGGCTCTACATTTAGTAAGGGTTCATAAAACTATGCTGCATTATATCGTCTAATTTTAAATTAACTTCTTATATAGATTAATAATTGGGCAGTAGCAGTGGAGATCAGGACTATAGAATTACCTTACAGCTGATTTTTCACTGAACTTGTTTGTAAATAATTTACCCAGATATATTGTCAATTAATATATCTGATATCTAAAAAGTTTTCCTTTGTGTTTTGAATCTTTTTAAATAGATATTATTCTATTTTTGTTCTGCTGTTGTTTAATACAGATAATACAGCTTTCTGCTGCTGCTCAGAGTTACGGACTGGTCAAATCTGGTCCAACATCAGAAGAAACTGGAAATCGTATAGTCTGTTTCTTAGTTTTATGTAGAGTATTTTTTCCCTACAATTTGACACTGCATCCAGAAAGGAGGAACTGTAAAACAGGATAAAATTGAGATCTACATTAACTGTTGCTAATCTACAGCATGTGTCATCCTGAATCGTTTGCTGTGCTTGTAGGAGATGAACAGATCATGGTGCTCCTCTGTGATGTAGATTTACTAGAAGGTAACTCTCCACCACCTGGGAATTTTCTGCTAGGCACTTTCTGCATTATCAGCAGTTATACAGATAATTAATCTGCTCAGGGAGTTTTGCCACCAAAATCTTTTGTGGGCTTTTGGAATTAAAGACTTTTTTGCTAAGTGTTTGTATGGGGTGGATGGCTATGAAGAAGAGTTATGGAAGAAAAAGAAGCTGTATATATTAACTAACTTGTGAAGTAAATGTCTTTGGTGACCTTAAAAGGCAGGGAACAGTATGTTTCATACTTTCCATCATAATTTCTCTTTTCAGAAGGACAGGGTGGAGCTGGTTGTGGCATGCTGCCCTGAATTCCATATACATGACTTGCCAGGCATTGCTCTGGCAATGGGAATAAACTCTGGCCTCTGAGAAACACACTGAAGTTATTTGGCCGATCAGACAAGTGGCATAAACAAGAGTTTAAAACTGTATTTTCAAAGTTATGCTTTCACAGCATTAGAAGCCTGTTCTGCATTCCTGTCATCCTGGTGATGCTGACATGCAAAGTCAAGTTTTACTGGTTTATTGACTTTAGAGGGAGCTCTGATTTTTCAGGAGGATGGAGCTAGATGTGTAGCAGCAGAAAACACCCTTTTCTCCCTCCTACCCCAAAACAAACAGAAGTCAAAACACAACTAAGCATTGTCAGCAGTAATATTATTTATCAGGGATGCTGTGATGAGAGATTGAAATGTATTTTCATTTTTTCCCCAAAATTATTCTCCAGTCTTGTGACTGGAAGTGCATGGGGATAAGTCTGATGCAGGATTCAGTTCTCTGTCATTTTGGTAATGTTTGTATTTTCTTAGCTTGGGAAAAAGTTGAAATAACAAAAAGATTGATCTTTATTTCAAGATTAAAGTTTCAAAAGCTTAAGATTGAACTTGACTTAACTTTTTTGATGAGGGGTGAAAAGTTGTTAAGTAATCATGTCTTTCATTTAAGCTGCAGTTGGAAACAATACTATCAACGTAAAAATGTTGGATTTTATCATATTTCTCTTTATATTGCAATAGTAAATCTCTCTTGGGACAGCTAACTAAAATTTACACGCTCAGGAAGGTGATGATTATTGAAGATAAGCTTTGGACAAGCCTATATTAACCCTGGTGTGTGTTTTGTGCAAATGCAGAACTCCTTATGTTTTTGAAGTTTAGCCATCTCTGACATGAGCAGTGGGGTCATTTAAAGTCTTTGTTGTTTTTAAAGTTTTAGTCTATTTCTTGTATTTTCTTGGAAAATTCAAATGTATTAGTGATGTAAGAACACAGATTTAATAACATAGGAAAAAAGTGTATTACTCGATTATTTAGTACAAAATTTGAAGTGCTTGTGATTTACAGAAAATGAAATGGATCAAGCAGAGGGAAGATCCATCGGAGTGTCATCTGGTTGTAATCCCTGTATTTGTATAGTGAACAGAATAGGTAGAAACTGCAAAACTTCAGCTGAAGTCTCATGTGGACCCAGTGCCTGAAGAGGGACACTGCTCCTTGAGATGTTTTCCTGCTGGTTCTGCTTCATTGTCCACATGTTCAGACCAGCAGTTTTAATCTGGGCTATTCCTTGTATTTCACTGCTGTAAACATTCTTAATGGCATCGATAACATTTTTTTTGTGCTGTCCTCTGGGCGCTATATTTAGAAGAACATGCATAAGTTTTAAGGTCTACTTTTGTGGCTCTTCACATCAATTTTGCAAAGTCAGCCCGAGTGGGTTGGCTTTGAATGATTATCCTGCTAGGGAATGCCTGTCACCTCGAGGGAGCAGAAGTAAATGGAAACAGTATTTCCAGAATTAAATAAGAATAACGAATTCATACAAATTTTCTAAGGGAGAAACCAGGAAGACAGGTAGGGGACAGAGAAGAGGAGAGGTGGAGAATAATCATGACATAAAATTTGTGGCAGGCAGAAAGAGTTGTGAAGGTCAGAACTGAAATTAGAGAAAAAAAAGGAGTAAAATTGGATAGATGGCCAAACAGAGCTCAGAAAAGTGTAAAGGAAAAGAATGTAAAAACAAGAAAGCTCTATCTGTTCTTACGGGTTTCCTCAAAGTGTTCACTCCAGTTATTTTAGTTTCTTTTCAGCCTGTAGCGTGAGCTTCATAAAACTTCACTAAGATTATAATGCAATACCTTGGCACCAATCTCTCTTGTTTATGTGTCCATTAGTTCAAAGCCACAGACAGGCAATTTATTGGGTATGAAAAATGTCACCTATGGCACCTTCATTTGCATCTGAAAATTGATTTTTGTCACACTGGGATTTTAGGACAACCTTTTTTGGCAGCCAACATTGCCACAAAGTATAATAAAAATAATTATGTGACCACAAAAGGAGGTAAGGTTCACTGTAAATTTTAAGTCTCTACGGAATTGTCGTTGGCAAGCCATTATTGATGAGATTGTGGAAGAGTTACCTGTGGTAATCCTTCTTGATAATTTAATATTGACACCTAAACTTAGGACATAACTTGTGATTGCTAGCTAAGTGCATAACAGCATAATGATACTTAATTATGTTTTGTCAAACATTCCAGCACAACAGCAGAATATTAGAACTGTCACTTGAACAACTGATCAACTACTAAGAATGATAATTACCGAGTTATAGGATGTTTTTAAGGAAGTACTATAAAGCACCTTTTCATGATCAGTTAAAACACATTGCATATCTTAGCATTTCTGCAAGTGCTAAGTTAATTTATTTTCTGCTTTCTGATGTATTTAATGGTTGAACTTGATGATCCTAGAGATCTTTTCCGACCTAGTGATTCTGTCTCTTGGAGTCTGCAAGTTTTTGTCTCTTCATTGGTAAGATGGTTAATATATGTGGGAAGGTGTCATTGTCGGTTATGATTCTGAAGAATTCTATAAATTATCAGTGTTTGTTGTTCATTGGTTATTTTGACAAAGCAATTACCCAGGGCAAGATATGTTTAAATAATAAATTCCTCTAAAGCTAAATCAACCATAAATGGATTATGCAAATGTGTTTTTTGGGGGATAAATTGGTTTACTGTGGTGCTTATTATGAGAAAGTTTTGTCCACTGTAGTACTTTATCAGCACAGAATAATCTACAGCTTCAGTTTCAATGGCAAAAAGACACCGTTCTTTAATACGAATGCAGCTTTTAATCTTAGCTCAGGATGTTGGTTCTCTCCCCTCTATTTTTTTTATCTTTCCTGTCATATCTAAAAGATGGGCAAAGACAGCAATTTATAAGCTCATATTCCTTAGCCCAAGTTTCTGTATACAGCTACAAAGGGAGCAACGTACTGTTGAAAATGCATGAGCATGGTCTGAGTGAGATGCACCTTAGATAAGGGAGGGAGGAAAAAAAAGTGATTCTTTGGCATTTAAATGATATGTAAGTTTTTATCCAAACAACGAAAGTATGCAGTGGAGAAATCTGGGTTTATTGAAGGCTTTGTTTTTACTAAAATAAATGTGTATTCTTTAGTTTTCTAATAAAATTCATGTTTAGTGTTTTAATACTACATGAATAATACTTTGGCATTTGACTTAATATTGAGAGAAATGCTCAGAGTGTGACACCACTGCTGGCTGGTTTTGTGGATTGCCTTTTCTAGGATTTATGAGATAGGCACCTAAACAGTAAACAAGGACTGTGCTTATATATATTTCACGTTTATTCAGTGCCATTTCTGCTAGCAGAAGGATTCAATCTTAATCATGGGTTAGTCATAGTCCACCCAAAATTCTGCCTGTTTGAAGTCGTGCATGGCACAAACATTTTACACTGACGTCAGGCTTCATCTGCTAAGGCACGCTTTCTGTCACTTTGGACCCATTGGCATTCATTTTCAGCAAAGGTAATGGCTTGAAAGGGAGAACCAGAAAAGTTAGTCAGAGACTTTACTTCATAGTGGGATGAGATGTATCTTTGCTGGCTGTCATGTGTGAAATCAGATCTGATACCTTTGTATTCCGAAGTGGTGTTACAATTTGGCTAAACCTCAGACATATTTTCTTCTTTGCAAATGGTTTTCCTGTTGATCAGTCCTTTCAGCTTGACTTTAAGTATTTACTGGAGAAAAAAATACTAAATACTGCTATTTTCTAAGTTTCTCTCCATTGTTTTAGCAGTATTTCTTCCTCTGGGGTTTGTTTGGTTTGGTCTTCATGACTTTTGCTATATTTTGAATGTAGTCTTTATACTTCGTAGAAGTGGCCTGGATCACACTCTGAGAATATACTCAGTTGCATAGTTTTACCATGTTTGGTTTTCTCCAAATGAAAGCAGCAGACTCTGCTAGTAAAATTCTGTATTTAGTTTTGAACTGATGATTTTGCTTTTATAAATTTTTGCATCCAATAGAGAAGAAAAATCATTATTGTCAGTGGAGAAATATTTCGGCAAATACAGAGTTATTTTATATAGTTAAAAGAAGTAAAAAGGTGTAGGTTTCAATGTTTCTCATACTGACAGATTCAGCACAAAAAGATTTTACTGCATTTCTATGTAATCTACAAATAAATGCTAGTGAATACTTCTTTGACCTTATTGACCAAGATCTAGCTCTTATTATCAATGTGAACAAGGCTACTCACTTCTCTTTCTGTGCTTGCTCAAAAAAATAATAATTTACTTGAATCTCTGTGACTTTTTCCTGACCTAACTACCTATGCTTTGATCTACAAAAATATAATACTGATCCTTGGAATGTATTTATCAGTAGAAACTAACCCCATAATTCCTATGTAGATTACTAGTAAATTGAATTTTTGCACAGATTCTGTTTTATTACATAGCAAGATTATTCCAGACTTCCATCTCATTCTTTATCATCTTCCTATTTCTGTGAATGATCATCTTGGCCAAATAAACTCCCTTGACTAAGCTCTTCACTGATTCCATGCAATTCCTTTTTTTAAAATTGTTTTTCGCTTGTTTGTTTTTGCAAATTATGCCCCTAGTTCTCCAAGTGGCACAAGCATTACTTCCCCTGTCAAATCATTCAGATCACAGATAACCTTTTTTGTTTTCATCTTGTGCTGTAAATGTAATAAATCAAACCCTTGCCAAAAGCAAGTTTTGAATTTTATATCATGAAATTTGCATTTCATGCTCTGTTGCTTATTCACATAAGCCATCCAATCTGAAAAGAAAAATAATACCACATGACTTGTGTAACTAATACAGACAAATGTTTCTAAGCAACTGCCTGAGCAATCTGAAGATCAAAAATTACTCATCTGAGAAACTTGCATATAATGGTAGATAATGTATTTGTTCACGATTTCAAGGTCTGTTAATGGACAGTGTGTAAACTGAAACAGGACCAAAACTGTACCCAATTATGAATGCTGCAATTTATTAGCCTGCCTCTACAAGATAAGTTGATAACTTCAGAAAAATAAAGCTATATTAACCTAGGAAACTGATTCTGTGCTTCACTTTGCTCTGAAATGGTCAGGCAGTGGCAATAAGTATCTTAAGCACTAATCTGAGAGCTGATTTTGTTGCAGTGCTATGTTCAGGTACCAAAGAGAATAGTGCAGAAAAAGTTGAATAACATAAAGCAGAATTAATTTTCTTGAATTCTTTAGAAGTTCTAGACTTCATAGAAGCAGCATGCTGTGCAGAACCTGATATAAGCAATAGGTCTTTGCTCAGATTTTGAGGCAGAACATTTGTACTTGGCATGTGTGACCACAGCTGAAGAATTCATCTTACAAATTTATAATGCCTTTTAAATAAAACCCAGTTGAGATTCTTCTGGGGCTAGCTGCATGATGGATAATTATAAGGAATAGAGAGATTTTACTGATTTAGGTCAAGCTGTGAGAACTGAGGTTTTTAATTCTAGAATTCTCCTGTTTAAATTCCAGTGTGTCTCTAAAAGCAGCAGACTTCACAGGTCTGACTTTAATGAGTTTAGTGACTTTGGGAGCAAGACAACGTATATAGGGAAACAGCCCGCCGCCTTATCTGACAGAATTGAACAAATAAGAAATGTGAACAAAAAAGGTAAAGTGGAAACTAAGGAGTAGATAATATTCTATTTTGGTTGAAGCTTGTGTTTTATAAAATACATTTGAATCTAACATTTCATTCTCAGAATGACACTGGATTAGAAATCAAGAGACCCAAGTACAGTTTTTAAATCTATGGGGTGTAAATGTTAAAATAATGTGGTTCATTGGGAAGTCCCTTGAAGCAATTTTTAGAACTATACTAAATCTGCATCTTCTCTTTCCCCTGTGAATGCTTTGACTGCTGAACTATCTCTCTCTATTCTGTCACTGCCTTTTAATCAATCCAGAGATACAAGTCCTCCAACTCTACTCTGGAGATACTCAAAACCTGCCTGGACACATTTCTGTGCAACCTGCATTAGGTGAACCTGCCTTAGCAGGGGGGTTGGACTGGATTATCTCCACAGGTCCCTTCCAAACCAGGTCATTTATTATTTTATGATTCCTACAGACCAGAAAACCAGAATAGGCAACGGCTAATGCTACAAAACCAAGGCAGTAGAGTAACAGTGGAGATGCCAAACAGATAACATATAGTCTAGGAGTAAGTTGCATCTGTCTTCTCTTAACCAGGAAACTTGTTTACTTGTTGTTTGTGTAGGTGGTGACTGTTCTCATCCCATGAAGACACTCAGTTAAATGTCAACAGGTGTGAAGTAGGGAATATAGATATTTCTATGCTTTTATGGCTGCAGGTTGTTGGGGGGAAATGCTCAGATCCAAACATCTGAATTTTACTGATATACAATATCAAACTGTCAATGTCACATTTAATATATTATAAAACTGTCCTTGGCTTTAGTTTCAAAAGTATTAATCTAGAAGAAAAAAAACTACTTAAAAATCGTAAACTATAACTCCTGCCATTTTAGCTCTTTTTCCTTAAGTGTGTGGCAATAAATATCATTAGAGTTAGATGTTGAAGCTCATGAATCACTCATCTGTTCCAGTATAACAATTAATTTGTTCCCGATTACTAACAGATACACTCTTTGAATTTCCCAAATTAGGCTTAATTTTCAGCAGATGATTAAGGAGAAATGTGAATCAATTGAGATCTCCAAGTCTGTCTGAGTCTGTCTTACGTGTTTCACCATTCTTTTGGAAATATTCCACAAAAATAAATGATCTTTGATTTCTCACTATGAAATATTTATGACAAAACCAAAATAATGTTGTTATATCTCACTAGCATATTTTACAAGTATTGTAGAAGCTGGATCAAGAAGTAAACTTTGAGTGAATGCATGAGTTTTTTTAAGTATCTAGGTAGTCATACTTCTTAAAAAATTGTTTCATTGTGTGTGAATTTTTAGATAGCTCTTCTCAGAGTCAGAACCTCACCTATGTATTCTCTTCTTCAGCAATAATATGTGGGACTTTGAGACTTTCCAGACTAATGAAGGATTTAGAATTAAGGAGCATTGTCCTATGAATTTAATTGAGTCATTGTGGTGGAAACAAACAACAAAGGGCATGTTCAGGTCTTGTATTTTCATCTTTGACAAATGCAGTCAAGTCCAGTACCACTCAGGCAGTAATAAGAGACTGTCCATGAGACACTATATTACCATTTCTTCATTTGTATCACAGAACAAAGTTATGCTTCCAGTACCAGAAAGTTATTGTCTGTTAATTTGTTTGTATTGAAGAGTAAAAATACAGTCCAAGTTGTGAAACAAATTAATGCACTACAATTTCTACTCTTTGGACTCATTTAATGCCTGTTAATGAATTTGTTCTCAGTAACTGAGACCAGTAGTGAAGGGGATGAATGGACTAACGTTTCAGTTCTTTCAACCAAGTTTCAAGTCTAGCTTGCTGAATGAGGAGTTTTGCTTTAGCCTAGATCTAAGCAGGCATTTTGTCTTCGTCACAGACTATCATTTCATTTGTCAGTCTGGCAGCTTCTGTATAAGAAAGCACAAGAGTGCCAGCTCGGAAGGGCACCATGCATGCATAGTCAAGTCTAATAGAATATATTGAGATTTCTTTGTTGTGCAGATCTATGATCTAAACACAATGCATTCATTCCTTCTTTGCAGTCTTATGAAATATATTTTTGCCAGGAGTCAATGCAGCCTTGATTTCTGGAAAGGAGGAAGGTGCCTGACCGCAACGTTACGTTAGGTGCCAGGGTGTACCAGTGCTACTGGAAAGAAAAGTATTGAAACTTCCTTTCAGTTAAACTGTCCATGACTACTGCAACAAGAGACAGACTTTTCAGACTCTTAATAAAAAAGGTCATGTTTTTCAGCATCAGGTAACTGGTAATTTTATTTTATTTTTAATATCCGTGGGCGTGTCTCCTAAGGATTACATGAAGTCTGTTCTGTACAAAAGGTATAAGTGGTTTCAGTGTGCCCAGCTGACTGTGCTTGGACAGTTCAGGTTGCCAGAATGTACAGGCTAGAGTTGTACAACATACAGTCGTACAACATACAGTCGATGTTTGTATTGTGAGGGGTTTTTTTGTGTTTTGTTAAATCTCAGGCCAAAGGCCTCATTTTCACCCCCTGCCTCCCCACACCCCAGGAATCCTTTATTATGGGAAAATAAAGCATTTTTCTGTACAGCCAGGAGTAGTGATATGTTGTGAGAAAAGGAAGAGAGGATGTTTAATGTATATAACTGTCCAACATGACATTAATTCTTATTTTAAATGAAAACCCGCTTTTATTTTAGGTATAAAAACGTGGCCTGGAAGCTTCAGAACCCATGGGTCTGCTGGTGGCTTAACAAGGGACTTTGCTTTCTGCTGTCATGTTTCTTGAATTGGTGCTTATACCATGTGCAGTCAGTTTATTAAAATGCCACTGTTTTGATATAACAGAATTTAAGCATTCCTTGAACTGACTTGTGTGTCTGTGCAGTGGGAAATGGCAGGACAAGGGAAGAGAACAATAGGGTTCTGGATGCGTTCTGGTGGGATTTCAGCTCTAGGCTGATCCATGGCATATGCAAATCTATTTGCTGCAGTACTTCATGCAAGTCATGTCAGATTCCAATGAGAAAATCAGAGGCTAAATATGGCATTATGAGGAGTTGCTGCTACTTTTCTTGTCTTGAATGAGTTGAAGAACCTGTACCAGAAATGTTCCCAAATCTAATAAGATTTCAGATGTGACACTGGCTGCTTTTTGAGATGCAATTCCAAGACAAGAATTGCTCTAAAAAAAGCTTAAGAATACAAAAAAAAAAAAAAAAAGAGATTACTTCAGTTTGGGTAGAATTGTATCATTAGTGTTCAAGAGAAACATTCAAAATGAATGTTAAGGAATTAATTTTTTCCAAATCAAAATGAGTCTTGCAGAATTACACTAAGTTCTGAAGCAAGAAAAAGTAAGATGTTATTTGGGCTTGCAGAATGTGCACAGGAAGAACAGAAAGACTGAGCAGAGTCTAGAAAAGAACAGTAGTGTAAATAACCAATGCCTGGAATTAGATGAGTTGTTTTGTTGAGGGAATGGAGATAATGAAGAAATTGAGAGGTAACAAGGAATAAGTAGCAAGAGAGCTTCAGAGAAATTGTAGAAGAGAAGAACTGAGAAGACTTTAATTGTAATCACAGCTTGGAGCCTGGTAAGGGGTAGGATGAAGTCTGTTTTATGCATCCATGAAGACATGAGACTGGGAGTGCAGCCACTAGATATATCAAAGAGCGTACGTAACTTGAATATACAGTATTATTGCTTTAGAATATCATTAAATTGTTTTTATGCAGCTCTGTTACAATGCAATGCATTCCTTATAATTTGAGCAATCCAGAACATGGGAATGAAATGCATTAGTTCAGACTGTGCCCATTCTGCAAGAATAATTTCCATGTGACTTTGATTAAATCTCAAAAAGATCATATTTGTGAAAGCTTTAAGTTCTTCAGAACTCTGCTCTAGTACTCTAGTGCTATCTTCCAAAGCAGTTTGGTGTCTAACCTAACGGGAGATGCTTTGACTAGAAGAACAAAGGCAGAAGAAACCTCTTTTCAAAGTTAATTTTTAGTACAGGACTCTTCAAGTTTGTGTACCTTGGCAATTGCATCAGCAAGTGCTTTCCTTATTTATGCTACATTTACTTAAGGTGCAGCAGGTTTTGGGACATCTGCAACAATTTTGATTATTTGTTTTTCTGGTATGCTGTAAGAGCAGTCTTTTTTTTTTTTTTTCTCTCCTCGCTTTGCAATCAGTGTAAGCAGAGTAGAGATGGGGAGAGAAGTATTTTTAATGACAATAAGTGATGTGTTGTTGGTATATGCAGTGTAGACAGAGGCATAAGGTCAGCTGTTGTCTTTTTCCTTAAGCCTGTATTTACAAGCCTGTTTGACAGATACAGTCAGAGCATATTTGGTTGGTTGTGTATAAGACATACCTCATTATATTTAATGAGCAGTGTGAAACCTATATGAGATTTCCTGAAAGAGGGGAAGATAAACATGTGGGTCAAAATGAAAATAACATTCACTAAATGATGACAAGAAAAGTCTGGAATGTAAATTTTTAAAAAGAAAAGGCACTTGGTTGTCATTTCTAAATTATTCTCAGAACATGTAAGTCCTATGGTTAACATTTACAAAAGGAGAGTTAATAATATTTAGTCTATTATCATCTTAGAAAAACTTTTCCCTGACATAGAATAAGGCAGGTGTGAAGATAAGTGAAACAAACTTGAATAGAAACAGGACTTTTTCATCACAAAAGATATTGCAGAGGTTCATTGCAACAATGGAATATATCATTCTACACAGCAACAGTTTGGATTTGTCTCTGTGATAGCTGATATATTTTCACGTATGCTTTATAAAAACCTTTAGAATAAATGAACATTAAAATAGTTATGGTTTACATGTGACGTAATGATTTGAACAAGAATAAAATATTCCCTGATATGTTCTTGACTCCTCTAAAGATAAAAGAATCCTCCATCCTATAAAATACCCATAGTACAGCTAGATGAATGGTGTAGTAGCAAAGCTGTAGTCTGCGATTATCAAGTGTCTATGGAATTAATGGGTATGCTGTTTAGGTAGTGTAAGGATTTGCCTCTCTATGTTACAAATATAACTGTAGAAACACTCAGTATAATTAAATTGAGTTCCACCAGCAATTTCCATTACCCAGATGTTTTATCTGACCATCCTTCACAAGCCTGGAAGCTAACATGCTCTGGAAAACCTGTTTCCCCTTATTATGCTAGATTTTAGCTGGATTTATTCTTCTAAAATATACTATGTAATTTTTAGGGTGACATTTACAGGCACTGAAGACAGACTGCTTTTTGTCTTTGCCATTGACCTTTACAATTCTTAACTTTATTAACTGACTTGCTCATTTGTTTAAACAGTTGTTCTTTAACTTAATTGTAAAGCTCCAGAACGTTTCTTATATAGAATCCTAGAATTGTTTAGGTTAGACTAGACCTTTAAGACCATAGAGTCCTAAACGCTACCGAGACAATGAATACTAAAGAAATCAGTCAAGTAGCCAACCAACTCAAAAGTTGAGGAGTAAATTAAGTTAATTAACTACAACTTTCACAACAGAGCACTAGTCTGTGTGGGATCCTGTATAGGATATTAACAGCATGAGAAAATATTTTTTAGATTTGGCACATGTTTGAGAAATAGTTAGCTATTAATACTGCTCAGAACAACAATATTCTGATGATAGAAGTAACATAGATAAAGTGACTAAGTATTACAGCACAATTGTGAAATTTCAGCTGAGAATTACATAAGACTTATTCCTTATTTCTTCTTAAATTGATCTACATTCAGCTTTAGGTTTTTCATTCTTGTGTAGTGGCATTGTTTTGTATGAAGACCGATATACCACTGAATACCGCATTCCATTCACTCTTTTATACCATAAAGCTTTGTGCATAAAAACAACTAAGTAATAAGAAACTCAACCACTTTTCTGGTCACTATAGTGGATTACAGATTGCTACTCCAGTGATGTTGCCAACCCTTATTGTGACAAATTGATATCAGTATTCAGGTACCTTATTCCCATGACAAGTTCTAATGAAATTTTCTTTGCCAAGAGTAATGGTGCTTGCTGCCAGAGAGTGACTAGGCCATTCATTCAAATATTCAAGTACTGCAGTGCTCCAAAGAACTCTTGGTAAAAAGAAAGAAAAACAAAACTGAGTGGAGAATTCTCAAGGGGTTTTAGGAAACTGCAGCTTGTATAGCACCACAGTTCAGGCAGACTGGCATCTTTTGAAAAAACCCTGGCCTATATGTTGAAAACTGAAGAAGATGTGTTCATCACTTGCTTTATGTGAGTATGGAATCAAGCTTTGCTGCCCATGAATCAGCATATTGGGTGCTGAACTGATTCCATATCTAGAAAGGGAGTCTAATGAAGCCAAAAATAGGGTGTAAAAACTGGCTATGAAATGGTGGACAGTGAAATGGTGGTTGGATTCTGATCAGATAATCCACTGTCCATGAAAGTGGCAACTGATAGTTATCACAAATGTGATATTGTGGCTAAATAATAAAATTAAAGAACTCACTAGGATTTCTCTCCTACTATCTTGTTCTTTTTTTTTTTTTTTTTTTTTAAATGCAAATACAAAAAATGCAGCAGGAAAAGAGAACTTACGTTACATCATCCTCCTACATTGGAAAGTTCTTCTAGCAGAAAATAAAAAAAAAATCAAAACAAAACCCCACCAAACAAAAAAGAACCAAAACAATTCAAAACATCCAACACACAAACAACTCCCCCTGCTAACTGATATTCTTATTTATACCTGGGATTAGTTGCCTATCTTTATTCTTAATTTATAAAATTTTGGTATTTTTTAAGAGCTCATAAGCTAGGGACAGTCTCAGCAAATTCACATGTAAGTTCTGTTTCATTAAAAACCTGGAGTGAGAAGTGACTGGGTATAGATGTGACTTGAGATGCGAAAGTTATGCAAGACATTTAAAGTGTGGCTTTTTACAGGTCTCATGCAAATATTTGAGGTAAGTCGGACCTTATTCGAGGTTTATGATTTAAGCAAGCGTCAGATTAAGATGGTAGACACACTCGCTTAGGCTTAAAACTAGTCTAAAGGAGTACAAAATGAATACAGCCTATGTACAGTCACTGTAACAAGCGCAATGATCTGACAGATTTAGATAGATAGTTGATATGTTGTTGCATGTTGCTGGAAAATATAATAAGAAACCTAGACTCTGGCAGTATTTGTTAATTATATCTAAAGATGTGTGGATGTAAATACAACTGACTATTATTTTGGAAGTCTTTGTAATCAGTCTTTGTCTTTTTCAGGAAATCTTTAAGATAGAAGGCAACCTTGGAATTCCAAGACAAAAAAGGGCTATTTTGGCAACTCCGATATTAATTCCTGAAAACCAAAGACCACCATTCCCCAGATCTGTTGGCAAGGTAAGTCAGCAAAGAACTGGATCAAATTTGAAATTACGTAATTGGTCTATTTATCTTGAATTTTTTTAACGTCTATCATGTCCGTAATAATTCAGAAAACATTAGGAAACCTAAAACTGAACAAAGATTGTCTATCCATAGTATGTAGACAGATGAAAATGGCTTTGTATTCATGGCAGACTCTAACAACATATATTGTGGTAGAAAACATTAGTCAAAGATGTATGTTTTCATGCATCTGCTGTCTTCAATAAATGTTGCTGCCTGCCTGTGTGTCTTTGTGTTAAACTGGGTCTGAAATCTAGGTCAGGAACATTATGAAGAATATCCCACTGCATAGTGTGGGTTATCATGTTTCTGTTCTCAAGACCTAGAAGCAATTAATAAGGTATTACATGTAAAAACATAATTTGTTAATTCCTTACTCAATTTCTGGTGTCCAAAGGAGTGCTTGCAGGTGTTATTATTTTTGTTTTCTGTTTTTTTAGCAAAGGCCTGACAATGACATGGAAAGTTTCTCATGTCTGCAGGTAACCAGATAGACCAGAGCTTTTAACACTCTCTCTTCCAGAACTTCAGAAACACAGCTCATAAAAAAAAACCCATTAAAATTACAATGCTAATATGTGTTCAAATGACCATTTAGGCATCAGAAGTTGTAATTGCATGAGTATATTTTGCATGTTGATACTTCTGAAGCAGGAGCCCCTATGCATCATTCTTGCTATAGTAAGTGTGGTGATGACATGGTGGCCTGTACAGCTGTGCAGGCTACTTCTAATTCTCTCTGGTATGATCACTGGAGCTGAACGCATAGCTCGAGGGTGGAATTTTACTCTGTGATCAATGCGTAATTTGGCCATCTGGCATCTAATCAGTTACTTTTATAATTAGGGAAGGTTGTTTTCCTATCAGTAAAAAGAAAGAATAATCTATGAAGATTTAATTTTCTCCCCTTTCCACATCAATAATTTATACTGATCTCATAAGTTTCCTTAACTTTTTATCTTCCAAAAGTATTTCTAATGTGTCCTAAACTTTCTAAAGCCATTTCTGAAGTTTTCACTTCAGTTTTCAGTGTTTGAGAATTAATGAACTGTAACTAAAGTAAATATTTTTGGTTAATATGTTAGTGATAAATAGGTAACTATTAATACTTTGGTTGTACAGTTTTAAAAGCAGTAAGAGCATGAAAAAGGTTACTTATACACAGATCAATAGTCCTTCTTTTGTGATGTTATTTGATTTCTCCCTGTCCCCTTCCATCCCTGCTGCTCATGAACACTGAAATTTTGGATCTGAAGTAGTCTGAGTTGTTCTATAGAAGGAACTTTTATTTTGAGTTTAGGATGCTAGTCCTGGTGATGCAGTGGGATGCAGGATTTTCTTGTAATTGTTCATCACTACATTATGGGAATGTTTTATAATTAAGTCAAGAGCAATGATTCTACAGATCTATTTGATGACAACTTTTAGACATGCCTTAATGGTGGTGGTGAACTACATGATGGTACTTTCTGAAATTCAATCCTTACACTTATGTAGAGCTCAAAGTACAGAAGGGTAATTGTGGAGATGGGCTGCAAGTTGAGTGTTTTAACATAGGCTGAAAGGAATTGCTATGGATTTTATTGATGAACATATAATTAATCCATTATTCTGTTCTTTAATTTAAAGGAATTGTAATACATAAGAATGAGTATTTTAACTGTTGGCATTTAAAATCTGGAAGCCAGGAGTGGCCTGGTTAAAACTGGCAGGACTTTTTATGTTTAGTGAAGGCCAGAAGACAAAGCACAGCTCACAGTACACCTATTAGGAACCTATTGCTGAATGAAGAAAAAGCAAAATCTTGAGTTTTGCCAGCAAGAGAATTTTTTAATTTGTTACTTGGCTGTTTCATCCTTTTGGAAGGAGGGGATGTTTGTTCAGATATGTTGCATCAGATCAGTGTATATATCCTCCCTGCCTTTTATCTGGGCTGAGGGACAGTTAGCTGCCAAATGACAATTAGATGACAGGCCTGACCTAAACAAAAACTCAAGAGAAATAGTGGTGTGTGCTAGCAAACAGGATAGAAATCATTATGATCTATAAGGAGGTGTGTTTTTTTTTACTCTTCTGAACTTTGAATTTAAGGCAGAGAGAAAACACAGCTTGTTTTTTAATGCAGCAATAGAAAAAACTGAAGAGGGGAGGAAACTGAAGATATTTGGATGGAAAAGCTACTGGAAGTTTATTATATTTGAGTGGTTATCTGAAGATGATAAATTATATGCCTCACAGAAGAGAAGTTAAGAACTAAAGATGCATCAGGAAAAAAGGTCAAATTCAGGCAAAAGTTTGGAAAGGTGATAGAAATTTTGGGAGAGGTGGTCACGATCCATGAAACTTTGATGACAATCTCGGAAGAAATGTACTGTAGATTGCAGGATGACAGGTAAAAAACAAGGAATTCTGGTTTCTTGCGTCAAAGTCTGATGATGTATAAGGAGACCTCTCAGCTAAAGTATGCAGAAGTGCATACTATCAGTCTGTGCAGGAAAAGATATTACAGGTGAGGATATAGAAACAAGCAGCAAAGCTGAGAGTGGTAGAGAGACATACAAAAGAGGATTGGGAGGGAAGGGTGTCCTTGACGAATAGGACTTGAGCAATAAAGACAGTCTTAATAAATAAAGCCATTTCTAATCCAGTAGGAAATAAATGTTGGGATCAGAGAAAACAAACTATGGTACTAGTACAGTAAGATTGGGTAGAAATATTTAGAAGCTCAGTTTGGTCAGCCCAGCACAGTAAACGTTCTATGTAAATCCTGAGTGACTGTAATGATTTAAATGAAAGGAATACACTGACATAAATAACTAATGCATACAAATTTTGACAGAAAACTAAAAAAAAAGTTTCTAGTCCCCAGACAAGAGGAATTTCTTTCCAATAGAAGTACTGAGGAGGGAATACAAAATTTATTAAATATATGTCTCGGTTGCATAATACAGCTGCTTCTGACCCAAACAGATCAAACACCTGGAGATTTCCAGATATTCTAACATTCTTGAAAATGCTGAGTTGGACCTGAATGGACTGTTGATGTCAGAGTTTAACATCAGGTTAAAATTATGGCTTGGGTGAAGGAATGGCACATTTCTGACCTTCATGGAAAAATATCAATCTACCTCAGCAATGAATGTAATGAAATGAACAATACCCCATTAAATTAAAGGGCATTTGATGCAAATATATGAATTATTAAACCACCACATATTAATTTTTATTAGAGGATATGTATTTGATGATCTAACAAACCAGTAAGAGAAAACAGCACTTCAAATTAATCTCTTTTTCTGAAAGGTGTCTCTTAAATCTTCACACAGACCACTCAAACAGAATGCATTTGTTCTTTTCAAGCTAACTGAATTGTAATGAAAATTCTTGTTAAAATACCTCTGTTTTCTTAAGGTCTTTAGGAGGAATTACACTTGAGCAGCAGATGTCTCCGAAAACTGGAAAATAGTATTTACCCATATTTTTCAGTGTTCGATGTCATTAATGAGAATAAAAGAATTTGAAAACACTTAAGGAATACTTTATAATCTAGTTACTATGGTTACAAGTTTATGGGAGATAAAACAGTTCTGTAGCAGCGATGGAATTAAATTTTCTGCCCAATATTGAAATAAGCAGTTCTTAATTACCTGCTTTATAATAAATCATGCTGATGACCTTAAGGAGACCACCACACAGAAGAGATTTTATACTCTGAGCTCTTCAGCAAAGGATGCTATGCTTTAACTGCAGCATTGTTTGCGTTAACTTTCATCTTTGAAGTCGAAATCTTAAACTGTGTTGCAGATGAAGGTAGAGGTGTAAAATGCCAGTTCCTGCCAGTAAAGTACCTTTCTGTAGTAAATGAAATGAAATATGACCCTGGCATTTTTCATCGACGTGCTAACTGAATTTTAGGCTCAAGTTTAAGGAAAATATTTACATTATTTTTAGGTGGAACAACTATTTCATCTGATGATACCTGGCATTAGATACCTCTGCATAATATTTTCTCTCTAAACGGCTTATAGTCACCTTCACAAAAATAAAGCCAAAGAACCTTCCCAAAACTAAAGGCTTGTTCCAGTGTTCTTGACCCAAATAAACTCCCAAGCTCATGTTTTAGGAATCACATGTAGGGTGTGATTCTGTCCTGGGCATAGTGTGAATGGAGGGTGTCATCAACAGCAACAGCCAGAAAACCCCTTCTAGGCATGCAGAACAATAACTACTAGTTATTGCTCTACTACTACTACATTCCCTGTTCTCTGCAGTTTTCATGAAACTATACTGACATTTTTTTAAATTAACTTTCATCTTTGCAGTCTTCCAAGGTGATTATATATCCTGAGTTGAAAAATGAAATGTTCTTTTGATATCCACCTTGATTTTTCTTAGTTTACTTCAGTTTTTGAAATAACCTCTCCGCTTGTCCATCTTGGAAAATCTATTTTCTGATTGAATATGTATTTTGTGAGGAAAACTTTGATCTCTGCATTCCTCAGAGGGCCAAATTTTACCCTTATTAAGATGTAAGGCCTCATTCATACTATTCAGAATAGTAAAACAAACCTACTTACAGTAACAATTTCTTTTAAGCAGGATGACAAATGCAACAGACTTATCCAGCATTCCTTAACAGTGTACAGTGTTAATGTATTACTGGCAAGGGGATGAGATTTGCAGAATACAGGAGTCAGTGGAGAGAACATGGCTATAGAACTTTTAAATCAATTAAAATATTTATTTAATTATTGTAAATGGATTCATACTGCTTTAGATATAATCCATTTGTTCTCTGAACACCGTACCCTTCCATTAAAACTTTTGCTTTTTTCATTCCAAATTTTTCTTTTAGTTTCCTGTTACGCAAAGCCTGTTGTTACCAAGTGTATAGTGTAACATAAACCGATATCCAAACGAATGACACTTTAGGAAGAAAAATAACTTACCCCTGCCAATTTACAAACTAAATGGTGTCAGACTGTCAGCTTTGGTACTTACATTAATGGAAGACTTTATTAAAGGCATTTTGTGGACTGGATCGGCGACAAATTTGATATTGCTAGCCTTGGCTTGTTTATGTGGTATTAAGAAAAGATGGTTGAGGGGAAAAATTATATGTATTATATCTGGCTCACCTGTAAGGTGGAGTAAATAACTGTCACTCAGAGAAGCGTAGTCATTTTCTTCTGACTAACAGCTGGTCTCTTCAATGATTAGTACCTAATTTTAACCTCCTTGTGTTTTGTGCTTGGCTTTATAATACATTGAGTGATTTTTAAGTTTTTTAGAGTGGTATATAGTAACAGATCAATATTTTGTTAATTATTCATTTACTTCAATAAACTTTTTTTTTTAAAAATCCTTTCTAAAACACCTGTTGCTCTTCTCCAGTTTCCCTCTAAAGACAAATTTCTTTTTTTAACTTTTCTGGTTAATCACCTTTGCCTCTTTGTTTGCAACCTTGTTGTGAAAATCACAAGTGGACTAAGTTGTAGTCTATATGGCAGAATCACAGAATATTTCAAGCTGAAAGAGGTCTCTGGAGATCATCTTGTCTAACCCTTTTTTTCAAGCAGAGTCACCTACAGCTTTGATCCACTTTTGGATTAAACCTGCTTTTCAATGCTGTGTATTAAAATAGCAAGAGTGATTTTTTTGGTTGGGCCATCATATTTTTTAGATTTTCTGAGGCTTTTTATGAAGTCATGCAGTTATTGGACTTTATATATTTGGAAATTAGATACAGGAATCATGTCCTCCATACTGTATTCATATGCACAAACATACTCAGAGATGCATAGTGATAAATGACTACATGCTTGTACACACATGTCTGGACTTTCATGTATTTTATTCTTGGACAAAGCTATTGACTTTGTACTTTTTCTCCCATTTTTATTTATAAGATGCTGCTGTAAGTACATCCTCCTTCTGTTGGAAATTCTCCCAATATTGCCTGCTCTTTTGTCAGCAAATTTCAGTTGCATTATTGTTCTTCCATATTTTATTTTCCTGCTGTATTACTATCTACCCTATATTCCTCAAGAACAGGAAAACAACATGGAATAAATATATAAACAAAGTCTATCTAAGAATTGAAATGACTGCTAAAAATATTTTCACGATTTTGTCAACACATTATTTGATCAATTTTATTTAGTTTGAGTTGTGCTTTAAGCTGAGATGCAACAGTCTTTACAAGATTTTCTTCATCAGTCAGTATCATTCTGTGTCATTATACAGCGTTGTCTGACCTTAAGCACGCTGAAGCTAGCAGAAATTTTCTCATAAAAGTGGGAAAGTATTTTTGATCAGTCCAACCATTCTGGGATATTGCAGAGGGGGAAAAAAAAGACACTTAAAGAATCACGAACTAAGCTGATCATGTACAAATCAGGTTTTACTTTGTTTCACTGCATTCGTAGGGAAATTTATTAAAGTATATTTGGAGAATAGGAGTTTCATCAAGGTTCAAATGAATCTATTTTTTTGATATCATATGGTTTTTTGCACTGCTTCAGAAGTTTTTCTTTTCATTACTACAACGCATGGATGAAACTATTAAGCTTACATTTTTCAATTGAGCTTGCTGGAGATGAGAATGGGTTTTGATAATAGAAATCTGTACAACAATGAAGTCCAGAAATTGAAAGTAGTAGTGATCCCTATAATCCAATAATATGTGCCTTAATGTATTTTTTTTATTACTTAATAGAATTTAAAAAAACCCGAGGACGTGTGGATGTAGCTGAGTGTGGTTACAGTTTGGATTCAGGGGCTTTGTTAATTTAACAGAAATTCATGTTCAAACCTGATTTACAATATATTGCAAGTATTTGTGTGAGCAATTGAAGTAATGAAAGCTGATTTCCTACAAATATTTGTTTTCTGCAAGAAGCCCAGATTTTCTTATGCTTGATATCACCTCAAGAACAATGACCCTAAATAATCCCACAATATGCCCAACACCACTAGTGTTATTTTCTGCTTTCTGGCATTTTAAACTTGAATAAGAGACAGCATGTCTTGGAACTACAGCTAACTTGACTGGGAAATGAATGTACACATGCAAAAGAGAAACTCTTCCTACCTTTCTGCCTCTGCAGGTGTTAGTAGATATTTTTAATTTACTTTCATGGAACTTCTGGGAACATTGTATCTTTCTTTGGGGAGGCAAATTTGGTTGAAACTAGGCAATAGGCTTAAAATGAGTCAGGCGGCATTATCCCTTAAATGTTTTTGTTTGTTTGTTTTTGTTTGTTTCGGGTTTTTTTTCCAAGGAGACTAGGTTAACAAAGCAGGTGTATAGTGTAATACCCTACAGAAGCAGCTGTGCAGCATAGGAACTGTTCCTCAACTCATTCTTTTCTATTTGATAAAAGAAGCCCTTAAATGTTGCTGAGGAAGCTGTTGCTCCTCTTAGGGTTGGAATAATCGTTACAACAGGCATATTCAAAAAGCAGTGTCTGCAATGGGGAACTCACTAATTCTGTAAGAGGAAAAACTATAAGGGTTTAGCGACTCATGGGAATGGTTGGACTTGATGATCCAGTGGGTCTCTTCCAACCTGGTTAGTCTATGATTCTGTGATTCTATGACTTTTATCACCAATAAAATTAATGAACAATACAGATCATGCTGAAATTGTGTAAATAGGAACACATAATAAATCAACTTCATCCATTATTACTGTGCTGTTGGGCTTTCTAATATGAATTTGCTAAGGGTCACTGGAACATGAAAATTAATGTGAATTTATAGAATGTATTATATTTGGATTAATTTTTTTAAAGTCATACAGTACCAATACAGCTTTTTAATAATTTCTTTTCTTGTGAGAATCTTTCAGGAATTTCATTTAATAAATTATCTCCTTTTTTTAAACAAATATTGAATTAACACAATCATGATAGAGTTTAAGTTTTGGGGAAAAATGTAATTACCTATTAAGGAGAAATCTTAAAAATCAGACTTACTTTTTACTTTAGGATATGGCTGTTGAAAGATACTCTTTGTAAGTAGCAGAAAATTTATTCTATTTTTTCCCCAAGATTACATAAAGATTGGTGATTTCAAAGTCTTTGGATAAAATGATAAAGATATAGATCACAGGTGAGGTGCCATGAGCTCTGTATATGGTAGCAGCTGAATGTATCCTCCAGTTCTTTCTCCAGATTACAAAAAAAATCAAGCTTAACTATATTTTGTCATGTGGAAAACTTTCCGATCCATAGCAGACTGGGATAGCAGATTCTGGGAACAAATTAAGCACACATTTCCTCATTATAATGTACATGTGCACACACATATATATAATGTATAGGTACGAAGCATTGTAGTGCAGTAGTTACTTATAGTAGTGGTAAGAGCAAAAAAATTTTCTTTTCACATGCTTTTCAAAAAAGACTATTGTTATTATTTTCTTATTAGACTATCAGAGTTAATTATATTTTTAGAATTAGACTGAAGTTTTCCTATCAGCTTTTTAAATCAGGGACTGGAGGCAAAACACAGCTAGGTTGCCATTTTTTGTCCTTATTTCTCTCAAAGAGGACCTCCCTGCTGCTTGTGTAATGAACCATGTGGACCCTTATGCAGTAGCTTTCAAAGTAAGGAATTATTATGTTGAAGAGCTAGGAAATTATTTCATTGCAAATAATTTAGTAGCAGGATCTGCCATTGGTTTCAGTCATGAATTTACTGTCAGGATGTTTTGGTTTTGTAAATCTGTGTAACAAACTAATAGTTGACACTTAACATAAACAGTTTTACTTCCACTGGAGGTTCAGAAAGGCTGTAGAAGGGTTTGAAATTCCAACTCCTTTAAAAAATGAAAGTCCTGTCAAAATGGAAGTGTGAGATATAAACAACCGGTAAGAGCTTTTCAAATATTTTGGAAATTAGTATGTTCCCTGCAAGGAAAGCTGCATCATACTGCAGATGTTCTCAATGAAGGGAGGGGACGGGAGTCTGAAGGGGCATCTGAAACTGAAATGTCAAAACAAATTGGGTGCAGAGTAAACCAGAGAGAATTCTATAAAACAGTAAAGGCTAAATTGTGATAGAGCTCAAACAAGGAATTGCTGAACTCCTAACTACGGAATGTAACTATCCACAAGCATTGACCTCGCTTGTGCTGGAATGTGTGTGTCATATGCTGCCCATCCATTTTTTAAAAGGATCCTAGGAAGCCTCGAAATGCATTAGGATCTACAGTCAACTGACTCCTACACCCACAGGAGTGAATTGGTCACAGTCAGTCTCTAACAGTCTCTGGAATAGATAAACTTTTGGACAATCATGAAGTAAATAGTTAACGTGGTTCTTTTGAAGGCAAGTCATATCTCATAAATGTATTAAGATCTATGGAGGAGTCAAAGGTGATCAATAAACCATCCTTGGATTTCTCTCTTTGGCTAAAAAAGATTGAAGCATCACTGTTGAAATAGATTTTGTCAATGGTTATTTATATATACAGTCATTTATGATGTTTAACACAATAAAAAAATAATCTGAAAAAGCAGATAGTCAGGAGTTCCTGAATATTATGATGTCCTAGAGCTGCTCAGAAAGAAACACTTTGTCTTCTTTTGGACGAAATATGCTATCTCTCCTTTTTAAAGGCTACTGTAATTCAATTTGGTTCCTTACTGCTATTCAAACTGGTGATACTGGGCTGATGTATGCGCTATTTTCACCTAAAATTGTCCTAATATTTTAACCATGCAGAAGTTGTCCCTGGAGTTTAGGGTCATTTGAAGCTGGGCTTTTTAATTGAGTCATTTAAGGCTTCAGTTGTGCTTTTTCCACTACCAGGGACGGGACAAGGGCTAAATTTAAGAACTAAATTTTCTAATATTTGTTCTCATATATATGTGTATTTCCTGTTATGCAACGAAGTGAGAGGCAAGGAGGTGCTGTGTGGTAGACGTGAAAGAACTGTTATATCTAGATTTTAGTAAAATAAAGTGCTGCAATAGTTAACAGAATTGTTTAGGATATGTCTGACGTCCACTAAATACCACTGTACACTGGCAACACTTATACTAGTGTATTTTAGACAGACCTGTGAAAGGCTGTGCTTTAAATTTGATTCCTTTGTTTTGGAATGCAATATCAAAACTGTAAAACAACAACACTGCAATTAAATGACACATCACTCCTCAGACCTGTGCTTGTAATGGGAATATATCACTAGTCTTAGCAATCTAAGTTGAGGGGTTTGGAGGTTCAATTTTTTTAAGTGTCATGTTTAAATTATCATAATGTTCTGTAAATTTAGTTTAAGATAGACATACTCTGGCAACTGGCAATTTCTTAGGCAAGCCAAAGTGACGGAGAATTAGTCTTAATTGGCGAGATACCCGTTTTCTTGCCTGTTGATTTCTTTGGCTAAAATTGAAATGAATGATTTGTTATAGAGAAGACATGAGTGATATTTCTAAATATCAATTTCAAAGCAGTCCCTACTGTTTGTATTACCTGGTAGTCCCAGGACTGTTTTAAGGTCTTTCTGTATTCTGGACACAATAGAAACACATATATTAAGGGGATTTTAATTATTAATAAAATTAATACATCACGTTAACCAATTTTTCTAACTTTATGATGTGTTGTTGACTAATTTCCAGAAAGAGAAATACTTGCTAACCCCATTGAATATTTTTTCTCAATTTTTGAGGGCTGCTATCATATGCCTACAGCCTTAATTTTCAGAAAAAAAATTAAACAACAAAATCTTACCCCGGGGAAACTAACATGCTTCATTAATCTAAAGGGTTGGTTTGCCTCATTACTTACCCCTATAGTTTCAACCCTGCATTTCTCTTAAATCAGAAGAGGAAAATACATATATTTTAAGTATATTACTGAATTCTTTGTAAAGATGGGTACACTCTTGTGCTTTCATCATTATGTGTGTCAGCATGTTATTCAGGGGCTCTCAAAATATATCAACTCTGTTCTAATATGAGACTCACTAGTATTCTAGATAAGTCCACTTGTTTTTGCCTGAAAATGCAATATGAATGTTACTATATTAATATACAATAACAGTTTGTGCAATTATAAGTAACATGCTTTATATTTGTTATCATTAGATGTTTTAATCATTCTGTAACTGCAGTTAAATAGAGGGTTGCAGCAATTAATTGCAGAAGAAATAGTGGTTAACCCTTTATTTAGTAATAATCTGAACCCAAATAAAGTAAAGAACTGAGTTAATTAAATGTCTGTGATAAATAGAGTTATTTTGGATTTATGTGTATTTAATCGAAGTCAAATATGGCTGTAGGTTACTATAGATTATCATTTAATAATATCAGTTAGTATCAGTGAGAAATGATTGATATGAAATGGAAACAGCTGTCAAATTAAATTATGTTTTCCTTTTAGGTGCAGGTTCTCTTTTCGCAGCATTAGCAGTGAGACAGTGCCTTGTTATTGCTGTAAATCCAAGTCTTCGGTAGTTTCTGAGTTTTGAACAAAATGTAAACCCAAGAAGCAGAATAGTTATAGCTACTTAACAATAATTGAACAGTATAGCTGATTCCTCTTTGTGCATGGTACTGGTGGAGAAGGTACTGGTTGGTTATTTATATTTTGCCACATAAAATGGCCCTCCTAACCTATATTTCCATTTTATTTCCAATTTAAATTCAGTCTTATAGGATGGCTTTAAATGTTAAACGTAATTGGATAAACACCTGATGCTGGGGAATTAAGAGAACCTTAAAAATCCCAGTGTTACTGAGAGTAGACCATAGTTCAGACTGTAACATTAGTTTCATATTTCTTACCAGTGGAAGAAAAAAGCCACATTTGCAGACTGCAGTCACTCAAAGGCTCCTCTAGCACCCATTCAACTCCTGGTGTGAACCTGTCTCAGCTCCATTGTGCCTGACATTAGCAAAACACAAGTCAATGTAGCTTTTTCTGTTGGATCCTGAAGCCTCTCTTAGAGTAGCAAGGCCAGACTACACCAGATTCATCCCTACTCAACAGGTTTGAACTGTTACTTTTGAAGATAAGTTTGAAATTGCTTTAGATTCTTCTGGTGGATGCAACAGAACCTCCTTGACTCTTAAATCATCTAAAAACAAGATCAGGTGGATGAGGTGCTAAGGGACTTGGTTTAGTGTTTGATAGGAATGGTTGGACTTGATGATCCAGGGGGTCTCTTCCTACCTGGTTAGTCTACGATTCTATGATTCTTATTTGCTACAAGAGTGACTTCTTTTCCGATTAGAATACTTTATAAAAATATGCAACTTTTTTTTTCTAGTTTATTCAGTGTGAACTTTTTTGCTCCTTGAATGTCTTTCTCTATTCTTTTCTTGCATCTCTACTAGAGTGTTAAACTGATTTTTTCCACACTAATAGCTACATTTACATTCTGCAAGATATAGAATGCATACCCATTATCCACCAAACTTATGTATTTAATGGTTTAATAGTTTAACAGCTTAAACTTTCAGAAAATGTTACCATTAGCTCCAAATCGTATTTTTTGACATTGAACAGTGTTATGATAAGCAATTGTATGTGACTGGAAATCATCTAATTTTTAGAGTTAGAATAGATAATGCTGCTACAGGTTAGGAAAAAAATCTTGTATTTAGTCACAAGCGGATTAGAAAGCCTGGGAGTGCTCTGTTTGTTTCTTTGGGGGGAGGGAGGAAGTGATTTAATTGTATAATTCATTTTTATGTATTGATAACTGATAAATTCACAGGCTGGTAGTAGCTAGCAAGTTTATAAAATGTGCTGTTGACCTTTTTTTAAAAAAAACAAAAAAACCCAACAGACAAACAGAAGATTGACTCTATTTCTGTTGTCTACAATTTTTCTTGACTACAGGCAATGATTGGGCAGAATCAAACCTTTTAATATAGCACCTGGTGTCTATTTACCCTTCAGTTCTTTCCTCTGAAAAGTACATTTCTTTTAACTTCAGGAACAGAGTATCTGTTCTTTATATTATATGGATTCTTGAATGTTAAAACTTTAATTGCTAGTAGCTGGTGGTGGGACCCTGAAATAATGATTGCTACATTAATGGATTATCATACCAAAAACTTTTTAGATACTTTCTAAATATACACACACACACATATATATAAAAATATATATAATTTGGTTCAATCTAAAGCTTCCAGAAAGGTCACCTTAAACTTATAGAAATGTTTCATACTTAGGGCATTTACAGTTAAAGCTCATCTCTGAAAATTACTGGTTAAAACATCCAAAGGTTACTATGTGTAATCTTTAAGGACAAGAAGCTGCTATTTATGATTTTGTTAAATTGAGAGCTTCTAGATTTAATTTTTTATTCTTGCAGTCTTTTGAAAAAATAGGCAATGCTGGCTGTGAAAATAATAGTTTCATATAATTATATAGTTGTTTTATTTCTTACATGGAGAAAGTTGAGGGAAAGATCTTTATTTGTCAATGCACTTTTTAAAAAAATAGTCTCCCCAGGGTAAGATTTTGTGCACTTCTAGCCTCCTCTCTGGCAGGGCAGCACGAGAAGCTGAGAAGTCCTTGCCTTAGTTTAAGAGCTGCTCAGCAACAACTAGAACATCAGTGTGTTGTAAAGATTATTCTTATCATGAATCCAGAACACAGCAATATGCCAGCTATCAGAAAGAAAACTAACTCTATTCCAGCTGAAATCAGGTGAGGATAGAGCTGAGTAGTGTCCTTGTGTTAAAAACAAAGGGGACAAATCTGATAAATCTCCACCCTGCCATACTTGAATTCGTTCTAATTCATCCCTGTTCAAGTTAAGTATTCACATGTATCTGAGTTTCTAGTGAATTAAAATTTGTCTGTTATTTTATCAATGAATTAGAATAAAATCAAAAGTAGATTAACAGTAATTGTAACTTTTTTAAAGACTGTTGCAGATACATGCATGTAAATAAAATTAATCTAGTTTGTCATGACATTGATTTTTTGCCCTTAAAATCAACAGAAAAAAATGAATTATATTTATCATTCACCACTTTAAGTTAAATTCCTGCCTGTCACTTCTAATTAGTTTTAGCTATTTACAGCAGTTTTAAATTGACCTCTGACAGATAATCACTGAGGCTAAAAAGTGAGGTGGACCCATTGTTAAAAACTGAAATTAGTTTAGAGAAGAAAAATTAAAATCCATTGTTTACAGCATAAAGCATCGTATAACATTGTTACTGATAGAAGTATAAGTGTTATATCAGATTAAAATATTTAAAGTTTTAAACATCCAAGATAGACATCAAAGATAGCTGCCATCAGTCCTTGACTGAAGTGCTAACATCTGCTGAGATGCAGACCTGTGACCTCTAGATAAGTTTCTTTACACAGAAAAATATTTATCTCCCTAATATGACCTTCCATGCACAAGACATGAGCCATGGATTTGTTTCCTAGGGAACTAGTGACTGAGGAAAATCTATAATTAGATCTGTGGGTTATTTGCTACAAATGGGAATTGGGTGCTAAGCAGGTTCTCAAAGTATCAGAAGTATTACATTGACTTCATATAATGGAACCAAATTTTTAAAAATGCCCTTCATCGTGATAGTTCTCTTTTAATATTTTCAATTAAAAATTTTAAATAGTTTTGATAGACTCCTTATTCCTCTAGGTTCATTTTTTCTGCAAAACATTTTCAGCAGTCAAGGCTCAGCAGGTTGCTAGTTAAAGCAAACATAAAATTAGACACAGTTTTAGAATAAATTTCTTCAAATTAATCAGAATCTTAATTTTCAAGATTGAATTTAGGTGAATCATTCTCACCGTCTCCATTTTTCTCACTTTAACACTCCTATTCTGTTTCTCAGGTTGGCTCTGCAGCTTCAACGTCTTATTCTGCAATTCCAGTTACTCTGCTGGACTGGAAGTTCCCATTTATTCCAGATCTTGATTTCTATTTTGCAGCATGCATGGATCTAAAGATAACATTTGTAGCTAGGTCTCATGGGCAGTAACTGTAGCTGCTAGGAAAGGAAGTAACTTGTTTCTTTTATATTCCTTCTCCAGACAACCCAAGGCAGACTTTTCTAGACCTTATCAGCAGCTTATTTTAGCCTGGCTGCTGTGTTGCTTCCAGTCTACTGTGAGGTCAGACTGCCTTACAGTTTCTTGGATGCGGCAAAAGCGGCCTTAAGTAATAAATTAATACTTTGATCTTATTCAAAATAGATAGTACTGTGAAATACCTGAGAAAAGGTACAGTAAATTGGCTGTGTTCTTTCTTTTCTCCCACTTTTTGTAGATTTTTAGCTACATGTGTGGTGACTACACATTATGTGTTTTGTCATATGTCCTGAATTTCAGTAATTAGAAGCCATTAAATATTGTCTCCACGTTTCTGCCTTTTTAGATCACTGTTAAGTTTTCAATAAAGCACCTCTATAGATCCAAATAATCTGGGTTTTTTTTCCTTTCTTTTTAAAGGGCATCTTTTGAGGAGTGTTTTATTTAATATTGTCAGTCACAGTCAGAAATTTCCTAACAACTAACCTTAGCTTTTGAGATGCTCCATCTTGGCTGTCTTTCAAAAAACAGTGTCCCTCAAATTCCTTCAACCAACAGGTTTTGTTGCAAATCAGTAATTTAAACAGCGATTAAATGGCTACTGAAAGGCCAAATCAACCAGTAAAATATCCAGGCTTTTTTTGTGAAAAATAATACTTGCAGGTTATTTTCCTTTGAGATTACAAAAGAACTGTGTTTATAAATTCTGTGCTGTCAGTAGGAGGAAATTGTTGTGTACTGGTTCCAGACTTTGCAGATATATGTCTAAAATCAACTATTACTTGGAAAAAGGGGAAGTGAAAATTATTTGTAATGACTCTTCTTGCTCTTTATAAATTGAGTAAAAGGAAGCTGAAGGATTACCTGCTACAAAAGATAATGCACATCTTGATGTGTTCATTGAATTACTTTACTTAGGTCTGTGAGCAAATGCTCACTGTTAGCTCTTTATATTGTTTAAATCCTCAGTTTTGATGCAATTGTAGATGAAGCTTGCAGGTCCTGGTGCTACAATTGATTCTTCAAGGGCAACTTGCATCTGTGTGCAGCTGCGATAATGGACCTCAAACTGGAGGGATCCACTGGTGCGCAGGGCTTCCACATGCATAAATTCATTTTCTCTCATTTGGACACCTGTGCACCCTACTCCAGAACTGATCTGAATTTTGTAACTGTTTCTGCATAATTATGATAAAATGCCATTATGCTAAGAAGATATTTTTTGGTTGATTATCAAATATTCTTTTTGTGTCAATTATTCTAAAAATCCCTCATAAAATGAGCACTGGTGGTGAAACTACTTTATCAGTTTTTAATATATAGTTTCAGGACACAGGACAAGAGGGAATAGCCCCAATCTGCGCCACGGGAGGTTCGGGCTTGACATCAGGGTCCAGGTTGGGAAAACCAGAAGGCCAGTTTAGTGCTGTGTATTCATATTGCTGGTCACATTTCCCTTTTCATTCTCCACTGTAGTTTCTGGAGTGCTGTTACAGTGCAAGCACAAATATTAGAATTTGAGTGATTGATTGACTAGCAGCTTTGCAGTGAAAACACATGGTCTAGGAGATGTATACAGCTTTTAAAGTCTTGCCTCATAGACTGGAGGTTGAAAACTGATCTGGAAATGCTTTGAAATTTAAGACTGTGGTATTGCCTGCATTATTGTATTGCATAAAGTGTCTTTAATTGCTGAAGTTTTTTCTGCTGTTTACTTGAATTTTGCAAGTATTGGTCCTACTTGTCAATACTGACTTAGCTGGTGTTTTGGATAACATACTGACTGGGCGTTTGTCCAGATGTGTTTTGGCTGGTAATTATTTTTTTAAAATTTGATGATCATGAAAGGTAGTCGTAGTGAATCTAACAGCAAGGCTTAATAACTTGATGAAACATAAAAAAAGTAACATTACCTAGAATATGTGCCATCATATATAGTGTGTTGGATTTATCACTATTTATCATCAATATAGGACATAGTCACACAGAGAAGCTTTATTATTTCTATTACCATTAGTTATGTGAATAAATCACCTGGATTTTCTTGGCTGTCACCTGTTTATTGAATGAATTCTGAAGAAAATCCTAGTCAGAGAGAAAGCAAAGGTCAGATTTAGCCAACATTTCTGTATGTCAAAGAGCAGAATTTGGTTCCCATGCTTAGTTAGTTTACCTAGTATTTAATTAATGAAGACAGAGATATTGAGAACTAATAGATTTAATAAATTATTAAACTTGGCAAATTATATAAATTACTTTCTAACCGCAGTTTTTGTATGCTTAGCTTATAGTAATGAAGCAGTTTCTGTTAGTGCTTTTGAATAATGATGGGAATATTTTGCATTTGTTTTGGTTGAAAGATTATTTGATTCAGTACAGAGCAGATGGAGCCTCTGACTGTAAAGAGTGATTTTCAGTACAGCAGGACGGGAAGCCTCTGTTTAAATATTTATGTGATATCTAAGCAATGGGCGTAAACCATTGTTTTACTCTTGTGGAACATGGTGATTAAAGAAAATAATAGTTCACCTCTAACTATTTCATGAGGAAGGAAACACCAAAACCACATAGACTCACAAAAAAATAAAAACCACATGAGAGAGACAGTGTCATGCTCTGAAATGAAAATTGCTGGTTTATGAACAAACTATTCTCATCTGAGGGTGGGATTTATTTTATAATTAAAAAGTAGAACTAATATAATGCATCTGTAATTAAGACAGTGTCAAGAACTAAGAAATTATGAAAACAAATTGAGGCAAACACTCCTTAAAGAATGAAACTTGTAAACTCACGGTGCTGTTATAGACACATTTGCTGGGGTTGCAGAACTGTAAGGTCTCTTTTTGGGGGCAGTGTGGCAGTTTTTGTGCTTCTATTTCTCTTCTCTTGAGAACGCTCTGATTTACTTTTGCGATAAACCTGTAACAACAGAGGGATCACATTGCTGAAATGAGTTTAGCTGGAAGGGATACATAATGTCAGCTGAAAAATAGTACTTGGTAAATATGTTCTGGCCACGGTTCAGCAAAAAGCAGATCCTGACAGCTAAGTAACGTTCTGTTTCCTTGAAAGTTTCTTTTAATAGAGTCTTTGTACAGTCTTCACTGTTTGTTTTTTTTTTTTTTTGTGGTGGCAAGGGGAGGAGATGGGAAAGGTGGGAGGTTATCTTGGGTGCTATGCATATGATCCTGCCAAGGCTGGCACAGATCACTTCAGTGTTCAACACATTTATTCTCTGATGTACCCTTGACATTGGGAAATGTTACCAGGTGTGGGGAAGTGAGTAATGTCTGAGTCTACATCTAATACTGTCCTTTGGGTCCTGGGTGAAGAAATAGCCTTCAAGAGTCTATATTATTGTGGGCTGCTCTGCTGGCATCTATTCTGTCTATGACATCTGATCATGCAAAGTCAAGGCCCCTTTAAATTGTGAGACCATAACAAGAGAAATGAAAAAGGTAGCAATCAGGAGACCCAGATAAAGTATGCCTGCCTCATCCATATTGTCAGTGGGTGGTTACTTGGGTCTGCCACCTTAACTGGACTATTTCCTAAGGATAAAGAGTCTTTATATGAAACACACAGCCTGTCATATGGTGCAGACACTTTCCATATTAGAACCTGCACTGGAGTTCCTAAAGCCATGAACAAATTATGGAAAGAAGTGTTTCTGTCTGGGCCTCAGGTAGTAGCAACTGTTGGAAAGTCATTTATGTATTTAGAAAGCATAAAAATGGGCTTTTTTCCCCCTCAGACAGTAAATTGGGAAAGTATTATTGTGTAAATACATTGTAAACTATAAGCTAGGAAATTTTCATATGATCAGTGCTGTGTTTATGACAACATTCAGAATATCTCTTTTGCCAGAGGAGATGTCAGTCAAACAACCCTCCTGTTCCTTCTTTCCTGCTCTTGTTGAGGCACAAAACCATATGGCAAATTAAGCCTGATTTTTATTAAACTTTTCATTGTACTGAGCTTTGTGTGAACTGGGAAATGCACTTTCTTCGAACTATGCAGCCATTACAGAAGTATCTTAATTAGTAGATGGTAATGTTCGTCCTTATGTTCCTGGGAGTATGGAGCTCCCTCTTGTGGCTAATTAAACATTGTAAAAGAATGCGAATTGGCAAAATTACTTTTTGGGCAACCACTATTGCAAACGATACAACAGTGCATGTAGAATGTCTATTCTGAGCTGCTTATTTGTATATCAAGCATAAGTTGCTGTGCAGTAACTAAATGCATAGATGGGTAAATAGATGAGAGGAAGGGTCTGCATGTACCTGCACTGTGAATGTGACTGCTCCTTGAGGGTTTAAAAATACTGAATGGACACATCCAGATACTTAAAAAAACCTCTGCTATCTGGTAACTCTGTTGTTACTCTGAAGTGGAATGAGATATGGGATGTGCCATAGCTCCAAGGAGTACAAACCTTTCAGGTACCACATTAACATGTCTTGCCATCAAACTCCAAGTTCATATCTATGCCAGAGTTGGAGTTGAGAGGAAATTTTCCCTCCAGTCAGGTTTGCAAGGGTCCTTATTATAATTATTATCATCACACTCCTGCCTATGTGTCTAGTGTGGGGAAAGATCTGTATATGATCTTCTTGATTTTTTTTTTTTATAGATTCCATTGCACAGTCTATGATTTGTTTTGCTTTCTTTCTGTGGCTTGTTACAGTGGGGGGTGTTGTGCCTATACTACGTCTTAAATTTGTCATAAACAGTTAGGTAATGTTTGATAGCTACGATCGAAATAGCCGTTGAAGACATCTCTGAATTAGATCTTTGTGGGGGCCTGTGGCTGACTTCAGAAATTTCAGATCATTGTTTTTATATTGGATTGAATGTGTGCTTGTAACAAGTCTAAGAAATAATGGCAGATGATGTTTTATTCATCTTTACAGAAATGAGCAATGGTCATGACATTGCAAAATATTAAGCATAGTTTTATGCTAGGAAAAATGCGTATTCTTAGGCTTAATGCAAAAACCTACCAAGGAGTTGTCAGAAAATATATTTAACAGCAGATAACTTTTCAGAAGGGACCATTAAGTTTCAAATTCATCAGAAAACCTGAAGTGACAAAGTTGTTTTGCCCTTTTGTCACCTGCAGTGTTGTGTGCTTCTGTGTTCTGGCATAACATACTCAAAAATGCACAGGAAGAAAACTTAATCTGTTAGCGCTTCTGAGTTGGAAGGAGAAAGGAAAAAAAAGGTGAAAAAAGTTTTTACTTTGAAACTTCTTCTCTTCCCAAGGGGCTTGAGTATTGAAACTTTATCTCCGAAAAAGCTGATTTCCTATTTCATAACTTGTGGCAAATTTTTCTCAATTAAAATAAAGGAATAATGATTATGGAGTTTAGTGAAATTCTCACTGCCCAGTAATCTGCAAAGCAGCATTGCTGAACCCACAGAAATAGGGCAGGAAACATATATTTCCTCAGGGACTTTATTAAACACCCTGCCTATCTCAAAATGGGAGCAGGTTCAGGTTTCTAAGGCCACTTTTTCCCTTCCTCTTCCTGAGCTGTAATTCAGGCCAGCATATAAATATTTGACTTAAGGTTTCTGTGGAAATATTAACAGTATAAAATTGCTGGAAACAAAAGAACAAGAAACAGCAGAGGGAAGGAATGGTTTGGCAAGTTTGTCAGCCTTAAAGCACAAGATTAATTTATAATCCTTCTAGATTCTGGTGTACAAATACAAATTTGCAAAGCTTGTAGCTTATAAAAACATTGTGTAGCTCTGCAAGTTTACATATGCTACTGTCACTAATGTGAGACAGCCTTGAAATTGGATTTTTAGGGATTTTTTTCTTATGGGGAAATAAGATAGTGATAGGAACAAGGAGTCCTGGTACATGCGTGCGTGTTTGTATATACATATAAATACACACACAGCTTTGGAAAGTGGAGGGATTCCAGCTGTGTTTCTAAGTGGAATTCTGGGCAGGGTACCCAGATATTTTCATGAGGAGTTTTTTCCTCTGGTTTACAATCCTGGGAAAGGAGAAAGGAGGAATGTAGAAGGGAATTGTGGGAGAGGGGAACAAACCTGAAAGTTGTCCAATTTGTAATATCTATATGATGACCAATAAAAAATACTGACTAACAGGTAAACAATGTGTGATGACTACCTGGTATTGTAAGGGTTGTTGTGAACTAAGTATGCTTTATTCCACTCAATTGAATGTGTCTTTATCACTTCCTTTTGTGTGTGTGTGTGCTTGTAGCCGTTTTATCAATTTAAATGAAAAAAAATAGAATTAAATAAAATGTCAAATTCTAGGCATAGAGTGAATACAGCAGCAATAGAATAATAGAAACTTTAAGTAGTGAAATAGAAGGCAGTAAAGATAAGATAGGGATAGGCTAAGGACAGGAGTGGTATTTCCAAGGTTTAACACAAGAAGTGCACTGTGTTTTCTGAATGATTGAAAACCTGTTTTATAAATAGATATACTATATTACCACGAACCATATTTTTATAGTTATATGTTATTGTCAGGGAGCAATCCTCAGCAGTAGGTGAAAGATCAAAATGGCTTATGTAGTTCTAGAATGAATTTAAAAGTTTTAATAATATGACCTGTAACGTATTGTTTCCTGTCATGCAGGTCATCAGTAGAGAAGGGACAGAGGGAGCAAAGTTTCGACTTTCTGGTAAGGGAGTAGATCAAGACCCGAAAGGAATCTTTAAAATCAATGAGATCACTGGGGAAGTCTCTGTGACCCGAGCCCTTGACAGAGAAGCAATTGCCAGTTATGAGGTGAGTACACGTAGCAATAAGATCTCTGCCTCTATGTGGATAATATATTTTTTTGAATGTGTATTTGCCTTTGAAAAGGCTGCATTTATTGATGACTAAATTGTGATTACTGTCCTAATAAATTTCCAGAAGAACAATCTGTCCTTTGGAAATGGTATAAATCTGTTTATTTTTACATGCAATAAAAACTCTGTTCTGCTTTCTGCATGCAATTTCTGTCATTTATCTTTGGTAGAAATAAATCATGTATGCATTTCAGTTGTAAATACAAAATTGTATTTGGACAACAGGAGGTCTTTTTCAGGAATTTGCCACTAAGGTGCAACATGGTTATACTTTTTTATTGTCGAACTGTCAGTGGAATATACCATTCAACTCCACTTTTAGTAGTGTGTATCTTTTAACAGAGATAAAGAAATTCTATTACTATGAAAATGTTAGCAGGTACATCTCTGTCAGATATGTCTCATACACAGATTTTACTAAAGATTCATCATTAATAAATGCTGTGTTTCTGTCCACTGAAATTCTAACAAATGATCTCTGAAATCTGAAAAGTAACTGTAATGTAACGTCTGTCAAGTCAAGTCATGTTTTCTATCTAGCTCTTGAAATGTATGGTCAGATATGTTGTGTCTGGCCAGTTTGGTATGGATGAGCAACAAAATTTATAATGCTAAATGATTAGTGCATTTGGATATTGCTGCTTCTGCCACAGCATGGGGACTGACCTGTGTACCCATGCAGCAGGGGATGTGTGGCACTCCAGCCCAGATGGGGCACAAGCTCTGGTGACAGTTGTGACTGCAATTCCTGACATCTTTATTTTGTCTTCTACTATATAGTAATCAATACTTGTACTTCCAATGGTTTTTCTCTCCTGTTCTGGAAGAGTTTGCTGGTTAGATGACTAGTCACAATTGCTCAAACAGCACTGCTAAGACTAAGCATGTGTTGGTTTTCAACACTTTAAACATCTATTTCTCATCCATGTCTATGGTGAAATGTATGTTAACTGTTCACATAGGATTTATGGTTACTAATGTCCTTCTTAAAAGAAAAATATTGTAGTTTTTCTTTTTAACACTGTTCCCCATCTTCATTTACCAGCTGTTTCTTATTTTTATCAGTGCCTTTCCACTTTGATGTGTTCAGTATAAACCTTGAATATTTTTTCAGTTGAAAATCATAGTCTTTTCAACCTAATGCATCAGACCACAAATGGCTCTCCTATCTGATCAGGCAAAGTATACAATTAAGACAAAAACAGTTCCCTAGAGGAGCCTTTTCGAAGCAATGCAAATTATATATAAATAGTGCAGTGTAGTAGATTATCCAGAGCAATGTGAATGTATACCCTAACAGACTATAGTGCTTTCTAACCTGTTCTATAGCACTCTGCTCAGCATGCTTACTGGCATCCTGTAGTGCAAAATGTAGTTGAAAAGTTCTGTAGGAGAACCCTTAACTTGATTAGTCTGTCTTTGAATCAGCCTATTGTTTTCCAATAAAGACGTACCATGGTTTCAGGAAAACAGCAGGATTTCCCCCCTTATTTCCTTGGTACACAGAAAGATGAATTACCTGAAAGACCCTTAAATTTCTCTCAGAAGTGTTTTTGTTTTTTGGATTTTTTTGAGCTTCCCTTGCCTAGTATTGATGTCCTGAAAGAAAAAGTTCAAAGCCAGTGTCAAGCAAGAAAAGAATAGTTCTCTGAATAAAAATACAGACAAAAAGTGTAGATGTGTTAAAACAAATGAAGGAACTTGTAGAAAGAGGTAAAACAGATTTTCTAGTCTGAATCAGTGTACTACACACCATCCCTGAATTGCTGGTTACCTGTACCGTTCACTTTAGATCCATAGTCTTTTCCGAGTCCAGCAGAACAATAAATATTAGTGACTTTTCAGGTGCATATTTTAGCAAACAGAAGAATCAAGTGGTTCTAAAACAAGCTGCAATAACAAAACTAAAGGATTCCAATGAAGCTGGGAGTCTGGTTGTGCTAAGTGTTGAGAAAGGATTATCACCAATACTTCACCTGACTGACATGACTTTTCAACTACACCTGCCAATTCCTTCAGGATTCTGAGATGCATCTCATCAGATTCCATAGATTTAAGTGCATTCTGTTCCTCAGGTGGTCCCAAACCTGATCTTCTCTTACAGTGGAAGCGAGTTTGCTCCCTCGGTCCCTGCCTTGTGGTCCATCCACTTGAGAGGTGTGGGAAGAGATGTTGCCAGTGAAAACTAAGACAAAAAATGTTGTTGAGTACCTTGGCCTACTCCTTGCCTGTTGTTACTAATTTGTCAGATTTACTCATCATGGGGGTTGCATTTTCTTTCAGTACTATGGGGCATTCAATTCAAGATTTTGTAGACTGTTACCTTCATTGGTGGGCTTTTTTGTAGCTGCTTGCCAAGTGTAAATATGTGTGGAAGAGAAATAATCAGAAAGTGATCCTTGGCAAGCATGAAATGACGAAACTATTCAGTGACAGTGTGCAAATTAAAGCTGTGACCAAATTTACCTAGGCAATTTGAACTGTTAATGATGAGTTAGTTTTAATTATTTTTTAAGTAAAGAGCTTTATTTGCTTTAGAAAATGCTTAACGAGCAGAGGTGTGAAATAAGCTCTTGGCTTTTTTTATAATGACGGATCACACTTCTGTGAGATTCTTTGCAACTGCTAGTGACAGACCGAGATAGTTAGAAAGATTGTGTTAACAGGACTGAGAAGCAAAATAGGAATATTTGCTTTATGTAGTATTGTTTGTCTGTGTTGGATAACAAGTAGGAAGAAGGGAATCAGGCTTATATAGGAGTTAGGGCTTTGTTTTGTAGAAATATAAATTTCAGTAAAAGGTGTTTGACTTAATTGAAACATCAGTAGTGCACACAGAAAGCCTGTTAAGATATTTTTGCTCCTCAACTGCATCTGTTACATCAAAAAAGCTTGGAATAATGACAATGATTACAAACTTGCATGGGGGAACCTGCTTATTTAGCAAGGAGAAAACAAAGAAAATTTCACTGAAAAAACCCAGAGTTTTTATGCATGTTTTCTATATGATCAGTAATAAGCTAGAAACTTTTTTATATAAATGAGTTGACATTAAATCAACTGGCATACAGCTTAAAAATCTGACAGTGCAAAAGATCTCTGTAGCTTGCTACATGTGTATGTAGAGAGTCCATGAGGTATTTCATATGCTTTTTCTTTAAGTGTACATTCGTTAATGTGTTCACATGCTGGGGCACCATGTAAATTCAGAGAGGACTGGTTTGAGTTAATCTCGTATTTTGACTACCAAAAGAGAAATGAACACTGAGAAAGCACCATTAGGTTGTTGCCTGACAGTATTGCTTGAAATTTGACTCTACTTATATCAGCTTTTGAGTAAGCAAACTCATGATAATGCCTATGCAGAAGAGGACAATTAATCACTGTGAGTGCTAAAAATAAAGAATTACTAAAGGTAGCAATGCAAATAAATGTGGGCAGCCTCTTGAAAAAACAACAAATTCCCTCTGTTGCAGCTGCACATGAAGGAACTGCAGGCTGCTCTGTATCCTGAGGCAGGCATAATAATCCTAATGTAGTACAGAGACTTATGTCCCAACAGTTGTGCTCCTGTTCACGTAATAGTCCCAGACTATAATTTCTATAAACTTCCGTTAACACAGCATCAGGCTTAGCATCAGAAATTGGTCAATTCACAGCTGAAACTCAGTTATAGTGTTATTATTCCAAAATAGTAACTTTCATATAGGAATATGAAATCAATTCTGCTTTTATATCAGAATCACTTCTACCTCAACATCATCTTGGAGATGGAAAATGCAGTAAGTTCGCTAGTCTTCTATGGGAGTATTATTACTCTGTTTCACTCTTTTCTGAAGCTTTCACTGTGATGAAAAGTTTTGGAGCAGTACTGTTGATGTAGTATTCATGTGACTGCACAAGATCTGTTACTGACAGAGCACCTGTAGGTTATATGTCATCTCTCAGCAATGCCTTTATTCCAATACAACTTCTCAGCATATTGTGGCTTAGATGCCTTGAATGGTTTTAAAATGCTTGATCCAAGGGTCTATATGTCTCTCAGTCTCTCATGAACAAGGGACTGCTGGTTTCTGTAATCTCCAATTAAGCATTCTGTCCATAAAATGTCATTGTGTTATGGAGGACTTAATGGATCTTATGGAAACATTTTTGTTTGGACAATCTGAAATAATCATTCATGACTTGCCACAGATTTTACATGTATGGGGAGAGGGTGAAGTAAATTAATCTGTCAACCTATCAGCCCCACTATTTATCTAAAAACTAAGAGTGATTGATTAGTAATAAAAACTTCTGCTTCCACTTCTTCTGTATCAAATGGATTTAGACATAGGAGACATTTTTTTAAGAGACCATAAACTGGAGAAAAGCTAAATATAGGCTCACAGGCTCCAACCCCTCTGCCACAGGCAGGGGCACCTTCCACTAGACTAGATTGTTCAAAGCTTCATCCAACCTGGCATTGAATTTGTATTTCTTTGATCTTCTTCCCCCAACTTCAATGCTATAGAATGGTAAGTTTAAGTATTAACAGGTATTTCATCAAACCTGGATGCAGAAATATGACAACAGGAACATAACCATCAGGAGCAAATATCTACATCCTTCTATGAAATGAGTATGGGAAGGCTCCTGAATTCATTGTGAACTTTTTCTCATTGATTGTTTACCAAGGTCAAAACAAGGTGGTCACCATAACTGTGTGCATAAATCAAATATTTGAGCATATAAATTTTACATAGAGTCACATTTCTTAATAGCATGATTTAAATAATTGCTTGCACAGCTGAGATACAAATGGGATTTCCAACTACTGGAAATATCTGTCTTTCTCCCAAGGTTGGTTTATTGGATAAAAAGAAAACCTGACACGAAATGAAGTTAAAATTCATGTTATTTTTATGCATATTCTGCCATTTTCTCTTGGAGGAACAAGATATCTATTTTATATAAACTCCCTAATTTACCATATCTTGTTCACTTTATCTGTAAATAGTCTATTCAATGCATACTGTAGATCTTAACCTTATGAGATATCAGCAGGGTACTGTGATTCATTTTGGAAGCCACTAGCATCCTCATATCATTTATGTGAAAAGCATAGAAAATTCATTTGTTGGAGGGCATATGCCTTATTCTTAGATCTAACTACTTGTTTGGCTTTGACATTCCTGCTGTTCTTCTCATTTGTAGGAGGAACAGAGTGAAGTTTCATTAAAACAAAGAATCAGTAACCTATAGCTTTCAAGACAAGGTAGTGGGCTTGGATTTCCATACTCCAAACACCAGGCAAAATTAGTACTATCTCAGTGGAGAGTGGGAGGTGGAAATGTTCAGCATTAAAAAATAAATAAAAATTGGAGTTTACTGAAACACTAGCAAGTAGCACAAAATTTGGTTTCATGGTTGTTTTGTTTGTTTATTTTCTATTCTTTTATATTTGAACACCACTCCTGGAAAAAAAGTAATGTTGTGTTCAGTAAATCAAGAGGAGACTAATGACACTTTTGTCATTTTATGTCAAGAGTCTGTGAAACTACTTTTTGCCGTTACATATTAATTGCATTTTTAGGCATTTAAATGTCATAATAATACTTCGCTCTTTAGCACCGCTTGTTTGTATTCCTTCTCTATTTGTATTGTAGCAAACCCTCAAAGCATCCTGCTGAAGGTTCACTCTTGTAGGGGTAGCATTAAATGCCTTGGAAAGACACTTTGCCCTTTCGCAGATCTCGTATTCTCCTGAAGGAATCTGGTCTTGTAAACATCCATAATTGTTCCCAGCCTTATGTAGCGATGGACATGACAGCAGTTTCACAGGGACGGGTGATGTGTTATGCCTCTCTAGCAAGAGCATAGCAGCTCTGAATTGAGAGGAGGGAAAGACTAGATGAGGTTCTGTGGCTCAGGTCTGTACTGCACATCACTGTATATTGCGGTTTTCTACAATTTGTCCCACTTTTGTCTGCTGTGTACTCAGATGTGCCTGGTAGCATTTGTGTACGCAAATATGTCACTTAGAAATTTTGAGGAAAGATGGGGATATGTCTTTTTTTCTTTGATTGGTGTGAATCAAACAACTTTATTAGGAAATTATTTTCTGTTCAAAAACTTTCCTGGAATGAATTCTGATATGCTGGCACTCTGCCAAGTATCTGTAGCTTAATAGAAGCTGTTACTCTTGTCGTTATGAATGCTCAGGAGGATTCCATCTCCTCTCTTATTAGGTACTCGTTTTTTGATTTGTTGTTTGTTCTGGAAAAATGCACAAGTTCTATGTTTCTTGATCCTTTGCTGAGCAAGCAAAAGTATTGCAGTGTCTATTTTGAAAGTCTTCCTTCCCTGTGGCTCATGTCAAAGCGTGGAAGGTCTGAACTTGGTATTTTGCAACACCACTTTAATGTTCTATAGACTATTAGTAACATTTAGAATATAATACAGAATTTTTGAAGCTCATATCTCTGTATCTTTTGTTCCTCCCAGTAATAATAATAGTAATAATAATAATCTGTCTTATTTTGATACTTGATCAAAATTCAGAATCTTAGTGTTTTATTGCCAAAAAGACCTTGATTTCTATAGCTATTTCTTCATCTTGGAAATGTGGGTCCACAACAGCCTGTAGGTAATGTTCTTTTTTAAAACTGAGGTGTGATCTATAAGAACTTATTCTTTTTATGTGAACTAAGGTAATGAATTCATTATTTTTGTTGTCAATAATTTCCTCTCTGCAGCTAGAGGACCTGCTGTCTCCTTTCTGACCTCTTGTTCTTTATGTACCTGAAGAAAATCGTATTAGCTATCTTATCCTCTCCTGCAATCTTCTTTTCATTTTCCACCTTCTTGCATCTTCTTTTCCCTTGCACTTTTAACTTCATTCTATAACCTTTCTACTCCCCCTGTCTATCTTGATGTTTTATGTCATTCACTTAACAGTTTTTCTACATTCTCTGCAATTTTTCTTTCAGACATTCTCACCCATTTTATGTTCTTTATAAATAATGTTGCTAGGGGTATGCATAACCATCATCTAAGCATAAATTTGTTTTGTTATTGTATAGAACTTTTCCACTACTTTCACAAAAGCTGTACTGCTTTATCCATCCTAATCAGCTGTGTTCATAAGTAAATCTCTAAAAACCAGTGTTTTGGAAACCCTTGACTTCATATTATTTACTACAGAACCTACCTTTTCTTCAATTTTGTTGAAACAGCCTCGGTAGTTAATATGTCATGCTATGAAAATTTAGTGGAAATATTAGTTGGGGTTTTTTTAATAATTTTTTACTGTATCTATACCTCTTCCATCAAATTATGCATACTAATTTAAGTAGTATATTGTTGGCTGCAAATTCATAGCATTTAGTTTATTAAAAATAATTCCAATACTTAATTCTGTCAACAGTGGAATTGTCTGCTCAAAAGTCATCAGCCTCAAAAAGAGAGCTATATAATAGAATGCCTGATATAATAATTAATTCTGTGACTTCAGAACTGTGGTTGTAATATTTGATCTCTCTAAAATTATTGCAGGATAATTGGCCATAATTATAAAGCTGTACATGCATGTGTTTGTAGCAAAACCGCTAAACAGGTTTCTAATCTTTATGCAGATGTAAGTTTTAATTAATGTGGAGTGGTGTGGCATGATATTTTTACAAAATGTGAGAAAAGAATCTCTATAAATTAAGGAAGAAGCATGCTTCAGTGACTCAGTTGGTAGATTGTCTTCCATTGTACATGTTTCTCTAATATCATTAGAGGGAAATAGGCTACAGCAAAACTCATAATTTAAGTATTATGGTCCAGTTGAATGTGTGGTTAAGTTATCTTCCAAGTCTACCCTTCCTGCATCTGCTCTTTCTTGCACCAAGGTTTAGGAGCTATAATATGATGCAATTGTTTCATAGGGCTCCTACATTGGCACATTCATTGTTACATAGTTTTTCCTTGTCTATAAGAGACATTGAGGAAAAATGGCAGAATGGGCCATGGAGTCTCTATTGTTATGGGATATAAAAATTAAAACGCAGTGCAAAATGAAGGGTTTTTTTAAAAGAAAAAAAAGTAAATGATTGGATCCACTTGTCTGTGTCATGTTCAAAGCTTTTTGACTGCTGTTTTTAAGTTCACTGCAGGATTCCTCTGTTTCTCAAGCCCACAGATGGGGCAGATGACCAGTTGTGGGTGGTTGACATTAAAATTTTATATTATGATCTGTGCAAGTGGAGCTCTTTGTGAATTGTCTGCCCCCATCCTGAAATATATCAGCTGTGTCTTTGTTACCACATTGATGGCAATTCTTGAGCTGTGAGCAGCATGGGTTTAGCTTGCAGCATAATTTGGCCCTGCAACCAGACTTAAGTTAACAAATTGACTGATGCTGAATGGGCATAAATAGAATCAGTTTTTCTGTGGTGTCACAGGTGAATTCTGTTTTGTTTACAAGAAATAAAGTGTAAGAAAATGTGCGTTTGGTGAATATAGTTCTGACTGATAACATTTACCAGCCAAACAATAAGAGAATAATACAATTGCCAATTCAGTTTTAAAATAATTCACTTGCACTTCAATGTATTGCACAGCTATATGCATGCAGGCTGGTTTTCTGATATACTTTGATTAAATACCTACAAATATGTCCCAAAGTATATGTCAGTCTATAAGCACAAATGTATGGTACCATGAACCTTAGCATACCCTTACAGGTTTATATGCAACTATTTTGTTTATTCCACTCAAATTTCCCTTCTATTGCAGTCAAATGAAAATCCTGTTTCCATGCTTGCCAGCGTGAAATCGCTAGTGCTCTGTCATTATTTCTTAATTACAATATTTCTCACTTATTTGTGGAGACTTAGTCATGCTGAACCTTAGACATCCTACTCTCACTATCTGAAATGCTACCCATCCCAAAACTTGCATGAGAATCTGAGTGATGCATTGAGTTCCTTTGAATCTGGCTTCCTTGCTTTTTTGATCCACGTCATCTGTTATTTTTAGCAGTTATATATTTTTCTCTTAAAAATGAAAATATAACAGGACTTGATAGGTGGAACTTCAAGAAAAACACAAACTGTAATAGAAATGCTAAAAATTTAAGAGCTGGCAACACCACAGATTGCAAGCAGAGCGGTGAGAATCCCATTTCCCCTTTAGTAGTCTTCTGTGGTGAAAAAAAAATGCAAGGAAACAGGCAATTCTTTTGTGTTCACTTTTTTCCTTCTTTAGAACTTGTTCAATGAATAATAATAAATAAGTGAGACGTACGGGACTACAGTTATCAATATTTAAAGTGTTGTGTGAAGAGACTTCTAGTATGGAATATTTACCTGACGTCATTTTGTTAATATGTAAATGATAGAAGTCTTGCTGTATTTGTCCTGGTTCACTTGGGTCATTAATAATTATTTCTTACTTAGACATATTCCTGAAAATGAAGCTGTATTTATGGGAATGTCTTGATTTATTTTTTTATTTTGTTGTAGCTTATTAACAGAAGCTGTGACTTCAGTTTAAGAATTTTCAACAGCTACTTTGTTTATATTACTTCATGTAAAACACCAAATATCTACACTCACATGATGGTAATTTTTCTTTGAAGGTCTCAGTAGTTACATTCGAAATTCATTGTGCAGGTGTGTGACTAAAAATTTGTAAGGACAGAGATATTAACTGTAATCCTGCTCCTTTTGAAGCTTTCCCAGAAGACATCTTTTTCTCTTTGAGTATTTCTATATCAAAAACATTTTGTCTAAACTTGTAAAGCTGCTGGCAGCAGGACCACGGGCTGGTAAATGTTCTGCTTCGATCTCTCCTGAAGTGTAACACTACAATATAGAGAATCATAAAACAACCCAGTTGGGAATGAAGGCTTCTGAGTGGGAAGGCACAAGGGTAAGATATGGGAGAAGGAGGCATGGAACCAGAAAACTTCTGCCTGAAACAGTTATATACATGAGAGGCGTGGAGAAATATTAATTACAGTTTCTTCTAGATTTTGTCATTAGCATGTGTTATATTGTCTATCTTGCTATGTGAGTTAAATTTGCAGAGCAGAGAGAGTTCATCTTTGTAGAATTCTTCCCACCCTTTTCTCTGATGCACAGTATTTATTTTATATAATGTTAATTCAGATAGCTGAATGCAATGAAATGCATTGAAAATACCAATTATTTATTTAAGGCTCTGTTATTATATATATATATATTTCTTAAGTGTGTTATGTGTATCTAATACACAGGTGATATGAATACAGATTACAGTTTTTATTTGTGGATGGGAACAAATAAAGCAATGTGCTGCCATTATTTCTGTTATTTTTAAAAGATTTAATAGAGTTAAATAACAGGATTATGATTTACAACTTAGAAATTACTAAGAGGGAGGAAAATCATGACAGTTTTAAACTACCAGTTTTTCTTCTTATCTAAAATAATTTGTAAAAGCATTTTCATTTTATCTTGCTGCTAGGGAAATCTAACGGAGAGGACAAAAGAAGAGGAAAAAAAAATTGTTCTAAAAATAGCATATATTCCCCAAATGCTATGCCACTTTACTGTATTTTACCTCTTCCCCTCGAAAAAGGAAAGAAAACATTTGATATGGAAGAATATCTTATTGGCTAACCATTTTGTATGAGCTTCAAGTCTCCCCATGATCAGTGGGATCATCTCTCTGCCACTGCATACAGAGGAGTATTCATTCAGCAGTCTTGGGACTTATTCCCAACAACTGCAGATTTTCCTCAGAAAGGACTGCAATATTTGTCTCAGTCAGAAATCTGGAGCTTTCAGGCTTGAAAACCACCCAACAGTTTTGACAGGTGTTAGGGCTAAAGTTTTTCCTAAATTCAAATCTCAGGATATGAAAATTTGAACTGTGTATTTCCTGCACTCCGTGAGGTAAGTCTAATGACACTGAACTTATTGACTTGTGGATCTGCTGTACATAAAACAAGTAAATCAAAACACAATCTACTATATCTATGGGCCTTAAAAACCAACTGCAAACCAATTCTCCAAACAAGTAATTTTGTTGTTGTTCAGCTTTGCAGAACACAGATGTGGAAGTACAGAATTAGGAGACTGTAACTGCATTTTGTAACCTTTAATATATTAATAATACATCAGTTTGAAAAACGCACTACATTTAGTTAGCTTTTAAATGGCAAAATTAATATTTATTATTACCTTTAAGGTACTACGTCATCTGATGATATTGATATTCAATTCTTTATAACATGTTTGAGTTTGATATTTGTAATGTATTTGTTAAAGAAAATGCTTTAAAGGAATTGAGGTGTTCAAGGATATGTATTTAATTCCACTCAGTTTTTTTTAGTGGTAGCTTTGATCAATGCTGTGCTTACTGCTTCTGCCACATGCTTTGAACTTGTGGATGCAAGTGTATAAATAATTTCCCATGTCAATTCTTGGCTGATCTGCTCAGGTTGGGATATAAAAAGTAAGTTGTCTCCCCAAATTCTAGTGAGTGGGATTAGTGAATTGATCAGTTGAATTCTGAATTAAAATTGCAATTAAAGGCAAAATTGAATCTCTTAGAAAGGCTTCACGTAATTTCCCCAAAGTAGAGCAGTCAATTTACAAGCATTTGACAAAGGTTTGTATTGTGAATAGAAACTATTTTCAACAACATTTTTTTTCTGTTTGTAAAACAAACTCTAAGAATAGCAGCAATTAGTAAGCAAAAAAGATATGATACATTTTTTGCAGTTTGTCAGCTTACAGAGGAAATTCCATTGATTGTTCAAAATACTGGAGATGCGATTCCATGAAAATAATTACAAATAAATGCCATCAGTAACATATAATGATTTTTTCCCCAAGAGATTCTGTTCAAAGTATTTAAAATGACAGTGTGGGCATTTTGTATTCAATTGCAATTAGTATTAATGAAGTATCAATATATGCTTTGCTATAGCAGTCTCTGGGCATACTTCAGGCATATGCATTTGCATTTGAGTCGTCACCAAAAGCTTCCCTCAAGACAGATAAAATGCCAAGAATTTTATGAACATGTTTATTTCTAATACTGGCAGTACTACCTTTTTATGAGGTTTTCTTCTTTTTACTTCCTTATGTTATCTTCAGGGCTTTGTTAGACTATTAATGTCTTTCTGAAGACATTTTGATCACTTATTCTATGTCCATCATCATTATTTATCTTTTTCAGTCTGCAATGTGGTTGCCTGATGTTATTGGAAATGACCACAGGACCTGACATTTTGATCTTAGAAGTTTAGCAAAATATGCACGTTTTAATCACCTTAACCTGCAGACATTGAGAGCACATTCTAACCTCTAAAGAAGTAGTTTTAGTAATTAACTAGAGGCTGTTCCTTATATAGCATCAGTAGGGAGTCAAAGCTTGCACCAATGTTGAAGGATCCTTTGCTCCTGCTGATATCTTTATTTGGATTATATGAGAATCTGACATACTGATATGAGATATGCAAGTTTAATTTTTGCAGTTCAGTGTCATTAATTATGGTATATTATTACAAATTTAAAATATATAACTTGAACTACTTATGCATTCTGCTCCAAATCCCAAAACTTTTGAGCAGTGTATAATTATGGTAAGTCATATCTACCAGGTCAATTTTCTTTTATCTTTTCACAAAGAACACTAGGACATATGTATGAAGTTTATAAGCATTCTCGTAAGACAGACTTATTAAAGCTGCTTATTAATGAGAATATTCTCCTTCTTATAACAGAAAACTTATTCTATGTGAGTAGTATGCAGAATCTGCCAGCTCCTGCACAGACTTTTTGCTTTATCCTAACAAGGAATGAAACTAAGCAATTGAGATGGTAGTAAAGGAAGCCAGAGATTCTTTAAAAATTGGAGCTGAAAGGTATCCCTTTCAAAATATGAAAACCCTAAAAGCACTTAGTATTTAAATAACCCTACTGCCTGTCTATTTCACTTAGTGTTAGATTTTTAATACCAAGAATATCTTAAAACAAGACTCAGCTCTTTAAAAGGCATGGTAGATTATCTTCCGTGTCTGTGTTTTCTATACAACTTTGTAATATTTTTTTTCTACTTCATCTTTAGGGTTATATGGTCAGCTAACAAAATGCTCTTTTTTCCCCTTGCGAAATCAGTGTTTCAATTTACTTGTTTGTTGTGCTAGATTTAGTTGTAATCTATTTATAACAGTTGTTAGCCGATTCAGATGATTTAAATGACCATTTTTCTTAGAGGTGTTAGGATCAGTCTTCTTTCTTTACTTATGCTATTAACTTAACCTCACTGATTTGCTGCTTAAAGTCAGATACTAGTGCACTTACTAGTAGTAAGTGCTGACTTACTCTTCCACTGATTCCAGCTGGTTTATCTTATGCACACGTTGCTCCACAGTGGTGAGACTGGTAATAGTGATAGGCGTTGTCATCTTATTATCTATCTTTGGGATGGCATAATCGCATCAACATTCTGACACTGAATTAAGACTAGTTGTTGTCAAAGTGCTTCCCATTTAGAGTGCAATATATTACGAAAAACCCCAACAATTTCAGTAGGATTGTACACAAGATAAGACTGAGCTTCTAATATGAAAAAGGACAGAAGTAGATTATTCAAAACAAACTCTGCTAACATGCAGTGATTTATTGCATTAAATGTAGTACTTACTAATAGTTGTGTTTTCTTTTTTTCCATATGTTATATTTTTTTTCTCTATAATAATTTTCATTGCTGATAAGCAAGTGAGTAGAAAAGTGAAGGTAAAATTTGGGATGTAATAAATAGTATGTTCAAATTTTTAAGAGTTTTTCTATATGGGAATGATTACAGTGCAGTGAAGAATTTGACCAGTTGTATGTGAAATCTGTGTAGCTCTGACAAGCACAGTTGTTCAGCAAACTAAGTTCTGGTGTTATGTCTCAAATACAGACCACACATAAGGTGCCAGGTCCAATTAACAGTTTGATGGTGGTAAATCCATTATCCTTGGAAAGAGAGTCCACCATCAGGAGACATTAATTCAAAGTGACACCAACTGGGGTGTTTACATACAGTTAATTGCAATGTCAGACATTCTGCTCTAATTGAGTTTAATTGTGGCAAAATTGGAGTTAATTAAAAGTTAATGGTATAGAGCACATCATGTTGTTATAAACTACGGGTGCATGTTTCATATCCATATTATTGTTATTTAAATGATGCTTTCAATTACTGTGCCTCATATTGGCACTTTGGAAATGTACTGTAATAGTTTTCACATCACTGAAAGTATCTGTTTTGAGTAGGCATGAAGAAAGGAGTTTATCTTTTAAAAGCTTGACAGAGTTTAGGTTAATTCATTCTACCACAATGTAAATGTCACATGTGGTGTTTCCATCCACCTTGCTAAGGAAATGGTTGACTTTACGACAGTGCTAGTAAAATAGAAGAAAATTCTAACTCACCCTAAGGGAGGGTTACAATTTTTTTATATTTTCCCCATCTTTCAGTTGTATCTGATGTCTGTTTCACCATCCTTTCTGACTAATGTTTCTGTGGGATTTTACCAGGGATGTCTTCACTTTCCGTCTCTGCACACCTTGTCTGTTTCTGTTGCTTCCAATTATACATATACATTGACAGCTCCATCTCTATCCTGACCTCCCTCTTGATAAAGTTTTATACATAAAAAAATCTTTATTTGAGATATCCTTCTGATGTATTGCTGCCAGTTCAGAAATACTTTTTGCACATTCCCCTTTTTCTGTCATTGTGGGCAACCTAACCATCTTTCTGCCAAACAAACCAACAGAATGTTTTCCTTCCTGCTTTCTTCACATACCTTTGTCATGTCCAAGTCTTTCAGATGTTCCTACATTATAACTACAAACTGTTTTTCTCCTTGCATATTATCCACCATCTAAGTCCTGGTCTTCTCAGTCTTAACCTCTTTTCCAGATCTCCAGGTTATTGCAAATGAAGCTGTTGTTGTCTTTATGGCAAGGTACTTGTAACATGCTACCACAGCATTCTACCCACTGTGTTCATTCCCATTAGATTAAATTCAAACTGAAACTCTTGAAAAGTTGTTCTTTCCCAGGCATTGCTCTACCTTTAACTGACGTTTATTTGTCTTCAGATCTTACGTGTTGTTTAGCCTTCACCATTTCTTCTCACTTGACCACTTCTGGAAACACCTAGACCTGTTCATAGAATCCATAGAATCACTAGGTTGGAAGAGATCCACCGGATCATAGAGTCCAACCATTCCTATCAAACACTAAACCATGTTCCTAACATCACGGCTCACAGTAGCATTTACTATGTGATAGTGCTGTGAGGTGAAAAACACCACTGCTGCTTCTTTCATACGTATTGTAAAAGGCATTGACATCAGGCTGACCAGCTGATAATAGTTAATGCACTAGAAGGCACATATATATGTGATCTACTACCTTTTAAAAATAAGATATTTCTCTTTATTACATTCTGAAATTAGTCTAAACTTCTACTTATCCACAGAAACTGTCACAGTTTCCTAAGTTTTGGCACTTGACTGACACATAATGTAAAAACTCCTTTATTTTGACCTTTAATCCAGAATACATTTAGATCTGATCTAGAGCTGGTTTGATATTTAGCATTGACACTTTGATAATTCTATGGAGCCATGAAAGTATATTTGTGCTAAAATATTGTTGTGGGTTACTATTTCCAGCAATAAAAGGGCAAGTTTGCTGGCTTACTTGTGTTCTAAAGAGTTTATAGATTGGAGAAAAATCTGACTTATGTCTGGCTGGTTAGGTTTTAGTTGTTTCCTCATGTATTTTTGTCTTCACACAGCTTGTTTAGAACTGTCAAAACACAATGAATGCAATGATATGAAGTGCTTGTTTTCAAGAGCTGTTGTTCCACGTAGAAGTTGGGTATTTTGCTATGGCGAGGTTAATGCAACACAGGTAAATGTTATTCTGAATATAGAGATGCACAAATAATGCTATAGTTGAAAAGGCGGCTTCTGCTGAGAAAGTAAAATTACTGGTTTTCATCACTTTTAAGTAGTCTAACACTTTCTTCCATTATCTTTATCTGTTGCAGTCCAGCAGTTTCCTCAGTCCTTTATTCTATAAAGCTAAATAGACTGAAAAAGGCAGAATGTTTTGGTAACAGATAGCATAGTCATTTAAAATGATTCCAATAAGTGGAAGTTTGATATTGCAACCGCCTAACATACTATTGTCTTCTGCGATATTTTTCATTATTTCTTTTTCTAAAATAATCCGTTTTCCTTGTGGAAATTAATTAGGCATTGTATTGGGAATTTAAGGTTTCACAAAATGTAAGTGAGATGCACTGCTCTTTATTTAGACACAGCAGGGCAATGATCTATGCAACAGAAGAAAACTCTTTGTAACAAATATACTTGCAGATCTTCCTCAAGCTGAGAAATCCTTTCGTTGTATGGTTTTCCTTAATACCAAAAACTGACCCAAAGAAATGAGTGAAGGCCAAGGTGAAAATGCTGTCATAGTTAAAAAAGCGTAATGAGGTTTAAACAAAATTACTTCCCACCCGTAGTGTCTAGTTTTATTAGATTCATACTCAAATATTTTATTTTAATTTAACACAATCATTAGATCTGATTTTTGCAAAACTTGCCATTTTATTTTTATTTTATATTTATTTTTTATTTAAAGAGAGACATTTTATTGAGTCATAGGTGCATCTAATAAAAGATAGCTTTTGTCCTCGTCAGGCTCTGCGTATTTTCTGTATGCCCAATTCAAAGAAAAAGTAGGGCAGTTTTACCTCAAATCCCTGGATGATGCTGGATCCAGCATGTGTGGTAGTGAAACAACTGACCTTCTCTATAGACTGATTTCATGTCTATGTGTTAATAGATACAAATTTTAAAGCCTCATTTAAAGGTTAGAGGCTCAGTTTTCTTCCATTTGTTTTAGGCTTTGATTAAAACCCATTCTAATCATACTCTGTGACTCTGCATGTATTTAAAATCATGCTTTGGGTGTGTGTAGAATGACAAACTTCCTCCAAGTAAACCAGATCTTCAGAATAATAAAGCTTTCTTCTAGACTGTAATGTCATCTGAGGGGATAGACTGTTAGAACTGTGTCTTTTTTTAACATACTTCTTGTAAACAAATAAGACACATATGGGTTGATTAGGACCAGTTTATACGAACAGCCAGGCTGCAGTATTAACAAAAGTGCTACTATGGAAAAGGAGAAATGTACTTTCCTACAAACTATTGGTAAGCATTTCTAACAGCAGCAAAAAGTATCCATTGTGAGAGGTCCACTTCTCGTTTCTTAGAATACAATCATTGGGGGTTTGAGGGGTTATATTTTGGGAATTAAAATAATGGGGATCAGAAGTTAGAATTTACAGAAAAAAAACAACACCTAAGAAAGATTTCTGTCAACAGCAGTAAAATTAATGCTGCAAAAATCCTGCATTAGAGGCAGTAGAGATCACTGAAATTAAAATTTTGTGATCACGTGATGAAGCTTGTGTGACAGCTACTGAAAGCAGTATTGATAATAGAAAAAAAATCCGATGATGCTTTAAACTCTGCAGATTCGTAATTATACCAGGATTGCTTAGACTGTGCAAGACTGTCCAGTCTTGTGGGGAGGAATTAATTATTAATGCTTTTGTTTATATACATGTAAGAGGGGAAAACAAGACCAAAGATATTAAAGACACAAAAGACTCATCCAAAGTACAACAGTTACAGTGTAGAGTATTATCTAGAATCTCCCTCCCTCCTCTAAAATTTAGGTCAGAGAAAGGAAAGGGTTTGCTACTTTTTCATTCATTACAACATTGTAGAATACTGATATGACTTCATACAGTGCTGTAAATGGAAGTAGCTGTCAAAAAGATCATTTAAGGGGCCACCAAAAAATTATGAATATATAATCTGCTTTTATTAATGAAAGAGTAGAAATGCATGGTACTACTTGAAGCAGAATTCTGTTATTCTAAAGTAGCTGTATTAACAGGTATTTGTTTTTTCCTTTCTTCCCTCACCATCAGAACTACTTGATCATGGTTTTTTTCTTTTTTGTGGTTATAACCATTCTGTAATACTTGCATTGAAAATTTTTCAATGTAATTCTCCTGGGCTTTTGCAGTGAAATAGATACATGATCATGCTCTTCATTTCTATGTTTTCCAGTATATTCATTTATCCCATATCCCAGCTTAAACTAGTGCCCAAGTGTGATTGTTACCAGAATAGTTTCTTGTAAAGAGGAAGCAAGAATGAAAACAGATGGGATGTGAAATATACTTAGCTGCCATGGGTTCAGGAAAACTTTAAAAAGTTCCATAAATTAAATCCCAGCTCTTTAATGTTAAGATTAAACCAGGTGGTTTACAACAAGCTAGGAGTAATATCTAAGCTGCCAGTAAATCCCGTATGGGAAGTTCTTCAGTGAACTTCAAGAGAATGAGGCAATTTCTTGGCTCACAACTGATGAAGCAGTGTGGTATAAGAAGCAGTTGCTAAGAATTTTGCATGTTTTCCCATCTGCTTCTATCAAGCAGAAAAAATTTCCTTTTCATCACACTTTTGGACTCCCGTGAATTCCTGATTCTTTTCAGCTTTCTTAGCCCTATCTTCCTTTCTTGGGAACATTAACAAAAAATGTGCGGCGTGCCTAATTTGGGACTTTGGTTTGGTTTTGTTTGTCTGTTGTAGTAACTTGATTCTTTTAATTGAATAGAAAGGCAATGAATTATCTTATGGATCATTCATGGCTCAGATTGTGAGAGAGACTAATAGTAACACAGAGTGACTTCTGCTGTTACAGCCAACCATGTGACTTCAGAAATGATCATTTTGCTCTTATTTGTCTGCATTTGGTGCTCATTTACTTCTAGTCTCAGCCACAGTAAACCTTTCCTTGCAATTTTATGCATTACCATTCACTCACAAATATACAGCTGTATGAAATAAAGAAATGAAATTGGTTTGGATTGTTCTTGTTTTGTCCAACCCATTCTAAGTCCTTTATAAGCACTTATAACTTAGTTGCTCTATTTGTCCATGCTCTCACAGGAGCAGCAATAAAGGAGAGATGAAAGAATATTGTAGATTTCACATTATGTTAATTTAGCATAGTCGTATCAAACCTGGCAATGATTACCATTGGTTTTCTTCCAGATTCCACTGGAATGGTGTAATTTATGAATTTGATTAGGTGCACTTTAAAATAAAACTTCCCCTGACGTGTTCTTTCTACTATAGAAAGACTTGTATAAAGTAAGAGAGTGTTTGCACTGTTTTGCATTTAGCTGGAGAACAGTCTTTTTCCTCGTTTCTGTAATTGCCAGAAGGAAATTATAATCCTCAGTTCTTAGACACTTCTAGCACTTTGATTCTCCTGCCACTAGCAGAAAGTCTTTGGAGCAGTTTCTCTCTATGCAAATCAATGGAATAAACCCAAATGATGGCAAAATCGCTTCCCAATACTGACAATTTAAGATATTTCTGTGTTCCACTTCTATTCTATGTACCAGAATTTATTCAAACAACAAAATACTTTCTGGGATGAACCTTAGTTTTAAATATTTACAAAAGAAACCACTCAGCCTCCCCCTCATGTCCTTCCACCCGGCCCACCTGCTTGGGCACTTTGGTTTTTTTTATTGTGTTCTTGTTTTCAAAGTCCTGGTAAGCACTGTTTCTGTTTTAATGATTTTTTTTCCAAAATAAACTGGACTGTGATATGAAATAACTTATTTCATACACATACTGAGATACATCTCAGCTAGCCTTATCCTTTGTACCAAAGCTAACTCGTTTAAGCTCATTAAGTAACCTCATTAATATGCTGAACCATCATTGAAGCTGCACACTGGATATCTTTTATTGGAAGAGAATTTGGTTCAAAGGTGTTTGAATTCTTTGTCTTTTTCAGTGCTGCTTACTTCATTTTCTTTTGAATGGTTTTGTTGATGACTACTTTACATTCATGCATTAAAATAAAATATACGTATATATTTGTATGAATACATATCTCTCTTAGAATGGAAGTATGTGATATTTTTATTAAATAAGAAATTACAGAATATTTTTATGGTCTTGTATCATATTGGCAGAGAATTGGATATTCACCAAAACTTAAAGTGAACTCACTTCACATGATAGAGTAAAGTTAAATATTCCTAAATTAAGTCTAAATTACTTTCATCACTGCCTTTATATAATATCTTTTTTTTTCACATTGTAAGAGTGCTCTAAACAATCATTGATGCAACATAGAATCAGAACCAGAGTTTCATGAGAAAAGAGGAAGGAAGATAGACTTTTTGCCTCAGTGAAAAAACCTATTTCTGTTAAAATTTGCTTATGTCAGCAAATTCTAACTCAATTTTCTGCTACTTTATGGTTCTTCAGAACATTAATTTTTTCAGCCTCTCATTATTTGAGGTAAGAGGATTACAGAAGATGTTAAGTTATACAGTACCAACGAATGTTGCCAAATTAAATAACTAAATATATGCAACTGTTTACAACCCTTATTGCACCATTACTATGTTATATGAACTGAAAATGGAATTGAATGTGTCGGGTGTACAACTACTGCAGCAACACTAAGTATAATAGGATCTTGTTGTTATCATACCTTCTGAATTACCAAAGTCATCAATAGCTCATGAAGGTGGTAATTTAGCCCTAATTAATTGAAGAGGTAACATGCTGAATAACTTTCAATTGGAAAAGGCTTCTTATAAATACTAATAACTTTGGAACAACCATGATATGGTACATTATGATTGTTGAACTCCTGCATTTTGCTATAACTAATAGACAAGAGATTTCATAACCTATAAGATGATGAACATTCTTGCAAAACAAAAATTTAGAAGGATTCAATGGAATTGAAAAAGTGGTAGTTTTATTTTTCAATTGTATTTCCAGGAGTGGTAATTTAATGCACTATTAAGAAGAGATTAATCTTATGTATCTTTTTAAGATTAATTAACCCTTCCTAATGTGCATGTTTTATGAATACTATTAATGTGCTGGAAGAAAAGTAATCTTATTGGAGCAGGAAACATACAATGGTCTTAAAGTCTTAGGGTCAAGAGTAGCACTTTAGCTATTGTGAATTTATGTATTCATTTATTTCCTTATTTATACCTAGGAGGAAATTATGCCTTTCGACAAACCACAATTTTCTTTTGTCTCTAATAGTCATCTGGAGTTGTGTTCTTTATTTACTGATAAAGCTTAAAGGGATTTTCTTGAATGAAATAGAATGTGTGAATACAGCATTTAAATTCTGTCTTTAGGAGCAATGACGTGGTTCTAAAGAAATAAATTTCTTCAATGAGGACAGCATCATGTGTGTGAGTCTGCTCCAGAGCAGCAGTAGGACATTATTGCTGTTGCATATACGTATGTGTGTATATAGACACATATAGACATAGAGATGAGGTGCGTACGTTTGTGTATCATATGCAAATATCAATACCATGTTTTCTCAGACAATGAGGATCCTGAGTTACAGTTTCTAGCTTAATGTGAATAAATAGCTTTTATAATGAAGACTGAATCTATTTGGTGCAATACAGTTTTTAGCTGTTTTAGCATGCTGACAACAGCTAAAAACCACATGTCACCTTTTTTAAATGCATTAATCAGGTAGCATGTCTGGCTGTATTGGGAAATACTGAAAGAAACAATACGTACCACTCAGGCTGTTTCCATGGCTGTCAATCTGGCAATATATTCATTTCACAAAGAAAAGCAGTACATTTTCATAATATATATTTTGAATATAACTGAGTACTGTTTCTTAGCAACAAGAGCTCAGTAGCTGGTAATCCTGAGATGAGACGTGAAATAGAGGTGAAACATGTGCTTGTTCTTGTGAACCATAGTGCTTCAATTAACAGGTAGCTCATGGAAGAAATAGGGACGTTTTGATACCAGATTTCTCTCGGTAATTTTTGTTCTTGTAAAAGAAATTAGGAGAGTAAAGAGCACTCATCTGACCCCAGCAAAAGACAGGTCTTCACAAGCAAAAAAAGCACTCCTTTCCATCTTAGTGAACAGAATAAATCAACTTGAGTTGCACACAAAAACATGCATGGAATAACTGTGACCTGGAGACAAAACAGATGGTTTTTATGAAACTCAAGAAGTAATTACACACAACTAGTTTTAGAGAGACCTACTTTCTTTCACTCTAGGAGAAAAAAAAATATCTGTGCGTATGTGATATTGTAACAATAGCTTTGAATGCTACTGACACAAAAGAACTTTACAGACAAGCACTTTCTGACAAGTGGCATTTTCATGGACTCTTATTTTTACTCTGTGGCTAGAAAAGGAAAGACAGTGTGGGGAAAATATCACTGAAAAAGAGAAATTAAGCTAGTCTTATAGTTCTCCCTGTGTAGCCATTTCCACCCTCAATTAAGATTTTACTACTTTAACTTTTCTGAAATGTTCCTTACTGTTTGAATATATGCTTTTGAAATCTGTGGTACTCATCACAGATCAGAATATACCAAACCTACGTAAGGAGCCTTAAGAAATTAAACATAAATCATATAAAATGTCCTACCATATGGGTTTTCTATAGAGAAGGATGTATGAAATGACAGTGAATGGATGTTTAGGTTAATCAACTTCTATAGGTCTGAATGGCAGTGGTGATGATGATAAAAAAATCCAGTTCTTACCTTGAGAACCCTTTCTGGTTCCTGTGGCTACTTGTTCTTGTAATAACACTTTAAAACAAATTCAGCGCATAACTAGGTCTATTCTTGTGTTATCAGCGGAACTTAGATTAACAAATAGTGTAGCAAAATAATACAAAAAGAATAAGGGAGACTACGCTTTATCTTTTATGGTCTTTGAATTATACTCTAAAGATGTAATTTACAGCTGAGAGAGATCAACCCACAGATAATTAATGTTATGAAACGTAAATAGTGTTCTTTATCCTGAGTTTCATTTTCTCGCTTTGTGTCAAAATCTTAAAAATGCAGAAAACCAGTTTTTGCTTGGGAAAATATTTCATTTCTTTCAAGTCGGCTGAAAGAGAGAAGTTATCAGAACCATTAAGTGATCTACTGTGTTATTGTCCAGCAATGCTAAACCCGAGTTTGCCAAGCATTAAGTATATGACTTAAATATTTATGTTGTTCATTGTAAATACTATGTAATAACTTTTGTAAATGATTGGTCTTCACTAATTGGATTGCTGTGCTGGTTAACACTAGCTAAAATAATCCATTTGTAATTAAATGACCTCAGTGAAGTGATCCCTTAAAAACCAAAGGAGTCAACTACCAGCTATTAATGAGTAGTGCATTAGACATGATAGCGATTATGGTAGTAATTTTCATTTGGTGATACATTTTGTAATTTTAGGAGCATATTCACCAAAGGCATTCTTGTTGAATATTCACAGAATTTATGCAAGTGGTAAATGTTTTATATTTTTTTCTTAAAAAATAATAAATTCCTATTTTCTGCTCTTCTGTACTACTGCTTAAAGTCATGTTAAATGTTGCCACTGATATGTTGCAAAGTATTGTGTAATGTGTGTTCTGTTTTATTTGTGCAAAACCTGTAATTATGAGGGGGAATGCCATGAAATATTAAGAAACTTGCCATCTGTGTGTGTAAAGCTGTTAGGTGTGGCTGTAGTCAAGGTTGAATACTCTGGAGTATGAGTGAAGTTTTTATATTTGCATTCCATACGGTACAAGCAAAACATGGCCAACTTGAAAATTTTCAGGTTACATACACAAAGCGAAATCCTGGCTTTACTGCAGTCCAAGCCAGATTCATTGCTTCTTTCAGTAAACATAATTATTAGCTAATTGTTTCAGGTATTTGTTTTTTAAAATTTTGATATTTGCATTTTAGCTACAGCTATCACTTTTGTCAAGTTCTCAGCGTTTGAAAAAAATCAGCAGTTCACAGCAATAGAGCAGAAATTGGCAAAGATTGGCAATGGGAAAAAGAGTAGAGGTGTACAGGCAAAGATTGCAGAGTCGTAGTCATTGGTCATAGTGGCCAGAGTGTGTTACAAAACAGTGTATGGGGTTTTTGTTTAAATATAGAATCGTAGAACAACCAGGTTGGAAGGGACCCTTCGGATCTTCTAGTCCAACCATTCCTATCAAACACATGAATAAAAACATTATTAATGAACAGGAAGGCGATCTCACTTGTTTTTCCCTGTGTTTTAACAACTCTCTGCCAAAGGGAAGGAAAAGTACAGAAAGAGTAAGAATACTACAAGAATGATCATAATTCTTAGAAAATGAACTGCAAGGGATGTCATGTGTGATGAACTACGTCATTAAATTGCGTTGCAGAAACTGATCCAGCTCCATCTTTACTCGATTTTTGTACACTCATGTTCCCATTGAAAAACTCATCTAGACTCTCATTGTTGTGGTGGGAAATTTCCCTGTGTGTCCATCCTAAATGTCCTTGTGTTTAATTATTTGTTCTTGTTCTGCTATCATCCTATCTCTTTAATGAATTTTATGCTTTTCTGATGTCTGGCTGCTGGTAGATTTACAGCTAATACCACAGAAATTATTGCAGGTGAAGTAATCATTACATTTTGAGCATTGTGCTAGCTTTGACCTTCTGAAGCCAGTGTAGAATGACACTACTTTTAAGTTGTCTTCAGCTATTTCAATAACTGATTACTTATAAAACCTGTTATGTAGGTGTTTCACTTTTGGCTAACTTGCCTTTAGTGCTTCCTGTGTGGATAATGAAATAAAAATAAGAATCTATCAAGACTTAGGAAAACCTACCCATGAGTTTTACAAATTACTTAGTTGATAGTATTAAGACTTAACATTCATTATTTCCAGCTTACATCATGGCACAGTGTCCAGACAGTAGAGCACAGATTGTTTCTGAGATATTACTGCAAAATTAGGCCCAGAAATTGTATTTTAATTTGAAATAATAACGTTTTGATGTCTTCTTTGCAGTCAGAAGATTATATTTAAATTTAGATTTTGAGTTTATTGGAGCAGAGCAAGTTTCTAACCATGTAGTTTAGTTTATGTGTTGCTCATCCCTGTAAGGATCATGATTTATTCCTGCTATTACCATAATAGAAGTAATAAGCAGCAATCAGGTGAAATAATGTCAAAATAGAGACCATAAATTTTAGTCAGTGGTCTTTAGACATGTTGTATTTCATGTTTTTTAAATTCTATGCTGACAATTTTCCGAAGGAATGAGGGCAATTTACATTTTAAAGCCTAGTTTATAAAATTGGCTTTGCTCATTAGAAAGTCATGGTTGGATTTTCACAAATCTGTCCCTGCTCATCTCATTCTTTGTCCTATTCATGTTTAATCTCTGCATGTGTGAATAGTTTTCCCATCTTCCAATAAAAAACTGTTGTAAACCGATTCATTATATAGCTATCTTAGAACAGCCTGTGGAAGATATTTCACTGAGTTTTAGACTTATTTGCCAAGGTCCGTTACCAAGCAATCTATGGGCTTGAACTGCAGACATGTCAAATTTATACCTACTTCATTTTCAAACAGCATAATTGAGAATTCCATTTAATCTAGATATATTCCATGGTGACTTTTACATCTTCCTGAAGCTTCCATTTTCATCACAGATTTAACGTGGTTGTGTTACCTACGCTTCCTTTCTTTCATTTTCTTTTTTTTTTTTTTTTTGTAAGCTAATAGCTATTCAGAAATCACATTTTATATGAAAAAGTGTTCAATTATTGTTTTTTCTCTCCTGGACAATTTGAAAAACAGGAATGCAAAATCAACATTAAAAGCTTGAATCTTGACTCACACACAGATAAAGCTCCAGATTCAGGTTCTTCCGTGGGCCGCTTTCATTCCGGCTCATATACAGAGGAATAAATTAAGCTCCATAACAGCTTATTTTCAATTCAAGTTGCATCTCCATGAGGGAGAAACAATTTCAGGTATGAGTTTTCCTGCATACCTGCTGTTCAGACAAGATGCAAATATTTCATACCACAAGCTTTTGTCTTTTAATATCAGTACTAAGTGAGGGTATGAATGTTCATGTAGTGATGAGTTTCATGAGACTTTGAAGTGCACAGGTTGCAGACTAAACTAGTAGGTGAGACTATGAAGTTGATCAGAGAGCGTCTCTTCATTGGCTTTTAGTTTAGATCAGGAAGGAACTCTTGAAATGAATCTTCTTCTTGTCCCTTCTTACTGTCTTTTGATTCAGATTGTTCTTTAGGCTTGGAGATTATTATTGGGACTCCTTTTGAATGAAAGCAAACAGAAAGTTGTGCTTAGGAGTTTGAGGTCATCATCAAAGAGGAGCTATTGCAAGAGGTGTGGATTGCTGGTTTCAGATCATAATCATTGACTTTTGGGTCTGTGTTTCTCCTGTTGGCCCATCCTAATACCACTGCTCCAGTGTCTTGGATAATAACACCATGTATCACACTGCTGTGACTGGTTAGTTGTGAATAATGGTCAGGATTTTCCAGCTACCAATAACTATTTCAGCAACAGAAGTCTTCAGAATAACTTTGTATTCAGATCCTTAAATGAAATGCAAATGTTTAGCTGTCAAAATTTAATGCATGATGTCATTGAATTCTAGGAATCACAAGCATTAAGGCAATTTAATTTCATCACTAAATTTACAGTTTGATGTGATTTCCCTGAATTGTAACATCTGCGTACAGTGTCCATATCTTTTCTTGAAGGATCATCCCTTGTGTACCCTGATGTCTGCAATCTTCATTAAAAATTACAGCATTTCAAAAGTTACAAGGTTAAACATTAAGATTCTGAGGTATTTAATTGTGAGGGAAGTAGTATTTTTATCGTACTAAGTTTTTACTATACTGTTAAAAATAACAGTATCCGAGTTGCTCATACTGGGTATGCTCATGGGCTGTATAAAGCTTGAAGTGATTCCATCAATTGTTTAAGTAGCATGCATTTCAACAGCTCTTAAAACTTATACTCACTTGATTGACACTAATGATTCTGAAAGAGACACTATAGTCTGTCAAGTGGGTAATTTGTTATTTTTTTTTAAAAAAAATTGCTTGAATACCTGTTTACGCGGTAGATATAACAGCGGGGGAGACATTGTGATGATATAGCCAATAAATAACACAGTTACTATTTTTTTAAGTATTTGAAATACGTGACAACAAAATTAGACGTGATGGTTCTTAAGAAATGGATATTCATATACCTGTAAAATTCTCTAAATACAAAGCTATGGTTTTGGTCTAGTTGCCTCTAGTTTTTAACCATCAAAATTATTACTAGCTTGATTATTCCAGTGGGGTAGGCTTCAGTAAACAGAAGATCATAGTATTATTGCTTATATATTCTGCAATGCATTTATATAAGTTGTTTCATTTCATGAATGGTTACTTCTTAGTAAATCGTTGGCCTGCTCTGAATGCATGTGGAACCTGGAGGAGTTTAAGCAACCATACTTGTCAGTATTGTTGGTAACAGTTTAGTCTTATTCGTATACTTGATGGTCCACTTTACATAGTAAAATCTCTGATGTTAGCAAGGGCTTTATGCCTTGTAATGCTGGTAGGATTTGCAGTGCTACTATTTGTTAACAAGAGAAGTCTGTTACCAGCATGAAGTAAAAGATTGCTGAGTCTGTAAGAGGTTGTTGTGTAATATTGCCATGACCTGCTTGCCTTGCTGGGTTTACAGTATAAGAGTCTACTTTTTGTAATGTAAAGTTTCAGAAGGTCTCTTTTCTTTGGACACAAAAGGAAAAGTATACGGTGGTGGATGGAGGACAACCTCAGCTTTAACCTTGTACTTTCTTGACTTCTCTGTTTTAAGTACAGACCACAAGATTTCTGTTTCATCTCAAATCTATTCTAACCTTAATGGGAACTGTGCACATTCATCAGTAAACACTTATGCCCTTCTAGAGAGTTTATGGGGGAGCTGTATTTCACCCGTGTGTTATCAAGTGCAGATAATCACATACTAAAGGCACAACTAGTTCTTTTCACAGATTTTTTCCTCTGTCGCTTGTCGTTAACTGGTCCCATTGCTTAGTTAATGACTGGAACAAAGAAGAACTTGGACATGGCCCTTACTAGTACTTTGGATTCAGAACTTTGTACACCTCTCTCTTGGACATAGACTACAGGCTCTGTTCAACCTTTGATGCATTAGAAAACCGGATTTTTAAAGATTACAACTTCAAGCATCTGATATTGGTTGAAGTTTTTCTTCATAATTCTTCATTTCTGAATAATATTCTTTTGCTTAATGTTATTAGTCAATTAAATCTCCTTGAATTCTAGAAGCCTTTAATCTGTATGTGTTAAAATAAGAAACGCTGCTGTTGAGGTGCTGGACACTTTGTTCACACATTTTAAGTTTCAGGGATCTGTGTTGAGAATATGAGAATGTCCTTTGTAGAAGATTATTTAGATCATGGGATTTATTGACTGGTGAAATAGTGTTTATCTCCATAATAAGAAAATGCAGAAGCTTTAAAGTAGAATAAAGAAAACCACTGAAAAGAAGTCTCCTTCCTCTCCAATCTCATTTGTTGAAAGAAAATGCATATTAATTAAAAATTTAGACACTTCATTTCTGTTGCAAGGCTCCTTGCAAAAGATAAATTATTTTATACATCTAGTATGTGTTAGAACTGACAGATGAGATTAATATGCTTCTTAAATTACCATTACCAAGGGTCAATTAATAAGTGAACTAACCTTGTGAAAGTCATTCTGAGAGACTAGTTATGGATCTGTAATAGTCCCTGTCAAATTACGTAGAATTGAGAAAATTAGAAAGCTGTTAAATAAATATGATACCTACTAATTATGTTCTGCATAAGGTAAATGATTTTGTGGTTGTTGGTGGAAGAAAAAAATTAAATTTAAGAAATGTTACTGATAATTATACACAGATTTGGAGGAAATTTTATGTGAGGAAATATAGGTATAGAAATCTGTTTTAGTAAGAGAAAAGTTAAATTTCTTGGAGTTACAGAATAGGAGATGCAAAGATCAAATGATAATTAGACAAATACTTCTTAGGCTATGGTATCAATTGTCACCTTGGTAAATGCAGAATTTCCCTGTTTTTTCATTCTTTGATTATGATACTCTTTTTAGCTGGCCTCTTAATCTCTAGATGTCAAATTATATATATAAAAAGGTTTCATTATGACACCATATGCTGCCATGAGCTTTGAGCTGGAAATTACTTATTCCAGTCCTATAGAAGTTTATAAGGGAGTTTGAGTCGTGGTGTATCAGGAATGCCATGTGACTGAAGTGATCAGTCAGCACAGCTATTTAGCGTTAAAGTCTGAAACATGTTCAATTAGTGTTTTAGGGATATTTCTAAATGATAGATGTGGTTCTGAAAAAATGAGCCTGTGCAGATAAAAGGCAAAAGTGTTAAAAAATTGTTTCCAGACATTTATTCAGTTCTGCTGTGATTTTCTGCTAGGTAAACTTCATGTCACTTTTCTTTTCTGTTGTTTTATTAGTAATAGAAAACTTTTCTAACACTGAAAATTCTACGTAGATCAAGATATTTTTTGTAAGCAACTTCATTTTAGGTAAATTCTTACACTATGTCATTTTCATGCTATCTAGCACAATTGAAGTGCCATAGCTTGGTACTTGCATATTCCAGAACATGTCAGGATTTAATGAGCCATGAATATTGTCTTTAGTAGTGCATTTTTATAAGATTTTTTCCAGCACTTTACTGAACTTCCTTAACTGAATGTCCTTTTTTTTCAGCAGCAAAATGTTGCTGTTGTACAATTTTGTTTCCTCAGCGAAGATGCTATCCACAGATGTCCTCATTTATTTTTACTTTTTAGTGAGAAAGACTAAGGTCTGATTACTTGAAAGATATTTTTATTGGGCATATGTTCTCTGGGTAAAACTCCCACTTTCTTTGAATTGCTTACTATGAAGCTCATTTATGTTTTGATTAAAAGCAATTCTTTTTAAGTGCTTTCTGTAGTAGAATTATGGCAGGTGACTAAACCTAGTCCACTCATATCTCTCTCTCAGCTGTCTCCATTTTTAGTGGTATTTGTAAGCTATTTGTAGAAGAACATAGGTATCATCTATGGAACAGTCATGTGATCCTGCATCTCTAGTTTTGAAAGAAGGTGAGACAACCATACTTGTGGAACATTTAACATGCAGAAAAATTAACAGCCTACTAGAGATTCTAGTGTATTTCCTTTTGTGTTCATTTCCTTTTTTGGTATAAAATGAAATAAACAGCCTCTAAAATAATTATTCTTGGCCTACTTTACATTTGAGAAATTATTTGGAGATCTCTCTGCTTTCATGAGTAGACCTAATAATTTTAAGTTAGTTTTTTACAGCTAGTTCTGCATTCCTTAAGAAGGGATTTCTATGAAAAGGTAAATTTAGCTCTGTTATGTCAATTCATGAAACATTTTTTTTTCATTTTGTTTCTTCATTATCTATGTGAATCCATTATTTGTTAATTCTTTATTTCTTAAGATAGCGACCACTTATAAGCATGCTTGCTTTACAGTTTTATTGTCTAAAGGTTTGTGCTTTTTGTTATTCAGATGCCATAGAATTTACTTGGTGTAATAGAAACAAACCTTTAGTTCTACAGGAAGGTTCAGTTACAAACAGAATAGTCATACTCTCTTTGATAGATTCTGTACGTTTGATGTATTGCTACTGATTTGAGCTCAAAAATATAACTCTTGGTATTGATTGGTCTGAGTTTCTGTAGGCATTTTACATTGAGCTAGCAAGTTACTTAATAGTGATGGATTTATAAATAGGTTACTACAAATAAAAGAAAATATCTTCTATTTGAACCAGCAATATATTGATGAAAAGTGACCTTGCCAAGTAAAGCAACAATGTTTTTTGTTGGTGTAGCAGTTCTGAGTGAAGAAAAACTTTTATGCAATTTGCAACTAATTGTTATCATATTGAATAGTAAAGTCTGATCATTATGCTTGCTTCACACATTAACATAAAAACTAGGAGGAGACAGGAACAATGGGATGGAGACAGGAATTGACCCAGCCGCAGGCAACAATGGAATTTGGTGAGGAATAAATACTAGGTGCAGTGCTGTTCTTCTCTTTTTAGACAGGAACTTGTGCAGTAAGATTCCATCTGTACTTACTGGGGCTACCAGCAATTATGTTGGTAACAATGGTGACGCTTCAAGCTGTAATTAAATACATTTCATGAAAATCATACTGTATTATTAAAATACCTCCCTGTTTTTTAAAAGAAGTTCAGATTTTAATATACACAGGCCTATCACTTTCAGAAAAGTTCTGTACTGTGGTTTTAAGTTCCTTAACTGGCATAACTAGGCTCCAGGGGAGTATAATGGAGTAAAATACCATAGAATGTATACTCTAGTCTATGCAAGAAGTCACTGTGATGCTTTCTAGCATAAACTTGAGAGAGTTTGTTAAAGGCCTTCCTGGTTTAGGCCATTTAAGGTTTGAAAAATATGCTATACCTCAATAGATTTTAACAGGTCAAAATGATGCAAGATTTCTCCTCTTTTGCATATTTGTCTCTACTGTATGTTTAATTTTCCAATCTCTTCATGGTAATCCTGTTTGCTTGAAATCAGTTGCCTTTATTTAATTGCTAGTTATTTGTAATCTAGCGTATTTTTATTTCTGTTAACAATTTTAATTTACTCCTGGTGTTCCATTAGTGATTATCTCTGTGGTTACAAAAATGCTTCCCTTGTTTCAGTTACAGCTTTGCAACAGAAGAAACAAATTTTACTGCAGCAGCTTACTATGATGGATTTTGGAAGTTTATTTCAATTACAATCATTTATTTTGCAGGTACACGAAGATGAGTCTTGCTGATTGTTGTAATTCAAAAAGACCCTCTTCATTTGGCATATAATGAATTTTGTGACTGACCATACCAGACTTTATTTCTACTGCAATAACCTTTACTTTCCAATTCTCCCTTTGTTGTCAAATATGTAAGGTTTTCTTTCCCTGTGCATTCTTTTATTCAGCTGCATCAAGCAATGAAAAAGTAGAGATCTCTAGCATAACATTTTTCTCACAAAAATTGGTTTTTTTGGACTCAAAATAATTTCTGTTAAGATTTGTAAATCATCAAAGGGTTTGAAATCAGTAAGAAAAGACTAAAGATGATAGTTACATTGTAAGTCTTGGAATTCAGGGAATTGCTTTAATGAGTTTGTCATTATGTTCCATTTAGGAGAAGTATAAAGAAGAAAAGAAAGGTCAACTTTATTTAAAAAAAATAGTTGTAGAAATGTAGCATGGATAAAGTCCTGAAAGACAGTGAAAAATACGTAAGTCAGAGGTCTGTAGATATTGTTTGAGATCTAGCTTTCATCCATCAGTACCCCCCAGTCCTTCTTGGCAGGGCTACTCTCAATCTATTAATCAGCTGGCATTCTGGATATTAGGAGCTGCCTCAGAGCACATGCAGGACCTTGCACAGACTTGACCCCATTGAATCTCTTGAGGTTCACATTGACCAACTTATCAAACTTGTCTAAGTCCCTCTAGATAGCATATTGTCCCTCAGGAATGGCAACAGCACTGTTCAACTTGGCATTGTCTGCAAATTTGCTGAGGGTGCACTCTATCCTGCCATCTATGTCATTGATGAAGATGGACACACTGGTCGCAGTACAGACACCACTTGTCACCAGTCTGTGTGGGGGCATTGAGGTGTTGACCAGTCACCTTGTGTGGAAACTATTTAAATATTCCCTTTACTCTCTCATTTTTGCTAAAGCAGAAAAAAACAAGTTACACTGTTACACTGAAACAGAGAAACTGCTTAAAGTTTGTAGTCTAGGGTATGCTAAGCCATTTACTTGTTACCAGTAAGATCAACTGTCTGAATTATAGATGTATCTGGCATAGACATCCTCCTGGAAGAAACAACTGGGTACAATGTGAAATTCAATAAAGCTGACTGCAGACAAAATCAGCAAGAACTCACTTGGTTCAGAATAACAGGGAAAACCAAACAGAGCTCTGTTACCTTCAGTGCTCGTATATCATTGTAACTGCTAATGCTGGCAAAAGAATAGAGGAAGGAAATGAAAGCGAAGTGCTAACTGTGAATGCTTCTGTGATATATTTAGCCAAGTAGATGTCAAAATTCAGCCTTCGTAATCTAAATGTTTACAACCTCTTATGATGATTTTGATGAAGATTGACAAACTTACTTTTGCTGACATATATAACCAAGCATACAATAGCTAGATGTAGAAATCATGTAAATGGCATTCCCAGCACCCAAACCTTTTAAAATCAACAGAGAAATGTGTTATCTTTGGCTTAGCAAACTGAGTCAACAGTGTGAAATGTTCACTAGCAAAGAATATGTTGAGGAAGGAAGGGTGTGCTCCATGGAAGTTGTAGCTTAGCTCTGTGGTCAAGCAAGCATGTTCCAGCTGGTTATGAAGGTTCATTTGTGTATCTGAGAGGTTGCCAGGGATTATGGAAGTTGTTAGAATTATATCTGGCAGTGGGATACAAATAAATAAACAAATAAATCTGAAAGTGACTGCATAGGTACAGAAATGGGATGCTGAACAGTTCATCATCATAGTTTGCTACATGCTGCAAAATGGGAGTGACAGATGTTTTGTACCATAACACAATGCATCACAGCAAAGAATCAGCGATGGGGGTTTTACAGCTCTGAACTTTGAATGGATTTGATAACACATGGTCCTTATTTGCAGTACAGTCATCTAAATCCTACAAAGCAGATAGAAATATATCTCATCTAGTTCTCTTTATCTATCTGACCTCTGCAGGCTAAACTTTAAAAAGGTGAAAATTCACCTTATGAATTTTTGGTAAATGCAGTATATAAAATATACCGATATTGTTTCAAGTTTTGAAGAGGAAAGCAATTTATTTATAGAACAAGCACATTTCTCAAAGTCTACTAGGAAAAACATGCTTCCAAATTACCAAATTTTTCACTTCATCAGTTCTTAGACCCTAAGCACTCTGCCTTCTTGAATGGGGCTTTGAAAGACTCCTGGTTACATCTCATCACTTGGAAACTGACAGTATAGAGAGCATGAGGTGTCGTCCTAGGAATGCTGATGGAACCAGAAACTTGGACAGCAAAACACAAACATGTTGCAGGCCCTCCTGTCCAGGTTGTGAAATCTTCTATGCAACTGCTTTTGCAAGTCCTTGTTTTGTTCATTTAAATTAGAGAAAGTTGGTTAGATAAATCTGTACTGGACTAGTATTAAGCTTGAGTGATCCTTGACTTCTAAGACCTTTTCCTACTCATTTGTAGGAACAGATATTTTAAGCAATAATAACAAAGGAAAATATACGTGTTGATATATACCTGACATTTAGACTGACCTTTATTTCTTATTCCTAAATAAGTCAGTTTTCTTGTCACCAATGCATTTTAGATCTTGGGTTTTTGTTTTTAGTCTGATAAGTTATGGGCTCTCTCTGACCCTGTTGCTTCTTGAATCTCTTTGTGAGATGAAATTTGTTAAACTCTTGCCACTTCCTACATGATGTTTAAAATTATTTTCAAAAAGTAAGAACAGTGAGCAGTGCTTGAATAATGCGAGAAGCTGTTTAAAAGTGCAAAGACATTTTTCATCTTTTCCTGTGTAAGTGTCTTTGTTGTTTTTGTGGTGCAGCACAGAGCCTAAAAATTCTGGCACAGCTTATGTCTTAATCCTTTATTTCAGTCCTACTTCCTCTCTTTTTGATTTTCTTTAATTTAATATTTTTGTGGTGATTAGCCTTGATTGCTTTTGTGAATCCTGATATCTTCTCTTTCCTCTCCGCTCTCCTCTCTTTTTGAGGGGCTCAACATGTGTTTTCTTGTGATACGGGAAGATTTTAATTAGTATTTATGTGATCATCTGTAATACTTTTGGTCTGTGTGAAGTACACATGCCTTCATTTGAAGAGCTTTATTGCTCCACGGATTTGAAGGATGTCCTTTACTTCTTTGTTCACCGAGGTTATTTTTGGAGTGGGCGTTCAAACTTCAAAACTCATAGATAATATTTAACAGGAAGTATTCTTCAAAAGTAATTTTAATTCTGTATTTGTAACAGTATGAGAGACGCTTAGAAATATGTAGCTTTCTGTTGTGAGAATGTAGGAATATATTTTCTGCTGCGGTATGTGTCTGTCAGCTGTAGAATAGTGCTTAATGGGGGGGAAAAGAGGCACCAAGAGAACAATCTGGTTTTCAAAGCTCTTTCAAAGGTGTTTTGATTTTAATAGGATATATTACCCAGTCTTGTAAGGCACTTTGAAAAATTACACTGTGTTCTTGTTGGTAGTTTAATAACCTTTGTAAATCTGATTTTACAACACTTGTGCAGCAAGAAATAGAATTTAGCTAACAGTCTTGTATTTGGAGATCAAAACACCTAGATTCCAGCTTGATTTAGATTTTGTCTGGTGTACGGCTTTGGTGGTCATTTAATCTCTGTTTCTTCTCCCATCTTGTGCCTATCTTATGTAATTGATTTTCTTTTGAAACACACTCCTATACTGCATCAGTTCATGCCATCAGTTCTATCACAATCAGGTTGGCTACAATCCGTTTGAGTAACTCATATCTCCTTTGTGTCCACCTCTGAAATGGGGATGAGGATTTTGAGTTTTTGAACGTTCTTATATTGATTGCATTTCAGGAGTTCACAGGTGCAGCAGGGTTCACATGTGCACCCAGAGCCCTGGAGAAGATCTGCCAGGCTGGCAGGACCTTGGAGCATCTTCCAGCTTCCAGCTACCCACCCTGACATGTCCTGCTGAACCCTGTGGTTCAGATTTCCTGCACAATAGAAGAGAGAATTTTGTGATAATGCCAGTGTTTTCTCTGCTGTCAGTTCCTTTGTTTGCTGTGACTTTTGTGTAACTAACCAGCTAAACCAAGTTTTCTCCTATGCAACCTAACTGTTCATGTCCCTAGTCAATGACATTGGTCATAGGGCTAGAATTTATGAAGTGAGGATCTAATGAATAAGATGGACTGAAGCTGTGAAAATTTGCTAGTTACTAATGTTTGACCATGTATATAAAACTAAGTATTTTTTGAGTGTAAGAAGGAATCTACCATGTGCAGAAAATTACCTCTTACAAATATTAAAATATTAAAAATATGACATATTAAAATAATCATTACAAGAACACACAAGAGTAAATCTTGTCTGTTTCAAACTGACACAAATATTTGAAAATAGCACTTATTGCTTGATAACCAGCTTTGCTTTTAACATTTTGTCCTGGGCTTATCTGGGATACAGTTAATTTTCTTCAGCTTCTCATGTTGACCTGCCAGCGAGAAGGTGGGGAGTGCATGGAAAGCTGGGAGGGGACATAATCGGGACAGCTGACCCTGTCTGACCAGGGAGGTATTTGATACTACAGGATATTGTGCTCAGTCTCTAACAAGAGAATGGTCAACAACAGACTGGACATCACTTTCCACATGATGAACAATTGCACAGTGCATTACTTGCTTTGTATATTATATTCTTATTATTATTTTTGTCTTCCATTGTGTTTCATTAAATTGTGGTAATCCCAAATCCACAAATTTTACATTTTTCTTTCTGGTTCTCCTCCCTGTCCCACCAAGCCTAAAGGCTTTTCAGACATTGCATAGATCCTTGTTAGGAGAAGAGTGAATTAGGAAACCTGTCGCAGTTGTGTAGTTTTGAAGTGTTTTACAGCTTAAGGTAAAAGAAAGTCTGCATTCGGGACGTATTTTTCCAACAAAACATGTTAAAGGTAAAAGATATCTAATAAATCCAGACACCTATCTTAAAATAAAAGCCAAGGCACTGTTTCTTCATCACTAGTCTTTGTGAGAATGAAAATGTACAGAAGAATACAGTGATATCTATAATCACCAAGGCAGTGTTTTAGGCTTTCAGAAGTCCACGTAAGGAACATTAACTGAAAAGAGGTATTCATTGTCTTCATGCTGCAATGATTCTTTCAGGCTGAAAATGCTTAAATTTCACTTGTGGAGATATTGCAGATTAGCACATCAAGAAAAGATTACGTGACTGTAGCTAGATAAGACCCCAAGAAAATTAGAGTAATAAATAGTATATTTTTTAAAGAATCAACTAATTCTTTTTTTTTTTTTTTTTTTTAAGGTGCTCATAGGAGTACTTAGAATGGCTAATTAATCTCTTCCCACCTAGACTCTAACTATGTATGTGAGGCTGAATTATCCCATTGTAGGTAATGGTACCATTTTTTTCCATCATCTGTACAACCTTACTGGGATAATTGATACCCTATCATCAAGTAGTTTGAGGTAAAATTATTGATAACTATTAGAAGCGGGGTATTTTAGCTTTTAGATCCTCTCCACCTCTTCTTGTGCCACTTAAAAATTTGTTATTTTATTCATATTCTTAACAGCAGGAAAATTTAACTGTAGTTAATTTCTGCATGACTGAATTATTATCTGAGTTGTTTTAAGTAATTGCATCAAATTTTAATAAAACCTTTTACTATAAAGATAATTTCTTTACTATTTATTATGACCTGCAGATGGCCAAATGTTTTTTTTTTTTTTTGTGGGAAATGGCCTATATGAAAGATCTGTTAAGCCTGTTGCCTTTCTTTACTGTCAATATGCACTTAGGAGTTGAAGATAAATAAACCTAATGAGTGTTCTCAATAATAATTCTAGTTGAGTTAGGAATATATAAAGCCAACAGTGATCTATACCTATGGGCACCTGAAAATATCTCAGATAGGAGCAGGTAGTGGTATAACAGTAATGGTGCTGTGCTGGTTCGAAGATGATGCTTTTTTCCTCTGTTCTGGTCAGATTTGACTTGTCTACCATGGTGGGTTGACCTTGGTGGGGAATGAACGCAATGCAGAACAACAGGATGAAAAGCTCGTGGATCAAGATGAAGGCAAAACTCTCTCGTTTTGCCCATTCTTGCACATGGTGTTCTAGAGGCTTCCCCAGCGTTGCTGAGGGCTCAGCTGTGCCTTGTGGTGGGGCTGCCTGGAACCAGCAAGAGCTTGGGGGGACTGGCACAGGCAGCCCTGAGCTCACCTCACGGCAGACTTTGTGGTCCCCTCTGCTGACATCTGGGTATGGACACCCGGTACACCTGGGTCCTCCTGACCACGAGGACCCTCTCTTTCTGGAAATTCGATCATTTCACCCAGAGGACATGATTGATCTCATTTGTTTTTAGTTTTGCTGGGTACGAGGAACATGTAGTAAACCCATCTGTTTAAACAACAACAGGAATTCTGGGAGAAACATTCTTATCAGCTGTGAACTGGAAATTAAAATTAGAAGGCAGTTAAAGAGTAAAGAACCTGTATTAAACTTTGGAGATAATTAAGTAGTAAAAGATATTGCAGGTTTATGAAAAACTTTAAATTTATGATGTAATTTTGTGTGGACCATTGGCTGGCTGGCTGCAAAGTAAAAATACACATCTATATGCAGAGAAGGAGGGTGGTTATCCAGAATTGTTTCACCAAAAGCAATAAAAGAATGAAAACAACTGTTCTGTGAATAGAAACCTTTGAAATTACTTTAAGTAATGGTAAGGATGAAACTGGTTATCTTTTCCTGTAAATGTTGCTGAGTGCAGACAGGAAGGCAATCAAGACTATATAAAATAAAGCAGATTACTTAAGGCAGGTTTGTGCAGCTTTAAATAAATTTACTAAACTTCTGGTAAAATCATTGTATTTGGAGTGATGAGAAAGATCCTCACTTTAGATATGGTGAGAGAAATTGGATGGGAAGTCAAGAAGTTGCTTTTGAGAAGGGAGAGGCTTGAATAAGGTTGTCTAGGCAGACAGGCTAAAGTCTATTAGTGCATGCTGGTTTCAGTTTTATGTTGCTTTTCCCTGTTTTATTGTTGTAATTTTTTTATCAGCGTTCCTCAGCTATTTTAGAAGCCAAAGCCTGCTTTGTATCCTGTCACAGACTTGTGTTGTGAGGTGTAACAATTCTCATAAACACTTGACTAACCTTTGTAGTTTACATCTATAATTTTGTTCAAAGATGAAATTGGGATTTAGCCTCAAATGTTCCTGAAAATATGGTTGGTTAGATTGTTATGAACATAACTTCATCATTATGAATGTAGTCCCACAACTTCTAAGCTGGAACATTGAAAAACATGGTCAATCTTATCAGGTTTATGCATAATAAATTGCTACAGAGCTCTGCAGGTTTTTTTTTTTGTCAATTTGCCCAAATCTATCTTTGTGCTTACCACACTTCCTTAGAGTTATGTTGTTACAATCAAGTAGGAACGTTCTCTCTGAATGTTCAATTACAGTTTCTTGCTATCAAAAGAAAGAATGCAGTATCTTTCATACAACAGTCAAGTGTTACATTGCCTTTCTTCTTTGATGAAAGGCTGAAATCTCACTCTTCTGATAGTTAGGTGCAATCTAATTTTCTACCTGGTCTTATTTACAACCCGTTCAAAGTAATTTCTTTTTTTGTGCCAATATGGTCATTTACTTGAATGCTTTTTCTCTTGTACGCATTGGTTTTTTTTAAGTAACAATATACTTCTGTTTCTGTTTTTTTGCATCTGTGCTGTTTGGATTTTTTTGTTTTGTGGGCAATGGGTCTGTATAGAGTTCTTTGTGCAGTTTTTTCACTTGGGCAAACTTTTATTTTGAAAATATTGTAGAAGAGTGGTTTGAAAACAAGCTGGTGAGTTAATCGATAAGGCTTAGGACCAACCTGGAACTTATTGTACAGGGACTAATAAAATAAAGTTCTCTGTCATCTGAATAAAATAAAGCTGAGATCAGGTATCCATTCTTCTGGAGCTGTCATGCCAGATTTTTGGACCAGTTGATTTTAGAAGCAGTACACTTGGCAATGGTAAAGTATATCTATTTGTCTTTAATAGGAATCTTGTATAGTCAACCTTTGCTAGCCCAGGAAAAAAAGCCCTAGTGTTAGGCCAGCCTTTGCTTCATATAACTTCAAATTCTGATAAAGCAGTTTTTTAAATTTAGCCAACGCTTTGTTCTTTCCAGTGAGCAAGATATAGATTAACAGCAAATTATCTTGAATTTGAAAATGAATATGCTGGAATTTCACAGAGAAATATTGCTGCTCTTCAATTACCCAGAGCAATTAACATAGTTTTGATGAGTCAACACTTACTAAGATAAATCTTTTTGTCAGCAGTTTCCAACTGTATCTATAACCATATCTAGCTTTAATGTAGTTCAGTAATAAGGCTGTGTTTTCCTTTCCAGTCTTCATCACACCGTATGCAATCCTAAATTTGTTACATTGATTTTAGTGAACAGAGTTATGTAAGGTTGGAAACTGCAGGGGCACATGCCTCCATAAAGCTTCAACTCTGCCAATACCACCTGAGTCTTTGCATCAAAATATTTGTTTACTTTCAAGCTGCTAAGCTATATGTCTAGGAAAAGATAAGACTTGGGAAAGCCTTGCAAGAATATTTGCCAGAGAAGTGAGGATAAGCAGTTGAGTAGGTATTAAAATGGACTGTGACACTGTTTACAAGTACTGTATGTGAGTGGGTAGTTTACTCATAACAAATACTCCTACTCACACCCAGCACACTGCAGTATATAAAAGGAATGTATTTATAAGCATAACAAAATATAGAAAGATGTAATAATAAGCCATCCATTTTAAGAAGGAATTAGAATTCTTGCCTAACTCTTCCACGGTAGGATTTATCACTAGCTTATAAATAACTTGGAGGTATAAGACATGGCAGTGAAGAATACATTAACAGAACAAATAAAATGCTCAGGGACTTCCAGCTCCTGCTGCTACCACTTTCTCAGAGAAAGACTCGAAGAGAGTGATAGTAACATCTGTGCTCAGGTTCATTTTCTGACTAGCTTAATTCCATTTATGAGTTGAGTCTTGGGACAGGTACAGTAGGTAAGAATAAAAGGTATATCTCTGATATGTTTATTTCTGTGTTTTACTGACATCTTGGCGAGGAAAGGGAACTGCAACTACAACATGTAGTTGCAATTTAAATTGACCTTTCCTGCTATCTGTTTGTCATGTTTTGCCCTAATATCTGATTAAATTGTGATAACTCATTGTGACTTTCCATTGCAAGTGGTTTAGAGGATTGAGATATACAGTATGATCTTTCCAGTTTTTAGAAGTAAAGGAAGTCCAAACAGATCTTCAGCTACATATGTTGGCTTTATGTTCAACATGTGATTGTATATTTTGGGATGTAAATGGGGATGCTTATATAAGACTGCATACATTGTTCTTTTCTTCCATACTCTATTAGAAAAGCTGAAGAACTCTCAAAATTACCTAACATAATAATTTATGTGATCATCACTGAGAAAATACATTTAATGTCTAATGTATTCTTCTTTTAAACAGATAAAAGGCTTTTTACTGAGCAGTAGTAGGTACATCAGTTTCATTGTGGTAGTTCCATGTATGTCTGCTCTAAATGTTCTTTAAAAAAATAAACAAATTATAATGAACTATTCTCAAGATTAATACCATATTTAACGGACGTCCTTTTTTCTTATACTCATAATTTTGTTCTTTAGGGAGTATGTTCTTTTCAAGCTGTCAAGCGGTATCTAGATTTGAATGTGCATCTGTCTTTCTCTTTTGCTTAGATTGAAAATCTGCCCTGAGCCTTATCCGAAAGAATGGACTGCAAGTGGTATCTCTGGCAGTGTCTGGTTACAGCAGCACTGTTCTGAGCTAAATTTTTCTTGATCTTCACTCACAGAGATAGGGAATTAATGAATTTACTCCTCTCTTTTTGCTCATACAGCTTGAAGTTGAGGTCACAGATTTAAATGGGAAAACCATTGATGGTCCAGTCCGCCTAGATATTTCTGTTATTGATCAAAATGATAACAGGCCCATGTTCAAAGAAGGACCCTATGTTGGTCATGTCATGGAAGGATCTCCTACAGGTAAGCTCATGCTAATAATATCCTTATAAATAATGTCTGAACAAATTCTGTGTTGGTAAATGCATTATTATAATATTGTAAAACTTTACTTGACGACTTTGTGACTCGCTGAATTCTTCCCCCATATAAAAAAGGCAGGAGCAGAACTTCAGGACAATAGGTACAGATTCTTGAAAAAATCAAGTTTCTGCAGTAAATAAATAAATAAATAAGGTAATCTAGAGTGAAAGCTTTGATTTAGGTTTACACTTTTTTTATTCGTATGTATGATTAAGATTCAAACCAAATAGCATGTGCAATTTCTGTTCAAAGTGGGAATTCCACCTTTTTATCTATAAGGTTAACTGCCAGAAGGGTCATTTTTTATTTGTTTAGATAGCATAGGTTTAGCTAAGTAATAAGAATAAATGGAAAGTGTATTATTATTAAGTTAATATTGGAGGGTAGATTAAAATAGTGAACAATTTTTGTTGTGTTAATGCAGATACAACTGTTGCAACAAAATCAAAAGACATTTTGGGAATGATAGTAATGAAAATGTTCTGGCTAAATTTGCTGTTGATTTTATCTGATGATGAAATGCTGTAAGAATAAGATATTGTTCCAAATTTCAATTTGGGTACAACCAGCCATCCTAGCTAAGCTCCTCCCATAGATGAAGGCTGAACTAGTTTTCTTCAGCTGTTATCCTCTGTTGTGTAATTTTGCTGTGAGTTATTAAACAGCTGTTACATTCCACTTGAGAGAGATCTTCACTGCATTTATAAGTGGTAAGTGTATGATCAGATTATGTTACGGAGTTAACCTGGGTCTCGGTGAAAGAAATCTTTTTATAAGAGTAGAAGTTTCCATTAAAATCAGCGGAGCATCAGTGATTTGAGATCACTATTTTGAGTTGTAGGTTATGAATTTGTATGTCTTTCTATGTATCATCGAGCAGAGGGCCTTATCCACCTTATACATTTGAAGTTGCAAGTATGAACAGAAGGTTTTGACTGTACAGACATACTGAAATATTTTGAAATGAAAGCTGGAATCAGGTGTATAATATTTTTATGAATATTTAATATTTATTGAATCTTATTGTGGTGATTTGTTCTTTG